>CM070671.1:24446003-25055322 GCA_036346575.1 Dendrocalamus sinicus
TCACTGCGATCCTACCCGATTATAATGATTCTACGAGTTGAATCACAATCCCACTGCGATACTACCTGATTTCGATTCATATTACAATCTGTATCATCTACCTCTGATTAGAATCGTAGATCATAGATACTATCATACATATCATGATATTGACAACCTTGTTCTGATGTATACCTTGTATCTTCTAAAGGGGAACCGATCTGCTGTCATGTACAACAAACACGCACAAAAGCATAGTTCGGCTCTCTCGACCATCCAATCTTAGATCCGACATTCTAGGTCACGATGCTACAGTACTGTTCTACATTACTTGTATTCGTCAGAGTAACGAGTTGCAGACTTGCAGTATAGGGAAATGCGAATCGAACGCCGCCTCAAATATTTTTCTTTAAAAGAAAAATCTGATGCGGTATACATTTTAGAACAAAACTGAGAAGTCATTACAAGATATTGGTCCCGTTCTTTTAGGCTGCGGCCGATAATTTTTAGCTACGATTGGTAGACATAATTAATAATATAGGCTGATATAGGTCAAAGCAAAACGCTGGCTCAAAAGGCGAAAAGAAAAAGCCATTTTAGTATCTAATTAACAAATGGATGCAAACTTTGTCATGCGCATGATGTATCTATAGTTCTATGCTCCAATTCCGGCAGGGAGAAGCTGCTGCTCGACCATCGGTTGTGCACGTTGCTACGAAAGGATTAGCGGTTCTGAACTTCTGATGGCTCAAGAGTGCGTCGGAAAGACCAAAGTGTCAAACACAAGCAAGTTCTCTGCAGCTTCTGCAAGCAGAGTAGTACTAGAACTGCATTTGTCTGAACCAACGGTCACGCGCGAATATGCATGCATACATATGGCAGTGCAAATTATTTAATATTTTTTTTGGAAAGAACAGTGGAAATCAAATGGACGTACCTATATCACTTTTTAACAACTGTGTGTGTGATTTGGCGTCAGCTAGTACGTGTGCAGTTGTATAATCCAACACAGTCGTTGTTTCACTGTAACGCTTCATTTCTGGAGGCGCCGGTGATCTGTAGCTGTTCAGAATTGTTCAATTACGGGATACTGTATACGAGTGAACACCATAAAAATACAAACTTACAACAAAAGAACCAAACTTTATTACAGAAGGTTTAGCAACCAGGTTTTGATATAGCCGGCATGTAAATCCAAAGTTATCTTAAATATAATAGAAGGATCCACAAGCAAACTTGAGCACGGCTAAGACCTAAAATAAGTCGTCTTCAACGAAGTAGGGTTCATCTGGAACTTTATCAACAGTTTGTTCATCATAGTCCTATTAATCTTTTATTTGCTGTTTAGCAAGTAATGAGTACAATCGTACCTAGCAAGTCATAGAAGTAAATCCTAACATATCTAGTTACAAGGATATTCAACGGATAGGAATATACTGGTTTTATTAATGTGTGTGGATGCAATTTTATTTGTAAACATTTGAAAACGAGAAAACACAAACGAAAACTTCTCAAGATTAGGGGGTTTTCAACACTTGGTTACTCAGCTTACTCAGATTAAAACATAAAAAAAATCTACTTATACCTCGTTGCTAGAATCACCCAATAAACATAGCTTCATTTACCAAAAGCACAGTGTATTCGAATATCATTTATTTCACTCTGCAGAGTTGCCCAGCTTTACCCACAAGATTTCTTAGCCCTCATGACTGAGTTAAGAAAAACAGGTCATTTCACTGCTCATCTCTTTATATAACCTCTACCTAATATGTTCTTACTACACAACCTTGGGTATCCGCTGGCCAACACAGAACACTTAAACCCGATTTGAATGGACCTACCATTGCTACGTATGGTTTTACCATTTTCATACCACACCCTTCTGTAGATATTCAATCGAGTTGAACAGCTAACCAGGGTTGACAAGTCAACGCTTATGGTTGAGCGATTATTGTGTCTTTTACTCAGCGTAAGATCTAGTCCTTATTTTTCACCTTGAGCCTACCATCCACGGCGGCACTGTCACTTTTCTGCACAAGCCTCCACTCTAGGGTAAGGTCGTGGATTCCAACCATCTAGTGACTTTCCACGATGCCTCCTTACCCTAGAACATTTTAAATAATTCTACTGGCCATATGCCAAGTCACTTAGTAGTATAAAATTTTAAGTGAGCTAATCTACAATTATTTATACAATAAATAAATATTACTAAGATTGTCAAGGTGAATATAGCCTCAAATTAAACAGGGCATTTTTCAGTGCTAGGACATAACTAATTAACAAGTCAGTCTAAATATTTATTCTAGTCAAATGACATTTCATAAATAACATTAATGCAAATACTATAATTAAATAATTTAAATTTCATGGAATTCAATATGATCAGAAAACTATAACTTGCCTTGCTGTTTGACAAACTCGGTTATCCCATACACTTCGATGCCTGATTCCAATCCTTGCACGGTCGCCTCAGAGAATTCGGGTGCTAACGCATACACATAAAATAACATAAGGTCCGTGCTTGAAAATAAACAAGCTAGAAAAATAAATAGAATAAAAAGGAGTAAAATACAATAAAACCCGAATGGAGTTGGTTTGGATTTTGTTGGAGCTGAGATTGATGGAATGGAGGTCAAAAAAAGATTCAGGGTGTCGAAATGGCCAAAACGGAGGCATTTTTGACATTGGGGTTTTGGAGAACAGTGCTGAAGAGTGATGGTTCAACCCAAAATGAACAATGAAGCATAGTGATTGGCCCATGTGGCTTTAAGTCTAAAATCGGCCAGTTGGGCCAGTCAGCTTGACCCATTCGCGCAGTCGCAATAGCATAGCTGCACGCACCTACAAGCGCCCGATGCACGACATGTGGGTGGCCACGATTGCGCGCACGCCGCTGCCTCAAACACCTTCATCCTCCGGCTTCTCTCTTCAGTGACAAAATAGGGGTGTGGTTAGCTCTCTGCCACAGTTCCGACGAGGCAAGCGGGCGGTGGCACGACGAATAGGAAGGTAGGAAGTGGACGGCGAGAAGGGAGCAGCGCGGTGGCCGAAAGGGAGCGCGGCATCAGGAAGGGAGCATCACCTCCAACTCACCGTCATTGTCCTCTCTCTATATCTAAGTGTACTCTGCTCTACTCCACTTATTTTCTCTTTTGCTCGGCTTTGCTCTGTTCCGGCTAGGGTTCTTTCTAAAGTCTAGATTTGCTTCGTTCTTTCTAATAAATACTGTCTAAAAATACAGTCTTCGCCTTGGGCAATAGGCAGTTAGTTGGACTCTTGTTACATATGTTTATATGTTAATTTTACTATGCTTTGCTCCATGGGAGAAATTTACAGCCTCCTCTTAGATGGGCGGTTTTTGCTAACAGGGAAAAGAGCAAAAAATGACAGAATCAGCAAGGTATGCAATTATCATTAATTTTTATAATTTATTATTTAATTCATATCATTATACTTGCCTTATGTTGTCTATTTCCTCGTAAGAAATTATTAATTTCTATATTTTTGTATTTTTATTATATCTAAATAAATGTATCGTTATGTCAGTGTTTTGGTGAAATGGTGTGTCACCATTTCAATGTATTCGAGTAATTTAGCTTTGAAGTTCGAATGTCTATCCTAAAAATGATGGACTTGTCACCCTTTGGGAGAGTATGGATGATTTGGTAGCTTGGCATTTTGATTCTAGTTTGAGGGCAACAATTCTATGTTAAAGCAGTGTGTGTGTATATATGTATAGTAGATGGCTCAGGTGTTAAATGCAGGTCATCAGCTACTGGATTGGATGTAAGGCATAGTCCTGGTGAAATTCATCACTTACTATGGAGGTTACCGAATAACAGTACGTCTGGCTTTTTCGGTGTAGCGTGAAAAGACGGATCAGGGAATAGGGACGTCTTACCAACCGCAACAGCCCATGAGTTCAGTTGCGGATGAAAGGTGTATCATGCCTTCTCGCGAACAATTAAGAGAAGTTAATTTGATAAAAATAAGACCTAATGACCATCTTTAATAACAATAAGGGCATCCAAACCCAAACTTAACTTACATACCGAAGAGCCGAAGAAAACTCCACTGGAACGCTTGAATGCAGTCGTAACCCTAGCACGAACACTTGCAGCATCCTCTTTTCTTCTGGTATCTGCTGTGGTGGGAATATTGTAACACTGAGTACCACCCACTGTACTCAGCAAATCACATGGAGAAATACTATATAACTACTTGTCAGGATTCTCAAGAGAAGGGAATATAGTTGTTTTATTATGAGGTGGATGCAATTTTATTTGCAAAAAAATAAAATTAAAATATTTGCTCCGTAAGATCAGGGGGTTTTGTTATCAGACAAAGTTTCATCATTACTTAGATTAACAACATCAGAAACTCTACTTATGCCTTGTTGTTCGAATCACCCAATTAACACAGCTTCATTAACCGGAAGCACGGCGTATTCGAATACCATTTGTTTCACTCTACAGAGTTGCTCAACTTTACCCACACGATTCCTTAACCCTCATGACTGAGTTAAGAAAGACAGGTCGTTTCACTGCTCAATTCTTTATATAGGCTCTACCCGGTAGCATCACTTAGTCACAGCCAAACATTAAACATAAACTTCCCCTGCCGTTTTAAGTGAATACTACCGTTGTTAGGTACCCGCAGCATACCTAACTCCCCGACATCCTGTCATCTCATCCTGTAGAGTTTCAATTGAACTGAGCAGCTACTAAACCAGTGTTGACAAGTCAACTCCTGTGGTTTGAGCGATCACTATGTTCTTTACTTGGCACAAGGTTCTTGTCCTTATATTTTTCACCTGAGGCATTCAACCACAGCTTCCACTGTGCTCAACAGCACCAACCACCACCAACCCAAACCGGCCTCCATCCCAGGGTAAAGCGATGGGCTAAGTCCGCCACTCGGATTCCCACCAACCTCTCTACCCGAAGTCCAACCCTAGGGTAAAGCTGTGGGCTAAGTCCGCCGCACGGATTCCCACAACCTCTTTACCCTAGATCCATATCTTTTCAAATTCTACAGGCCCACGGCCAAATTCACTTAGTAGTGTAAAATGTTGAATGGGATGATCTTATATACATTCATACAATATTTTAATAATTACTAAGGTTGTCAAGGTGAATGTGGCCATAAAAATAAACAGGGCTTTTATCAGTGTAGGATTTATCTAGTTAGCATGCCATTCTAAACATTTATTTTAAACAATTATCAACTCACAACTATCAATAATGAAAATACATTAAGTAAATAATATAAATTTCATGGGATTCAATATGATCAAAAACATGTGACTTGCCTTCTTTTTGTTGCTCTTGATCTTCTTGACCAGCTTTAAACTTACTTCATCTGCCTTTGATGTCCTTTAGTTGACCAACCCGCTTGGTCCGTCCACTAGCGTAGAAAACGAGGTCAAATAGCGTACAAAATGCAATTAAAAACAAGAAAGACCATAAAAAGAAATGGGTTGGGTTGGGTGGTTGGAGTTCAACGGTGCTTAGGTGGCTGACAGGTCTAAAATTGGATGAGATAGGTTTAGGACGATCAATAGGTAATATATGTGTTGGACATATTTTTGAAATAGAAGACAGATATTTAAAAATGGATGGTTGATCTTTCAATTGAATGAATTTAGGCTTTATCGAGATTTAATTTGGCAAAATGGAGGAATTTGAACTTTTTTGTAGATGAATATGGTGGAAAGGTGAAATTTGAGTTCCTAAAATTTGAATTTTAAAGAATGGAGGTCAAATTTGAATTCAGGGCATTAAACTGGTCAAAATGGTGTATTTTTGGGATTTTTGAGAATTTCCTAAGATTTTAAATATTTTCCTGAATTTTATAATTCGGATGAACAGTGTAGCTGTAGTAGCTACAGTACTAGGCCGGCCCGTTGTGAACAGTGCAGCCCACTCGTGTTTTTTTTTCAAAAAATGCAACAGCCGGTTGGGCTGGCTGCTTTGGCCCAGCGAGGCATGGCCGAAAGGGCCCAAGCGCACGCGCGTGTGCACGCCCAATGGGCGACAAGCCGTTCGCATGGGCGGCTAGGATGCGCAGGGAGCGGACGGCCCGGATAGGGAGGTGGCGGCAGAGCTAGCGATTGGGATGCGACCACGTCGCCCCTTCCCAGTCGTCTTCAACCTCCCGTTCTTCGCCCTGGCGAAAAACAGAGCACGGCGACGGCTTTTGATTCCACTTCGCCAAGGATCGCCGGCGAAAAAGGAGAGTGCAGAGAGGTTCTTGGGAGTGAGAGGGACCCATTTTAGGGTTTTAGAAGGCGAGAAAATGAACTGAGGTAGCTAGCGACTGGAGAGAAGATGGCGGCTTTCGTGGCAGCGCTTTAGAACTCCGGTAGGGCTCTGGTGAAATTGAGAGTGGTTTGGCCATCTACGGGGTATGGGTTTCACAGAGGGGAGGGCGACTTGCGTTGGGAAAAGCTCAAGAGAGCTGGCCACGGAAGGGGTATTGCTACCGACGGCGAGTTTAGCCGCCAGAGCTCTAGACCAATGCTCATGACTACATGAGTGCACTAATGTGATTAGCAGGGGATAGAGATCATGCTAGAGCAAGGAATCGAAAAGTAATTAAAGAAATCACGATATAGCGATTAGGGCTCACCGGGCGCAGGGGAGTCGCTCGGCGGTGATGCGGTCGCTTTGAGCTAGATTTTCTGGCTCAATGAGGTTTATGAGGGTGCTAAGAAGCTTGAAGCAGTGGAATTTGGGCTTTAAAGGCGACGGAAGTCAGTGACCGCGGAGAGGCGGTTCGGGAAAACGTCTCTTGCGCGTGACCGGGGAGGTGAGGTGACTCTGGCACGATGCAAGGAGGGTGAGGGGGAGGTGGTTCTATGACTCTGCAACAACTGACGTCACTTTGACTTGGGCGTTCTGACAGAGAAGGATCGAGAGAGAGAGAGAGAGAGGGAGCTACGGCGGGAGAAGAGAGCGCGAAGGCGGTGGTGCGCAGAGCAAGGGGAAGAGCGGAGGGTGTGGCTGACCGGTGGGACCAGGTTGACAGCAAGGTGTGAACGCTCGGGCGCGGCGGCCGCAAACTCAGGTGGCAGCGAGCTAACGCGTTCGACGACTGCTGCGGCAAGGCGGTGGGGAGGCGGCAGAGCAAGGAGGCACCAGCAGTAGGAGAAAGCGAAAAGAACCGAAAGGGAAGGCGAAAATTCGCTGAGGCTTGCCAAAAAGGGAAAGAAATCCGAATTTAAAGGAAATTCAAGAAGTTTCAAAATTTTGAAATTTTCGGTTTATTTCAACCTACCACCCTTATAAAAAATCTTGACCCCGAGATTCATCCAGACCATTGATTAGGTTAAAAAGCAAAGATTGTTACAATTTGATTCCTTTCCTGAAATTGTATGCTTTGCTTTGAGCATGAGATATTCATCATCTTCATAGGGTTCTATCAGTTTCTTATCCTATCTGGTCATATTTGGGTTCCTTATGCCATTTGTTGCCTGTACCTGTATATCATCCTTGTGTATTGTAGATTTACACATTTCTATCTTATTGTACCTGTACTCCATTTGTTTAAGTCTTTAATACTTCTTCTTTCTTTTAACAACCTTTAAGGATTATTCTGTGAATCGGCGATAATACCTTATTAATCCAAGGAAGTTTCTCATTTCTGTTGCAGCTGTTGGTCGCTTTGATCTTTTCTGGATTGACCTTGACTCTTTCTTCAGTAGTTATATGGCTCAAAATGCAACTCTTTTTTATTCAAAAGTTACCTTGACTGAATTTTGCACGTAGCTAATGTTTTCTGAACTTGATTAAGGCAATATGTCTACATATCATCATAATTCAATGGGTCTATATATACCAAGTTCATACGACTCCTGAAATAGGTTGATGCGTTAGTGAGATCAAAAGATACCATTATAAACTCATAAAGTCCATGTTTTGTGGTAAATACAGTTTTCTCTCGATCCTGATCTCAGGTTTTAAGTTGATGATATCCCGATTGCAGATCGATTTTTGAGAATACTTTTGCTCCTTTGAATTGATTGAATAAATCATCAATTCTTGGTGGTAGATACTTGTTCTTAATGGTCACTGCATTCAGTCCTCTATAGTCAACATACACTCTTAAACTTCCCTTTTTCTTTTTAGCTCATCTAACTGTTTCTTGAGCTCTTTCAATTGAACTACTGCCATTCTATATCAATGCTTAGTAATTGGTTGAGTGACTGGAATCAACTCTATTACAAGCTTTATTTGTTGATCAGGTGGTCCTTCAGGTAATTTCTCAGGGAATATATCTGGATGTTTTTATACTACTGGTACTTGTATTCGTTGCTTGTTAGTGCATTATGCACACCTCTCTTCACACTCTAGATCAAGTTATGGTCAGTACGTACCACTATTTCTTGACCTTCAGGACTAGGTATAGTCACCATTTTGGCTTTACAGCCCATTATGGTTTTATTCCTAATAAGTCAATTCATTCCTAGTATGATATCTAGTCCTTTCATATCTAATAATAGTAAACTTGTTTTAACTTTATCCCTTGGATTTCTATGGTAAGATCACCGCACCCAAAACGGGATTCCAATTTAATTTCAAGAGTTTGGATAGCATAACATTTTGCCAGGCTACAACTGGTATTTGATTTCTTGTAACAAACTTTATGGACATAATTGAATGTGTTGCACCAAGATCAATTAAAAATCAATACAGGCTTTGAGTTAACTAGGAACATATCTACAATAACGTCGTTTAATCTGATGACATAGGACTCTCTTGTCGGGACCCCGAATTTCCGAACCCGGACCCTCTGTGTATTACAGCACTAGTTCCATATCAAAGTTAGTGCACACAGTCAAACAGAAATGATTACATAACCAACAATGCTTTATTACAATAATAGAGAGTACTGACCGAAAGGTCTCATTATAACAAATAAGGTTCAAGGCCTCACTCACACACAAAACACAGCGGAAGCAGAAGATAAATCCAGCGAAAACCCATCAATACGTCACTGGCAATTGACTGGGGAAGCGCGACCTAGTACTCCGGGAAATCTTCGTCGAATCCACACGCGAAGTAGTCGTAGTCTCCCTCTTGAGCTTCATATTCTTCTGAATTGATTTTTAGTGCAGCATGTGAGTACAAAAGTACTCCGCAAGTCTTGGGAAATAATGCAGTAGATGCAAGACCTAACAAAGGAAGGCTATATGGTTCTTTTGCACAAAGCAATATTTTATTTCAAATAACATTAAATATTTTCAAAGGCATTAACTTGAACAAAGTAAATTGATTAACTGAAATTAGTAAACTTTTTATAGTGAAGGTTCTATCCACCAACACTACATAACCAGCTCTAACCGATAAAGTTTAAAACTGCGGGTTACATCCACCCACATTGGCTCCAACCGCCAGGACAACCATCCGAGAGTTCCCTCCACTCTCGGAATACCAAAACTTTGTTTTTAAAATGGAAACCAAAGATCTACCATGTGAATGCATTCCTTGCCCGCCCTTGACCGTGGGCACGGCTATTCGAATAGTTTAACACTCTGCAGATGTTGTACAACTTTACCCCCAAGAGATAAATTATCTTAACAGTCACCACGCTTCCTTTGGCATGAGACACAGATAAAATATCTCAAAGCCTTTTCCTCACTCTAGTCTAGCTAGACACCACCCGCTGAGGTTTCACCGCAGAAGGGTTAAATCCACCCAGTCCGAAGCCCTCTCTTGCACCGTATGAGTACAGTAAATCCCTGTCCCTCACTTTGGATAACCAGTAAATCCCTGGCACCCACTTTCCACTGGTGGCACCTAAACTAAACTATCATGATTTAATCAGCTAGGTCGTACCCATATAGACTCGGGGTTGTACGGTAGTGCTCAGTTTGGACAATCACAAGCGTCGGTCCTTAATCGACTAGGGCGGAACATACACTTTACAAGATCTCGTGCTTGCCGCACCAATCCAAACCAACCATCCGCCCCAATCTAATCCAACTTTCACATTTTATTTATTTTTAAAAGAATAGTGGCAACACCAGTCACCACTTATTTCTAAATACAAATACCAGTTGAATGAAATATGATTTCCCATTCCAAAGTTACAAAAGAATTAAATAGCATGACTAAGCATTTTACTACCATTCTAATATTACCAAAGGATTATGTAATTCTCATTATCGAGACAAAGGTGATACTAGGGTTACAAGGGTACTTGGTATTCAAGTTCAATTGAGGGCATAATAAGGTTGGATTAACTAATGCCTTAATACCAAAACTAGAGTTCTAAGTAAATAGCGATGCACATAAATTTAAAATAATTAAAAACATTTCTCAAACATAGGTTCAAAATGATCAAAGGAGACTTGCCTTCTTGTGCACTGGTTGGTCCCTCTTGCTGCGGTCCGACAAACTCTTCGGCGACGTCGGTTTCTACGCGCAAAAAGACAAACGAACAAAGCAAATTCAAATAAAATTCAAATGGACTCCAAAAACTACAAAACTAGAACCAAAAGATAGATCTCAATTTTAGATGAATTTAGGAAAAAGAATCGGGTCAATTGAAGTTCGGATGAAGAAGAACAAGTGATATAGTTTACTGGGCGAGAAAATGCTGGAAAATAGCCAAAGTTACTGTTCATCCGAGAATAGTACTTTTGGAGAGAAAGCTAGCGCTGGCGAGAGGAGGCATGGGAGGTGAATCTAACTAACAAAATGGGTTGCTAGGGACTTAAGGCACACATAGTAAGTGACGGCACACCAAGCGGAGCACGGTGACGGCACGGGCGGCTACAACGACATGGGTAGGAGAGAGGAACAAAATTCGGGCATAGGACATGAAGAAGTAGAGTGAGCACGGGCTAGAACGCGGCTTGGAGAAGCTAGGAAAATTGTTGGCTCGGCCAAAGACCCACCGGAGATGTCGCAAACGACGTTTGAACGACATCGGGAAGGAAAAGGAAAAACTTAATATCTTGGTGCTCGGTGAACGAAATCTAAAACTATTTGGAGGGTAGCTACCTGGGATGGTTTGGCACAATGTGACGTGAACGGATTGGGGAGAACGCCACCGGATAGATGGGGACACGAGATGCCATTGACGGCCATGGCGAGGTTCGGAGGCAAAAATTTGTGGAGGCTTTTTGGAGAAAAGGGAGGAAGCACGACGTAGAACGCGGCGAGGCAAGTCTAAGAAAAATTACGGCAAGGGCTAAAGCTTACCAGAGGCGACGAATCGACGCCGAGAAGCGCTCTTGACCTAGATTGGAGAAAACTCGATTCCGGGAGATTGGCTACACCAAAACCAAATTAATTTGGCCAGAAGGTAGATGGGACATGAAGGCACAATGTGACGCGAAAAGATCACGGAAAACTCACCGGATAGCTCGAGACACGACGAGCAAATTCGGGACCGAAGGGCCTCGATGCCGACGGCGTCCTGAGCTTTGAGGGGACTTGCCACGGCTTGGGATGGGTTTAGAGGGGTCAAGGGGTCATATTTATAGGCTTGGAAGAGATAGAAACCGACTCCCATTCGCAAATTTCGGTTTAGAGTCCGTTTCAGAAAATGGGAGATAAAAGGCAAACGGATGAACGAAATGATAAGAGGCCAATTGGGGTGGATTCCTTGCGTGATTTGGCACAACTTTTCTTTTGAGAAGACATTGAAATAAGGTCCGGATTGAAAGTTACCACGGAGGCAAGAGAGGAAAGAGAGAGAGACTTGTTGGCCGGTTGGGTAAAATTTCTAGGGTTAAGCGTGCTCAGCCCTTGGCGATGGGTGACCTAATGGGAATTGTTTTTTTTATTTTGAGAATTTTAAATTGAGCTCAAACAAACTCCGAAAATTCCAAGCAAATACAGAAAAATTCCTTGTAACACAAGGAACACAAATAAAATATTTTTGACAAATATTAATGTTTAATTCAATCATATTAAATCTTTTTAATTAATGAAAATTCCAATTAAGCTTTAATTAATTCCAGAAAAATCCAAATGGTGAATTTTATTTTAAAAACTTCAAAAAGGCTCTGAAAATCAGGATGTTACATCTCTCTCCTAACCATCTTCTTTGTTATTTGACTTCACACCACCCTTTATGGTGAACCTGCCTTTTCTTCTATTTTGGTTTTCTCAGGGTAGAATTTTCTTCCTTTAAGTATGGCGGGTAAGACATTGATATATGTCGTTTTACTTGCCTCTTGGCCTCTTCTTTAGGTAAGGCTTTCAGTGGACATTGGCAACGATAACACCCATTTTGTTCGTAGTGAAAACAAGTTGTGGAAGGCAGAACCATAGGATTATTATTTATTTTTTTTACATATTCTGACATTTGCTCTTCCATCAAAAGGTTTGGAATTCCATTAGTTACGATACGACGCTTCACCTCAGGTTGCAGGCCTTTTATAAAACATGCTATTCTTTTGGCTTCAGTGTTGATATTCTCTTGTGTGTGTACTGAAATAAGTAATAAAATTTGTTGCAAATACTCTATGACAGATTTTTCTTCTTGTCGAAGACTAAGAAACTTTCAATATTTTCTTTTTGTAATAATTTTAGGGGAAATGTAGGTCCTATGGAATCTTTTCATAAATTCTTTCTGTGTAATATCTTCCTTCTTTGGATGTATCCACTGGATAGGATTCCACCAAGTATTTGCTGGTTCTGATAGTGGGTAAGGGGCAAAAAGAATTTTCTCCTTATTTGTACACTGGATAGTATTCATTCTCCATTCAAATATCTCGCAACCAATTATCTGCACTTAGTGGCTTCGTTGTTGCTGAGAATGTAGGTGGTTGAGTCTTCAGGGAGGTTGCAAACTTAACTGTAGTCACATTTAATGTTGATGTTGATTCTTCTGGTGACATCTTGTTAGTAAACTATTGTTCTAAAATCTTGGTTTATCTTTGTTGCCTTTAACCTAATCTTTCTTCATGACAATTTGGGCTTCCATTACTGTAGACTGCTCTTCAAGATTACTTTTCCTTCATCTGATGTTCTGCTAAATCTGTAATTTGCTTAGTGCTATTCTGCACCCATAACTTAGGAATCAGTTCTGTAACATTTTTGGGCTAGCAAGGAAAAGTGAGACGAAAACAGATATAAGAGCAAGAAGTAGGAAAGGAATAGGTTGGATGAAATTAAATGTTTTTCCTGATCACTTTCTGAAATACTATTTTTCACTTTCTATACACTTACAAGGTAATCCAACGTTTTCTGACATTCCATACCAATCATGGAATTAATTCACCCCTGTATTATTTTTACTTGCAAGCTTAAAATTCAATAACTGTACTAATTTGGCTTCTATTTCCCACTATCTACATATATGCTACTTCCTTCAATTGATTGCTCTTAGCACCTTTGTTGTTTAAACTCCAAACAATTATTTTCATTTATTTGATCCTCCAAATACATACTTTTTATTGTAATACCCTTAACTTCATTAATCAAATCCTGACTATCTAGCTTCAACCTAAATCCCAATTTCAATCACAACCTTATATAATTCTGACTTCAGGTCTATTGTGATCCAGCATCTTTATTTTAAGTCCATCAATATTATTTGCATCATAACTTTCCTTAGGAATCTGATTCCTTTCGCCATTATTTCACAATCTCAATATGCTCATTCAATCATCAACGAAAGCTCTTATTATCTACTTCTAAATCAATTCACTATCATTTTTATCCCCGAGAATCAAAAATAATATCATAACTAGGGTTTCAATCCAACAATTGTCATTATCATCATCCACTATGAACAATATTATTAATCAGGCTTAAAATCCAATTATCGTACTTTCCATCTCTTCAAAATTCAGCTTATCCATCTATCTAGTCAATCCGATCCAACAAATCCCATCACTTCATCCACTTAAAATTTACAATACTATCTCTATCTGATTGTCAAACGTAATTCCAACAACACCTTTGGTTATTCATCACCTCATAATTCAATCCCTTATGTGTTCATCTATTCTCCTACAGTTCTTCTGAATGGGATTTAACCTATTCATTGCAATCAGGAATTTTGCATTTAAGTCCCTCCAAGATTTAGAGCCTGATCGATGATAGAAGAACAAGAACAGATGAAAAATTAGTAAGGTAGGAGCAGAAAAGCTTTCAGTATAAGCTTTACTAAAATAAAAAATTAGTTTTACACAAATTGCTTATATAACAGCCTAACAAGCTAATAGTGCAATTTGGCTATTATTATAATCAGAAAAACTGTCTTTACCCATTATATCAAGGGAATTAAACGGGCATTATGTATTGCCTACTCGAACGGTGACCTCAACTTTTCAAAAAGAAAAGTTTTGGCCAGGGCATTCGTGCTATCCTTCATAACACCATCCTTAGTACTTCTACTAAAATTAGTTTTCATTCCATTTGGTTAAGACTTACAGTAAGAAATTAGTCTAAACGACTACTCGTATTTTTTTTAGATTTTGACAAATCCAAAACAAAAACTTTTAATGCATGTATAAGAAAGATAAGGTAGACATAGGAAGAATGAGACAGCAATATTACTTATGATTTTTGTAATTCTTTTGTATCAAAATTTAAAATTTTATAAAAATCATATTCCTATCGAAACCAAACCTATACTTAGGGTTACAACCTACAGTCAAGCATGCTCTGATACCACCTTGTAACGCCCCCATTTTTGGGAACAGGGACGTCTTACCAACCGCAACAGCCCAGGAGTTCAGTTGCGGATGAAAAGGTGTATCATGTCTTCTCGCGAACAATTAAGAAAAGTTAATTGGATAAAAATAAAACCTAATGGCCATCTTTAATAACAATAAGGGCATCCAAGCCCAAACTTAACTTACATACAGAAGGGCCGAAGAAAACTCCACAGGAACGCTTGATTGTGGTCGTAACCCTAGCACGAACACTTGCAGCATTCTCTTTTCTTCTGGTATCTGTTGTGGTGGGAATATTGCAAGACTGAGTACCACCCACTGTACTCAGCAAATCACATGGGGAAATACTATATAACTACTTGTCAGGATTCTCAAGAGAAGGGAATATAGTTGTTTTATTATGAGGTGGATGCAATTTTATTTGCAAAAAAATAAAATTAAAACATTTGCTCCTTAAGATCAGGGGGTTTTGTTATCAGAAAAAGTTTCATCATTACTTAGATTAACAACATCAGAAACTCTACTTATGCCTCGTTGTTCGAATCACCCAATTAACACAGCTTCATTAATCGGAAGCACGGCGTATTCGAATACCATTTGTTTCACTTTGCAGTGTTGCTCAACTTTACACACACGATTCCTTAACCCTCATGACTGAGTTAAGAAAGCCAGGTCGTTTCACTGCTCAATTCTTTATATAGGCTCTACTTGGTAGCATCACTCAGTCACGGCCAAACATTAAACATAAACTTCCCCTGCCGTTTTAAGTGAATACTACCGTTGTTAGGTACCCGCAGCATACCTAACTCCCCGGCATCCTGTCATCTCATCCTGCAGAGTTTCAATTGAACTGAGCAGCTACTAAACCAGTGTTGACAAGTCAACTCCTGTGGTTTGAGCGATCACTATGTTTTTTACTTGGCACAAGGTTCTTGTCCTTACATTTTTCACCTGAGGCATTCAACCACAGCTTCCACTGTGCTCAACAGCACCAACCACCACCAACCCAAACCGGCCTCCATCCCAAGGTAAAGCGATGGGCTAAGTCCACCACTCGGATTCCCACCAACCTCTCTACCCGAAGTCCAACCCTAGGGTAAAGCTGTGGGCTAAGTCCGCCGCACGGATTCCCACAACCTCTTTACCCTAGATCCATATCTTTTCAAATTCTACAGGCCCACGGCCAAATTCACTTAGTAGTGTAAAATGTTGAATGGGATGATCTTATATACATTCATACAATATTTTAATAATTACTAAGGTTGTCAAGGTGAATGTGGCCATCAAAATAAACAGGGCTTTTATCAGTGTAGGATTTATCTAGTTAGCATGCCATTCTAAACATTTATTTTAAACAATTATCAGTTCACAACTATCAATAATGAAAATACATTAAGTAAATAATATAAATTTCATGGGATTCAATATGATCAAAAACATGTGACTTGCCTTCTTTTTGTTGCTCTTGATCTTCTTGACCAGCTTTAAACTTACTTCATCTGCCTTTGCTGTCCTTTAGTTGACCAACCCGTTTGGTCCGTTCACTAGCGTAGAAAACGAGGTCAAATAGGTTCCTGCTTTATGATATGCAAGAGGAACAAAATGCAATTAAAAACAAGAAAGATCATAAAAAGAAATGGGTTAGGTTGGGTGGTCGGAGTTCAACGGTGCTTAGGTGGCTGATAGGACTAAAATTGGATGAGATAGCTTTAGGACGATCAATAGGTAATATATGTGTTGGACATATTTTTGAAATAGAAGACGGATATTTAAAAATGGATGGTTGATCTTTGAATTGAATGAATTTGGGCTTTATCGAGATTTAATTTGGCAAAACAAAGTAATTTGAATTTATTTGTAGATGAATATGGTGGAAAGGTGAAATTTGAATTCCTAATACTTGAATTTTAAAGAATGGAGGTCAAATTTGAATTCAGGGTATTAAACTGGTCAAAATGGTGTATTTTTGGAATTTTTGGGATTTTTGGAAATTTTCTGGATTTTCTAGGATTTCTAAATATTTTCTTGCATTTTATAATTTGGATGAATAGTGTAGTACAGTACTGGGCTGGCCCGTTGTGAACAGTGCACCCCACTCGGGTTTTTTAAAAATGAAACGGCCAGTGGGCGGCCGCTGGCTATGCTGGCGCGGCGCCGAAGGGCCCAGCGCCTGCGCGTGCTCGCCCTTGGGCGACACGCATTTGGCACGGGCGGTTCGGATGCGCAGGGAGTGGACGGCCCGATGGGGAGGTGGCGGCAGAGCTAGCGATTGGGATGCGACCACGTCGCCCCTTCCCAGTCGTCTTCAACCTCCCGTTCTTCTCCCTGGCGAAAAGCAGAGCACGGCGACGATAAGGTTCTAGTGAAATTGAGAGTGGTTTGGCCATCTACGGGGTATGGGTTTCACAAAGGAGAGGGCGACTTGCGTCGGGAAAAGCTCAAGAGAGCTGGCCACGGAAGGGGTGTTGCTACCGACGGCGAGTTCAGCCGCCAGAGCTCTAGACCAATGCTCATGACTAGGTGAGTGCACCAATGTGATTAGCGGGGGGTAGAGATCATGCTAGAGCAAGGAATCGAAAGTAATCAAAGACATTACGAGATAGTGTTAGGGGCTCACCGGGCGTAGGGGAGTTGCTCGGTGGCGCTGCGGTCGCTTTGAGCTAGATTTTCTGGCTCGGTGAGGTTTATGAGGGTGCTAAGAAGCTTGAAGCAGTGGAATTTGAGCTTTAAAGGCGATGGCTTTTGGCTTTTGCTATATAACTAACTTTCAAACGGAGTATTTTCTCAAAACGGGGTCTACAAGTTAAATGATGTACACGTTAAAAGCCCAACATCTGTACCAGCTAAAATCGTAAGTGAGTACCTCTCTCTCCGTAATCTGTACCGTAAACAGTCAAAATTCAAAATTTTCAGCCAAAAGCAATAAGCCACAGCCGTTACCAATCAGGGCCCATAGACGCAAATTCGACGCTCATGGATGGCGTTGCGCGCGGTGCGGGTAATTTCCTGGAACTTCACAAGAACAAACCCCAAGAGGCACACCCCAGGCGGCGTTAATTGGCTTCTTTTATCGTGGGTAGGCTTAACTGGCGTGCTGCTTTTTTAAAGGTTAACTGCATGCTTAAGGTAAAATGAGGTATGGAAGCTTACAGTTGGTCAGATGGCTCACTACACCATGGTAAATTTTTAGCATCAGTAGTCTGTGGGGAAAAGTTGACATTTAACGTCACACAGTCTGTCGGTAAAGCATAGTGACAGACTGTCTGTCGGGAATAGTCCAAAGCAACAACAAAGTATCTGTAGGTAATACCCTTGATCTATTGGGACCGATCATCTGTCGGTAATTGTATGAACAACATCAGCATATCTGTGGCTAAATCTTTGTGTGTTGGCAATTGTTGTGCGCGCAAAAAATTTAGTAACCCGCGCGTGTGGATGGAAGTTTGGCGCGCTGGCCAAATATGCTTATGCGGGTGTACTGTGTCAAAACCGTGAAGCCGCCTCGATCCCGCAGAACACTCTCCCCGTGCTCCGCCGCCTCGACCCCGTGGGCGCCTCTTCCTTCCCCCGCGCGCGCGCCGCCTCCCCGTGCGGCGCCGCCACTCCCCGTCGGCGCCGCCCCTTCCCCGTGCGCGCCGCCTCCCAAAGATGCGCGCGCCCCTCCACCGTGCGCGCCTCCCCTACCGCCGTGAGCCGCCGCCCCTCCTCCGTGCGCGCCGCTCCTCGATCCCGTGCGCGCCGCCCCGCCCCGTCGCGCGCCTCCCCTTCCCGTGCGCGCGCCCCTCCCGGCATGCGCGGTGCCCCTCCACCCGTGGCGCCGCCTCCCCTACCGCCGTGAGCCGCGCCCCTCACCATGCGCGCCGCCGCTCTCGATCCCCGTGCGCGCCGCCTCCCCCGTAACGCCACCCCTTCCCCGTGGCTGCCGCCTCCCCGGCATGCGCCGCCGCCTTCACCCGTGCGCCGCCTCCCCTACCCCGGTGAGCCGCCGCCCCTCCCCGTGCGCCGCAGCCCCTTCTCCCTGCCGTCGCCCCTCTTCCTCCGGGCGTCGCCACCCCTCCCCCGGCCGTGGCCGCCACCACCCGTTGCAAGCTGCTATGCTGTTTTGTGACCAGGGCTCTTAGCTCAAGGGTTTGAGTTATCTAAATCCTTATATGCTTCATGTAGTAACATAATTTCTCAGAGAGCAGAACACATATACATCCATTCAGCAGTATATATCCGATTCTTTAAACGTCTAGGTGCATGTATATATACCTTCTGCAAATTTTTAGCCACCTATATAGCCAGAGAGTATATAGTGCTTTTTTTCCATGCTATACTTCTTTTTTCAGATGACAATATTTCCGCTTAAATGATGTACTTCTGTTTCATCTATGAACATCATTACTGATATTTCTATAGATTATGTACCGCTCTTTTTAATTACGACAATAGTAGCATTTATGCTGGGAAATGTAGATATTAGTACTCATTATATATTCAGATAATATACTGCTCTTTTTCATGACATACCGCTCTCTTTTTTGAATGGTATCATAAACTACCTGTCAAATGATAAACAGCAATCTGCCTGCTATTCCAACGGATGATATACTTCATGATATGAACAAGCTGTGCCTTGCATCATGACTGTTCAAATGAGCCTTATTTTGCTAAACTAGGCTCTGTCCCTGCACCTTGCTTCCTGTTCAAATGAACCTGGGCTGCGCATATGTTTTATTTCCTTGTTCTGCTGAACTAGGCTGCCATTATTATAATATATTGTACTGTTGAATTTATTTTGGTCAAGACGATGATAAAATGTGTAATTATGCTGTACATGCAGGTAACCCTAATAGTTATTCAAAGAAATTTGTTGGCATCGTCTCGGGGAGGACGACGGGATCACCCTGGTGGAAGTTTGAGCTTGCTGCTGACATCTCTAGACACCAGGTTGGTAACATGATACTTTCCTGTTACTTAGTTTTGGGGTTGATACTGTTATCTGCTTGCTTGTGATTAAAATCATTGATCTTTAGTAGCTTTTAGTTTCTGCCTAAATGTGAAATGCGTATATTTGCAATTGTTGGGAACTTACAACATGTATTTTCGGTTTGGCTAGTTTGCTTGTGAAAATAACAAAGGTGCACCATGGATAGAGGGTGGATGGATAAGCCTAGGTATATGAAACACTTCCAATTATTTTAGGTCTATATTCTCCACTCCATTATATAGTAACTGATATATATGGATGTATTTCACGTAGGCATACAGCAATATATTTGCAAGGACTGAACAAATTCCTACAACATGTGTTTAGTAATTCATCCGTAGGCAACAAGATACAATGCCCTTGTAGAAAATGTGTTTGTTCAGTTTGGAGAGATGAAAGCAAGGTTCGTGAGCATTTGATATGTGAGGGCTTTGAAGAAGGTTACATGATAAGGATGTTCCATGGGGAAGATAAATCTTTTTTGAACTGTCCTGAGTATGATGAGGTTGGGGATGTGGAGGGGTCTAGCGAAAATGATGATATCTCTGATTTGCTTAGAGACTTAGCATGTGGGTTAGACAAAGGTGGGGATTTTGAGGATGATGGTGATCCAATGCAAACAAATGAAGATTTGGATGCTCTTAGGAACCTATCAAATGATTATGGGCAAAACCTATACCCAGGGTGTAAGAAATATTCAAAGCTGCATTTCATTGTAAAACTACTTCACACCAAGTTGCTCGGGGGATGGTCTGATAAGAGTTTTGACTTATTACTTGATCTACTTAAAGCTTTCCTGAAGGGTCAGCACTACCAAAAAACTACAATGAAGCCAAGAAAACTGTCAAATGCCTAGGACTTGGATATGTCAGCATTCATGCATGTACAAATGATTACATTCTTTATTGGAAGGATAATGCTAATGCTGAATGTTGTCCAAAGTGTAAAACTTCACGGTGGAAATCGGAAAAGAAGAGTCCAAATGGGAAACGCGTACACAAGGTTCCTAATAAGGTTCTTCGCTATTTCCATGTAAAGAGAAGGTTCCAGAGGTTGTTTCTTTGCTCTAGAACTGCAGGCTTAGCAAGATGGCATGATGAAGAGCGCACAAAAGATGGTTTGCTTAGGCATCCAGCAGATTCTCCTCTTTGGAAGGATTTTGACCATAAACATCCAGATTTTGCTGCAGATAGTCGTAACCTTAGACTTGCATTAGCTACAGATGGGTTCAACCCATTCAGATCCATGAATATTTCTTATAGTATTTGGCCGGTAATTCTAATTCCATACACTTATGAGTGGCCATTTAGATCATTTTTTTACACAATTGATTACCTTACTACATATAGCTAATTGAATACATCCAACCCTGAATCTGAAACTACTCAGTACTCAGTCATCCTTTTCCTAATTTTTACACTGCAGCATCCTTTTTTTTAGTTTTCCATCATCCTTTTTCATAAGGAAAATATCATTAATTTTAGACACCCTTTTTGAAAACTTATTCCGCTGCTTTTGTAGAGCCCAAGGATCGAACCAGAACTTGAAGAGTTTAATAATTCAAATCAGCAAGGGCGTATGGATAATATGCTATTGGATGAGGATGACGCTGTTATCCGTAGAAAAGTTATTAGTCCAAGGGTGCCATCAAGAAGCAATGCAGCCACAAGAAGAAGCCACGAGGCCTCCTGCAGTGGAGAAGAAAACCTTGTAATGTTCTCAACTATCTAATCCCTGCTTTCAATTATGCACTTAAATATTGTTTTATATTACTCCTCGCTGAAATGTATGCCCTTTAGGTTGGAAGGGATGTTATATTATATGCTGTCTTGAGGAATGATATCCCTGTGGCTAAAGCAATAATTCTATCAACTGACCCTAGCACCATAGTGGGAGGTGAACCTCTTGGTGTTGATTCTATGAAGTTGTTGTAAATGTTGTCTTTGAAAAGAGATGCCTGCTTCCCGTCCATATGATGATATGGAAACTCTAATCGATGCTCAGTACATGTCCATTGCATGGCCAAACAATAGGGTATGATTTTGCAACTTATAGTATTTTAAGTTTTTTAGTTGTCTGCATCACATTGTAAATATAAATTATTGATATTGGAAATTTGGCAGTTGAAGGTTAGCAACAAATCTACAAAGCTCCAAAATGGAGGTATTTTCTTCCAATCCATTCTTTTCTAGTAGGTGGACAGGATTACAGGCTCTGCTAATAAGTCATAATTGATCAAATGAATGTCTTTTGTGTTCAAATGAATGTCTTTTGTGTTCATCTTAATGAAGGTGTTTATCTTTTGCCAACAAATGGAAACTCTGTCATTCTAAGATTTGTTTTTAGTTCATGTGCTAGATAAGAGCTCAAGTTCTTTGTTCATTTTGTTTCTTTTCTGAGGATGTCTTTGGAATAGTACTCGGACCAACATGTGCTAAGTGTGGAACTTTTGCTCACTGCTGGTGGTGGCCTCTAGATGCTTTGTACCCAGGGTTGAAGTTGATGCTTTGTAATACATACATAACTTAGTTAGAATCTATGGTTAATGCAATCTTTTGGACATGATGACATGCTAGCTGATCTTTTGTGATCTTTTGGACATGGTGACATGCTACCTGATGTTATGGAGAACTATTGTTTGAGCTATGTGAGCTTTTGGACTATTTGTGGTGTACTTATCGAATTCTAGAGCAATTTAGAACTATAATATGGATATATATTTGTGTGTGACATTTTGGATGTATGCGTGAAACATGTTGCAACTCTGGATTATATGTGTTGAATGGATGTATGTATGAAGTAATTTGGTGTTGACTGCAATATTATGCGATTTTCATATATATAGATATGCTGAAAAAATCTGTTATTTTGTGATGCGTCAGATGGTCTGTCGGTGTATGTGCTATTTCTCTATAGAACATCTGTCGGCAATTATTTGTCTGTCGGCAATTGTTTGTCTGTAGGTAAAAGTAGTCTGTCGGTAAAACTTGATCAGTGTCGACAGACAGTCTGTCGGTAAAAGTTTGGTCTGTCGGCAAAGACCTTTACCGACAGGCTTTCTCCCAACACATATTTTCTGTCGGTAAAGGTCTTTGCCTACAGACATGCTGACGTTAAAGGGGACTTTCGCCTACAGATGGTATGACGGTGGATTTATGCCATGGTGTAGTGGCTAGGCGTGCGTGTATGTCCCAGCCTACTAGATTTTAAGTCTGAGATTTAACGTTGGTGTCCACTGTTTTTAAAAGTATATATATACGTATTTAGTAAAAAAACTATATGTATACGTTCCGTGAGGTCTTAGACACCTTTAATGTAAGGGAGACATATGTCTGGGTGGGTGGTTGTGCTATAAAGAAAGAAAGGTAAAATGAAATATGATCTGAAAAAAAAAATATCTGAAAGGTAAAATGAAATATGTGAAGTGTGGTTAGATTTGCTGGAGCACGATGCACACTGAGCTCATGCGGTCGTACCACGGTACTCCCGAAAAGGCGGATTCAATTAGAAAACGAAATCTCGCGAAGAGAGAAGGCATCAAAACATGCGAAAAGCTCGTGCTAGTTTACAATTTTGCCGCCGGAAGAAATGCGCAAAAGGCAACTCAGATTCCTTGTCACTCACTTATCAATCGTATACGCTTAAAAGTTAAAAACATACATGAAACAAAGCAAAACTGCCAATCAACACAAATAAATTTATAATTAGACCATTACATGGAAGTGATCGACGTCACAATAACCAGAATAAATTAAGAACCCTTACAAACAAGCTAATAATTAATACATGGATGATCAAATGAAACATCAACAGTAGGAATACAGGCCCCTGTTTCTCTCTTCTCTGCTCCCTTCGAGCACAGCTTGCATGCATGCATGCATAGCATGGCAATGAACTAGCAGAGCAACTCGACCAATCGTCTTAGTTTTTTGTGGTTTGAGCACCACCTCGTGCACGTACGTACGAAGTCGTGCAAGTGCAACCTTAATTATGACCCATGCAAGCGTGCATGCATGTCTAAACCTGCTCGACGTGGCTTGCCTTGTCCGCCTTCTCGTGAATCTCCGCCGCCGCCACGGTCTCCTTGCTCTCGTCGTCGGCGCCATGGCTCGCCTGCCTCGCCTCGCCGGCGGGGGCCACATCGCTCTCCTTGGCCTCCTCCGTCGGCGGAGACTCGATGTGGTACACGTCGGAGCTCTTGAGCTCGACGGCCGCCGCCGCGCCGAACTTGGCGACGTTCACGACGTGCTCGGGCACCTTGATGCCGTCGGACACCGCCACCTCCTTAGCCGCCGCCGCCTTGGGCGTCGAGTTGCGGTAGAGAGCGTACAGCCCCATCTGGATGACTCCAAACGTGAACCCAATAACGTTGGGCAGCTGCGTGGCACAGGCGCGTATGTTAGGTCACTTTGGTGAGAAAGTTTACTTAGTAAGCTAAGCAATGCGTTCAACGATGATCCTTCTGGTTGCTTACGGCGACGTATTTGTCCTTGATGAGGAGGCCGTAGAGGAACCAGACGACGGCGCTGGCGGTGAGGGAGAGCGAAAGCGAGAAGGGCATGAACTCCACGCTCTTGGTGCGCACCACCTGACGCTGCAAGCAACCATTGCAACACACGGTCGCGTACTGTAAGAGGCTGTATGTTGTCTATACGTGCACCATAGCTACTGCTAGATTACGTACGATGATGCTGAGGGGCGCGACGAAGACGCTGACGGAGAAGCCGACGCAGACCCATCCGAGCATGACGACGCGCTTCGCGCCCTTCGAAAGCAACAGGGTGAGGAGGAGGATCGCGCCGAACACCCCCACGTTCAGGAGCAGCAGGATCTTCGCCGTGAACAGCTGCATTCATGTATCACACACGCGCGCATCCATGTCAGAGAACGTCCATATATCTCAAGTGTACACTTCTGCATAGCTTATATATCTAGCAATTAATGTGCTGCTGAGTGCTGACCCTGGCCTTCTTGGGCGCGTATGCGAGGTAGACGACGATGTAGATGGTCTCGATGACGCAGCCGGCGGAGTTGATGGTGACGAGGAGGCACTCGTCGGACTTGAGCAGCGCGTAGTAGATCCACAGCATAGCGCTGAACAGCGCCACCACGTACGGAACTGACTGGAAACCCTGCGTCGACTTGGTCTTGTAGATACGGTAGAACGTAGGACTGCACATATGTCAGAGATGAAGCAGATTATCTTCTGGACAGGTGATCGATCGATGAAGCAAAAGGATCCAATAGACGCATTGTGGATGTGTGAGACTTACAGTGGGGCCAGGTAGGTCATGAAGGAGATGATGTTGCCTGCAACGTACAAACAGCATCGCAAAGAAAGTTCATGTGAGCATCAGCCTGAGACAGTTAGCCAACGATCCATGCGCAGCAACGTGACAGAAGGAGATACGCTACAACAACGAGCTAGCTTAGCTCTTAATAATGGCTGGGCCCCCCTTGTGTGCGAGCTGATGTCACGCAACACTATAGGCAAGATATTGGAGCCCTTTTATTTGCCCCCTTTGTTTTAGTCCTTTTAAGCCTCCTAATTGGACCTTCACGATCACAATGCATGTATATCTTCTTCAATGATGAATCAAATGCTTTTTGTCTTTTGATTGACGCGAAAATGGGGGGCTTCGCAATAATATATGGAGGGGGGAACAAAAGGGGACGGATCACTATGGTAACAAGATAAGTCCTATTTTGGCAAGCTCTGGTCTTGGTGTATGGCCTCCCAATGCAAACCACTTACAATTGCTAGCCAGGATGAATACAACAACAAGCATGTGACCTCATGGGTATTTTGACAGAAGGGAAATTTTACCATCCTTGAGGGGGAAGAGGTACCAAATTTGAGCCGTTGATCATACTGATCGAACGGCTGAGATTTGGCAGTACCTAGTGGTACCGGACGCGAGGTACCAAGAGGTACAAGGTACCAAGAGGTACCAAATTTTGAGCCGTTGATCACACTGATTGAACGGCTGGATCTAATTTGGTACCTCTTGGTACCTTGTACCTCTTGGTACCTCCTCAAGGATAGAAAAACTGCTCTTGACAGAAACATCCAATGATTTTGGCAGAGAACATTGAAAAGGAAAAGAATTAAAAGACCGCCAAGAATAAAAGAAAGGACCAAAATTTACAAGACTCTCTTGAGATAGACAATATACCTAGGATGCCAAAGGCGAAGGCACAGGGATGCTGAAGAGACAGGCCAGCCATTGCAAGATCTTAGCTTTGGATATGAGAATTGATGATGAGATCAGTGAGATTGTTCTAGCTAGCTAGCTAGCTAGGGTAATAATAGGCTCCAAGGTTCTCTCCTCTGTATAAGCTGACCAAAACTTGATCCTCTCTCCTCAATGGGAAGCTGGGAAGAATTGATAACTACTACTTGAGTTGCTTGCTTGAAAGCTTGATGGGAGCTGAACAAGACCCTGGAGGGGTTTTATATAGTGTTAGGAAGGAAGCACCAACCAAAAAGGTACACATGCCTTAGGGCATCTGTAGTGTATGAAAATAGAGAGTTTTAAGCTACCTTAAGGTCAACCTTATACATTACAGGGGTGACCTTAAGCAGGCTATAAGCAAAAAAGGTTTAAGGCTGGTCCTCAAGCTAAAGACCTGGCCATAAGTATTAAAATACAATTTTTCTTTATATGCCGAGTGGGACCATCTTAAGGCCCCTTGGGTTATATACATTAAAGCGTCGGCCTTAAGATTTAGATGGAACCCACCTTAAGACCCCTTAGATTATATGCACTATGGATGCCCTTATGGTCACAACTATTCCCGATCAATCACAGCCATGAGATTGAATAAACTAACTAAAAACAAGGTAATCATCAGCATGACAGAGAGTGCCAATCTACTTTTAATTTTTGAGAATTGCTATACAATATTCGCATGTTTTTTAGCTTAATTTTTTTCATAATTCTTTCCTCAATGCATGAATTAGTAAAATTATTGTGCACTTCAAGTTGTTCTCCTAGTTAGGGATCTATCATGCATGCAAGCTAGTTCGCCGCCTTAAGCTTAGCCGTACAGGGAATGAGAGGTGAGAGCTAGCAGCCACTGACTGAGCTGCAAAGGAGCACATATTCCTTTCCCAACGGACGGTTTGAGAGACCAGTCTTTAGTTCACTTGTAAATCAAATGCAAATTGCCTAATAGCGACAACAACCAATTGATGATATATAACTTGATTTGCATGCTCATTTGGTGAGTTTCCATTTCTCATTGTTTCCGCGTTTCCTCTTCAGAATTCGAGTCAGACAGCTGGATGCGTGAGGTCGTGACATGAAAGCATGCATGCCCAGATGGATGGATCGATCGACAAGCTCAACAACGTCGTGCACGTAATTTTGTCCATGCATGTATATATCTTTGGTCGTCGTGACATGTACAACCTAGCTAGGTATAAGCTGTACCATTCATGCATATGCCTGCCTGTGTGCAGATGTTTCGATACGTCGTTGGCCAGCATGCACAGCAACTATCATCTAACGGCTGACGCAAACAGGCTGTAGCGAGCTAGTAGCCTGAAACATGTGCACTACCCTTCGTGAAGCAGGAGTTCGATCGCCACGCGGTTACTTTCCGGGGGCAATTTGCGTAACAGAAAAACTGCAACACACTATACAGCCGCAACCAAACTCAACAGCATTGCTTACAACCGTTCGATTCTCAACCTCACAACCGTCTGATCAACCTCACAACGCGAGTGGCTGTAGCCTGTAAGCACGCGAGAGGCTGCGGTTTGGCGCGATGGGGTGTGGCGGCGTGCGGCGAGCGGCAAGGATGGGCGACTGCGAGCGAGCTCAACCGAAGCAAGGCGAGTGGGAGCGGCGACTGAGGCGAGCTCGGCGGCGCGTGGGAAGGCAAGTGGCCGCAGCGGCCTAGTGAGCGCGGAGCCGCGCGCAAGCTCGGTGGCAGGCGGAAGGCGAGCAGTTGCGGTGTCCCGGTGGCCATGGAGCCGTGGGCGAGCTCGGTGGCAAGCGGGAAGGCTAACAGCTCCAGCGTCCCAACAAGCACGGAGCCCTTGTGGCGAGTGATCGTAGGTGAGCACGTCAATATTTTTGCAGCGGGTTCGTGGAGTTGAATTCTAAATTTTATGAGAAATAGGTTTTATGATTAAATTTTATGAAATTTTATGATGTTTTATTACTAAGTTTTATAGTATTTATAATATTTTAGAAGGTTTCATTGCCTAAGTTAGCTAAGTTTTATAAGGCTTTATGTCTAAAACTTATGGTGTTTTATGAGGTTTCAGAAAGTTTTAGGAGGTTTCATGTCTAAGTTGACTATGTTTTATGAAACGCGTTCAAAACTCTCTAAAATATTGTGAAACTTAGATTAAACCCAGCGAAACTTACCACCTTTCTAACAATATACTCTGCGCTAGCATAACTCTTTGTATTATACTGTACAGATCACATGAGTTGGAAGACAACCTCCACGTGTTACTAACATGTGGTCTCAAACCCTACGTTTCATCATCACATTGATTGTTATTTTTGAACGTATACATTTTTTTGCGAGGGTCCAACTTATACATCTTTGTCACGGCTGTTTTTTTTTTTTTTGCAACAAACTTGGAATCAAGTTTTTTGAAGACTTGAACGATGCGTGGGCCATATCAAATAACAAACAATATCCATACTCTGTTAAAAAAAGAGATCGAGGGTTAGATTTTGCCCAGAACAATACTAGTTAGCAGAAACCGAAAGCCAAATGTTTTATCGAAAATTGGCCGGTTTTTGTTGGTTTTTTGAATCTAGCTTATCTACTAAAAGTGCTGGCGTGGCAGTTTAATTGAAATGCGAAATTCATGCCAATATGGTTTAGAATTAAAAGGCATGATCATTAGAGCAAATTACGCCTCACATGTTGAGATATACCCACATCCAGTGGCGGAGGGCCCGATAGGGCAAGGTAAGGCTTGGGCCATACCTTGATTTTTTTGCAGCAGATCCCCATATACCCCCCTATCCAGTATCCAATAGCCCAATAGCTACTAGCTAGTCAATGTAAATGTAAACCCTAGACTGCTCCCTGCTCCCTGCCTCCTTGGACGGCTGGACCCTGGGCGTAGCCGGCGGCAGCCACCGGTGGGTAGTGGCGCTGGGCGCTGCCGCGCTGGGAAGTGGCGTAGCCGGCGGCGGGCGGCGGGCGGGCGGCAGCCACCGGTGGGCGGTGGCGCTGACGCCGCCGCCTTGGGCGATGGCGTAACCGGCGGCGGCCTGGGCGGGCGGCAGCCACCGGCGCGCAAACTCCAACGTTGACAGGGTTGGAGGAGCTTGAATGGTATTACTTTCGATCCGTCCCACCTCATTTTTTTTCCCGTCCTCCGCCACTGCCCACATCTGCCTGATACGTGCCTTTATTTTACCGACGCGTATGTTGCTAAGTGAATAGCCAAATGACAGAAGTTACGTGCCAAAGATTTTTTTTGTGCAAAGTTTATGGACATAATGTGACAGCTTGAGTACACGTTCGATCAGGAACATGCGGTACACTTTTCTCCTACAGTTTTAGTCATCCATACTATATATATATATATATATATATATATATATATATATATATATATATATATATATATATATATATATATATATATATATATATATATATATATATATATATATATATATATATATATATATATATATAGACACACACACACACTAGCTGAATGCCCGTGCGTAACTACGGATTTTTAAAAATTACAACATATTTGTATGCACGTTCCAACAAATTTTACCACCCGTTAGTTTTAGAACATGCAGTATGATAAAATTTTAAAATCCATAGCAACGCATTTGAGCATTCAACTAGTGTGTATATATATATATATATATATATATATATATATATATATATATATATATATATATATATATATATATATATATATATATATATATATATATATATACAATCTGCTGCTGCAGTAAAAATCACCATGAGAGTTGCAGCAATGTACACATGCAATAGTCGAAAAGCAAAGCACAACATAGGAAGAGAAAAGAACCCCACAGGCCCAGGGATAAACATTTTCCACCTCGCTGCATTTGACCAGGACATTCATCTGCCATTCAACCCACTCGCTATTATCCTATAAAGACAATTTCCATCAAGGTAACTAAATGGGACAGAACATACCAATAATGTGTACAAACTACGGTGTTGGATTGATAGGCTAATGAAATAAGAGGAAGTTGAATTACCTGCAAGTGAGACTGGATTATGCTGTTACTATTTCCCAATTGGATGAGTTTATTTGCTATTCGAGTTAATTATGTGCCCAATATTCCCAACTTTTGGTGGTGCTTTCCCTTCTGATGGTAATACTGGCTGCATGTAGAAGATAGAATAATCAATATACAGGATCCTATGTCCACTACTACAGAAAGGCTAATAGTAGACGCCAAATCACAGACGGTTTTGTGAAACCGTCTGTGATGTACACTATTACAGACGGTTTTAATTTGAAGACCGTCTGTGGTATTTGTGGCGGGAAAAAGGAGTATCACAGACGGTTCTTACCTCTGAATCGTCTGTGATACTGGAATATCACATACGGTTTTATAATAAAAACCGTCTATGATATTCCAGATTATCACAGACGGTTTTTATTATAAAACCGTCTGTGATACTGGAATATCACAGACGGTTTTTTTATTAAAAACCGTCTGTGATATATTTCCCGCCTTGCAATTCCCCAAAATTTCATAATTTCCCGTCTGAGTCCGAGTAGGATTCAGTTTTGACACAGCTTTAGTAAAACGGGCATAACTTTTGCATACGGTGTCCGTTTTCGACGTTCTTGTACTCGTTGGAAAGCTAACGACGAGCCCGATCCAAAAAACGACCCGCTTGCGCCAATCAACCTCCAAGACCCCGAAAATCGGCCATCTTTGGACCTAAACCTGCGTCGCAAGTTTTTTGTTTCTGTTTTTGCCCTTTTTCTTGGTTTTATTTTCGGAATTTGGATTTGTCTTCAACTGCAAAGTTGTAGATCTCGTCGAAACCTTTCAAATGAGTATATATAAACTATATAAACATTTGCTATTTTATCTTTGCAAACTAGTTGTTTATATTGCATCGGTATATAAAATTTGTGCTTCAATTCACAGACGGTTTTATATATAGAACCGTCTGTGATATTCATTCATCACAGACGGTTCTAGCCAATAGAACCGTCTGTGATAATCTGACAACTGGGCCCGTCAATCCTTCTCACACCACGGATCGTAGCTCTGCCTCTCTTTTCCCACGCCCAAAATTTCGAACTCCCACCTCTCCCTCCCTCTCCCTCCCCTATAAATATTACCAAAACCCAGCCTCCTTGCTAGTTTCCTCCTCCTTGCCGTCCTTGTTCTCCTCCTTGCTATCCTCCTCCTTGCTGTTCTCGTCCTCCTTGCTGTCCTCCTCCTTTCAGACGACGCACACGTCAACGGGAGGCAAGACACCGCAGAAGCAACTAGCTCGTGCCAAGGCAGCGCTCAATCAACACCGACGATGGTGGGCGTCAAAGACATCCAGCTCGCGCGCTGCATCAGGGGCGAGAAGGCCTAGGCATAGAGGATCTTTGCTTTTCTCTGTTCTTGTTGTGTTAGCTAGATGAGCAACCTATTTGTTGTTCTCCTCCTCTTTATTGTTTGTTGTTTGTCTGTTTATTCTTGTAATGGTAGACTCTAATCTTAAAATGTGTACTGTGTTTCATACTGTATTTGTTTGTTCTCATTTCAATTAATTGATTTGCGAAATGGATGTTTTATGTTTGTGAAATGAATTGAGATGTGAATTGGATGTATACATGTACATGTTGATCTGCTTGTTTCAGAGAGCATGGCTAGCATTTCCTGAGGCTAGCCAATAAACAGAAATAGATTTAGGGGTAGAAGAGAATAGCACAGACGGTTTTTAGTTAAAAACCGTCTGTGATTATAGTTATCACAGACGGTTTTTAACTAAAAACCGTCTGTGATGATCAGCTATCACAGACGGTTTTTACTCAAAAACCGTCTGTGATAGCTGATAATCACAGACGGTTCTGACCCATAAATATAGACGGTTCACAAAACCGTCTGTGATGACGTTTTCGAACCGTCTGTGATGACCTTTTCTGTAGTAGTGGTCTATCATATCTTGCAAGGAGAAAACAAGGTGACAAGAATACATGAATGAATTACCCCATTTGAGTCCGTTGACAGAGAAGAGCTATTTTCTGCAGCAAGAATTTTACCAACAAGGTCACAGCCATTAAGAACATGGTCAATCAGTTGAGTTCCTTTAACCTCCAGGCAAGAAATGATAATATTGTCAACATGATGGTGCAAGAAGTTATTGTAAGGGTACCTGTAGTACCAACCAATATGTGAAAAATTTCTCTTATAATGATAAGGGAACTAAAGCACACACAATAGCCCACTTACTGAAAGAACAAATCAATGGAATGCTTTATTGCTAACTGGCCGATTAGCTCCTTTTCAGCAGTTTCGCTACCAGTTGTCAGCAAAACAGAGATGAAAAACCTAACATTACATTGATTAATTTTTTGACTAACATTACAGAAGTAAGGGCATTAAGATATTAACTAAAAAACAGTAATGCTGATAAACCTAACTTGTGGCATCCCCACAAATCATTGTGCCTACAAGCTAGAAGCCAAATCTAACAACCATACCATTTCGTTTCAATTTTAACACTTCAACCGGATTATATTCTGGCACAAGGACATCGGAAAATCATTGCGCCTACAAAAAGCCAAATCTAACAACTATACCATTTCATTTCAATTTCCGTACTTCATCTGGATTATATTCTGGCACAAGGACATCGGTGAATCATTGCTTCCCTCCATCACGAGGAAAGGGTTATATCCAGAGCACAATGCGTTCACAAGAAACGTACCTATATCCAAGTCAATTCAACCAAATCCGACGATTTCCCTAACATCAATGGCGACACAATCACCAGATATGAAAGCCTACCTGCTGTCGTTTCTCCTTGCGCCACTCGTTTCGCTTGGCCGTCTTCGTCTTGGGCTTGACATCGAGCGTCAGGTCGTACCCCGGCGGCACGTCGGGTCCTGACTTCCTCATCTGCACCGAGCAGAAAATAAGTAGAAACCTTATTAAATAGTAAAGAGAAGCGGGGGGAGGAGGAGGCGGTGGTGGCGCGGGGTGGGGTGGGGAGGAGGAGGCGAGGGGCGGAGCGGAGGAGTGGGGGAGGACGAGGCGGCGGAGGCGAGGGCGGAGCGGAGGAGTGGGGGAGGAGGAGGCAGCGGTGGTGAAGTGGAGGAGCGGGGGAGGAGGCGACGACACAGAGAGTGGGGGAGGAGGCGGCAGCGGCGCGGGGTGGGAGGGAGGGGAGGAGGCGGCGTGGGGTGGGGTGGAGAGGAGGAGGAGGCGGCGGCGCGGGGTGGGAGGGAGGGGAGGCGGCGGCAGCACAAGGTAGGAGGGAGGGGAGGAGGAGGCGGCGGAGTAGAGGAGCGAGGGAGGAGGCGGCGGTGCGGAGGGAGGAGGAGGCAGGGAGACACGAAGAACGGGGGATGAGGGGAGAAGATTCGACGCAGGTTTTTTGCGAGAAGGGGTGGGAGAGAACAGACGTACCACCACCTCAAACTTTTTAGATAGTAAAGATATATATATATATAGGAAACGTTATAACGTTTTGTTGGATTCGATGGTATAGCTTATCTCCGACGAGGGGGCACCATCACCGTCTTTTCTAGGCGGGTTCACCACGCCCCCCCCCCCAGGACGTAGAGAGAGGCCGGGGTGGCGGTGGGCAGCGGTGGAGGGCATTGGGTGGCGGTGGGCGGTGCTGGAGGGCTACACGGCGAGGCGGCAGCGCAATGAATTCTAGGTTGGGCGGGATGGAGACAGCGGGGGAGGAGGAGAGGGCAACATGGCGAAGCGGTGGGTCGTCGCCAGTGGTGGAGTGGGTAGGGGGAAGTCACTTTGTATATGTATATGTATATGTATATGCTCTAAACCCATGATCTCAAAATTATCAGAAACACATGCATGCTTATTGGAATCACAAAAATATCTGCGAAAAATAGGCGCTACAAAAGTTGGAAAACGCCAACCATCCTTTCAGTTGCTGCGACAGATGCGCATCACAGAGTACTATTTATGTACTCGTACGTTGCAACGGAACTCATTGAATGTATAGAGAATCATGCTATAGAAGAGAGTTGTTCTGATCGGTTAGAAAGTGGAGAATGGTGAAAAGTTACGAAAATAGAGCGGTTGGAGAAGAATGGACGTACAACCACCAATTCGTTTTTTATAATAGTAATGACATTACTGTAAAGTGGAAACTATAGCCCATCCCTTTTCTTCTGTTGCAAGGTTACTAGGATTGCGATCCCTGGAAGTATCATTTTTTATAATCGTAGGATCGAATCGTAGAATCATGATTCTATCAAATTTTTAAACACGTATATATTTTATATAAACATTGAATTATATTTCTAAATATGCAAGTTTATAGTATAATTTTTTACATTTAATTTTGTAATTTAAGTACACTTATTCGTGTTATATTGAATTAAGGTTGATTTTTTAATTTTTTAATTATTTTTAGTAAACTAATAATATAGAAGTGCAATATGTCAGAGATAATATTTTTTTTATCTTAGAACAACATGTAAACAACAAAAGCAAAGCAAATTGAACTAGTGCAACTTAAAGTAGAAATTGGTAATATAAAATTTTATATGCTAATATAGTTTGTTGTTAGTATCATGATCCCACTGCAATCCTACTCGATCCTAATGATTCTACGAGTTAAATCGCGATCTCACCGTAATACTATCTGATTCCGATCAATATTACAATTCATATCATCTATCTCTAGTAGGATCATGAAATCATACAATACTACCATATATATCATGATGCTGACAACTTTGTTCTGTTGTATACCTTGTATCTCCTAAAGGGGAACGGATCCGCTGTCATGTACAACAAAAACACACAAATGCATAGTTCGGCTCTCTCGACCATCCAATCTTTGATCCGATATTCTAGGTCACGACGCTACAGTACCGTGATACATTACTTGTACTCGTCTGAGTAACGAGTACTTGCAGTATAGGGAAATGCGAATCAAACGCCACCTCAAATATTTTTCTTTAAAAGAAAAATCTGATGTGGTATATATTCTAGAACAAAACTGAGAAGTTAGTACAAGATATTGGCCCGTTTTTTTAGATTATGGCTAAATGTTTTTGACTATGGCTGATAGGTATGATGAATAGTACCGATTGAAAAGGCGAAAAGAAAAGGCCATTTTAGTATCTAATTAACAAATGGATGCAATCTTTGCCATGCGCATGATGTATCTATAGTTCTATACTCCAATTCCGGCTTTTCTTTTGCCTAGCTAGCTAGGTGCCGGGCAGGGAGAAGCTGCTGCTCGACCATTGGTTGTGCACGTTGCTTCGAAGGGATTAGCGGTTCTAAACTTCTGATGGCTCAAGAGTGCGTCGGAAAGACCAAAGTGTCAAACACAAGAAAGTTCTCTGCAGCTTCTGCAAGCAGAGTAGTACTAGAACTGCATTTGTCTCAACCAACGGTCGCGCGCGAATATGCATGTATACATATGGCAGTGCAAATTATTTAATATTTTTTTGGAAAGAACAGTGGAAATCAAATGGACGTACCCATATCACTTTTTAACAACTTTGTGTGTGATTTGGTGTCAGCTAGTACGTGTGCAGCGGTATAATCCAAGACTGTCGTTCATTGCTGGTGCCCAGTGACAGTATCAACAACATCAAAACCCTGCTCGGTTGGGCTGAAAAGCTATAGCTTATGGTTGAAAATACATTGTAGCTAGCTGAAATTTCACTGTAGCTAAAGATAGCTTATTTGACGTAATTAAATTTTAAAATTTTAACAATAGAAAAAATATGTTAGCTTATCTCGGACAACACCCATGAATATAGGAAAAAAGAACCGGCAAAAAAGCTCAAAAAAACAAAAAATAAAAAAAGACAAAATTTATAAATAATAGAAAATAAATCAGAAGCCAAAAGCTGAATCCTGAAATAAGCGGGATGATCATTAGATTGTGGCAACTATAACTCTCTTTGGAGTATCAGATTTCCCGGAACTAAGAATTGCTCTGTTTCCTGTCAAATCCGTGTAAAGTTCTTACATCCAGAGAAAGTTGCTGAGAAACATGCATATTTTCTATAAATTTCCTCGTGCGGGAATTATACTGTTTTCTAGGATTCTGCCAATGCACGTACGTGAACGCGCGCATTGTGACAGCTCCGGTCGGATTCCTACAAACTTCTCAACGTGCGTGCCTCCGCCATGGCCTTCTGACAGCAACGCATGGGCGCCGTGCACGCCACACCGCCGTGGGGGAGCCCGCGCCCAGAATCCTTCTTCCCTGCCTCCGGCGTCTCGCGGGCCGGAGACCACGGACACAGACTACTACTACAGAAAAGGTCATCACAGACGGTTCGAAAACGTCATCACAGACGGTTTTGTGAGTCATCTGTATTTATGGGTCAGTGATAATCGAAGGTCATCACAGACGGTTTTCGAACCGTCTGTGATTATGGGCTATCACGAGCGGTTTTGAGTAAAAACCGTGCAGTGATAGTTGATAATCACTGAGCGGTTTTTAGTTAAAAACCGCTCAGGATACGATATCCTGAGCGGTTTTAGTAAAACCGTCGTGATATTCCTTCGACCCATACATATATTTCTCTTATTGGCTAGCCTCAGGAATGCTAGCCATACCCTCTGAAACAAGCAGATAATCACAGACAAAAAACATACAATTCACATATCTCATTTGCTTTCAGATACATTTCACAGACATAAAACATCCAATTGATATGGCACTTCATTTCACAAACATAAAGCATGCATCCATTTCGCAAATCGATTAATTGAATTGAAATGAAATATTCATTAACAAATGCACAGTTACAAAAGATCTACACTGCATTTACACTTAGTGATAAAACCAATAAGAAATCATGGTGCGCAGTGGAACCGTCCTCCTGGCTTTATGACTTGAGTCGCCAAAAATGCGCCAACTCTCCTTGAATCCCTCCAAAATCGATCGTTTCATGCGATTGACGGGATGGACACAGCCTGTCGATAGGAATATCAATGTGCATATATATGTAACGTGATAAGTATGAAGTAATTATGGGAAGAGTGACAAACCTTGCGATTGGTGAGCCTCGAGGAATCGAGGAGTAGTTCCATATGTTGGCAAACGTAGTATCCACATGTGTTGCCCGGCTGCTGCTGGTGGCACTGCAAAAAATGGAATGTGTTAGTTCAAGAGGCATTAGTACCAACTGTTGCATAGGATTAATTAATGTGAAATAGCGAATACCTTAAAATCTCGAACATGTGTCAGCAGGCCTTTAGCCCCGCGCTTCGAGTCACCTCCCATTTCAATGTAGGAGGCGAACGCCCTACGTAATTCGAAAAAGTTAACCTTAATCATTCGGAAGGAAAGAAAGAGTACAATGTAGATATGTATGGGGAATATGTGCTTACCTATCGATTACTTGGCTGACAACTGTGAAGTCCATTTTATTCTTACTTAGGGAATCAAGGTAATATACCTTGTTCCATTTTGGTACAATTACTATTAAAATCCAACGAAAGTTCTGATTGAAGGACATAAGTACATAGTCCTTATTGCGGCAACCCAGCAGTCCTGATACAATGTACCTCTCGACGAGGGGTGTCTCCTGGTCGATGGTATCCTTGGCGACCAATTGTGGGTCCAAGAAACCAGCTGATGAGTTGGATAATCTAGCTTTAATCAGCATGTGTCTATATATATACACACGAAAGCAAAAAATTAGATATGGCATTTATCGGTATGACATTAACGGAGACTGTGATTGTACACACTTACAGCGTCCAGCATCGAATGATTGAGACGTCAAGAGCGTTGAGCGTGAACAGATCGAATAAATCCTCAAAGGCGACCACGAACATACACTCTTGAAGATTGTGGTGTAAATCTTCCTCGGTGAATTTGACAGTGATACTTGAAGTTTGTTCTCCCTCTAGCTTATTGGACTGCTGCATATACCACGTGTGCAATTGCATGCAACTATGTGGTAGCTTTTGGAGGTCTATTTGCTCGAGCAACGGCTCGCCAAGCACGAATTTGCGGGCCAAAGGGTGGTACGGAATATCATCATTGGTCTTCTTTGCTTTGCCCTTGCTGCCTCGGCTATAGGTCGACTTCACGGAAGTCGACTTTGAAGGTAGCAGCGGTGCAAGTTGCTCTGGCGAGAATAGGGCCCGTGGAGATGGCACCGGTGTAGTATCCGGTGGTGGAACCGACTGGTCTTGTAATGGAGATGGCACCGTGCAAGTTGCTCGTCCCGCCACCGGTGAAGAAGCCTCCGTGGAGATGTCGCTTTTGGGCCACTGGATGAATGTTCCAATGGCCTGTCCTAGGGTCACGATCTCGTCGTTGGGAGGCTTCGGTAGCGGGACCACCTCAAAATTGACATACACACCATCCACATTAACTTTTGCGCTCGGCGCTAAAGCTTGACCGCACCATGGCCCCGATACTGCATTTAATATGCCCGCCCTGGCAAGCGTACAAGGGAATGGAGCCATATCTCACTTGGAGCCTGCACTTCGTAGGCTCCTACATAACGATACAAAATTAGCTACTCGAATAGGTCTACCAATGGAGCAAGCATTCGAGAGGTAATAATTATTACCAGGATGTCGTCCACATGAAATTTGGCCTGGGATTGCATCGGATTCGACGTGCAGCTACTCGGACGGTTGGGCGGGCTGGCTAGCACAGGAGCGACGGCAGCGGCCTGCTGACTTTCTGTCTGTTTCCGCACCTCATCTCTGATTACATCAGCCAGCGAATCCAGTATCTCCTCTCTAAGAGATGCCTTGATCTCTTCTCGTAGCTGTGCGTCACGCTCGGCTTTGTTTCTCTTCCTGCGCTGATACATGTCGGAGTCATCTTGAAACCATGTTTCCAAGGAACGTAAGCCCAAGGCCTCTCGTGACGCCCGGTGCTCCTTGTTTCCTGTGGCCACGGAGAGCATATCATTCTCCCTTGTTCCCTAGAATGATCCGGGTAGATTGAAAACTCAGCTCTTCCCGCAAGAGCACGACATGTCATTTCAATTGCATGCGGTTGTGGAGTAATTACAAGCTACGTAGTTTGATCGATATCTTACCGGTGCTCGGTCACTTGCTGGTCTGCAGGGTTTCGAAAGGTGACGTCCCCTGATGTCGTTGTAGATGACCTTGCTCTAATCCAATTTCGAGCGCGGTCATCCGGGATATTGGAAAACGGCGGGCGATGTCCCGTGCAATTGCCACTCATCCTCCTTCCTCCATCATGGATTTTACCCGCATACCCAGTGTGCCAAGTCCGTGAGGGTGTGTATTTTTGCTGGAGGGCCTTGTGCGCCACACTTGTACTTTTGAAATCTTCGGTCGTTTTCATCGCCTTGAACTCTTCCCATTGTGGTTCCAGGAATGGGTATTTATGAACAGGCGTTTCGTCCGTCTCCACGTATTTCCTGACAAGCGTGTTCTTGAAGTTCTTCTATGCTTTGCACGCCGCTTTGTAGGTTTGTTGTTGCACAGCGTCCAGGTGTTCTTCTGGGAACTCGAACGATACCAAAATTTCGGTCCACAGCTCACGTTTCCGAGTGTCAGGCACGTTCTTCCACGAATTGTATGTGATCTCAATTGCTCGCGCAACTACTCCGACCATGGTTCGAATGCGTTCGCTTTTGAGGAAGGATAGAGACCCGCATGCATTCACCGCCGTGATGGTCCTGCCGGCCCTCGAGCTTCTTTGATAGCCCTCTTCCTTGGCGTCTTGATGTTGGAGCGACGCCCGCGATGATGTTGAAGAATGCGCGGGTGACATGTTGCTCATTTTGTGGGTCTATTAAGATAAGATGAGAAAGTGATCATATTGAATTGCAAGACAAGAGAGGAGTAGAGGGGGGGGAGAAGGGAGGGGTGATATGGACATAGAGAGGGGTGATGTGCCTATCTTACCAATGTACCAATGTATCAAGTCCTTCTTTTCCCACAAAATTCATGGCAATTTTATTACAAAAGTGCAAAAAGACATTCAGATTCTTGGTGAGCGGCCGACATAGCCGACTTCTTGGTGGCGACTATCCATCGCTTCTTCCCACTCCTTCTCTTCATCTCTCGGTCTCGGATCACGTGCGCCAAGAGCGATGATTCATCTAATCGAATCATCGCTATCGCGCACGTGATCCGAGACCGAGATGAAGAGAAGGAGTGGAAGAAGCAGATGGATAGTCGCCACCGAAGAAGTCACTATGTCGGCCGCCACCAAGAATCTGGGAATTTCTTTTTTTTGAACTTTTGTACTAAAATTGCCTTGCATTTTGTAATACTATTACTACAAGGTCTCTAAACAAAGTTCTATGAAGAATGCGCGGGTGACATGTTGCTCATTTTGTGGGTCTATTAGGATAAGATGAGAAAGTTATCACATAGAGAGAGGGTGATGTGCCTATCCTAGCACCTACTTTAGTTGCTAATACTATAAACCAAATAGCAAAGTCCCTAAACAAAGGTCTATGAAGCAAATGACACAAACTAGTGTATCCGGTTCATTGAACGGGAACACTATAGTATGTCACTTGCTTCATTTGCTGTTTTTTTTGTATCTTTTGCAATAATCGCAAGATTTCTTTATCCGTATACACTAGAATGTGTTACTTGCTTCATGCCCTTTGATCATATACTCTTCCTTGATTGGTTAATTTGTGCTCTCAAATTGTAGGGTTGCACATGATAAGATGAGGAAGCAAGAAAAGTGAAACATGATACTCAATGTTAGGAAGAGAGGAGAGGAGTAGAGGGAAGGGGGAGAAGGGAGGGGGTGATGTGGACAGAGAGGGGTTATGTGCCTATACTATATACTAACACAACAAGCAATGTAATATGTACCAATGTAAACTAAGCAACTGCAGTAAACAATGTACCAATGTAGTATGTACCAAATAGCAAATTAAACTAAGCTACTGCAGTAAACAATGTACCAATGTAATATGTACCAAATAGCAAACTAATTAAGCTACTGCAGTAAACAATGTACCAATGTAATATGTACCAAGCATCAACCCTAAACACTAACAGTAAGCATGAAGCATCAACCCTAAATATGTACTAAGCAACTAGCCATAACAGTATGAAGCATCAAGCATCAACCCTAAACACTAACAGTAAGCATGAAGCTCGGGGAGGGATTTGATGACCTTAGGGTTTTGGTGACCTTAGGGACGGCGGAGGAGGCGGCGGCGACGGAGGAGGAGGAGGTGGCGACACAGGAGGAGGCGGCGGTGACGGAGGAGGAGGAGGCGACGGGCTCGGGGAGGCGGCGACGGAGGAGGAGGAGGCTGCGGCGACGTCTTCGTCCGGGGAGGCGGCCGGCGAGGGCTGGGGGAGGCAGCCGGCGAGGGCTGGGGGAGGCAGCCGGCGAGGGCTCGGGGAGGCAGCGGCGACGACGGGCTCGGGATTTAGATCTAATCGAATAACTGCAGCGCACACGGAAAACCCTAGCGAGAGGGTATATGTAGGGAGATTATCACAGACGGTTCTAAACTTAGAACCGTCTGTGATATCATATCACAGACGATTCTAAGTTTAGAACCGTCTATGATATGATATCACAGACGGTTCTAAGTTTAGAACCGTCTGTGATAAGCCTTTGCCGGCTGTTGCAATTAAGACATCACCAATAACTACACAGCTGCATTCATATCAACCACCAAACAGCTGCATTCATATACAACACCAACCAGCTGCATTCACACAGTGTATTTCTTGATACATTTTGTCATTCTCAAATACATCACACATATACATCACATATACATAAATGCCAATACATTTTGTCATTCTCAAATACATCACACATATACATTTTCACATATACATCTCAAAATTGACTACATCACACATTTTCACATATACATCTCAAAATTGACTACATCACACATTTTCACATATACATCTCAAAATTGACTACATCACATATTTTCACATATACATCTCAAAATTGACTACATCACACATTTTCACATATACATCTCAAAATTGTCACACATTTTCACATATACATTCTTATTGTACTTGCTTATTTCCTTTAAAAATTAGCCCTTCATCATGATCAATGCGTACGTAACTAGTTTCGTCATGTTGTTCATCGTCGACCCTTATGCCATTTCCAAAAGGAGGTAACTCGTCAAATTGATTATATTCCTCCTCGTCCACTACATTCTCCACTCCGACAATTCTCCTTTTTCCATGAAGAACTACATGGCGTTTCTTATTTGCCAGGTCGGTTACATAGAAAACTTGAACAACTTGATTGGCGAGTACGAATGGTTCGTCTTTGTACCCGACACGTTGGAGGTCCACGGTCGTGACACCGTACTTGTCAACCTTCACTGTGGGAGATGCACCCAACGGCAAAAATAAGGGGATCTTGAAAACCACATAGTCGAGCTCCCAAATCTCTTCTATGAAGCCATAGTACGAGTTTCTCGACCCATCGGTACTGAATACATCTATGCGGACACCGCTGTTCTGGTTAGTGCTCTTGACATCCTGAGACTGCGTATAGAATGTGTACCCATTTATGTCATATCCTTGCCATGTCACAACTGTAAATGTCGGCCCTTTTGCCAACCATGTCAGCGTCTCACTCGGCGAGCTCCTAGCGATTTGCTCCTTCAACCATTGGTTGAACCAACGGTTGTGTTGCCTCATGATCCAAACATCCGGCCGCTCCGGATTCTGTTGCCGAAGCACATCCTTGTGCTGGTCCACATAAGGGCCACTTCAGTCATGTGTTGTAACACCGTGAAATGGGCTTGAGTATACGTGTCCATATCTGGAGTGATTGCTTTCCTTCCGATAGTTCCGAGACCCTTCAGCCTCCCCTCATGACGAGATTGAGGGACACCTATCGGTTGAATATAAGCCATATAATCGACACAAAACTCAATGACCTCTTCGCTTGCATAACCTTCGACGATGCTGCCCTCCGGCCGAGAACGATTCCGTACGTAGGACTTGAGAATTCCCATGAACCTCTCAAATGGGTACATGCTACGTAGGAATACGGGCCCGCACATTTTTATCTCCCACACAACGTGAACAACGAGATGGACCATGATATCGAAAAACGAAGGAGGGAAATACATTTCAAGGTGACATAGAGTCATCACCACCTCGTCCTGCAGAGCATCTAGTCCTTCGGGATCGATGACCTTCTGAGCAATTATGTTAAAGAAATAACATAGCCTCATGATTGTCTCTCGGATTTTGATCGGTAAAATATTTCTAATTGCAATAGGGAGCATCTGTGTCATCAGCACATGACAATCATGAGACTTCATGCCATTTAACTTCAAATCTTGCATCGAAACAAGTTTCTTCACATTGCCGGAGTAACCAGACGGAACTTTAACACCATGCAAGCACTAGCATAGTTCTGTTTTCTCCGCCTTGGACAGAGTGTAACACGCAGGGGGAAGTTACGTTCGTCCATTATCAGTGCTTGTCGGTGCTAACTCAGGCCTGATGTCCATGTCAGCCAAGTCAAGCCGTGCGTTGACACCGTCCTTTGTTTTATCACGGATGTTCAAGAAGAGACCAATCAAGCGTCGCACACATTCTTTTCTACGTGCATGACGTCGATGCGATGCGAACATCTAGGTACTCCCAATAAGGTAAGTCCCAAAATATTGATCTCTTCTTCCAGGTGTTCTTCTCATGAGCCCTCAATTTACGTCCCTTTCTGAGGACAACATCTAAATCCTTAACCATATCATAAACCTCGTGTCCCCTTAAATGCCTTGAAGCTGAACCTTCTCTCCGTCAAATTGTTTCTTCATCTTGCGGTATGGGTGAGCCCTCCGAAGGAACCGGCGGTGACGCATGTAGACGGTTTTGCGTGAGTGTCTCAGCCACACACTCTCGGTACCATCTAAACAGTGAGTACAAGCTTTGGCACCTTTTGTACTATGGCCCGATAGGTTACCAAGGGCAGGATAATCATTTATGGTGCAGAACAATAAGGAGCGCAGAGTGAAGTTCTCTCGTTTGTATGCATCCCATACCTGTATCCCTTCATTCCATAGTACTTTTAGATCTTCCACCAACGGTGCTAGGAACACATCGATATCATTCCCAGGTTGTTTTGGCCCTTGGATAAGTATCGACAGCAAAATGTACTTTCGCTTCATACACAACCGAGGAGGAAGGTTATAGATGCAGAGAGTCATGGGCCATGGGCCATGTCAGCTGCTCATGCTACTGAAAGGATTCATTCCATCTGTACTCAGTCCAAACCTTATATTCTTTGGTTCTGCACTGAACTCTGCAAAACTCCTATCGATGTTTCTCCATTGCGCGGAATCAGCAAGGTGTCTTATCATTTCATCCTTCTTGCGCTCCTCCGAGTGCCAACGCAGCAGTTTTGCCTCCTTTGGATTTGCAAAAAACCTTTTCAAACGGGGAATTATAGGAAAATACCATGTCACCTTAGCAGGAGGTCCTTTCTTCGCCTCTGTTCCCTCGCCATCATCTGATTGATTGTTACGTTTGTATCGGGATGCGTTGCACACCGGACATACATGCATGTTTGCATACTCTTTACGGTAGAGTATACAGTCGTTCGGGCATGCATGTATTCTTTCTACTTCCATTCCCAACGGACAAAGAACCTTCTTGGCTTTATACGTGGTTTTAGGCAACTCATTTCTCTCCGGAAGCATGTCCGCTAAAAGACCTAGCAGCGCCGTGAAACTCTTGTCGGACCAACCGTTGCTTGCCTTCAATTTCAACAGTTCAAGCATGGCCGACAACCTCGTGTACTTGCAGCCCGTGTACAAAGGTTTCTCTGAGTCCTCCATCAAGCCATGGAATTTAACATACTCTCTCTCATCATAGTTCTCTTCTACATCGCGAAGCATCTGATCCAGATTATCATCGTGCAACCTATCCGAATCCGAGCCACAATCGACATCAGCCGACGGCATGTCATTCAGTTCACCGGCGATGTCATCCGGGGGCATATCGTTCACTTCACCGGCGATGTCATCCGGCGGCATATGATCATTCACTTCGCCATGACTGGTCCAACACGTATAATCCTTTTTGAAACCCCTCCGAATCAAGTGCGATTCAATTTGCCCTCGGTTCTTAAACATCTTCAAATTCTCGCAGTCAGTGCATGGACAACACATATATTCCACCCCCTTATTCAACATATCCTCCTCGGCAGCTCTTATAAAAGCAGAAACGCCATTAATGTACTCTTCACTCACACGGCTCGCGGCATACATCCAGCTTCGGTCCTACGTTACGTACATATATAACAACTTAGTATTAAAATCTAGATTAACTAATTATAACTACATATATACCGGCCACATTTATTATATTGAGACTTAATTTGCTAGCTCAATTCATATTACAAACACAACAGCTATTATATAACCAACAATTTTGCAAATTAACCATCTTCAATATAACCACTCATGGATTACTTAGACCTAAATTGTAATGCAATTAAAGAAAAAATAAATTTCATTACTAACCATATCTAGAGCAACCAGGAAAGTCTGAATCTTTCAAAGCTCAATCTCTGCCTCTTCCCACCAAATTAACTGGCCTGAAATCGCCTAGTTTCCTCCCGAGTGAAAAAGTGCGCAGCAGTGGCTAGATCTGGATCGAAATGAAGACAGATGCGGTCTGAACAGCGCAATAAATGCCTTAGCCATTATCACAGATGATTTTTAATTAAAAACCGTCTGTGATAATCCATTTTCCCGCCACGAATACCACAGACGGCCTCCAAATTACAACCGTCTGTAATAGTGCTCATCGGAGACGGTTTCACAAAACCGTCTGTGATGAGGCGTCTACTATTATAGCTTTCTGTAGCAGCTATAAAAGAACAAAAAATCAAATAAAAAATCTTCACCTTACAATTCGAATCATGAACATTCAAATCAGAGCTTTCAATTCATGGGTTTCACTTTCAAATTAAAACTTTCAATTTGTCACTTTCAACTCACAGTACGAACTTTCAACACAAATTGAACTTTTTCAAAACCAACAAGTTTCAAAACCAAACACTTTCAATTCGCCGGATTTGCCACTTTCAACTCAAGGACCCAAGCTTCCTGCCACCCAAAATTGAGTTTTGAAGTATCATATTCAAAGAAATTTCAAATAAAATACCAAATGAAACTTTCAAGTCTTGCACAATTCCAACTAAAAAAGGTTGAAGCTTTTTACCTTGGTGGGAGCGGTAGAACAAGACCTCAGTGTCCTCGCAGCCAACGCGAGGGGTGGCAGCAAAAGGTCATGCTTGCGGCAGTTTGTGTAACACCCCAAGATCCCAAAATCTGTTTAATTAATTTCAAAAACCATTGTTTCTGCATTTCTTGCATTTCAAAAAATTCTGCATTAAAGAAAATGGTTTTTCTTATTTTCCAACAGGAAAAAATGATTTTATGTAATTAATTAAAACTTGACCAGAGCTTGAAAATAATTTATTTGAGTTCTAAATAATCTAAGAAGCCTTACCAAAAAAATTCATAAATTTTAGAGTGGGTTTGCTAATTTTAAAAATCCAAAGTTGATTTATGTAGTTAAACTAATCAGAAAAGAATTTAACTTTGAAACCCTACTGTTGGACCTATTTCCTCCATGTTAACCCAGCCCAACACAGTTCTGACCCAATTCCGGCACGCTGGCCAAGCCAACCGAGCCATCTCCTTCTTCCCACTTCCTCCGTGCAAAAGCGTCTTTTCTCCAAGTTGCCTCCTCTCTCGTTGCCCTCCTGCAGTCACTAACAGCCGAAGCCCACGTGTCCAGCATTCTTCCACCACGCGCCATGCCTGCCATTGGAGAGGAGCTCCTAAGCACTGTAGCTCTACAGTAGCCGCTTCAAAAACCAAGCACTTTGACCCTTGCCATGCACACCTCACAACCCTCTGCTCTGCCCCCTTTTCCATGTAGAGCTCGGCGTCAACCACAATCCACCGCTACATGACATTTTCACGAGAAGCCAATCTCAACCATGCGAAACCAATGAGAATAATTTGATCGTCTCACTAGATAAGCGCCATCTAACCGCGTCATGAGACTTCCCTCTCCTTGCACTCTCCATTTTGCCTCTTATTCATGCATTCCATTCATTGAGTTGCTTGGAACACCCTCGTCATCTTTGGCTCTCGCGTGCGCTCGCCGCCATGCTATGTAGTGGCCCATACCATTTTCGGTGAGCTTTTTCCTCAACGTGTGTGTCACTGTGCTCCATTTTGTTTGCTCTCTCAAACTCCTCAACCAATTTCTTGGTTCGTGCAGTACCTCATCGAAACCGCTTGTCATCCTTATCTCCAATCGCTGCCATCATCGACGCGTAGGTCCTCTTCTAGTGAGTCTCTGACCATGCCATAGTCATTTTTAGCTTCGCCTCACCCTCCTCAATCCATCTGCGTGCCCTTTACAGCTCTCACCCTCTGATGTTGGCCATCGCCATGAAGTTCATTGCTGTCGCTTCTGCTCCCCATCGTCCAGTCATCTCCTTCCACCTCCGCCGCCACCGACCTCACCATTGTGTTTATGGTGAGCTCCCGGTTCTTTTGTATTGCTCGATTTTTCTCCTCATTGCCATTTGTGCCATCACTGTGATCTTCGCGCTTAGCGCTGCCGCTCATCGCCATTCCATCTCCTATACAGGTGACCATAAGGCCCCATGCCAGTCTCTAGATCCATAGTGACTTAGTGAAGCTAGTGCACCTCTTCTCCTGCCTTGTCCTCATCTCCTTCGAGTTCACGCACCAGACCAATGAGCTCCAAACTCTAGTACCACCACTAATAGCTTCGTCGTGACCTCCTCTTTCCATCCATGGGCTCACCTATGCCCCTCCGCTATTGCCTCATCGTCGATGAGCTCGGAAACGAGCTCGGCCATGGGCGACCTCGCCGTCCCCTATCATTTGTGTATGATAAGTGGGCCCCGGTATTTTAGCACTAATGATGATCGATTAAGATTAGATTAACCTAATAAACCTTAGTTAAGTTTATAGTATATGTGATATGTGGGCCTGAGTAGGTTAATTAATTAGATTTATATTTAAACCAATTTTTAAGTGTTGTGTCATTGACTTGTGGATCCCACCTGTCAATCCTTTTTGCGAAATAATAAAATTCTGATCAATAGGCCCCACCTGTCAGCCTCACTGGGAATAAAACATGATTTTTCAATAGTAAGAACATACAAATTAAATAAAAAAATTATGTATAGTGCTTTCTCTCTCTTTTTCTATGATTTTCTTTCCCAGCAAAACTTTGAACGCTCATAACTTTTACCTATGAACGCCAAATTAGGTGAAACTTGTTTCTAAATGTCTCTAAAATCATGAACTTTAACCTGTATCCAAAATATTTGAATTTTCTCTCTGCTTTAATTTATTTGGTGTTTATTTATATTTTTGGGCTTTTTATTCTTAGATATCGATGTGCCAAAAACTTTTGAAGGTCTAGAAGAGGAAACGAGTGTTCAATCGCAAGGCAAGCAATCCCTTTAATCATGTTACTCCTATGTTTTTAAATGCTTTGTTATTTTCATTACAAGTATTTTTGCATGTTTACTTTGAGTAAATTGTTATATTTATACTTAAAAATTAGTTTTGTCCTCTATTGCAATAAAATATTCCTTGAACTGGAACGTCACTAGCCATTGTCACCCTAGGAATATTTATTCACTGGTTAATATATATGCTAGTGGGATTTAGTGATTTTTTTTTAGCAAATGCTTAACCATGCTCATTACAAATATTGCACAAATTGATATGAAAATATCTGGAATATTTATGTAAACTCTTAAGAAAATTTATGGCATATTTTGGATAGAGGAGTACGTTTGAATTATTTTTATAGCAAAACAAAAGTAAAAAAATAGTTTAGATTAGGGCAAGTGGTCTATTGAGACCAATGTGGTTAGCATGATATTTTGGTTTGTGGTAGTCTCTTATGAGCTAATTAAGGACCGAACTTTAGTGTTGTTAGCCCAAACATTTTAGTACAATAACATGTTCCAGAATAGCATGAACTTGGCTAAATAATTTGCAATATCTCAACTTTAGTTTCGCCATTTAGATGAATGTGAGTGTCGGTGATGAAAATTTATTCCCACACGGTGCAAGAGGGGGCTTCCGATGGGGTGGTGATGTTCTTCTGTGATGAAACCTTAGTGGGCAGAATTGGGTTAGGATGATGCATTGTAAAGGCATCGTGATAATCACTTAGTTGCACATCTATGGAAATGTGTATTGGCCAACATTGGATCTCTATTTTTCAGATTTTCTACAGTAACTAGCTTTCAAACGGAGTGTCTTTTTAAGATAGGGTCTACAAGTTAATTGTAGCATACACTGTAGTGATTTTATTTAAATTGGCCAAAACCACACATGAGTTCAAGATGGGGTCTACAAGTTAATTGTAGTATACCGAACAAAAGTCATAAGCCGTAGCAAAAAAGAATAGGCCCATTATGAGCTGATTATCTCTTGTGGATAAACTTGTACATTCTCTGCAGAGTGAGATCTTAATCTATTCGAATAGCCGTGTCTCCAGTCATAGACATCACTTGCTGATACCATACTTGATTAGATTTTATGGTTTTAAAATAGTTCAAAAAAGATACGGATGGTGGGTATCAATATTAGAGAAGCTGGGCACATGAAAGTCATTAATACTAGTACTTGAGGTTGTGATAAAATTTGGTGGCATGTGCTATTTTTATTGGTGTAGGTGATGGATACCTATACTCTGCAATTATGATTATTCATTATTACTTTCAGCTATTACAATTTTGTATTTACTTATTGTTTTACAATGTCTTTTGCAATTTATTATTTATATTGTAAAAGTAAAATTCGGTTGCCTGTGGATTGAGACAAATCACTTGGGCCTGTTTTCTTTATATATTATTTATTTCCACTGCATGTACTATTTATCTGAACATTTGACCGATGGGCTCTTTTATGTAAAATTCGGTCTTATAGACCTAAGTATGGCTGCTTAATATTTACGTGTACTCTATTTTATTTAATTATATATGGATGTGATGCAATGATGTGATATACATGTGCGCTAATTATTGATTATGGGACTAGCACGGTATACGCGTAAGATTCGAATTTGGGTGAGGACGGGAGGACGTACGACGAGCCGCCGGGTTGACGATTGGGGGAGGAAGACGCGCAGAATGTGGAGGCAGCGGTACCTCTCGCTGGAGAATCCATGTGCGGTGGCGTGGTGGACAGGAGAAGGAATCGGGATGGGGGCGGAGACGAGGTGAGTGACGAACGGAGACGGAGGAGAGACGAGTGCGCGTGTGACTGGCTGACCGCGTTGATCCGTTTTCCTGAGCCGGACCCACGCAGAGGAGAGCGTGCGTTGCTCTCGTAGCATAGCCGTTTCACTGTTTTCTAAATATCCTACAAACGAACCTTCTGCGTTTCCAAACATCCACTCAGCAGTGTTTGAGAATGACCCTAAAACTGTAGTCCCCTTCGTCTTCTTTTCCCGGGTGCCTACCAGTCGTGCATCATCAAAAAGGTGAAAAATATATATGCAAGAGTAATATATAAATATATCTTCCAAATGTGATCCCTAAAAAAGGAGATACCACTAGTCCTTTTTTTTGAATAAACTAATTACATGATTGCTAACTTTTTAATCATCCATTGATTCACATGTAGTCAAAAAAGCAGTGCACGTAGACCTCTACAAACAAACCAAGACGATTGTACGGCTGAGATCTTCTGATGGTCAAACAAGCCTCTGGTGCATCCTATATATTACAACGGCTTTTTTTTTCTCTCCAACTTGCAGTATGCACGTTCAGCTTCACTGAATCAGGACCCATGCGTATTGCCTCAACAAAAGCAGAAAAAGGCAGAGCGCTCTTTGATTCGCCAGGGCTAGAATTATTCCAAGTCAATACTACTTGCAATACTACGTACAATGACGACATGAAGAAGAAGATCCTGGCGACCAGGACATGGAGATGGCAGTGCGAATATTCGTGCGGAAGATGGATGTTTTCTGCAACACTACGGTAGCTCTAGCAGCCGTCAGCTGAAAGCTCACAAGGGAGGAAAAAGGAGGCACTTTTTATCCTCAGTTGATTGCCGCTCCTTTCTGGGTCCTGGTTTACTGCTGAATAGTCGGCCTTCCCGTTGCTTTTCCCTGTGCAGATACGTGCGCGGCGCTCTTGGGTTTTCTTTTTCACCTTTTAAAAAAGCTGTCTTTTCAATTTTTCTACGTAACTTAACTTTTAAATAAGATAATTTTTAAAGCAGAATTTATAAAATAATTGTAGTAAATACTGTAGCGACTTTATTTATATGGTTAAAATTGCGCGCGAGTTTCTGCTACTCTGTACTATTTCTCATGAATAACCCAAAAGTCATAAACCGAAGCAGAAAAACAGACCATTGTTATGATGGTGATATTTGCTCCCTCGAGAGTTTCCATTTAGCAAAATTAGCTTATTAGTAACGTATGCGTGATGTGTACAGGTTGAAAGGATCGTTTGTGGTCCTGTTTTTCTATTTTTCTTTTCTTGCTTTTTAGTAATTTTTTGTTTTTGTTTTCTCAACGACCACTATTCATTGGATTAATAAACCACAACTAAAAGTCATAAGATATAGTCCAAAAGAACAGACTACATGATTCACTTTTGTTACTCCGTTGTTGCAACTTGCAAACTCTGTGGTGTTGCTGAGCTAGTTGCCACTGTTGGATTTAATTACCTGCTTTTGTTGATTCTAGCTGTTGCATTAGATACACGGTTCTAGGTGCTATTTGATAGGAACTAGGACGATTGCAAGTTCAAACTAGATTTGATGTCAACGAAGGCCCCTATTTTCTCTGTCATCGATCACCATCCAATTTTTTTATGTAAAGGTGCAAAGAACTGTAACCGGCCAATGCCCTTCAATGCTCATAAAAATAGCTTACATTTGTAAATTTGAGTATATATATATATATACACACACTAGTTATGTGTCGATGCGTTGCAACAGAATTTATTATATGTATAGAGAATTATGTATGAAAGAGGGTTGCTCTAATAGGTTGAAAAATGGATAATGGTAAGAAATAGAAGGAATAAGGCGGTTGGAGGAGAACAAACATACAACCACCAACTCATTCTTTTATAATAGTGTATATATATATATATATATATATAAAACGAGTGTTTCATGTACCATGGTGCCTAGGCACCAATATCAATACCCGTTGATTTGCTTCGAGATTCGCAACGTTTGATGTGGGTATCTTCATATACCCATAAAAAAGTATATTTGAGATATCAAATTCCGAAAAAATTTAAATTCAACTTCAGTTTAATTAGTTTGAACTATTTTTATGGTATATACTCACTGTAGTTGCATTGAACTCAAAAGTAGTTCAAACTAGTTTGAACTGAGTTCAAAACTAACTTACCATAAATATATCAAGGGTATAAAACATTTTCATACCCAAACTCAAAAAAATTATCAATCATACACGTGTATCGGATGTTGGTGCCTAGGCACCATGGTGCATTACGTAATTTTCCTATATATATATATATATATATATATATATATATATATATATATATATATATATATATATATATATATATATATATATATATATATATATATATATATATATATATATATATATATTGCTACATCAATATATAAAAAAAATTCAATACAAGGAATTAAATTAATGATACTCAGCTCGCAAAAAAGTTAATGCTAGTCACATATATACCAACGTACATCGTTCTTAACCAAGATGTACATTCATTTTCGTTAGAGTTGTTTTATAATGATTCTATGCACTTCAAAGAAAGGGATGCCTATTGACATCAATGACGTCATGATGTTAGCCTTTTGTTCTTTCGACGTTCATCGCCGCTTTCCGAAGTCACTCTCAAAGGTTTTAAACTTTAGAAAATTTACAAAATATTAGTGGCTGTCCTGCAAAGATACAATAAAGGACGGGCCTCATGGCTTCACAATGCCATTAATTAAGTTCTTAACAAAAAGGAGTGGAGGATATTAGAGGGAAACAGTAATTAAATTTTTAACAAAAAGGAGTGGAAGATATTACAGGGAAACAGTAATTAAGTTTTTCACAAAAAGGAGGCCTAGGATACTCTCTCTTTTTTGCGATTAATTGGCCTAGCATATTCCTGGAAGGCGACAAAAAGCACAAGGGGTGGCCAATAAATGGCCTATGCATTAATGTTCCAAGAATTTTCAAAATTCCTGAATATCCATTCTACACAGTACAAAGAAGAATACATCTAACAATGTTTGGCTGCTTCCCCTCAAATTTGTAGACTAAAAGTTTAAGATGTGTATTTCTGTTGGTTATCATACTCATACTTATTGTTATACTCTGATACCCCTTCTTATGCGTAGTGGCTCTTAGATCAAATCAGAGTTTGTGAGATACGATACATGCATGCATGGTATCAATAAAGAAGTAGCTGAATCTTGTAGAGAGAACCGAAATAATGATGCTGAAATAATCACGAGGGAGAAAGATTTTGTGAAGCCAACCGCAAATTTCTTAAGCACAATCTCAAAAGAGTACAAGGGATTGTCACTTTTTTACAACCCCTCAAACCTTTTAAGACCCTCGGATCTTTACTCTATACAAGAATCTAGTGCTAAAAAATAATCTAGCCTCTAATCCTCTCATGCGCCCTCTGCTTTGGACAAATTAGTTTGTAACTTGGGTTCTCTGTGGCCACCCTTTATGGCTTTATACAGCCCCCAGTCCTTCTTCTAAGTAAAGTAGGAATCCTAACCCAATTAGCGGTAAGAATCCTAGTCCGATTAGGATTCATCTAAGAATCCTTATAGCACAGCTTTCCAAGTTTTAGTAGATTAGACATTACGCCGGCTACCTACAACGCCTTTAGGACAAAGAAATGCACACTACAGACCGGTTGACAGAGAACAAATGGCTGCAAGATCTCAACTGGTCAGTCGGAATAACTGCACAACACATATATGAGCTCGTTGTTATTTGGGGGCTCATCTCTACGACCAACCTTCAAGACAGACTGGAGAACACCATCACATAGAAGCTAACTCCGAATGGAGTTTACAATGCTCTCTCAGCATGCAAAGCACAGTTCCTAGAATCAATACACACCACCATGAGCACATCAAAACTGTAAAATCTTTGTCTAGCTAGCGATACAGAACAAACTATGGATAGTGGACCGCTTGTCCCAGTGAGGGTGGCCGAATCAATCAACAATATGCCCACTTTGTAGACACACGCCAGAGACTGCCATCCACCTTCTAGCCGAGTGTCGTTACTCTGCAAGGATATGAACTGCCATCATGCATTGGACAACATGCGGCTCGCTGAACCTAACAGGTTGGTAGACTTCACCGTTGGTCCGACATTGGTAAGAGTTGGCTATCCTCACACCTGAAGCTCCACAAAAAGCATTTCAACACTAGTAATATTGGTCACATGGGAAATCTAGAAGGAACGGGACTCTCGAATTTTCTAATCAACAGCGATCACATCAATGTCCTTGATTACTCGTATAAAAGAGAAGGCCGGAATTTGGGTCCTTACGGGAGCCAAGAGACCATTGGAGCTTGCACTTAACTCTGTAACGCCATAACGGGTTTTTCTCTCCCAGACCCCAGTGTCGCTGTCCGGCCCTGTACCCGTCTTAAAACAGACTAGCTCCTGTATACCGTTTTTCTCTCCTCCCTCTAAATTAATATAGGGCAGATCTCTTGCCCCGTTCAAAAAAAAGTTTCAGCAACGGGATCAGTTTTAGCCACCGATAAAAAAAGAAAAACGAGGGTATAGATCATTGCAACAGTGCCCAGAATGGCTGCAATGTTTTCCACTGTACTTGCTATACATCTTTTTTCAGACGCAGTTTTGGTCGCATATATGCTCAACCTACTGACCTTTCATTCTACGGGGACCAGGCATAACTAGGGCTGTAAACTTGGAAGCTCGAGCTTGATAGAATCTTGGGCTAAGTTCGAGTGAGCTTAAGTTAGGATCCGAGCTTGAACCTAGATTCAAGCTCGACTTAGTCTAAGTTCGAGTAGGCTCGAGTAAGTTCATTAACAGTCAAAACAATTTAATATGCCCTAATTTTTAGCAATAAGAAAAGATGGAGCTCGAGTTCGACTCGAGTAAACTTGATAGTAGTCAAAACAATTCAATACACACTAATTTTCAACAATAAGAAAAGCTCGAGCTTGATTTCAACTCGAGTAATCTCGGTAAGAATTAACATGTATCAATATTCTAGCTCGAATCGAGCTTAACGAGCTATTCGAGCTCGTTTTGTTAAATATGGTGAATTCTGGATTAAACTCGAGTTTAGCTCATTTAGAGTTTGAGCCAAGCTTGAACTGCTCGCGTGACTCAAGCTTTGTTAGCCCTACGCATAATTATGTTCTTTTAGAAGGACTTACATCCAACACACCGCCTTTGTGTTAATATAGTAGCGGTTTTATTTTTGGGAAAAAATAGATCAGCACAAACCTTTTTCTTTATGTACTCGTCACAATCTTTTGGACACTCAGAAATAATTGAAGTTCGTTTTCTTTTGTAGGAGACAAGAAAAAAAGATGTTCATGATTTAAAGCGCCCTCGTATATTGACAGAACATTAGTGCTGATTTCATCACCCTTGATGAGCAATTATTATGCGTTGATAGTGTAGATGACTAAAGCGCAGAATGTCAATAGATTTGTATAAAATAGAAGTCTTCTATTGCCTCCATAAATAAAAAAAAACTGATGCTTATTTGATGAAATGCGTGAGTGCTTGCTGTTATAGCTCGCTCTTTTTGACAAGAAGATGAAAAACAAACCAATTCGCATATACTGCATTTATTCAGTTTTGTTAGAGTATCTCTTGTTCAAGATCTGTTTGGCACCTTTATGGATTGTATGATAATTGTTGGGGGAATGGACGCCAGTTTGGCTCAATCGGTTCACTGTGCCAAAGGGCCATAACATGCGTAATCACGTGGCAAGTCTAAAATAGCTATGCGAAGAAAAGGATATGTTTGCTCTTATTGTTACAGACCCCTAGAGGGTATTTGTATAAACAATTCACTCATGGCTATAAATATGACTATTAAGGCACCACAAGAGGGGGAGAGGACTCATTTTTTGTAAGAAAGGATTAGGCAGTAGCAAAGACACAATATACATCTTCTACAACACTCTACTATGAGTTTTAGACTCTAAATAGCTCCTCTAAGGCCTTCTTAAAGCCTCCACTATCCACTGTTTAAGCCTCTAGCTACAACAGTAATCTTGTTTGGTGGAACCAGTATATGGATTGTATGATAAGCTCTGTTTTTTATTTCTAAACCACGTTGCAAACTGGCCCTCAATCCTTATTTGAGGTCCAATACACCAAGCTAACTTAACCATTGATGTAAGGATATTTTCATAATTTTTGGAAGAAATAAAGCATTTGACCTTATCGAGTGTTTCATTAATTTTCTACAGAATACTTTGTAGAAAAAAATTACAAAATGTCGCATTCAAGTATGAAGGCGTTGTCAAAAGCTTGTCCAATAATTGATTTGCGTCTTTTACCACCACGCAGGTTATTTTCGGATTCTATGATTGCAACATTCAAAATAATCGTCACTAACTTGTGGGGCGTGCCCAGTAGCTAGGGGCCAGCCGGTGATTGAGCCCATTTGTTCTACATTCGCCACTGATCGAGAGCCCATGTGTCAGAGGCTTAAAAGTCCTTCACACGCATGACGCATGCATGCCACCCTAGTTAGAAGCTTCTGGATCATTCGCATGCATGCATGCCACCTATCTTATGGATTCAATCAAGCAAACAAACAGGACGGTTTTTCATAATTATTTCAAACGGTTTATTAGAACAGTTTTTTTAAGTTGCTTATCGACTTATTTACATTCGATTCGTTCGCACAAGTGCTCACGTTAGGATTAAAAATCATAAACCGTAGCCATAAATCATAAACTGCAACCGAAAAAAGGCACTTGATAGAGAAAAGCTAGCACCATGGCGAAATCACACGGCCCCTCTTGTCCCCTTAGCGCGCATTGCAGTTGCTTGCACCCATCTGAGATAAGCGTTATCACAATCGCCTAACCGAAGTGTGTTAATCCTGTACCACCTATCTTTGTTCCTGTCACAAAGGATTTATCAGTCAGCTGTGGTTAAGATCGTAATATCGGTGACGTACCAACGTTGCCTAAAGTTTGCACTCCATTACCCAAAAACATTTTGCCAAAAGGGTGTGGATGAGAGGTACATATGGGGTCATAACGTTGTGTCAAGGAGATTTGAGGTCAGTTTTCCAACCTCAATTATGTTGTTTGTGTACTACCTAGGGCTATTTTGGGTTGTTTCTTGCATCATGTGGCTATCCATGACCTTTTGGTGATGCTAAATTATTTTTACATATCTTGGCACACTCTGCCTTATCTTCCTGGTTAGTGTCTCGTGATGCATGCTTGCATTTCACTCAGCACTCTCAGAATAAGTATCAAGTTCTGTCTAGGAGAGCAAATATCATAATATGTTGTTTCACCGTGCCAATTTAAGTTATATAGTGTTAATTACGTAAGAATGTGTATAAAAGTACTCAACAAGCTACAACAGTAACTTTCATAATGCAATGCAAGGATTCTAGGATAGTTTATGAAGGTGAGCTTAACAAAAACCTATTTCGACCAATATAGTATCCCATTAAGTTTCATTGTAAAATTTTAGTTAAACCAAAGCAAAGTTAATAATAGTTCATTAAGGGATTCTCAACTTCTTTCCAACGAAGCTCACACCAAAGCACAACCACACATTCGACCAACTCACTTACACAAAACGACCACTAGCCCATCAGCTTCATGCATCAATTTGAGAATCATCCCTTAATGCAACTTCATTTACTGGGAGTACAACACATTCAAATGGTTTCAAATCTCTGAAGAGAGTATCCAGCTTTACCCACATGATACCACGAAGTAGCTAGGGTCGGGATGACAAAACTTATGATTGATTCACAACACCGGTGCTACCCACTACAGAGAAAGGTCCCCTCTCAACAATGGTCTCGGCCAGGCCTAGGTTAACTTGTCTGCTCATTCCTAAGGGACATACTGTGGCATAGGTTGGTCCGTAAAAATCAACAACACCAAACATACCCATGGAGCACCCAATAAAACTACTACAACAGTCGAGTCATTTCCATGTAAGGATATCAATGTAATTCCATATAGACTATGCCCAACTACTAGGACTCAACATGATCAAGGGTTCGTGACTTGCCTTGCAATTTGTAACCTTCACTGCTCATTGTAGAGTTGTCCTCGAGACCTCCTCCTCTGGCTCCTAGAGCTCTCGCGATCTGGTCATAATCTATCATAACACATAAAACACCAAATAAGTCTATCGCAACAACTAGAAGACTTGTGAATAAACTTACCAAGAAAATAGAGGAAAACACAGTTAGAACGGATTTAGGAGACTGGAATCAAGGTTGAAAAACGAGAACTAAAAACGCGATGGTGCACAAGGATAAAAGGTCACATTCATTGTGGGACCAAAGGTCAAGAAAACAGTGAGGCTCCGGTAATGTTCCTTGGTGGCAAGAGCATGGGTTGACCAACGATGAGAAAGAGAGATAGTGGATGAAAAGCTCAAGGGTTTGGCCAAGGCGAGAAGGAAAAAATGAAGGGAGACAGGGCGATTTTGGGTTCTTGAACTCAGCTTCCCCCATGCTCATGGTGACACATAGGTCCCATGAGTCAAAGGCATCCTGACTTGACGACGTGATGCTTATACCTAAGGATAGCAAGGAGACAACAAAATCGATTCTGTTGCACAATAGATAGGGCGACACACAATGTGGTGAAGTGACTGAGGCACAGTCAGGGCTTCATGCAAATATTGGTGGCTAGCACTCAGGCGAGCCAACTGCTACTGGTCAAGGGCTGTGGTCGGAAGGTCTGGTCAGAGCTGAGTGCTCGGAAGACAAAGAAGAAGGCTTTAGAGACTCTGACTGCTCACGAATCTTTAGAGTAGGCTAGGGGAAGAAGAGAGAAGAAATCACACAAAGAAAACATAAGAAAAACCAAAGCAAAAACTGCTCTAAACAGCTTCAGCTTTTGGGCTTCTTAATTTCGGCTTTTTTTTACTTTTTTTTCCCCTTTTTTGGCTTTTTTGGTTTTTCTTTTCCCCCTTATTCCTTTGCATTGTCTCACAAGATATAGCGGTGTTTTCCAATTTTTCTTATTTTTTCTTTTTTTACTCAGAAAAAGCTAACAACCATTATAGTGCATTTATAGCCAAAATACACATCAAAAGCCAAAAAGCCATGGCTTTAAGCCGATTGGAGCAAGCTCTAAAGAATGAAAGAGACCTTCATAAGCTTTGGAAATTTTAGGGTTGTCACATCTCTCTCACGTTTGGCTCACCAACCTATTGTGTAGACTCGAAGTGGAGCTTAATTATTTTTTTAAAAAATTACTACTCTTTAATTTACTATAAACAACATTGGTGGTGTCAGATTGACATCTTGGTCCATGCGTGGTTGTGGCCATTGCATTGTGTATAGTTTAACCAATCCACATCTTCCTTCTGGACAAAACAGAGATGCGTGAGCAGTGTTAACTCTCCTAGCTGATCTTATTTTTTGGATAGCTAGGTGCATCAAACTCAGACTGATTTGATTGCTGCTTAGATGTTTTCTAAGCAGACATTAGCTTGCACAGTTGCACTGTTTGTCGTCATGATTATTCTAGAGAAAATAAACCTTCTAATTTGCAACATGCATAAATGCATGTAGTGGCGGCTAGCTCACTAGCAAAAAATAGGCAACACCCAAGTCACCAACAAAAGACTAAGCACTCACTGCTGAAGGCATTAAGATAATTAACATGCCATGTATTGAAACAGCACGTAATCAAACCAACAGCCGCACAATGCACTATTAAAATTGCAACGAATCCAACAGTATCCTAAATTTATTACCGTACTTATGTCCTAGTCAGTAATGTATATAGTATTAATTAGCATGCCAACTAGAATTTATGATGAGGTAGACTGAGAATTAAAGAAGAAATAGAGGATAAAGTAGTGTCTCATACAAAATATTATTTGGGTATAAAATTTAACAGTAAAATATTAAATCTGGTGAGGTGAGGTGAGAGAAAGGATTAGAGAGAGGGGGAAGAGTTAAGTAAATTTAGGCGGTGTTCAATTGGACTGAATTTTTATGACTTATACCTAAATTTTTACTGTAGCTGGCTGAAATTATACTGTAGCTGATGGTGGCTTATTTGGCATAATTAAGTTTAAAAAAAATTAAAAATAGAAAAAAAATTAGCCATCACAAATATGGAAAAAAGAACTGGCAAAAAAAAGCTCAAAATAAGTCAAAAAGTCAGAAAAAATAAAATTTAGAAATAGTGGAAACTAAGTTAGAAGCCAGAAGGCTAAACCTAAATGAGTAGGGCCTTATTGCTTAGGCTATGGATAGAGATTACATATTAAAAGGTTATACGTCCAGCTATTTTCTGTGGGAATGCCCTTGGTATTAGCACGCGAAGCTGCTCGTTGGTCACAGGAGGTCATGTTCCCAAGCTAACATAAACAAATAGCGTCTTGCGTTTTTACGCATGCAAGCTAGCTACCCTTTTGCGGCAACCTTTCTTTGGTATTCTAGCATAGCTTGTTTCGGCCCTCGAAACACGCACTACTGATATTTAGGAAGAGTGACGTCATGCACATAAACACACTGCTACATATGAATTTTCTTATTGATAGTCAATGACAAGTAGTCCCACTAAAACATGAGCCCCACTTGTCAGTGATAGTCCATACGAAATTTATAAAGGAGTTTGTGCACACCACTTTTCGATCTTTATCAGAAGATATCCAATCTAGGACGCACCTGACCACCAAAATAAATTCCTTTTTTTCCCGAACATAGTGGGAGCAACTGGTTGACTTTAACTATCTGAAGATTTACGTAATACAAGAGGTCACATCATCAAACCCTGAAAATCAACAACTAAAACGTTGTTGATTAGATGAGAATCGAATCAGTTTTTACCATATATATAGGTATTTGCAACAACATGCATGTGCCTTGGAACTGTACAAGATCCCAAGAACTCGATCAATCTGATCCTATCATTTTGGCCTTGACATAACTAGAACCATTTATATGACTCTCTATGGTAGTACTGTTACAAAAGCAACCCAACTTGTACTTAGGGATAAAAACATTTATCATAACTATACAAGGGGTACGAGTGAAATTTTTTCTTCCAATAATCTAAATCGAAAATTCCCTAAGGCCTTGTTTGGATTGATTGGAGGCTTGGAGCTTTATCCCAGTCCTATCCACTTAAAGCTAAACTATAAGGTCTGCATGAATTCATGCGTCGCAATTATGTCCCCGTGATCCATACAAATGTAGCCTTAAAAAATCGATTGCCCTTTACTTCTGCCATTTAGGATATATGCATTTGGTCCTCTATCATACAAAATGAAAAACATCGATTTGCGGTGATTCTGATTCTACGTACGAGTGTCTGTACCTTTTGAAGTCTAAATATATTCTCTCGCATTTCAATATGTATAGACTAACCATACATGTTCCACATTCCAATCCACGCTTAATATTATTCTTGTAGATCGATGCCGTGATCTTTAGTCGCTTTTCTACAAAGGCTTGCATTTTGGACTACATAAACCGATATTATAGTGATGTTATATATACTGTTTAATCTCATTAAATACCCACTGGGCATAACTAACTTGGTTATACTTATGACTTTCTTGTTAATAAGTTTCAGAATCGAACCCCAATTGCAAAAGGCCATTAGCATTGGCCCCTGCAAAACATAAATATTGTAGATATGGACCGAATGGCACAGAATGTGCTTTTGAACATTTGACTCCCAATAATCAAAATTCAGTACTCTAAATAACACGGTCTGCGAGCTTAAAAAGAGTACAGTCAAGACACGTCCGACCAAAGAATGGTTCAGGTATAACGTGATGATATAAACATCACATTCTTGATCATGGAAAAGTTGTAGCCTACGTGCAATAGCTACTAGTCAAAACTATACAGGCTTTCTTCCATCTGAAGTGACACATCCTGAGGTTTGAATTCCAGATGCCCAAGGTGCATGCAAAGAAGAACCGTGTTCGATGCCCATTATTCATGGAGTCATGGCTTGTCCAAATTCTTTGATGCGGCCGTACTGACTTCTTCCAGAGAAATTCGTGACCGTACTAGGATTTTTGTACTTCTCAATTATAAGTGTCAACCAATTCAACACACAACTTCCTGCTATTTACAATTCACCAAAAGATTTGACTCGTTGCTAATGAGCCTAATAAGATTTCAGTTGCAACCAATAATTCTAAAGATACCAGCAAAACTATTTGATTTCATTAATTTCAATTTAAACCACCATAGGTTTTTCCAAACGACCCTATTTATATCCATATTTTAAAGAAGCTGAGCCCACAAGATTTAAATTCTTTATCAGCCATTCTAAAAAAACAATTTCTTGATCAGCCGTAGATAAAGGCTACGTACTTTTTGGCTTTGACTTATCACTTCCTGCTATAGTAACTAGTTTTTAAATTGTTCGTCTTTTTTAGTCAGGGTCTACAGGTATATTGTAATAGACACTGTACCAAGTTCAATTATACTAGCCAAAATCACATATGACTGTTTTCTTCTGCGTATTGTCTCACGTGAACAGCTAGAATTTAAAAATCATAAGCTAAAAGGCAAAGCCACAGTAAACAAGAACCTACCTAAGATTAGGATAAATAATTGACATTTTGCGAATACCTACAACTCAAATCAACAAATCATCTACGCGCGAGATATTGTAACTCCTTTGGCCTTGACGACCTCGGCTTTGAACATATGCTTAACACTTGAAACATTAACCAAGAAAGTGGTGTTAATTAGTCTTCCCTAAGGCCTTGTTTGGATTGATTTGGTGCTTTATCCCAGTCCTATCCACTTAAAGCTAAACAATAAGGTCTGCATGAATTTATGAGTCGCAATTATGTCCCGTGATCAACACAAATGTAGCCTTAAAAAATACATTGCCCTTTACTTCTGCTATTTAGGATATATGCATTTGGTCCTCTATCATACAAAATGAAAAACATCGATTTGCGGTGATTCTGATTCTACGTACGAGTGTCTGTACCTTTTGAAGTCTAGATATATTCTCTCGCATTTCAATATGTATAGACTAACCATATATGTTCCACATTCCAATCCACGCTTAATATTATTCTTGTAGATCGATGCCGTGATCTTTAGTCGCTTTTCTACAAAGGCTTGCATTTTGGACTACATAAACCGATATTCTAGTGATGTTATATATACTGTTTAATCTCATTAAATACCCACTGGGCATAACTAACTTGGTTATACTTGTGACTTTCTTGTTAATAAGTTTCAGAATCAACTGCAAAAGGCCATTAGCATTGACCCCTGCAAAACATAAATATTGTAGATATAGACCGAATGGCACAGAATGTGCTTTTGAACGTTTGACTCCCCATAATCAAAATTCAGTACTCTAAATAACACGGTCTGTGAGCTTAAAAAGAGTACTGTCAAGACACGTCCGACCAAAGAATGGTTCAGGTATAACGTGATGATATAAACATCACATTCTTGATCATGGAAAAGTTGTAGCCTACGTGCAATAGCCACTAGTCAAAACTATACCGGCTTTCTTCCATCTGAAGTGACACATCCTGAGGTTTGAATTCCAGATGCCCAAGGTGCATCCAAAGAAGAACCGTGTTCGATGCCCATTATTCATGGAGCCATGGCTTGTCCAAATTCTTTGATGCGGCCGTACTGACTTCTTCCAGAGAAATTCGTGACCGTACTAGCATTTTTGTACTTCTCAATTATAAGTGTCAACCAATTCAACACACAACTTCCTGCTATTTACAATTCACCAAAAGATTTGACTCGTTGCTAATGAGCCTAATAAGATTTCAGTTGCAATCAATAATTCGAAAGATACCAGCAAAACTATTTGACTTCATTGATTTCAATTTAAACGACCATAGGTTTTTCCAAACGACCCTATTTATATCCATATTTTAAAGAAGCTGAGCCCACAAGATTTAAATACTTTATCAGACATTCTAAAAAAACAATTTCTTGATCAGCTGTAGACGAGGGATATTCGTTTTGGCTTTGATTTATCATTTCCTGCTACAGTAACTAATTTTGAAATTGTGCATCTTTTTAAAGCGGGGTCTACAGGTAGATTGTAATAGATATTATACCGAGTTCAGTTATACTAGCCAAAATCACATGCGGCTATTTCCTTCTGCGTACTGTCTCATATGAACAGTTAGAATTCAAAAATCATAAGCTAAAAGGCAAAGCCACAGTAAAAAAACCTACCTAAGATTAGGATAAATAATTGACATTTTGCGAATACCTACAACTCAAATCAACAAATCATCTACGCGCGAGAGATTGTACCTCCTTTGGCCTTGACGACCTCGGCTTTTAACATGTGCTTAACACTTGAAACATTAACCAATAAAGTGGTGCTAATTAGTCTTCTATATTATGCCGTACTACGATCTATATAGGGCTTTTACCAAGGAAGTGGAAGCACTTATTAATCTAGGGTGTGTTTGGTTCCCCGAACATGGATGGCCTGATACGAGCTGGACCGTATTTTGCAAAAAAATTGGATGTTTGGTTGGATGAATATACTGTAGCAGCCTGGATCCGCTCGTCCCGCATACGGTCTCGATCCCGGATCGGCAGAGAAGGCCATTTCGGCTGAAGCTGGCAGTCCAGGACCGAGGGATTCCAGAGAAGGGCGGGCTAGGGTTACCTCTCGCGCGCTCTCCTCCGCGTCCTCCCGCGGGTGGAGTCGCCGCCGCTCCCGCCATGCCGGCTCTCCCCGCGCCGTCGCTCCGCGGTTGCCTCCGCTGCGCCACCGCCGCGGGTCTCCCGCGCCGCCGCTCTCGTTGCCGCCACCCGCGGCGCCGCCGATGCCCTCTCTCCCCGGCTTCTCTCCTCCTCGGCCGGATCCGGGCCGGCTCTCCCCGCGCCGCCGCTGGCGCGCAGGTCGGGGAAGGGGGAGCCGAACAGTGAGGCACGGCGTTGCGGCGCGGGAGGCCCAGGGCAGCGCTGGGGTAAGGAGAATCGGAAGGGGAGAGAGAGCGCCGAGAGCAAGAGAAGGGGAGGAGTTGAGGCGTCGGTGGAAGAGCTCAGGCGTCGGTGAACCGAGAGAAGTGGAAAGAAAAATAAAAATAGGGAATAAAAAGGGGAAAGGTAAAATAAAGTAGGAGAAATAAAAAAATGTGCAAAAAATGAAAAAACATGTGAAGGGGTAATCATACCACCTCTCATATTCGGGGGTCACTATATCCCATTATACAGCCAACCAAACACCTTCTCAGCCTACGGTATCCGCTCATACAGCCTCATATACAGCCTACCAATCACAGACTCATTCAGCCTGTATCCACAGATACATCAAACCAAACACTCTTCTTTTTCAAAATACGGCCCTCCTCATCCAGCTTCCCCTCATCCAGGATATACGATTCCACTACCTAAAAGCAACCAAACACACCCCTATACGACACCCTAATTCATCTCATTTGTTTTTTTTTCCATTCTTGGAATCACATTCAGACACTACAAAAATTGTTATATTTTTAAATGTCATTAGTTGGACTCATACATAATGTATGTAGGATCCTTAAATCTGAGGTCATCATGGTTAACTATGTGTAATAGTTTACATAAGAGTTACCAAATACTACTCCGTAAGTATGTAGTCATAAATATAGCTTTCAGATTTACTATAAAACATGCTGATGAATGTGAGCGATCAAGATGTAATTTGCCCATTTTTAATGGGAGAGATATTTTTGGGGCCCTTCATGTGGTTGGATCAGGGAAATGCATGACCATACCAATTTTGATTGAGAAGTTAACTACAACTAAGTAACCCACTACAAGATCAAGCGAAGAATCAAGTTATCATAGGATGGCATGCATCTTGCCTTGAGTTCAATCCGATATCGTAAGACAAAGGTATAAGCACATGAACACTATATAAATTCATTCGATATAATCTTTATGTGTTTGGGGTCGCTATGCTCTGTTAGGGACCACTACGACTTATGGATTAGAAAGGAATTTCCTGATCGTGGCCAACTACACAAGAGCCTACAGGGTTACACATTTAATAGGCTGAAATAAACCGGTTTGGATATGATCCATTCATATGGGCTTTGCACCTTAATGGGCACCTAGAGTAGAGTTCCATTGAAGTGGCTTTTATAAGGGGAGGCGTGGGCCGGGGCTTTTAGTAGGATATCGCACCACCCATCGAAAACCTACCCACCTCCTTCCAAAGACCCTATCATGCGCGTTGGTGCTAGCACACCAGCGCACGTTATTCCACCTCTAGACAAGTGGATACTATAGAGTCGTAGTTGCAGTCACTGCCGCATTGATCGAGGATGATCCGCAACACATGTGAATCTACATTGAAAGAATAATTTTTTTAAAAAAGAAGTATTCTCGATTTTTGTTTTTGCAAAAACAAAATTATGTAGCTATTGGGGCCAATCACATTACAATTTTGTCAGTTATGACCTAAAAAGCCGAATACAGCTAGCCCATCTACTATATACGGCCTTCTTTAGAAGCGTGTTTCAGCCTTACAAGACAAATGTTCTCTTGAAATCTGGCCCACTGAAAAAGGCCTATTACTGCCCAACCGAGGTCTAGCTTGGCTGGTCCAGTGTTTAGGCCGAGGCGTACTGTACTGATTAAAAAAACCTGCAGTTAAATTGATGAACCTTGTAAGTTGTAACATAACTTGGTCCAATGGAAAAGCAGGAATACTCGAACTAGATATCTCTTTGTTAGGAAGGAGAAAGATACCTAAATTTGAGTCGGACTTAAACTTAGGTGTCAGTAGGATGTACATCCACACCTTTCATCGCGCGAGAGTGTGTGTTCCAAGGATTCTTCCAACAATGTCAAAACATATTTGGCATTCAGAAAATCCAAATCTCTGACGGTGAGACATCCTGTCAAGGCATCCAGTGAAAAAGTATAGCTGTGTATTGTGAGTTAGTTTCTATATCAATAACTAGCTTATATGATATAATATTAGTAAATATCACAACCATACATGCATATAAGAGAAAAGAATGTTTAATGTTACATAGACAACCATAAATAGATCTTATGATAAATCTTATGATTTTCCATCCTAAAATAGATTTTATGATCAAGTTTTACATAATGGGTCGATAGGCCAAATGAGATAATTCATAACAAAGCAGTGAAAATTACGTAAATCAACTAGGGCAACTTAGTCATGGCCTTCGTCTTCCATGTCATAGTAGAAGGCATGGATATACACACACGCACGCACAAACACACCTGCACACACACACATACATACATATATATAGGACGCTGAAATGGGACATCAGGGTGCCCGGGCACCAAACCTCCCTGCCTTTAGATTGCTTTTAGATGCGTGCAAGTGCAATGATATATAATATCAGGATGGAAAGTCTTAATCATGGAGCCTGGGCATCATGGTGCCCCTGATATTTATACTATATATATACATAAAAAGGAGTATGTTGAAAAAAATGTACATACCACCTCTGAAAAATTGTTCATACCACCTATATGGTCTTAAATACTCGTATACTACATTTACATACCCCTCGTTACGCAAGATACTACTTACGTTGTGAGATACGACATAGGGTGTAATTACACCCTAAAGTGATAAAGGAGTATTTCAAATTTATTTAGGTGGTATATTAGAGGTGGGTGTAATTACACCCGGGAGTAAAAAGTATTATATATATATATATATATATATATATATATATATATATATAGGACGAGTGTTTCATGCACCATGGTGCCTAGGCACCAATATCAATACCCGTTGATTTGCTTCGAGATTCGCAATGTTTGATGTGGGTATCTTCATATACCCATAAAAAAGTATATTTGAGATACCAAACTCCGAAAAAATTTAAATTCAACTTCAGTTTAATTAGTTTGAACTATTTTTATGGTATATACTCGCTGTAGTTGCATTGAACTCAAAAGTAGTTCAAACTAGTTTGAACTGAGTTCAAAACTAACTTACCATAAATATATCAAGGGTATAAAACATTTTCATACCCAAACTCAAAAAAATTATCAATCATACACGTGTATCGGATGTTGGTGCCTAGGCACCATGGTGCATTACGTAATTTTCCTATATATATATATATATATATATATATATATATATATATATATATATATATATATATATATATATATATATATATAGGCCTCTTTTCTACACCGGGTGTAATTACACCCTATATCGTATCTCATAATGTAGGGAGTATCTCGCGTAACGAAGGGTATGTACGTGTAGTATATGAGTATTTAAGACTATTTAGGTAGTATGAACAATTTTTCAGAGGTGGTATGTATATTTTTTCAACATACTCCTTTTTATGTGCGTATATGAAGGTATTTACAAAATACGCTAAAAACTATGGACTCCCTTGCAATTTTTTCATGTGGTTCACATTGGAGTATCTTATAATTAATATACAAGTATATCTAAAGTGATAAAGGAGTATTTAAAGTTTGTTTAGGTGGTATATTAGAGGTGGGTGTAATTACACCCGAGAGTAAAAGATATTTTTCCTATATATATATATAGTATAAATAACAGGGGCACCATGGTGTCCAGGCTCCATGAATAAGACTTTCCATCCATGATTGACACTTTTCATTCATAATTAAGACTTTCCATCCTGATATTATATATCATTGCACTTGCACGCATCTAAAAGCAATCTAAAGTGAGAGACCATGTGAAGGTCATCCCGTGTATGTGATGAGTAATTAACATTGGTTTAGGGAAGTCGAGTTTGATTTGGTTGGTTTGGACCATGTCGTTGTGTGGTGCAATGGACTCGGTCGGCCTTGGTCAAACCTGGTCAAAGGGTTTAGATTGCATATTATGTCGACTTGTCAGGTTTGGGCTATTTCATTGATGCTAATGTGCTTTCATGTATCGAGCGGTGTTATTTGATGTGTTTCTTGTCTGTGTTGGCTGCAGGACATCGAGGCGGAGTCGTGGCGAGACACGAGGTGACCGGACTAGACACGGGCGGTGTCGAGGTTAGAACGGTCGAGATGTGTCGAAGACGGCGTGAACTCGAGGTGGTTGCGAGTCGTGGACGACAAGGAGCGCGGAAGCTTCCCGGAAGGTGCAGGAGGGGCGAAATGGGAATTTTGTGAGGCTGCAAAAGTGGGAGCAGGCTCCGTTCGGGTTAAGCGGGCGTAACGGGTTGGAGACCCGTTAGCCAAGGGCTATAAATAGATGTTGGTGGCTGCATGCCCACTCATGCACTCTAAGGGTTTCTAGGGTTTGCTTTAGTCAAAATGAGCTTTAGAAGTTTGTTTTGGCTTTAGGCTTTAGTTGGTGAGGCTTTGGTAGTGGAGAGTAGTTGGTGAGGGCAGGTGTCTGTCCATCTTCGATGTTTTCTTGAGTGAGTTCTTCCTCCTTCCAAGCATGTAGAGTGTGTTCTTGAGATGGATAGGGAGAGGTAGAGGAGATCCTTTGTAATCATCTCTGTTCTAATGTCCATGCGTATGAGACTCCTCTGTAATCCTTTTATTTCTTGGAATGGAAGATCTGAAGTTTATTTTGTGCTCATGCCTGTTCTTCCCTTCGATGCTCCTCTCTGCTGATTTCTGAGTTTCTCGTTTTCTTGTTGTTTGTTGCTAAGAAGGACCAAAATGGGTTGCTCTAGGTTGGGATGATGCCTCAAGATCATTTGATCGACTTTCCCGAGAGCATACCTTGTGTAATCTCAGATTCTCCATTTTCAGCCTCTCTGTTCTTCATTTCTTATTTCTAGGGTTTGAGGTAGATTTCGATTCCCTTTGTGAGATGGCCTGATTTTTGGTCTGAGAAGTCCTTATGTTATTGCTAACATATCTGCAAAATCTCATGAGCAAAGGACTAGGGAATCTTGAGTATTTTGGATTTTATGTTGTCCCTGTTAAGTTCCTGTTTATCTCTAGGGTTTAATGCATTTCTTGATTCCCTTCTCAAGTTGGTCTGATTTCTGGTCTGGAAAGTCCTCTAGCTATTGCTAACTTGTCTGCAAACTCTCATGAGCAAAGGACTTAAGACCATTGGGCAATTTGAGTTTTAGTGCAGCTCTTGATAAATTTTCAGATTTTAGGGAATCTTCTCAATTCTTGGTTTTGAGATGGATTCTCTTGGTCTCTAGGCTTCTCTTGCTATTTAGGGTGTTTGTGTGTTGCTTTGGGCTGAAAAGATTGGGTGCAATCCCCCAATTTTTCAGTTTTTGGAAGAACTGAATTTTTCCCAATTTTCAGTCTCTTCAGTTTGCCTCTCGGGCTGCCTGGGACCAGGACACCGGTCAGACCGTTATTCGTGAGGCGGTCAGACCGGGTCTTCAAGGCCGGTCAGACCGGCGGGTCTTGGCCGGTCAGACCGGCCCATCAACACCGGTCTGACCGGCCCCAGGGTTTTCTGCTGCCTTTTTTTTGGTTGTCTCCTCTCTATATTTTTCTTTGATTGATTTCTCTAGAGTTCCAGAGAGGCGGAGATGTCTTTTCATAGCTTTTCTTCATAGCTATAGAAGAAGATTTATCGTGGGTACTTGTTGGGGGACGAATTTTTAAGAGCGTCATTCACCCCCCTCTGTCGCCATTTCGGTCCAACATAAAGGCAAGGAGGCATGGTGCCCGGGCACCTTGGTGTCCCATTTCAGCGTCCTATATATATATAACAGGAGCACCATGGTGCCTAGGTTTCATGATTGTGATTTTCCATTTATGATTAAGACTTTCCATCCATGATTGATTCAACATGCTAAATCAATGATTTTCTTTTCAGGATATATATCCATGCACCGAGTCATCGATTCCGTTATCTAAAACCACATATTAAGTAACAATGAGTACAAAAGTATTTAGTAAGGCTCTATAGCAGAATGCAAGTGTAGGGGTATATATCTATATGCAAGGTTTATCTAAGGGAAAGTCTTATATTTCTTTTAGTATAAAGCCAATTTACTAAATATGATATCTTAGGTAGTTTTCAAACCTATGACTTAGCTATTTTTATATTAAAATAATTATTTAGTTTTAATTCAAGTTCATCATGGGAGTGAAATCCCTACGCTTTCATTTTCAATTCCAAATTAAGTTGTCGCAACCATTAGCAAGTAACCATTAATTTATGAAAACTACGCAAGTGTGACGTTTCTACACTTTTGTCTATGTCGGGGCATGGCTATTCAAATAGATTTTTAATACACTGTAGAGGTTGTATAGCTTTACCCACAAGATAAATTAACTCATAGTGTCATCCACTACATGTTTTCGTAGGTGTGTGACTGACAAAATCATAATAAGGCTTTTACAGTGCTTAACTTCGATGCTTACTCCCACTGCAGGGTGGAATCGCTCAACATTGGCGACAATAACTGTTGTGGTTACAAACCAAACAGAGAGAGAGAGTATGGTAGTGGAGAGTTAGGTGAGCAATGGCTTAGGGTTTCTCCCCATGGCCTGTGTTGTATATATATGTCCACATGGGGAGTGCTTTTACAGTTATACCCTTACATCCGAATGTTCCCCTTAGGGGTACTCATGTCATTATACATATCTCATTTTGGGCCTTACATTCCTCTAACAGGCCTGCTGGGCTTAGGTGGGGGCCACCCCTACAACAGGAGCCTCTTATGGTGAAGGGCTTCACAGGCCGAAGCCATGCTGCAGAGCCCTTTGGCCCCCTCCGTCCCTGCGGCCTGTGAGCTTTTTCAATGTTCGTCGAAGCCTTGCTGCTTGGTGTAGTGTTTGTCCTGTCGCGAAGGTATGGCGCCGGGCGGCTTGGCGAAGCCTTCGTCGTCCCAACGGTCCTGCTGTAGTGGGGTCGAGGTTGCCGTTCAGGGCGAAGGTAGAGGTCGAAGTCGCCTCCGATTTGGCGGGGTCGGCGGTTGCCCTGGCCGAATCGGAGGTGTTGGCTGAGTCGGATGCCGAGTGGCCTTGACGCTCAGTGACCGCCGGCCTGCCTAGTGAGGCCTGGTTGTCGCGGCGTGAAACTTAGGCGTCGTTGCCATACCATGTTGCGACATTCCTTCTTCTGGCCGTCCACATGGCGAAATGTGCTTGACGCGGTGCAGGTCTTGAAGCGTTTCGGTCGTACGATGCTGCGACGCTCCTCCGCCGGTTGGACTTTCCTTCCGCCGGTTGGACTCCTGCCGGTTGGACTTCCGCCGGTTGGGCTCCCCCGCTGATGGGGTATATATATCATGCTGGTGCGGCATTGAACCTGCATTGTGCGCTCGGATAGGTGCTGCTCCCCTAAAATGGGCCTCGTCAGTGCATCCACATTCCATAGCGGCGTTACGCGGCTTGGGGGATGTTGATGTACTGATGGAGGCCTGTTTTTCCTGGGAGCTTGGTTAGCATCTATTACCGGTAGCTGGTCGCACTTCCTGCTTTCGTGCTGCGTTTCTGCATATAGCGGCAATGTTTGCCCTGTTCTCATAGATAGGCCCACCTTCAGTCGGGTTTTCTGATCGAGCCCATCAACATTACTTTCAAAGAATGTTGATGCACTTAAGGTGGCCTGTTTATGAGAACAAGCCAAAACTTGGCGGCTTTACCGTATGTGGGGAATACCGACGGACGAGTCCCTGCGCACGAGTCCGCTCCTCGAAGTCGGAGTTGAAGTCGTGGCCACGTTGCTGGGGCGGCCCCGTGGGCCGGGCTATGCTCCGCCGTGAATTCGTTGGGCGGCGGAGCCGAAGTTGGGACGAAGGTCGACGTGACGCCAACGGCGTTCCCTCGGCACGAGGTGAACGACCCTGTGGTTCGGTAGTGCGCCTTAATGTCTCCTGGAATCGCGCCGACTCGTGGGCTGGCAGGGCTGGCTGCCATATTCGTACGTGTTTGTCCACTCAAGGTGTGTACGCGGTGGGCCAAGATTGGCGTGTCGTGGGCTGTCAGCGGTCCCACGACCACGGCCGTTCGCCCCTTCCTTAGGAGGACGGGGCACGCGTCGCGGTGCTGTAGGCGCGCCGCGAGCTGGCCGCCCACCTTCCAACGCGTGTCCCCGGCTGCTAGCGGTTGTGCTTTGTGCCGGCCTTCGTTTGCCTTTGTTTAACGATTGTATCTTCAGAGTCGCGATGACTTCCGACATCTTCATGGCGTTCCAGCGAAGTGTTCCCGCGCGGAGACAGAGCCGAAGTCGAAGCCGGGGCATCTAGTCCATGCCATAACTAGATCTGTGATTACATGATTTGTGTGTAGAAAAGAGAAGCATAGGATTTGGTCCTTAATTGACTTAGGCGAGACCAACCATAATTCCAGAGCTTGTGCAATTCCTGCACAATTATTCAAGAAATGACACTTACAATCCATGCACGGCCAATCCAAAAATAATAGATGCAATCCCTTCACGATCAATCAAAAAATGGCATGTGCATTCCCTACACGGCTAATTCAATATGTGCAATCTCTGCACCGGTCTTATACCAACCACTCACCTAGTCTCTACCATTTTAGAAAATATTTTTTCTGTTTCTAGTGATAACCCATGTTACCATCCTATTGTCTTGTTTTCAAATTCAATTGGCAATGTTTATGTTGTATTTATTTCATTACTAAAGCATTTATAAGCGCAATCATAATCTAGTAAGATTTAACTAATGGTGGTGTTATTATCATTGTAAGAATCCTAGGACAATATGTCAAGGGAATATCAACAATCAAGGAAGGGGAATATTAGGTATTAAGTGCATGGTATAATTAGACAATCAATCTTTAATGTAGAATTTAAGTAAATAACCATAATAAGCATGCATTTGTATTTGAAAGCAAAATATTTACATTTTAAACTAGGTTCAACATAATCAATTATAAAAATTTTCCTTAGTCAAATTATAAAGATGTTCGTCAGTGACGGGAGCATTCAAAGTGTCAAAGTCAATACGCGCGTAAGTATCCACATCCAACACAACATTCTAATAAAATTCAAATGAACTCAAAAAATTATAATTTTAATGTTGATGGAAAGGTTTTGAATTTAGAAATAAAAATTGCTGGATTTGGATTTGAAATGAAGAAGTTATGTTATTGCAAAGTTTGAATTTACTAGAAATTCGAGAAAAATATAAATGTCTAACAGGTGGGGTCAGCCACAATTTTCTTTGTTTTTCCATTAGTTTCTTAAGAAAACATCCAGTGGCTGAAAAGTGGGGTCCAATGGGTTTTAATTTATTTTCTAATTATTTTCATTTGGGAAAATAGGAGAGACTGATAGGTGGGGTCACGGTTAACAAGGGTTTGGTCCATGCGACTGTAATATTCTAAAAATAAAAAAAATAAAATATCCCACTTGAGGACCTGTGTGTAATTAGAGAAAAGGTGGTACATGAAAACAAGATGTTTTGGATTTTAGGGAGGAGTCCATTTCATGGAGTGAGTCATATGGGGAAGTTAGAAGCATATTAGCCTTGTGTTGTAATAAAAGGAATGTGGGGGAGAAGAGAAATCAAACCCTAGCATCTTTTCCTTTTCTCTACTCCCAAGTGCTGCACGTCTCCTGCTCACGCGCCGCACCAGCAAACCAGCACCACTAGTGTTCGCTCGTTGCTACACGTCGCAAGCAGTGACGCCACCCACACTACTACTACAGAGAAGGCCAAAATGGACATCTCATCACATACGGCTCCCCAAATCTATTAGTGTTGCAATTATCACAGACGGTTTTACATGCGTGACTGTCTATGTTAGTAGCGATGACTAGAACCGTCTGTGATACATAATTATCACAGGCAGTTCTCATTGAGAACCGTCTGTGATACATAATTATCACAGGCAGTTCTCATTGAGAACCGTCCGTCTGTGAATAATCATAGACGATTTGAATAAAAGAACCATTTGTGAAATCTTCTATTATCACAGATGATTCTTAACAAGAACTGTCTGTGATAATTCATAGACAATTCTTAATTAGAATCGTCTGTAATAAATAGTTATGATAGACGGCTCGTGATTGAAAGTGTCTTTGATACGTCACGATATTAATACCTTGTCAGGCCAGTCCTGACAAATCTGTCTGCATTGCGCTGCTTTAAGGGAGGACCGGCTTTGGAGAGTTTGGTGAAAGCTTGCCGTAGATTTGCAAGTATGCTTGTAGATCGATTTATTCTTGGTGATTTGAGGTTAGTATTTGCTTCTAATTATATACATTATAATGAAGAGAGATGATAGCTATGTTTAGATCTAGCTTGGTAGTTTGCTCCAATTTAAGAATGAGTCTCACTATTCGAGTCTACTTTAATATATATATATATATATATATATATATATATATATATATATATATATATATATATATATAGAAAATTACATAAGGCACCATGGTGCCTAGGCACCAACATCCGATACACGTGTATGATTGATAATTTTTTTGAGTTTGGGTATGAAAATATTTTATACCCTTGATATATTTATGGTAAGTAAGTTTTGAACTCAGTTCAAACTAGTTTGAATTAGTTTTGAGTTCAATGCAACTACAGTGAGTATATACCATAAAAATAGTTCAAACTAATTAAACTGAAGTTGAATTTAAATTTTTTCGGAGTTTGACATCTCAAATATACTTTTTTATGGGTATATGAAGATACCCACATCAAACGTTATAATCTCAAGCAAATCAACTGGTATTGATATTGGTGCCTAGACACCTTGGTGCATGAAACACTGTCTATATATATATATATATATATATATATATATATATATATATATATATATATATATATATATATATATATATATATATATATATATATATATATATATATATATATATATATAGGAAAAATGCTTTTACTCCCGGTGTAATTACACCCACCTCTAATATACCACCTATATAAACTTGAAATACTCCTTTATCACTTTAGGTATCCTCATATACTAATTATTAGATACTCCAATGTAAACCATACGAAAAAATTGCAAGTGAGTCCATAGTTTTTAGCGTATTTTATAAATACCTTCATACACGCACATAGAAAGGAGTATGTCAAAAAAATGTACATACCACCTCTGAAAAATTGTTCATACCACCTATATGGTCTTAAATACTCGTATACTACATGTACATACCCTCCGTTACGCGAGATACTCCCTACATTGTGAGATACGATATAGGTGTAATTACACCGGAGTAGAAAAGAGGCTTATCTATATATATATATATATATATATATATATATATATATATATATATATATATATATATATATATATATATATATATATATATATATATATATATATATATATATATATATATATATATATATATATATATATATATATGCAAATCAGGTTTACAATATTATTTGCTAGCGTGCTCCCTGCAAATGCTATTAAGGCCACACGGATCATGGAACAAGTGATCGGTGGATTGAGTGAGAGTAGCTACACCTAGGAGTAGTTTGTGGGGGGTGATCGGTTCGGCTGAAAAGCTCGTGGCTTATGGCTGAAAACATCAGAATGGGTGAAAAAAGCATCAGAGTGACAGAGGCTTATTTAGCATAATTAAATTTAAAAAAATTTAAAAATATAAAAAATATGTTAACCCATTACGTATAATACAAACTAATACGGGAAAAAAAGAACCGGCAAAAAAGCTCAATAAAAAGCCAAAAATTCAGAAAAAGACGAAACTTATGAATAGTGACAAATAAGCCATGAGCACTGTAGCGCAGCCATGTTGATCGCGACCATGTGTGTGTGTATATATATATATATATATATATTCAATCAATGTACTTAGGCAACTAAGGAAAATGTTTATTAAAAGTATTTAGGACATCATGAAATATTTGTCACAATCTACATAGTGATTCATCATCTAGTCACACCTGAACCAGTAAGTTAGATCATTTGCATCTTCCAAAACTTAACCAAACTCGCATGGAAATAATAAAAATGCCGTTATCAGTAGAATGTATAAAAAAATAAATTTGAATACATAATAGATTTCGCTTGTAGAATGCAAGCCAAAGTTTTAATAACCATGATACCTCTTCGCCAATGGATCGGTACGGTCTGCAAAATTTGATGTAAAAAAATGTGGAAATGGTGCGAATTGCGATGGAGAGAATGAACTCTATGAAAATACTCTACTAATATTATGAACATAATATTCTTTTAAAAACATAAATAAATACTAAAATACAAATATTTAACTTTCAAGGAGAAGCTGCAAAATATAAAAAGCAAAACATTTTTTTGACATTTACCCCCAGCATGTTAGAATCTTCCACAACGCAGTACTTGCAAATTCACACTCCTAACACACACATTTTTCAACACAAAGCCCATCAATCACATGTACTTAAAAACAAAACCCCCAAAGTTGTACCATACCTCCAGAAAAGGCTGTAACATCTTGCAAGCAAGCTAGTGTATATCACACGCTTGTAACACCCCCAGCCCCCGCTTAATTAAGCGCCCACAGTTTTCTTTTCTCAGCATTTCTGTGCACACAACTCATCACTTTTCTCCCCCAGAAAACACCAAGAAAAAAGATAGGTAAGAGTGAAATACAACCAGTGGGAAGAACTCTCACCAAATGGGAAAGTGTTAAAAATTAAAAACGCACAGAGCTACAAACCTCACACAATACAACACACCAAGAGCTTAGAGAAAGTGAGGGAGAGTGAGCTCGAGCCTCCCTCACGCCACTCGTCTCCTCTAAACCCTCCCCCTCCAACCTCTCGCCGCCACCATATAGCAACAATTTTGGGGGTCCAATGCTGTGGATTGAGTGCCATTCGGAGAACCTAAACCGTTGGATCAGGGGATCGAACAATCGTGATGGAGGCAGATGAGATCCTGGGGGATTCGAATTTGTCGCGGGGCAGAAGGGGGTTTTCACTACTAAAAAAAAGCTCATCACAGATGATTTGGAAATGTCACCTTAGATGGTTTCTTGAACCGTCTATGCTTATAGTCAGTAATACCTTAAGGGCATTACAGACAGTTTTTGAACTGTCTGTGATAACTGTTATCACAGACAATTCTTAACTAGAACCGTCTATGATAACAGTTATCACAAATGGTTCTTACTATGAACTGTATGTGATAGTCTATTATTACAAACGATTCTAGTTAAGAACCTTCTATGATTGTGTTCTCGCGATATCATAAATATGTCTCTTTCAGTTCATTAATATTATCTAATTGCGTTATAAAATAGTGCAATAAGAGAATATAGATGAACCAAAATAGGTCTATTTATGATTGGTGCCATATCTTTGGTGGCTCGTTGTTTATGTCATACTTGCTGTTTTGTTGCTTTGGAATGCAGTGGTCGTAGGCGAGCGGTTGTAAGCCATGGTCATATGCGCCTAGTCTGTTAGTAGTCATGTGCGTCACATCAGCAGATTCTATTAGCAAATTGAGGAAATGACTTATGGTGCAAACGTAGACAAGTTTAGGGAGCCAAGAAAGTAAAATGCAAGTTCTCGGAGTAAAGTGGAGAGGGGTATAGCACCGGCGATTGCATTTATTGTTGTTCGAATTTCTTCAAAAATTTTATTGGGATTTTTCCAATCTCATGCTATGTAAATCAATAATAGGAAATAAATCCCAAGTACAAATTAATCAAAATGGAAACAATGAAAGGTGAACTTAAGAATATGAAAATTCAAGTTTAAGCCAAAGCAACAAAATCTAAATTAGGGTGAGAATAAAAAGAAAGAAATTATGGCTGGGAAATCAATTTGGAAAGCGAAACCCAAAACCTAGAAAATACGAATTTTAAACCAATTTCAAATTACTTTTAAATCCAAATAGAAATTTAAATTAAAACCCAGATCGAAAACCAAAATCGAAATAAATAAAACCAAAGCAAAGAATCATTAAAATATTGCATCCAAATAATTGAGCCAAGAATTCCAATTCGGATTCATATACAAATTTAAATTCCAAAAATAGAACTTCAGAGCAAGAATTTAAAGTCCCAATATTGCTAGCCAACTTCTTTCTCCTTTCCCAATATAGCCATCACCATACCGACCATGCGCTGCTCCCACGCCGTGCTATCCTTGCGCCTGTACACGCACGCCGCGTCATGTGCCCACGTTGCAGCACCCTGGCCTCGCCTCCTGATGCAGGGATGATCGATCTTCACAGCGTAGGATAGATACAGATAATTTGAATTCGTGTAACCTAACGAATCAATGGTGCCAATCACTGTTAGAACAGCAACCTGCGACAAAAGAATTCGCCCCTAATGCAATTATCAAAGACTAGTCTTAAAGATGAATGGGAATTTTCATGGGACTGTAGCAAGGTACTGTTCACGGTATTGTAGCAGATTACTGTTCACGGTACTGCAGCTTGTCGTGGTACTGTAGCATACTGTAGCGATCGCATTTTTTTTTGTTTAGGCGAAACACAGAAAATAACACAATGATCAAGCGACACAAAGAAACACGACGATCAGCACCCAAACAAAATTCTAATGGACGAAAAATAACAGATGCAAAAATTAGGTTTATATTTTTTTGGCTTTTTGTGTATAGGAAAAAAAATAAATCTAACTACGAGGAAATTGATCCTACCGTGTCAACTGCACTCTGATACCAAGATGATGCGGGGGATGGCCCGATCTTCATGGCGTTGGATCGATGGAGATAATTTAGATTCGTGTAACCTGACGAATCGATGATGCCAACCACTATTAGAACAGCAACCTGCGACAAAAGAATTCGCCCAACCACACGCTCATGATCCTGTCTACCCAACCACTAAGTAGACGCGTCGTCGCTCCGGCCAATCATAAGGAATCGCAAGAACGACGGGGAAGAACACCCGATTCTCCTCTAGGTTATAATCATATGTCAAATTTTAGGAGGAACAAGCGTATGATTCTCTCTAAAAAATAATAGATTGGTTTTTGTTTCTGTTTGTGGCCTCCCCTCTCTGTTCGGCAATTACACAATTAATGCATGAAATTTTTGTACGGATAATCCGTTTTTTATTCGAAAATACATAAATATACCCGCGACAAAATTTTTTACAAAAATAATCTCCAGTCGCCACCCCATTGGGCGACTGCTACCTTTCGCCCAACCGGGAGGCGACATTTAGGGAATCTGTGTACCGTTGGGCGACTACTGCAATCGCTGTACGGTTGAGCGACTTCGATTGCAGTCGCCCAACCGTAGGGCGACTGCAATTATGCCGCCCACTAACCCCGAGCACATTCCCCTCGTTCTGCCATTCTACTCATTCATTCTCGCCTGAAAAGAAGAGAGGAGGAAGAGGAAGAAAAGAAGAGGAGAAGAGAGGGAGGAGGGGAAGAAAAGGAGGTGAGGAGAGAAGAGAAGTCGAAGCTATTCAATCGATTTGGATCCAGGTATTTTTTTTAATTATGTTGTATTTACAGTCTTCAACTCCCATGTTATTTGACATGTCGTAAATTTCAATCATACATGTAGGCATACATCATTAATGGCCAGTACTACATTGAGAGTGTATTATGGTGTTGGAATCATTCGTGATGGTCCGACTGGTGTGGATTTGAGCGATTTTCCGCAAGTCACTCTCGTACTTCCGGATGACGAGAATGCTCAAATGACAGATGTGCAGCATTGGCTGACCCAGAGTTTTTCATTGGACCCCGAGGTGTGCAGCGTCGTTGTGCAAGGGCTTTGGAGCCGGTCTTCCACTGACATCAGATGGGAGTTGAAGACATTGGTGCGCTCTGGTTCGTGGAAGGGCTTTGTGCAAGGGTGCCGGCGCCGTGGATACGAGTGTGTCCTGCTTGTGCAACCGTGCTCACTACAAGCTACCGCGCAAGCTCGCAAGCGTCCGCCTATGCTTCGGGGGGTGCTAGCACCTCGGGCGGGCCGCACGTCGGTGGAGCTGATGAAGTTGCTCGTGATGAAGGCGATGCGGTACACGGAGGAGAGTTAAGGCCGTCAAGCTATACAGAGGGAACTGGGCAAGCCGATGCGGTACATGGAGGAGAGTTACAGCTGTCAAGCTATAGAGAGGGAACTGGGCAAGCTGATGAAGGAGAGCATAATGAGTATATCGTGCAGCAGATGGAATCTGATGACCAGAGGGCATGGGATGAAGAGCAAGCTGTAGAGGACGACGAGGAGGACAGTTCCGATGATGAAGAAGTTCCTATCCCCGAAGAATGGAACCAGTATAATGCGGAGGGTGTTTCCGCACATGATGAGCATGAATCGCCATGGGAGTATCATCAAACAGAGGTTCGGGTGCATGCTATGTTTGCTGACAAGGAAGCGCTGCAGGATGCCATCAAACTTTGGGCCCTTTCAATGCAACGGACATTTTGCGTCGTCAAATCAAGCCGTGAGCGAGACATCGTGAAGTGCGAGCGCATCGTTGTCCTTTAGGTGCACGACGTGACCCAAGTATGAGACTCATTGATTGTGTCCAAGGTGGAGCCGCACTCCGCATTGTAAACACGCCTTGGCGAGGCATCGTAACTCGACGTCCGGATTTATCGCCAATTTGATGTATGGGGAGATAGTGGAGAAGAAAGATGTTGCGCCACACATATTATGCTAGCTATTGAGAATAAATTCAAGTATAAGATTAGCTACGCGAAGGCGTGGCGTGCGCGGCAAAAGGCGTTGGAAAAACGTTTTGGCACTTTCGAAGCGGCGTACGACAACCTTCCTCGTATGCTTAAGGTGTTGCAGCAAAGGAACCCCGGCACGTACATCGCGGTGCACGACAAGCCGTCCATAAGTCCACCGGGATTTGCAGTGTTGCAGAGAGCATTCTTTGCATTTGGTGCTAGCATTGAAGCATTCAGACACATGCTGCCAGTTATCTCAATAGATGGGACCTTCTTGACAGGCAAATACAAAGGGCAGCTCCTGACGGCCATAGGCGTTGACGGTAACAATCAAATATTGCCGCTGGCCATTGCATTTGTGGAGAGTGAGAATTATGAGAGCTGGCTGTGGTTTCTGAGACATGTGAGGGGTGGAGTTGTAGGCACCCGACCTGGTGTGTGCATAATCCATGATCGCCACGCCGGTATTATAAAGGCGATACGAAAACTTCAGGAAGACCCTGAGGAGACCTCTTTTTGGCCGGACATGAGAAACCGGTGGTGCAGTCGTCACTTAGGGGCAAACTTTTTCAAGCAATTCCCGAAACAATCTTTGATGAAGCTATTCAAGAGGTCAAGCAGGCGAACCAGCAGAGAAAATTTGATGCTTTATGGGGTTGTTGGATGAGCACACCAGAAGAACGTCGACGAGAGGAGCAAGGGCCGGTCACTCTCGGGAGGCACAACCGCAATGCTTGCCAAAGAATCGATGAGTCTAACCCAAGTGGTTCAAGAAGGAGGAGCGCGCGAAACATCAAGTGCTTCTCGCAGCGGATCGAGGGGAACAATTGGAGAAGTGGTCGCCGTTGCACGACACGGATGGCGCAAGGTACGGAATAATGACAACTAACCTTGCCGAGGTGTACAATTGGGTTCTCGGGGATCTCCGCTCTCAGCCCTTGTCGCCATCGTGGAAGGTGTTCTTCACAAGACAATCCACTACTTCGGGAGAGGCACGCGAGTGCCGCGCTTCATGCGCCAATCCCGAGCCCAGATTCGCCAAAAATTACTGCGCATATGGAGGCGAAGGCACGAAGGGTCAATTGCACACAAGGCATGTCATGGGCAACAGGGAGCATCGTTTCGAGGTGGTACTCCGTGATAGAGCCGGATTTGGGACATCTCGTTCACTTGTTACTCACGATGTATGCCTTGGAGATCATGCAAACGAACCTAGCTGCACATGCAACAAGCTTAAGTTGTTACACAGGCCATGCTCTCATGTCCTCGCTGCATGCGGGACCGTGCGCATGGATCCTTCTAACTTCATGTCCGAGTACTTTTTCAAGGAGAGAATACTGCAAGCTTGGTGTGGGGAGCTCCAGGGGTTCAGGGCAGTGGGAAACTTCGCCACTTTGGACATTTCAGCGAGGACCTGGGTTCCGGATATTAACATGCTGAAGGGTGGGAAGGGTCGGCGACAGAGCCGACGTATTAGAAATGACATGGACGTATCACAAGCTGGAACATCTGGTGCACGTTGTGGGGGATGCGGTCGAGGGGCACACACTAGACGATGCAATGCATTTCGGATCGTAGTTGGTGTTGTAATGCATGCTAAAATTCATGTACCATTGTAAACCTTGTATGTTACATCCCTTTTCGTAATGCACTTATTTCGTTGAACGCATCGTTTCCCTTTTAAGTATTGCAATTTATTGGTGGCTACGAATCCACTTTTATTACGAAACTACAGTGCTCTAAAGTGCCTACATAGAGTAATTTATTGCGAGATGACAAAAGATGCCAGCTTTGCCTACCACGCACTTACAACACGAAACAACACATACATTGCACTTGCAGGATCTATGGAAAGTACTACACCCAACAATTTTACTAAACACAACAATCCTACCGCCACAAAGATCAACACATCAACAACTACATGAAATAAAATACGACACAACCATAACCCTCGTTACCTACACGCCAAACGAGCCTCGTGGCACCCACATGGAGAATTGCCGAGGGCCGCCTGACGTGGCTGGCCGTCGTGGGAGTGGCATGCACATATGCAGCTCGGGTTCGCGCAGCAACATGTGGGATCGTAAGAGCTTCCTATATTCACGACCTCCTCGTTGCCCTCGCGTTGCATCTGTTCGCGGAGGTCGTTGTTCTCCTCGCCGACTCTCCATTCGGTTCTCCAAGTCCCATATTCGATCCCATAATGTACCCACATAACGATCAACATACCGCTCATGAGGAGGGTCGATCCAATGGAGAAGTCGCATTTTGCAATCTGCAAAAAAGGATCGGTAAACTTCGCGGGTCCATAAGCAATATAAGAATGTAATATTACTATTTTGTACCCGTAGCGTGAGCATCGGAAGAAACGCCGCCGCCATCGCTCGGGAATCTAAGATCCGGACGACCGCGCACTCATTGTGTCCGCATTTCGCCACGCCGGTTGAGCACGCCGACTTGATATCAATCGATCGCCGACCAACATATCCCTCCTTTCTAAGGGAATGTCGTCCTTCGGTGACCCAAATCCCACTGGCCCCTCGGCTTCCGACATGGTATGTTTCACCACGAAAGAGATGGTTCTTCTTTGTTCGATTTACAATGTCATGGGACCCCAACCGTGCTACTTATAGCAACACGGAGGGACATTTAATGCTACACTGGCCTCTGAAAAGCCTACATAGAGATATTTATTGCTACACTGGCCTATGAAAAGCCTACATAGACTGGCCTCTGAAAAGCCTACATAGACTGGCCTCTGAAAAGCCTACATAGACTGGCCTCTAAAAAGCCTACATAGACTGGCCTCTGAAAAGCCTACATACACTGGCCTCTGAAAAGCCTACATACACTGGCCTCTGAAAAGCCTACATACACTGGCCTCTGAAAAGCCTACATACACGGCCTCTGAAAAGCCTACGGAGGGACATTTATTGCTACACTGGCCTCTGAAAAGCCTGAAAAAGCAAAAAGATTCATATGTACTCTCCATGGACTATGCCCACTCACCAGTTCACCTGCCTACATAAAGGCATCCCATGTATTACATACCACAACACAACCTCCTCCTCAAGCCATCACAATACTACTACACAACAATGTCTTCCTGGAGGTCCGACCCTTTTGGAGTGCCGGAGTGGCATGAACGTCCGAAGTGCCATTGCGGTTTTAGGACGATGTTGTGCGTCTGGACGGATCCACTACCACGAGCCAACTACGGCCGTAGGTACTTCAAATGTCCAGACATGGATGACGACTTCGTGGTAACGACGACAACTAAATCCTTTGTTTCTCGTTATCGTTCTTCAACTTTATCCATGACATCTACCACGACACACATAGGCTTGCAAGTTCATCGAATGGGTGGATCGGGTGCCGCCGGCATGGCCACGGAACCCTCGCGAGGTGGAAAACAAAGGACAATACCTTGTCAAGATGGATCAGGCTCGCGAGGTGGAACGACAAATGCGGCATGAGCAAGAGCGTCGCGTGAGGGTGGACCAAATCCGTCTTAAGGGCAAGGAGGATGAGCTGCAAAGGAGGCGGGAGAAGTTAAGTCTGCGTGAAGCAGCCATCAAGCGTCAGGAGGAAGAGCTTCAAGCTCGTGAGGCAGCTCTCAAGACCAAGACTGACAGGAAGAAAGATGCAATGAGCCATCTTCGTAGCGCGACAAAAGGGCAAACAACCACGCTACACCCAGTAGACAAAATGTAATATTCCCTAAGGCATGTTACGACTAGCGGTGGAGTTCTGAACATTACAAGTACAGAGTTCCACACATGCCACTGGTCACATCACTTATCACTTTATGTATCGACCGTTCTTCGGTCAATCGTGCCTAAAAAAAATTTACCAAATTTTTTTTTGCATCTACAACTTACATTGAACATAAACTTCTATTACAACTTTATCTGATTTTTACGCAGTTTATAACTAAAAAATTGACAAAACATACAAAAATCACGCGGATTGCAAACCCTTAAAACATACCAGTGTATATATCAAACGTTCTACAGTCAATTGTACTTACAAAAAATTTCTCAAAATTTTAAATGCACCTACAACATACAATAAACATAAACTTTTATTACAACTATACCATATTTTTTTCCAGTTTAAAACTACAAAATTGATAAAACTCTAAAAATTCACGGGGACTGAGTAAAGTCGCCCATCCACTGGGCGACTGCAATTGAAGTCGCCCAACGGTTGGGCGACTTCAATCAAAGTCGCTCAACCGCACAGCGATTGCGATGAGTCGCCAACGGTACACAGATTCCCTAAATGTCGCCTCCCGGTTGGGCGAAAAATAGCAGTCGCCCAATGGGGTGGCGACTGGAGATTATTTTTGTAAAAAATTTTGTCACGGGTATATTTATGTATTTCCGAATAAAAAACGGATTATCCGTACAAAAAATTCATTAATGCATAGCGGCTAGACCCTGGCCGGCTTCACTAGGACGACGAGGAAAAAAAACGAGTCGTACTCAGTTAACAGATCTAGTCATATTCGAACTCGAAGGAAAAAAAGAAACGCGTGACCAACTCCTAAATGACTCGGCCCAAAAAGAAAAGCACGCAGGCTCACAGGAATGCAAATCAGATTAGTCAACCGATTCCTTCCCATGCACATCTCTTTCCAAGTTAAGCTCCTTCCTTAATCCATGTATGCTGGTTATGGGCCACGTCTTGATACATGCATGTGTGGCTTGGTTGTCACGCATGTATGATTTTCTTTTTTTCTTGATATTTCTTTCTTTACTTTCCAATTAAAATTTCTAATGCTGCCTGCTGCCTTCCTCTGCATTGCCCTCTTTTTTAATTGTCTTCCGTATAAACCTGAGAACAATTAAAATACTAGCATTAGGTAGTAACCAGCTCTCATGTAAACTGTTACATTCTGAGCCACAGGTCTAAATGGGCTGAACACAACTAAAGCCCACGGAGCAACCGAGCAACAACCTTATAAGTGGTATTGGGCATTCCCCCCAAAGACTAGTCCAATGGGTGGGGGCTCCCTCACACTTATAAGTTGTGCTTGCTCCTCTCCCACAATCCATGTGGGACTATTCCTAACAATCTCCCCCTCACACATGGATTGGGGACTTCTGCAACCATGAGGTCCAAGGAGATGTTAGGCACCTGGGCTCTGATACCAATTGTTACATTTTGGACCTCAGGTCCAAATGGGCTGAACACAACTAAGCCCACGGAGCAACGGAGCAACAACCTTATAAGTGGTATTGGGCCTTCTTCCCCCAAAAGACTAGTCCTCCCTCACACTTATAAGTTGTGGTTGCTCCTCTCCCACAATCCATGTGGGACTATTCCTAACAATCTCCCCCTCACACATGGATTGGACACTTCTGCAACCATGAGGTTCAAGGAGATGTTAGGCACCTGAGCTCTGATACCAATTGTTACATTCTGGGCCGCAGGTCGAAATGGGCTGAACACAACTAAGCCCACGGAGCAACGGAGCAACAACCTTATAAGTGGTATTGGACCTTCTCCCCCCCCCCAAAAGACTAGTCCAATGGGTGGGGCTCCCTCACACTTATAAGTTGTGCTTGCTCTTCTCCAACAATCCATGTGGGACTATTCCCATCAATCCCCCCTCACACATGGATTGGGCACTTCTGCAACCATAAGGTCCAAGGAGATGTTAGGCATCTGGGCTCTGATACCAATTGTTACATCCTGGGCAACAGGTCTAAATGGGCTGAACACAACTAAACCCACAGAGCAACTGAGCAACAACATTATAAGTGGTATTGGGCCATCCCCCCCAAAAGACTAGTCCAATGGGTGGGGGCTTCCTTACACTTATAAGTTGTGCTTGCTCCTCTCCCACAATCCATGTGGGACTATTCCTAACATAAACTAAAGTCAAATTTAATTAGGAACGAGTTCACATATTGATTAATCTTTTTAGCTTATGCTCACGTATTCGAACCAATCGGAATGTCCTCATCACCTCCCGTGCGCGCACACCACGCTACTGCTGCACTATGCCCTGCCAAGCAAGCCATGTCCTGTCGGCTACACAGCGCCCGGCCATGCCGCCCTCGTTGTAGAACAATAGCGGTGCCACGGAATCCTCCCCGTGCTATAACCCCCCCCTTCAAATTCTCCTTTTCCCTCCTCCTTTTTCCTCCCCAAACCATGCTCACACCCATGCCCGCGCCGGCCACCATTGCCATTCCGGCGATCCCCTTGCCAACGTGATCGTGTAATTATGTGTTCCCGAGATCCATCTCCTCTCCCTCCCACTTGATTGGAAAGTCATGCAATGAAGCTCGCTGCCCGACGTTCTTCCCTAATACCAGCCGGTGGAGCCTCCACCTCGGCCATTCCTCCTCCACAGCACCTCGGCACAATTCCTTTCAATGGAAGCTCCACCCGGGCATTCCTCAAGTGCTGCCATGGCCGCTCCCTTGCTCTAGCTCGCTAGCAACATGAGTCTTCCCCACGCCATCGCCCGTGCACGCCGTTGGCTCGCCTCGGTCCTCCGTCGGCTCCTCTAACTGCACGGTGAGCTTCCTCGCCCCCTCCGCATGCTCATGCTTCCCCAAATTCCCTCCTCATTACTTCCGGCCGCCGTCGCCACGCTTGGCCTCCCAAAGCTGTACCATACGTGGAAAAAAGGCTGCAACATCTTGCAAGCAAGGCCACAAGCCTCACACAATACAACACACTAAGAGCTCGAGTGAGAGTGAGGGAGAGTCTCCCTCACGCCACCCCTCTCCGCCCCTCCTATAAACCCTCCCCCCCAACCTCTCGCCACTCGAGCTTTCTCCACCCATGGCCAACGGTCCCGTCCTCCAGCTTCCCCTCGGCTTCAAGTTCAGCACGTCCGACGAGCAGCTCGTCATGCAGTACCTCCGCCGCCGCGCTGTGGGCGAACCCTTCCCTTGTGATCGACGTCGATATCCCGCAGCACAACCCCTGGGACCTCATCCCAGGTCACCCACACGCATAGCAATCCATTTCTTTCTCCGGATTTGATTGCCCTACATTGATCCATCGCTGACGATTTTGTGTTTGTTTTTTTTCTAATTTTTGTAACGGCTGTGTATGCGCAGAGCCGCAGAGAGCACCAAGGAGAAGTGCTTCTTCACTCACAAAGAGCTCAAGAACCTGGGCCGCCACCGCGCCAACCGCGCCGCCGGTGAGGTTTGCTGGAGGACGACCGGCTCGGAGAAACCCGTCTACGCCATTCCCGGCGGTAGCGGTGGCCCTATGCTGATCGGGATGAAGCGCGCGCTGGTGTTCTACCGAGCACAGCCGCCGCCCGGCGAGCTCACCGGGTGGGTCATGCACGACTACAGCCTCGCCGACGCCGGCCTCATGCCCTACCGCATGATGAGGCGTGCCAACAGCAACAGCTGCGCTCCGCCGTGCGGCTGTGCCGCCGCCGCCATTGGCAAGGTAATATCAACATGGTCCATTTCAAAGAAGCTTTCGTTTCCTTGGATTGCATCTGCATGTTGAATTGGATTAGTTCTTGGCAAGCTAGCATTGAATTGTGATCTGTAGCATTGGGTAAGTAGCACTAAAATGTGATGATCTCTTTGGTCTTAAGTCGATTTGATTCAGAGAGTAAGCAAGGAGTGGTTGTTGTCTCCGTTGCTGTTGGGGGGGGGCAGGTTTCATTTACTCAGGGCACTTGCAGGCTTGAAGGATAAAGCAGACAACAACAATTTTGGGGGTCCAATGCTGTGGGATTGAGTGCCATTCGGAGCACGCAAACCATTGGTTCAGGGGATCGAACAATCGTGATGGAGGCAGGTGAGATCCTGGGGGATTCAAATTTGTGGCGGGGCAGAGGGGGGCTTGGTTGTCGTCTTGCACCTTGTGCGGCGTTGACCTATGGAGGAGAGGGGGTTTGCACGTAAACCCCTTTGGAGAAGGAGGGGGCGGCGGTGACAGCGACGAGAAGACCTGCACCGGCGACGGCAATTGAGTGAGAGCAAGGAAGGAAGAGAGTAAGCTAGGGATAGACTATTGCACAGGCGACTGAAATTTTTTAATCTTTTAGTCACCTAAAGTTGCACTTTGAATCACCTAAAGTTGCACATGTTTTTTTGGAAGGGGGCTGCAATTTTAGTTGATTGAGTGTGCAATTTCAGGTCACCTGAAGTTGCACTCTGAATCACCTAAAGTTGTAGCTGTTTTTTTAGGGGGGCTGCAATTTTAGTTCATTGAGAGTGCGATTTCAGGTGACTGAAACATAAAAAAATTTCAGTCGCCTGTGCAATAGCAAAACTGTAATACAAAGTGCGGTGTCCCGTTATAAGAAAGCCCCATTAGCTATGAGTTTAAGATCCCACTCATTTTGACGATGGCATCTTGCTTTTAATTCACTATTTTTTAATTTTAATTTTTTCTTTTTTTGGTTTTTTGGACTTCTTTTCCTTTTTTTCGATATTCTTTTTGTATTGTTTTTTATGGCTAATATGTTTTTTTCTATTTTTAAATTTTTTAAAATTTAATTAGTCAAATAAGTCATCATCAGTTACAATAAAAAATAAGCTAGCTATAATAATAAAAAAGCCATAAGTCATTATCAAACTTTATGTTTACTTTAGTTTTATGTAAGTGGAGTGCGCTTGGGTTGCAGGACTAACAAGAAGTCCCAGGGGTGGCTACCTCTAGAGGTGGGACTTGGGCCGGGCTTCTTTGGGCCAGCCCGAAGCACGGCCGGCACGGCCCGGCCCAAGCACGGCCCGGCCCGACACGTGGTGGGCCGGGCCGGGCCTCAAAGTTCGGCACGGTGGGCGGCACGGCACGGGGGATCGGGCCGTGCTCGGGCCGGCATGGCACGGCGGGCCTCGGGTGGCACGGGGAGGCGGAGCCAGGCCTCGTAAAAATTTTATTTCCATAGCAGATTGTATGAGTAGGTATTGAATTGCATATATTAGAAACTTTCTAAATGAATTCCAGTCGCATCAACATAATAGATATCCGTAAAATTGAACTAAGAATTGATATGAACTTTGGGTAGTACAATACCTTAGATTATTATGCATTTAGGTTTAATTGGGCAGAATGTAAGCAAAGGGAGAAATTAGAAAACCGCAATGCGTTTAGCTGGAACCATATAAGTAATTAAACCCTAGTGTTATCCAACATCGTAGATTAATTATAGTATGATTTCAAGTAGGTATGGAGGGGATAGGTGAATGTCTTGGCTTAGATTATTCAGAAGCTTTTGAACATGTGAAAAAGGAGCTTTTTCGTATTTTTCGTTTGTATCATGATAAGTTTGGCAGCAGCGGAAGATCGGAGGCCTCACAGCAAACGCAACATGGGAAGACAAGCTTCGGATCACACTTGTGGAAGAAACTAAATGACAAGTCTACTTCTTCGTCCTCTCAGTCTCAGGCATCCTCCAAGTGGAATTCTGTCTCGGAGTTGAACCATTATTTGGAACATGATTTTGCAAACATTGATCCTGATCTTACTAATGGAAGCAAGATAGACTTACTCGAGTGGTGGAAAAATAACAAGCGAATCTTTCCTGTGCTGTCACATTTCGCATGGGATGTTCTCCTGGTGCCAGTGTCCATTGTCTCTTCAGAAGCGACGTTCAGTACGGTAGGGAGAATAATAGAAGAGAGAAGATCATCCCTTACACCCAGGATGGTGGAGGCAATCACACGTGCCAAAGACTGGGAATTAGCCAAAGAGCGGGAACAACATCAACTGGAGGATCCCGAAATCGTACAGGCGTATGCTGACCTAGACATTACCGAGTAGATATTATCTACGCATGTTGTAATATTTTGTATATACATATATTGTTACTATACTCTTTTCCTTACTCGGGAAACCCCACTCTGGGGTGTAAGGTTTTTAACAAGGCAGTAACATTGTATTTCTAAAATATTAAAGAAATTTCACTTTTCCCTGAAATATTTATGTTGTTGCGTGCACATATTTTTATGCAATTAATTTAATTTCAACTAGTTTTAAACGAGGTGGGTACGAGAGAAAGGAAGATGACGACCGTCGCCACCGCCTTCGCGTTCGCGTATAGTAATTTCGGGCTGGGCTTGGGCTGGCACGGCACGAACGCTGGCACGGTGGGCTTTGGGCCGTGCTTGGGCCTGGCCGGAGACGACGTGGCCCGGCACGGCACGGCGAGATGACTGGGCCGACCCGGCACGGCACGAAGCGGCACGAAGCACGATGGGCCACGGCCCAAGTCTCAGCTCTAGCTACCTCTCTCGAAACTGGTGTCTTCCCAATTTTTAAGAACTATGCTTAACATGTTGTATCGGAGTTGAGAAACTCGTATCTATCTATATATGGTTCGTTTTCATTGCCTCTGTTCACATGTTACTTATTCTGCTTGATGTTGTTGCTATCTATCTATATATTTTATTTATCTTCCCTGTGTTTTGCATTTTCATTTGCATTGTCATGTGCTTGATGTTGTTGCCACCAGTTACTTTGCAGGCTTGAGGTGATTAAAAAAGGTAAGGTACATATAGAGACTTGCCATTCATATCACTAGCCACACATGGACCAGGCATGCTTGGTCTTTCTCTAATTTGTGGTGTGTAGACCAGTGAAGAAGTTGTAAACTACGAGTTTATCACTGATGATCACGTGAGCCTACGTGTCGTAGAAAATGGAAAATGCACAGATAGATACACGAAAGACAACTACGTGATCACCTCAGGTTGTGATCGTTTTGGCTTCAGACTTATTTTTCATTATTCATAAATTTTGCTTTTTTCTGAACTTTTGACATTTTGTTGAACTTTTTTGCCGGTTCTTTTTCCCGTATTTGTTTGTATTATATGAAATGAGCTAACATATTTTTTTTAAATTTTTTAATTTTTTTAAATTTAATTATACTAAATAAATCTTTGTCAGCTATAGTATTTTTTCAGCCAACTACAGTACTTTCCAGCTACAAGCCACCCAAAAAAAAGTCCAAATGAGCACACCAATGTCCTTTGTGGTATACCTGGTACGTTAGTGTCCGTACTCCAACATCGCTTTAATTAGCTACTGATTTCGGACAGCCTCCAGTACTAGGAAAACTTTTGAATAAAATTAATTAAGAGGAAGAAGTTTGTCGTGTCACGTTTGCAACGGAATGAGTGGGCTGAGGGTCTGTTTGGCAAGTCACAAGCCGGTCGACTTTTGTCTTTTGCTATAGTATCTAACTTTTAAACAGAGTATTTTCTCAAGACGGGATCTACAAGTTAAACGTAGTACACGTTAAAAGCCTAACATCTGTACCAGCCAAAATCGTAAGTGAGTATCGGTCTCTCCGTAATCTGTACCGTAAACAGCCAAAATTTAAAAATTTCAGCCAAAAGCCATAAGCCACAGCCAAAACAAACAGGCCCTGAAACATATGTGCAAGTTTGGGGCAATCAGCAGAGAGAAGGAATCATTAATTTGTTTCGTGACACTTGATGAGTTGGCCGGCCTTGTCTTCTACCCTACTCTATAATACACCAAAATTTTCTTTACTAAATCCACCCTCACAGTCATGCCTAATCTAAATCCACCCAGATTTGTGTACCAAAGTAATCCAACTTCATACAAATGAATGACCTGGATGTCTCCTCAAACCTTTTTCTCTTACTCATTGAAGATTCTAAAGCCAAAATCATCCGGATCATACACATCATTGAACCATGCCTCACAAAACCGTACTCTGCCCACCCCCGCCCCCTGCGCGAATCCCGCGCCTCCCCACGTTCTCTCCCGTTCTCCCCCGTCTCCCCCTCCGCGTCTGCCCTCGGTTCTCCGCGCCGCCTCCTCCCCTCCATCCTCTGCCCTCGCCTCCTCCCCTCCCTCATCCGCCGCTCCGCCCTCGCCTACTCCTCCCCACTCGAGCGCGCCCTCCGCGCCCAATCCCGCGCCTCCCCTCCCCCACGAAACCTAGCCCGCCATGGCCCTCGCGCTCCGCCTCCGGCGAGCACTAGCGGCCGCCTCCGCCTCCCTCCTCCGGCCAGGCTCCTCCGCCGCCTCCCGGTCCCTCCCCCTCGGCCCCCTCGTCCCGCCGCTCCCGCGGCCGCATCTCCCGGCGCCGCCGCCGGTTCCGGTCGACGGCGGCGGCGGCCGCGCGGAGGGGACTACAGTGGAGTGGATGACGGCAAGATCTCCCGACGAGTCGGCGAGCACGAAACTTGACGCCGGAGGAGAAAACCCAATCCGGAGCGCTACGCGGCAGCCGAGAGCTCGGGGCGCCACGCCGGCCGCCGCCGCCATCCATGCTGCAAGTCGTCACCACCATCCCCATCCGCCCGCTCTTCCGGAGCCCCCATCTTGTGAACCCTAAACCTCTCCTCGCGCCTTCTCGCCCTCCACGCCTCTCGCTGCCTCGCCGCCCAGCGCCTCCTGGGTGGGTGATACGGGTGAAGAGCACCTCCTCCGGCGCGCGGCTGTGGGGAGGGCGCCGCTGCGGTGGCGGTGCTGGTGAGCGGCGGGGTGGACAGCAGCGTCGCGCTCCGCCTCCTCCATGCCGCGGGACACCGCTGCACCGCCTTCTACCTCAAGATCTGATTCCAGGTCCATACACCTCCCCCATTAGTATGTTCTGCGACGCTAAGTCGCGGGATCCCTTACGAAGCTGGGTGCTTAATCTGTAGGAAGATTTCAGGAACTTTTGGTCCGAATGCCCGTGGGATAAGGATTTAAAGTATGCACAAGGTATCGTTCAAAAAATTTCAGCGGAAGCATGGTGTTTCATTGAATGGATACTGTGTAGCTTATGTGGACTAAATTTGGCTACATGAACTGAGTGATCTCATGGTTGGTTTTGTAGATTGATGTGCCGTTGGAGGTGGTCCATCTATCGATGAGTATTGGAGCCATGTGGTAGCTTCATTTGAACCTTGTCCCCGAGCCTTGTCGAAATCACTTGTGGTGTTCTGAATTATCGATAAAATATCGTGAATTTCATATCTAGGTGTCCCATATTATTAATGAGTATTGCGGTGGGCATACTCAGAGCCACGATGTTCTTTGCAACACAAGAATAAAGTTTGGTGCGAACATTGTCTTGTGATGGTGTGTACACTTCTATTATGGAAATTTGAATGTACATTGAGGTGTAATAATTGAACGTTGGTCATGTGCCTATTTTTTGTTGCAGGGCTTTCTTAGAAGCTATTGAAAATTTGGGATTTGATTACATAGCTTCAGGACATTATGCACATGTTGTCCATCCTCCTTTGAAAATGTTGTAGGACCATCGGTGCTCCAACTTTCAAAAGACAAGGTACTTTGCATTTTGCATTAAATAGCTTGTTTGGCTTTTATATTATCAAATTTGATGTCGGTTGAATTCTGTTCTTCATCCTATTAGGAAATTTTGGACGCAAAGAAACAAAATCGAGATAGTTTATTTGATTTCAGCATTGTTCACCAAATCACCTTTCAAGCTCGATTGTTATTTCAGGTCAAGGATCAAATTTATTTCCTATCACATCTATCTCAGCCCCAGCTTAGAAGGCTTCTTTGTCCACTGGGATGTATAACAAAGGTTGGATAGTTTATCAACAAAGGATAGTTAATTTCGGTCAGGGGCTCGAATTGGCTTTTCTACATTGAGCTAATGTTTTGCAGGATGAAGTGTGTAGGCTGGCTGCTGAGATAGACCTTTGTAACTAAGATAGAAAGGATTCCCAGGGGATATGTTTTCTTGGAAAGGTAATTTATAGGCGCAATGCAGCCTGGGAAGTCAGTCGATCGATCGATTCACCGTGCGTCGGTGTCAGTGCATCCAGTTCGTGAGGTGGGATTCCGCATGGGGGTTGGTCCGGTTGTTTGATTACGTTATTATTCGTGAGCACGCATGAGTGGAGAAGTGGTCGTATGGTATGTGATGTGCTCCATGTTACTTCATATGAGGGTCTGATTATGTTGCTTTTCTCCTTTATGTACTGTTTCTTTCTATGTGCTTGATGAGCAGGGCCTCTGAATTTCCCCGGGGCATGCCTCCAGATAAGGCTAATGAGAGTGAGAGGAAAGCCAACATCAAAGAGTTATATGGCATGATGTGCTCCATGTTACTTCAGATGAGGGGTCTGCTTATGTTGCTTTTCTCCTTTATGTACTGTTTTATTGATCAGAATTGGTATATGAGGGTCTGTGTTCCTGAAGTCATTAAAATATGGGTATTTAATGTAATAAGGCCGTAGCCACCCAACTGTTTAGACTAGCTCTCAAATGGAATGTTAACTCTGAAAGCCACCCTAACATCAAGATTCTCATATGAAAAATACAGAACTTAATTTGATACATTAGACCTTAAGATCTTGCCACCTATACGTACAAAGGCACTGTGCCATATTTGGGGTATGGGAACCACAGGCTACCATTTGGGGAACAGAAAGGTTGAAGTAGGGCCAGCATGTTTGCAGGTATAAAGCAATTGCAAGCAAATCGTACAGAAGAAAATGTGCTAGCCCCTACTTGTCATTCTTAGTGGGAAACTTCAAAAAACAGAAACAAGTTGTGAAATAGTAGTGTCTATTCCAACAATTCCACAATTTAGTGCACTGCAAATACAGTCCAAGCACTTTCACTTCACGAAGCGAGCCAAATGTTTCAATGATCGAGCGGTATGGTTCAAACTCACTTATGAAAAGCACTTGTTGTGAATGTTGGGTCTTCCGTGGTGATTCGCTAAATATTTCAACTACAACAATCATTGTTTCTAGGTCAAAAGATGTTTATATTTTATGACATCAGTCCACGTAGCAGATATCAATTTGAGTTGGGATTTGCAACGCACTCTCCTTTTGTCTGTCAAGAGGCTAGCTCGAAGCGGCCCATGAACGTTAGCTATCGGCACTTCTAATTTTATTAGGCTTATCTTCACCACTTTCTCCACTCTGTATAATGCGGTGTGTTTCCAAATCGACGAACCATGTCCGATGCCAACAAAAACAAACCTTATGTTTAAGCGGTTTTTTCCTACTTGGTCAATAAAAAAGAATAGAGGAGACATAACCGGTGTTCTGTTCGAACAAGCCCTAAAAAGTAAAAACCATTAATAGTAAATTATGTATATGGGGAAATGGAATATTACATACTTACATAAACTATATCATTCTTGTTCAGATTTTGAAGACATGAGTCGTGAGATGATCTTTGGACAGCAACCTCCGTAAGATGACCCGGCAATGAAGCACCACCTTCCGGACAAAATGTAAGGAAGTCTGCATGAGACATCTGAATGATTCAATCAAAACTCTTCTAAGTTCTTATGCTTTTACTAAATGTATATGCAGGTATTGCAAAGCAGAATCATGGTGTGAATTGCTCTATTTGATATGAAAGAAACTATTAATGATTAGACTAAATATCAGAAACTTCTAAAGCAACTTCTAAAGCTCCATGCCCTTCATTTTATTCCTTTGAGAAGCAGCACTAGCTCCATTGTTGTTGTTTTCTGGAGATAATATCAGAAAAGAAATTTTAGTAAGTTCAGCTCTTACATCAAAATTGTTAGGTAAAAAATTGTTACCCCAGATTCCCTGAGCAATCTACAAGGAGATGAAAACATACACGTGCACGATACTAAGTTACTAACTATTTTAAGTGCATACCCTCTATAAGTTAAAAGAGGAACTGAAGAGCGAAGAGCAATGAAAGGGAGCATGTAGTTGCTGATTCAAAAAATTCTCATGTTAACCAGAGAAAGGAAATCTATACCATCATTTGATGGACCGTGTTATATATTTATCAGATAAATTTTAGAATTTCATGATAGGTACTATTGTAGTATATGTAACAAATTCACAACTTAATACAAGAGAAAAGGGAAAGAAAGACTCACTATTATCTAGAGGGTTAGAGGAAACTCACTTTCTACATTATGGACCCAAAATGTAATGCACAGATTCCTCTAACAAGTTTGAAAACTCCAACTGATAGAACTATAATAATTCATAATAATTCTTAGATTCACTATTAGTTTTTTTCTTTTGCCACTAAATTATCTCACTGACATGTGGGCCAAGACCCCACCTGTCAGTGAGATGGCCAGCAGCAAAAACAAAATGAGTGCACCTCTTAGTTCTTATGATATATGTCACTTCGAGTTTCGCCAATACATTGTGCAATCACATAAGATGTTTGACTAATTGCATGACATATTAGAACATGATAGTTCTTCTCCTGTCACTTATGATGAAATGGACAAATGCATACATCTATATCGTACTTCTAAAAATCTGCTGGTATATTCTACAAACACTATCTTCCAAAGCCTGAATTACAATGCCAAACATTCAGACTTATTCAGTTAGAAAGGAAAACAATTCAGCACCTTGTAAATTTGTGCGATATATCTCCATTGAAGATGTTCTTGGTCCTAGAAAAAGGAACAAGCTTCCCACATCTTGATTCTGGAGACATTGGTAAGAATATCATCACTGACTTGACCAAAAAAAGGGTATAAAATATCACTACTTTAACATTAGGGAAATTTTACCATCCTTGAGGGGGAAGAGGTACCAAATTTGAGCCGTTGATCACACTGATCGAACGGCTGAGATTTGGCAGTACTTAGTGGTACCGGATGCGAGGTACCAAGAGGTACAAGTCTTGGTACCTTGTACCTCTTGGTACCTTGTACCTCTTGGTACCTCCTCAAGGATAGGAAAACTGCTCTTAACATTATTACAGAAAAGAATAATTTGGATCTACCCACAGCCTAATTAGGATCTGCTTATGAGGGTCTGTTTTATTCATCAACCTCGACAAGCCCTCCAACCCCTCCTCCCACAAGGTCGTCGCCTGGATCAAGCGCCTCCTCCGCGCTGACAAGACCGGCCACAGCGGCACCCTCGACCCCAAGGTCACGGGTAACCTCATCGTCTGCGTCGACCGCGCCACTCGCCTCGTCAAGTCCCAGCAGGGCGCCGGCAAGGAGTACGTCTGCGTCGCGCGCTTCCACGCCATGTCACACCTAATATATGAGACGTCATATATATTTGGTTATATATTAAGACGTGAATCTTAATGAATCTGATTGTTCGTTTTATTTTTTACAAATTTTATCTTGTTTTGTATTTTACCGTAGCGTGAGCATGGGCACACTACTAGTGTAGATAAGTAGCCGAATATCTTGCGTAATTGCACGCTACATGCTATATTGCGTGTGTTTATATCGAAACATAGAATCATGTTTGCCATATAACTCTACTGTTTATAGTGGCAATATTGTTATATTACTTATACAATAATAGTAGCTTTCTTATATATGTGATTAATTTGGACTCACCAAAATTAACATGTATCTTTTTCTTTTTCATCTATTAACATGGGAGGTGGCCGGCAGACAAGAAGAGAAGACAGAGCGGCAAGGCAGAGGTGGTATCGCCGACAGGTCACATCCTATTTTGACTCTCTTGTTGGAACTGCAATTGTAGACAGAGATGAGTTCACTAGGGATTGAAGAAGAGGATCGGAGGGGGTGTGTACCTAATGTGCAAAAGGTTCATTCCTAAGGATGGACTTGGCCTCAATGTCGTCTTCTTCGATAATGGTTGCCACGGGGAAGTCAACAGTTTAAACAACTAGGGACACTGGGGCCACGACAAAAGCCCCTCCCTTACCGCCACTACGCACACATATTTCTAATTTTGGGACATAATGCCAGCAGCGATGAATCAAAGATATTTACTTGTGGGTCAAATACATAATTTAGATATTGTAGAGATGCCAATTTCTCTGTCATCTTAAAGTACAATGGCCTTTTACGGAAAACCACATATTATGTTGGCCTTTTCGTAAAAGAAGTTGTCACATCCTTATGCCATAATTAGCCATTTCATATAAGGAGATACATGTAACTTAAACATTTCTGGAGCCAACAATGTTTTCGAACTACAAATGGTAATCAATAATAACGACAATTGTTGTGATGTTGGATCATAAATTGATTATACTAGTCGTCAACTCGTGTATCCGCAGGGACTACATATTTTTAACTATTAATTCTTTTGTAACCATTTTTCATAAACTTAATTATTATTTCTGAATTTTAAACGCTTTATATTTTAGATTTTTAGAAATTCAAAAAATATTATGATTCTAAAAATAGGTAACCAATATTCGTTTGTTCAACAACCTAGTAGTGATTAAATGGTCTTATTGGCGTGACTATGTGGCATAAATTGTGATTATATTGTATTATGGCTCAGTAGACTCTTTTCTGAACACTATTTTTAATGTTCTTGTATAGTTCTAAACTTATATATATTTGTATACTACATGTTTCTTGAATTTGTTTAATTACAAATTATTTTAAACACTATTATTTTGGAAATTTTTTTATTAAATCGGTGACCGATATTAGTTTATTTGCCCACCTGGTAGTGGTTATATGGCCTAACATACAATTATACATTAACACGTATGGGCATCTGTTCCATTAAAACAGACAAGTATATAACCTAGTAGACCTGTTTTAAGAACATTATTTTTATGTTGTAGTCCAGTTCTCAACTTACATGTATTTGGATATTACACATTTCTTGAATTATTGCGCCCGGTTATTGCCGGCTTCCCACTCGAGTACCACCGCTCTAGACCCGGTCGCTACCGCCTCTGTTCGGCGTTAGTGCTTCAGATCTGGTCGACATTGCCTTCCTGCACAAATGGCGAGTGTTTGTGGTCGTCGCCTAGCCAAAGTTGCCGCGGTTGCTCCGGTTGTCACTTGTCACCGCCATCGTCCATGTCAAGGCGCCGATGCCATCACATGACTATCACGGCCCTCATCTTGCCTGCGTCTGCTGTCCCAGTCTTGCCTCATTGACCCATGTACAGTAGATATAAGTGCCTCCCTCTCTCTCCCTCAGTGGCGAACACAAGGAAAATTGGAGCCTAGACAAGCCTAACTATAACCTAAGAAACGCCCCATTCTTCACCTCTGGTGACACGGGGCTCAACTTGGGTATAAATGGTGATTCACTAGTGAGCACTACTACAAAAATGGTCATCACAAACGGTTCAAAACTGTTATTATAGATGATTTTTTGAACCATCTGAATTTATACGTCAGTGATAATCAGAGATTATCACAGACGGTTTATAAGCCGTCTATGATAAATACATCATATATAGTTTATAACTAGAACCGTCTGTGAAGAATATTATCATAGACGGTTCTAACTACCAATAGTTTGTGATACTCACACATCACAAACGATTCTAGCTACCAACCGTCTGTGATGTGTGAGTATCACAGACGGTTGGTATATAGAACCGTCTGTGATACTTCCCCATCACAGACGGTTTCTGGTTCGAGCCGTCTGTGATAATTTTTTTACAGACGGTTTATACCATAAAACCGTTTGTGATAGTTCATTCTATACCTCAATTTTGGCAATGTCCAATGGCATGAGTGGCTGAACTATATACAAAACTTTGGGGCAATCATACACACAGAATCAATCATTGTTTCGTGACACTTCATCACTGAGTTGACCTTGTTTCGTATAGTGGTTCCTGCTAGTTTAGGGAAGTTAAACCTACATGTCATCTATCCATTTCTCACTTGTGTTTGTGTTCACCAAAAAGAAAATTACTTCTATGCCTCTTTTGCACCCGAGCACTTGGACAATTCATCTGTTGGATGAAAATCTGTGCCCAAAGGAGGAGGCTGCCACAACGAATCATGGGCCTATCTGGTGGGCCCGGAATGATAGGAGGCACCATGTGGCACCTTGGAAGCCTGAAAAGATTGTCAAATGGGCGAGGGAAGTGTCAACGGAAGCTATGCATCCATCTGAACCAACAAAGAATCCCAGTCTATCGAAAGGAGAAGTGGCTTCTGCAGCCGGAAGGATGGGTTGAAGTTAACGTTGATGGGGCCTTAGAAGTGGAGCAGATGCAAGGTGCTAGTTGTGCTGTAAGCAGGGATTCTAATGGAAAGTTCCTGGTAGCGGCAGCGACATGGTATGAGAAGCCAGTGGATGCACCCACTGTTGAAGCTTACGCAATAATGCTAGCTCGATGGTGCGCGCCTTGGTTTGGACTGGGGTTTTCGCAAGATCGAAGTTTGCAATGATAATGAAAGCCTGGTTCAGATGTGGAACAATACGGAGCGTCATCGAGCTAGCATTCGGCCTATCTTGTCTGACATTGCAGCTTTACGTTCCTCCCCGGACGAGCTCAAGGTCTATTTCGTGCCAGGACCGACGAACGTTGCTGCTCACCTTACCTTTGTGAGAAGGAATTTAGGTCAAGTAGATGTAGGTGTGCATAGCTTAATAGTACGCCGGACTTTTGTCTCCATTTATTCAATCATAGCATGATTTACCAGAAATCCCGCAGAGCCTAGTGGACCTAGATTCTACGATGATAAGTTTCGAGAAATAGAGGAAATGATGCATTCAAAGTTCAAATAGAAGAAAGGTGATGCGGATCTTAACTTTTTTAATTAAATATATTATTTAATCAAAAAAATTATTGAGTCCTATTAAATGTTTTCTGATGGATTATAATTTAATTGGATATTTATACTTGAAGATATAAAGCTACTATTTTATTTAATTATATGCAGGTACATATTTAATATGTATAGGTCTAAAGTAGACAAGGATCGAAACGTGTAGTTGAACGAATTCTTTTGTCGCAAATTGCTATATTGAGATAGTGGTTGACGCTATTGGTTTATAAGGTTACACGGTCGTAAGATCGAACCACCCCATATCAAAAGGGATGTAATTGAATTCTTGATTCAATCTTTCTCCCTAGTCTATGTCCATCTCTTTCACTTATCCCAACACCTAAAAGAGTGGGTCATTTTATCAATTTGCTCGAGCCAAATACATTTTGTAATATACCATTTTGGGGAAATTTGAAATTTTGAATGAAATTTGCTACTTGGATTCTTTTCGAATTTTAGCAAATTAAAAACCCAAACTGAAACTCAAAATAGAATTCAAAACTTGAAATTCAAACTAAAAATCAACTTTGACTTCAAATTCAAATCTAAAATCCAAACTCAAACCCAAAATCCAAATTCAAATTTTAGATTTTTGGCCAGCCCAAAATTTTTCCTTTATCTTCTCCCCTTTTCAGCCCGTTGGCCTTCAGCCTAGCCAGCATGGCCCAACTCCCTCCCTCCTCTCTGGTTCGGCCAAGGGAGAAGGTATTGTAGGCTGTAGCCACTTCATTAGTGCTAATGACATCATTAGGATGTAATTAATTTGTGTTAATAATTTTTGTTAATATTATTTAATATTTCACTAACATGTGGGCCTAATCCATTAAGAAATATAATTAAAACGAATTTTAAGTTGTGAGCCACTGAAGTGTGGGCCCATTTTTACTGTGGCTGCCACACCATCATGGCCCACCTGTCAGCCGCTCATGATTTTCCTTGGGAAAATAATTAAAAAGAAAATTAAAACTACTTAGGTCCCACATGTCAACCTTTAGCATGATTTCAAATACGAAAATAAATCCAAAAATAAATTTAAACCATGGGGCTAGCTATCAGTAAGACATAGTCTCTCTCCTTTATTTATTTTTAGGATTTTACCAAATCAATGAAACTTTTTTCTTGTAACATCCCAAAAGTCTAATTTCTAATTAAATTGTGCTTGAATAACCACTTTGTGCATTTTGGTGAATTTTCAAACATTTGAGCATTTATTAAAAGCTTTTCTAATTTTCAGCAGCAAAAAATAAATTTATAAAATTAATTAAAACTTTAACAGAGTCTAGAAATAATTTAATTGGGTTCCAAATATTTTAAGTAACTCATAAAAAATATTCATAATTTTCAGAGTTGGTTTGCTAATTTTAGAATTTCAAACTCAAATTCCGCAATTAAAACAATAAGAAAATGAATTCAAAACCCTTTCCGCTTATGGGCCGAATTCTCCCTCCTCAGACAGCCCGGCACTATTTTGGCCCAATTCGGCCATGCGCCTTCCTCCAGCCTGCACTGTTTGCTTTTCCTGCCTTCTCTAGCACGAAACCGCATTTCGAGCTGATACGTTTCCTCTCTTGCTTCCTCCTCTCTCATTGACCAGTGGACTCAAGGCCAACCTGTTAGAGCCTTTACTAGCTGAATGCCCGTGCGTTGCTACGGATTTTTAAAATTTATCATATTATATGTTTTAAAACTCGCGGGTGATAAAAATTTTTAGAATATACATACAATCATGTTCGACTCTTAACCAAAACTTCATCAGTTGCAAATATTAGAGGACCAAGTCATATGTGTAAAGTACAAGGACTATATCACAAGATTTGCCCTCTCACCCAACTAATGTCACTCATTAAATCACATATATGGAAACATAGAAAGAGCATATAGCAAAAAAAAAAAAAAGGTAAACAGAAATTTTGAATTAGCTACACACATGGGATGAAGACACAAAAGAGCACACCAAGACGCAAATAGCCATGAAAGCTACGAACTTCGGAGCGACAATGACCTTCCCAGCAAGCGTCTGTCATATAGTTTTGGTTAACCATATATAAGCGAAAACCATTTCAAATTCAGGACATTACTCATTTTAAGCCAATCTTCATATGTTATTAATTTTAAGCCAGAAGTACCATATAAAGGTTAGAAAGCAGAGATTAAACTGGCATTTGATAGTAGTGAAACTACTTAAAATTTACAGATTCATTTGGATTATGGTCAAAACACTCTGGATAGCAGGGTTACATGGATTCTTTCCCCAAGGAGGTTCTCAATTGATCAAGATGCATGAAGTTCAATAAGATGTCCAAAGTGTCTTGCAGAAAAATAATCATTGCATTTTGTCAACATAGAACCAATGGTGTATACAAAAGGAAAACATCAGATCTGCAATACTGTAAATTGGTGTTGACATTCCAGCAAAGGACACTTCTCAATTCTCATTATATATGAAGCATTTGTCGTCTGAAAGGCTATTATTTTTCAAGTATCTAAAGTCCAAACATAAGTGCGTAATGACTTCCACAATAATCTATCACTGCATGCAGTCAACCCAGAAAGACAAACATGCAGCACATAAGTGCGTAATGACTTCCACAATAATCTATCACTGCATGCAGTCAACCCAGAAAGACAAACATGCAGCACAGATCTGAATAGTTATTAGGGAAATTTCAGCAAACAACATGCTTTTTGAATGGTGTACAAAGCAGCTAGTTTTCACAATTGTTTATCCCACATTGATAAGAATGGACAACCAAATTCAAATTCACAGTCTGCAGCAAAGATGGAAACCAAGACTCAAAGCAGACCAACGGACAATCGCTGAATAATGGTTAAGGGAAATCCCTGCAGAGGGTGGGGTTTTAATCCCAAGATGGTTTAGAGTTGGTCAAACCAGTTAGTTAGTTCAAATTAAACCAATATGGGTCTAGTCTCACTATTTTTCACATTCATCTTTGTTTGAAACATTTGTACTCCAAGTCCACAACATTATTAAAAAATGTGATGATACAAGTTCAGACCACCTTGCATGAGATTGTCTTACCTTATCTACTTGGGATTTTATCTTGGATGCACTGTCCTTCTTCAGTTCCATTTTCCTCTTTGCCCTTAGCTCTTCTGAATTTTCAACACAAAAGAGAATCAAATTTAAATATATTTCCTTTTTATTTCATTTGAACAAATCGCTAAACCCAAATTAAAATTACATTGTTAGTATAAATAAGAGGCACAAAAAAAATCACATCACACCTTTTGCAGCAGTAACTTGATTAAGAATGTACCCTCTTTCCTGTGGATCAAGTAGAAGCTGCTGTGCTTTTGCCAAAGCTGTTTATGAGTATGTATCATCAATTAAATACAACACTGAGGAACATTGTCTCTTGTGTGCGAACGTTATCTGCTAAAGTTAGATGAACATCTTTTCAAAGTCCAAAAGTTCATTTTCCCACCGGCCGACTGGCCATCCTTTCCAATGCTGCCATGTCGCAGCTCCCTCTGCGGCTCTGCTGTGCTGCCCGCCTGCCCGTGACCGTGAGCCCGTCCGGCCGTCCAGGGGCGCCTCTGCGGACCGGTCAAAAGAGCTTCCCTCGGTACTCCTCCATCCGGACTCTCCCTCTCCCTCAGTCCCTCACTCCCTCTCCTCCCAGTCTCCCACGCGGCTTCCCCTCGCCGCGGCCTCCCGCTCCGCCTCCCCTCCGGCCCCTCCTCCTCGGCCCCCCGCTCCTCCTCCTCGGCCTCCCGGCTGGCCGGCCTCCCCTCCTCGCCGCTTACCCGCCGCCGCCTCCCCCACACGGCTCCGCCTCCCCACGGCCACCGCCCCTCCCCTCCCCGCCGCCCCCTCCCCTCCCGGCTCCGCCTCCCCACCGGCCACCGCCCCCCCCCGCGCCGCCCCGCCGCCCTCCCCCCTCCCAGCTCCGCCTCCCCACGGCCACCGCCCCCTCCCCGCCCCCATCCCCACCGCCTCTCCCCGCGCCTCCCCGCGGCTCCTCCCGCACTGCAGAGGGCGGATCCGGCGGGGGCGTCGAGATGGCGGATCCGGCGGCGGCGGCTCGATCTGGTGCGGGTCGCCGACCTGGCGGCGGAGAGCGGAGGCGGCCGGATCCGGCGACGACGTGGCGGCGCGACCACGACGGCAGCACGCGAGCGCAGCGGCGTCGCCGCCGCCGCTTCCCCCTCCGGCCCCTCCCGGCTGCGCCTCCCGGCCGCCTCCCCTCCGCCCCTCCCGGGACCCGGCTCCCCCCTCCCGCTGCGGCGCGCCCCATCCCCGCCGCCTCCCCGCCGCTCCCCTCCCCGCGGCTCCCCTCGCACAGAGGAGGCCGGATCCGGCGGAGGCGTCGAGATGGCTAGATCCGGCGGCGGCGGCTGGATCTGGTGCGGGTCGTCGGATCCAGCGGCGAGAGCGGAGGCGGCCGGATCCGCGACGACGCGGCGAAGCGCGACCACGACGGCGGGGCGACGACGGCGCACGCGAGCGCATCGGGCGGAAGCGCAGAGGCCCCACATGTCGGCGCTTTTACGTGAGAGGGTGGGAGAGCGTGGGACGCACCATCACCCTCAACGGCAGCACGCGAGCGCGATCGGGCGTCGCCGCCGCCGCTTCCCCTCCGGCCTCTCGGCCGCCTCCCGGCCGCCTCCCCTCCCCCTCCCGGACCCGGCTCCCCCTCCCGCTGCGGCGCCGCCCCATCCCCACCGCCCCTCCCCGCTCCCCTCCCCGCGGCTCCCCTCCCGCACGCAGGAGGCCGGATCCGGCGGAGGCGTCGAGATGGCTAGATCCGGGCGGCGGCGGCCTGGATCTGGTGCGGGGTCGTCGGATCCGGCGGCGGAGAGCGGAGGCGGCGGATCCGCGACGACGCGGGCGAGCGCGACCACGACGGCGGGGGCGACGACGGCGGCACGCGAGCGCAGTCGGGCGGAAGCAGAGAGGCCCCACATGTCGGCGCTTTTTTTCTGTGAGAGGGTGGGAGAGCGTAGGACGCACCATCACCCTCAACTCATTCTTTTAAGAGTAGAGATTCCACCTCGTGCCCACACCCTGGCCGACTCATGTGAAGCTCTGTGCCGTGCTGCAAAGCCGCGATGCCTGCCGACTACCTCAAGCTCCCTTCCCCATGCGCTCTTCTGCCCCCCTCAAGCTGTCCCATCGCCAGAGCAACCACGAGCATCTTCCCCTCATAGCGGCCCAGGAAGCATCTCCAAGCCAAGCCGTGCCTTTAGCCCTTCTTCAGCCCGCTCGAGTGCACCGATATCTTCCCCCAAAGAATGCCCTCTCCATTTCTCCCTTCGGCCGAGCTTTTCCTTCTTTGGTTCGCCCCGCTCTCTTCACTTTGGAACTTTAGCGATACCAAAGTTGCCTCCCATCATCATCGGGTTTGGCCAGCTCTCCTCTTATTTCCTCCTGAGAGGTTGTTTTCTTGCTTATATATATATATAAATAAAAACAATGAGTGAGATTCAAGGCATCTCATTCGTTTTGAGGAAAAAATCCCACAATAATCATAAAAAGAATTTTTTTTTAGAAATTCTCATACTAATCGAGAAAAAAGAAAAGCATCTACACCAGTTATTTTAATGGAATCAGATTATAGTGATGCAGATTAATCATATATGTATATTAGAGTTGTATAGCAAATACAATTGTATTTTAATTATAGGCAGTAGAGTTGTATATAATTGTATTTTAATTATAGGCAGTAGAGTTATATATCAAAGACAACTATATCATAACATTCAACCTGGCAATTGCACAAATAGATCTAGTAGTTGCAAATAAGTTCGAGTCATATTTATATCTTACTGGTTACGTACCCTTACGTTGCAACGAAACTCATTGAATATATATAGAGAATTGTGCTATAGAAGAGAGTTGCTCTGATCGGTTGAAAAGTGGAGAATGGTGAGAAATTAAGTGAATAGAGCAGTTGGAAGAGAAGAGATGTACAACCACCAAGTTATTCTTTTATAATAGTAGGCCCCGTTTGGCACAGCTCAGCTTCACTAGTGAAGCTGTTTTTTTGTTTCAGCTTTACGAGCAGCTTCATCGATGAAGCTAAATCTGTTTTAGAAAACTGTTTGGCAAAACAGCTTCACCAACAGCTTCATGCATGGCTGAGAGAGGGCAATTGTCCAAGATGCCCCTGTCTACCTGACTTGTTCTAACATTTGGAGTTGTATGTTTGTATATGGTCATATGAATTAAAAAATAATATATTTGAATGAGTATGAATTAAAACATTACAATAAAAAATAATAAAAAATTAAAATCATTAGGAAGCAATATTAGTGCTTTGTTTATGTTTCGTGAACGGGATGGACTAGTGGCAAATACGTGTAATTTTGGTGAACCAGAGGGGCAGTAGGTTCCTAGAACTACGGGCCTGAGGGAGAGAGCTGTGAAAAGCTACTTTTTTCAGCTTCACCTCTCCCCATTCCTTTGTGAGAGCAGAAAAAAGGAGCTTCACCCATGAAGCTGTTTGCAAAAATGGTGTTTGGCAAAAAACAGCTCACAACAGCTTATGAAGCTGTTGGTGAAGCTGTGCCAAATGGGGCGTAATGATAATTGTGTTTCATGTAACAACAAGTTGAAATAACCAGGCATGGTACGTGGACTGTCCGTCTAGACCAATGAATTGACCCCAAAACACGCCATGTGTACGTGTACCGGAACTTGTGCTGATGTGCTCACTCCCAAGAATTGCTTAAGGTCGCGCTCCAAAATGCTTCAGCTTCTAGGTTTAGACTTTTTATTTTTATCTTTTTTTAGTTTTTTGAATTTTTAGGCTTTTTTGTTTTTTTTCTTATTCGTTACATTGTCCGAGATGATATAATATTTTTTTATTTCTTAATTTAATTTCTAAAAAAATCTAACAACTATTCCAGTAACAAAAAAACGATAGAAGCCATAGGTTATAAGCCACATTCAACAGGGCCTAAACCTTCCTTATGTGAGATGGTCATTTTTTCTGCGTAAACATGGCGGTCACAGCCGTGGTGACGGCTTAATCCGGCTTCAATGGCAGCGAAGAGCCAAACACAAACATACCACAGAAAGGATGCCGATTTCGTCCAAAAGAAAATCAACTCGAGACACCAAAAATCGAGATCCAAGAACAGATACGAGAAAACGCGACGGTTAGCAAAGTCAAATCACAAAAAATATGTTCAGGCAGACAGAAAAGTTCCTTCTTAAACGCAGAGAGGCACATCAGAACAGAAGGCCAAGCAAGCCAGAGGGACCTCACCGATAGGCTTTTTAAAAACCTTCCGAGACGCTACCTGTAATGTATTGTAAGACTGAGCAGAGAGAAAGCTCCGGGATTGCACCTGCTCCGGCTCCATACAAAACCAAATTGATGCTTCTGTGCAGCTGCAAACTGTAATAAGGTAAACAGGTCCATGATGCATGAAAACCATGATCCAGCCACTGTCAAGGCTCAGTCAAACGCGACACGGAATGAAACAAGAGAAGCAAGGGTTTTTGTCTGCAATCAAGGGACAAAACAGAGCAAAATTGCTGCGTGGAGACATGGAACTCAAGAGCTGCAGTTGAAGATTTGGCATGATAAAAGTTACAGGGAAAATAGATGCAATTGCAGGATTCGTGTTCTACAAAATTTAGAACAATGTATTATGCAAGTGATATATAACACCACACAATATAGAGTATTATAGTTGATCTTCTACTAAGATGCAAAATTCCAAATGATAGATGAAACCTGCGCCACAGAATTTTGAATACCAGAATTGCGGTGATACAAGATACAAAGGACAGATAAAGGCATGTGCATGCTATTAGATCAAAGGTGGCTATGTTTATAAAGTTATCATCAATCTATCTTGGATATAGTATCATAAAAGGATAGCCAGGTCTTTGCATATGTCAACATATATGTGAATGCATATACGACACCTGCGAATTTAGCACCTTGCAATATAATAGCCCTGAATGAAACAGATCCTTTTGATTCCCATTTTCTTTGGCTTTACAAAACTTGCAAGTTTAGAACTGACGGAAGTAGGTGACATCAACTAAAATTATGGGTGCATATAGTAGCATAACAGCATATATATAACTTATACTGAGCAAAGCATGATGTGGACAAGCAAGCACATTTAATACATTTTGAGAAGAGCACGTGGGATAAGAAATGTTATCATCCAAATAGGCAACTGCTAAGAAACTGAGGCGTACGCCCCGGCCCGTTTTGTTCGCCAGTTGGGACCATAATTTCTGGGAAATTTTGGCTAACTTTCACTCAAAGATTATGCGGTTTCGCCTAGCTCAAATTGCAAGTTTTTTAATCCTAAAACTACCTTCCTCCTTGTCCGACTCTGACAAAGATACTGCAACCCGACAACACAGCCCAAACTACATATACATCAGTATACATCGCATATACATCAGTACATATACTTATCAGTACAGATACTCCCATGTCACATATACATCAGTACATCACCAGATCCCTCCTCTAATGTCGGTGAACCCCGACCTTCCCCTCCGATCGAGCTCTGATAATGATGATGACTACACCATAGCTAGGTTTGCACTTGGCTCAAGGACCAACATATCCCCTTTCCATCGTCTTTGGTTGGTCCCGATCGCCTCCAATTGATTCCTCGGTTCCTACCTTGCACATGGCACTAATTGTCAACAATGGTAACAGTTGGAGAAGATGCCAACCGGAGTGAATCTTATGGCCTAGATCGGCAGTGGTGTTGAAGGAAAAAAAGGTATTTTGTCAAATCCAACGCGGAGAGTGGAGGAAAGGAGGGGAGAAAGTGGTCATGGAGGACGTGGGGTGAGGGAGGAGGTAGGATGGTGCTGTAAGGAGGGAAGAGGTGTTGTGTAAGAAAAGGTAGAGGTGCCTGCCCACCACCACCGTTGCGCCGTGGATGGAGGACACTACCGTCGCTGCACCGTGGATGGAGGAGACCGCCGCAATCGCGCCATGGTTGGGGGAGTCCGCTGTCGCCGCGCCGTCGATGGAGGAGGCCCAAATCCGTGCTCCACCAGAGAAGGGAGTGGCCATTGGCGGGAGAAGTGAGCAGCGGCCCGCGCGTGAGAAACAAGAGGCGGCAGTGGAACTGGCGATGGGGGATTGGGACGTGGGGATCACGAACCAATGGGCGCATGACGGCAGCGCCCGCCATGGATTCTGCCATGATCAGGCAAGAAGAAGAAAAGAGGAGGGGAAGGTAGGAGAAGAGGGGTAAAATCGTCCAAAGTGCTGTATGATAGAGTGGCAAATGATGAATTGTAGTTTATAGAGTGGCAAATCCTCATCAACTATCACATTATAAATGTGGTGATGTCCAGCCCATATACAAAAATACGGGTGAAGAGAAGAGAATGGTAGCCATTTTCTTTACTCACATGCTCTTCCGTTCAATAGCGTTTAAGACTATTCCTACCCGTACTGGGAACTACACCATAATTGTTTAGCGTACTACTTACCATCGAGGATCTACATGAGTCCATGAAAAAATATGGAGCCTTTTTGGTAGATCATTAGGTACACGAATATCATGCAATACGTCCCTGATCCTATTCCACTGAAGAACGCTTTTATGGGACCGTCTTCGTGTGAGGACTTGATCCTATGCATGGCAAACTGGCAATGGAGGCAAACGAGAAACGACCATCAAGTTTCAAAAAAAAAAAAAAAAAAGAAACGACCATCAACGGACGCCCGTACTTCCCGCCATCTCCTCCTCCCACCGCTCTATTTATCACCCGCCTCCCCCTCCTCCTCTCCTCGTCTCTGCCTCGCGCGAGACCACACAACCTTACAGCCTCACCATCACCTACCTACGCTTACGTATCCACCATGGGCTGCTCGACATCCAAGCTGGAGCCGGAGGAGCAGGTGGAGGTGGCGGCGGAACCGGCCAAGGCGGCGACAGGCGGTCGGCGGGGCTTCGGCGGCGAGCTGTTCGGCCGCGGCGGCCGGAGGAACAACAACGCCGGAGGCCGCGGTAGAGGTGAGCAGCAGCAGCAGCAAGGGGCTGAAGGGAGGAAGGGCGCCGCCCGTGGCCGTGAGCTGGCGCGGTCGCCGGGGTCGCCGAGCTTCCGGTACTACTGCGACGACGTCGTCATGGTCGCCGCCGCTGACGAGCGCAAGGGGAAGGAGCGGCGGTAGAGAGGGAGGTCGATATCACTGGCTACATTGCGCACGCACGGGAGATCAATTCATGGATCCATGGTGTGTTGATTTCTCTTGGTTTTGATTTCTTCGTTCGGAGATAAATTCTTGATGGGAAGGAATTTGGTGACCACGGGAGCTGGGCCCCATTTGCTAAAAGTGTATAGTACGGCCTCCTTCTTTTTTACTTGATTTAAAGTTTTAGCACCAATAGATTTGCTACACAAAATTATACTATTAGATTTATCATTAGAAATACTTTCATAATATTATAATTTCATTAGTATATCTTAGTGTAAAGTTATAATTGTATTAGTATATCTTAAAAAATTCTATAAAATTTCATAGATCTTGCAAAATTTCATAAAAATTCCATAGTTTTATCTAAACTTGCAAAATATTAATATCAAATTCTTCCTGATATCAAGAATGAAAAGAGACAACTAGTCAATCTTGCACTTCTCATATGCACTGAAATTTCTACTTGTTTTTTTTAAATCTGGATACAGGGGACAAATTCAATATTGAATTTTTGTATGTTTACATAACTTGTTTTTATGAAATTTTTTAAACATTGTATCATGCTCTTTTAGCAACTGGGGACGATCGGCTCCCATGGTCACCAACCAATTTTCCATTCTTGATTCCCTGCGACACCATCATACGTGGATTGATTAATTGATGGTTTTGTTTGTATTGCGGGAATTTCATAGTCATTTCACAGGAATCGTGCAAAATTCCCGCCCACATTCCAAACTGAGCCTAGAAACCAATGCAGCGACGCAAATGAAATGACCTTGATCAAATATTCGAAATAGAAAGTGATCCAGCACAGCAATGATGTTCATTCATGCAGTACTGGAGACTAAAGCAATGCCAAAAATTAACCCGCCTATAATTTCTGTTTTGTTGGACCGAACTGGCGACAGAAGGGGGGTTGAATGTCGAAACTTTAAACCTTGCCCCCAAATTGATTTCCTTTCCACTAGCTATGAGGAGCTATGTCAAGAAAATCAATTGCCAACTAAAAGACACCCTGAAATTTTTTCAGACAACAGATTGACTTTTCCCTTTTTCTTGCCAAAGCCAAGAGAATTAATGAGACACTCCTATTCCTTTTGGACAAGGGAAGCAAGAAAGTAACTACAATAGCTAGAGAGACCTAGAGACCAAGGAAATCCAACCCATGAGCAAGAAATTCAGAAATGAGACAATACCTGAAAATTACTGGCAGCAGCTACAAAAACTTAAATTCCCACTCAATCCTTGAATCTTTAGCCACGAAACTTTGCGAATAGCTACTTAATAGCCATAGGAATCTGCATGCCAAGTTTCGTCATTTTTCATGAAGGGAATTGAGAACAGCCCCAAATTCCAGAAATGACTGAAATCTGAAAATCTTCAGAGAGGAGCACACAAAAACCCAAATTTCTCCAAGGTCTCAAATCCTTTGCTAATGAGACTTTCCAGATATCTAAGAGATAGCCTTAAGACTCTGGAAACCAAGATTCAAGTCATCTTGCAAAGGGAATCAAAAATTAACTCGAAACCCTAGAAAAGACACAATTCTGAATTTTGCACGAGCTGAACCAAAAAGGCCAAACTTACTCCTAAACCCTTGATCCTTTGCTAATGAAATTTTGCAGACATGGAAGCAATAACCAAAGGACCTCTTAGCCCAAAAATCAAGTCATTTCCTCAAGGGAATCATGATCTGGACCAAAACCCTAGAAGTGAAATAGATGAACAGAGGCAGTTCAAAGAGTAAATCTGAAATTAAAAATGGGTTCTTGGGAGTTTATCTGATCAAATGATCTTAGAGCACACTCCCATCACAGAGCAACCCATTTTGGGCCTTCCCAGCATCAAACAACAAGAAATCAAGAAATCTCAGAAATCCACTCTAGAAAGCATCGAAGGAAATAAGTCACAGAGAGGTGAAGACTCAAATAAAATCAACCAAATCCATCTCATATTGATCTAGAGGAAGAGAGATACATGATTGATACAAGAGGAATGATTACAAGCTCTCATCTCATCCTCACCCTCTCCTCAAGTCTCACAACCCATCCATGGAGGGAGGAAGAACACTACACAGCCACTCTGGAAATCAACGAAGGAGACACAGAGGGAGCACACACTGTCTCCACCACCAAACCTCACCCACTAAAGCCTAAAGCCAAAACAACCACTAAAGACTCTTTTGACTCTAGCAAACCCTAATTCCTTTCCAAGTGCTCAAGTGGGCATGCAGCCCCTCAATCCTATTTATAGCCTTGGCTAACGGGTTTCCGCCCCGTTACGCCCGCTAAATCCAACGGCGCCCGCTCCCGCTTGTGCAGCCTTGCGAAATTCCCGTTTTGCCCCTCCTGCACCTTCCGGGAAGCTTCCGCGCTCCTTGCCTCGCACGCCTCGCAACCACCTCAAGTCCACATCGTCTTCGACACATCTCGACCGTTCTGACCTCAGCGCCACCTGCGCCTAGTCCGGTCCACCGTGTCTCGCCACGACTCCGCCTCGATGTCCTGCAGCCACACAGATAAGAAACACATCAAATAGCACCGCTCGATACATGAAAGCGTAAATAACCTCATACTTACTCATGACGAAGTCCAAACCTGTCGAATCATCAGAATATGCAACCTAACCCGAATACGACCAAGTTTGACCAAAACGACCGAGTCCGTCGCACAACGCAACGACATGGTCCAAACCACTCAAACCAAACTCGACTTATCTAAACCACGGTCAATTACTCATCACTCACATGTGGTCACCTCCAAACATTCCAAACAGAGCCTAGAAACCAATGCAGCGACGCAAATGAAATGACCTTGATCAAATATTCGAAATAGAAAGTGATCCAGCACAGCAATGATGTTCATTCATGCAGTACTGGAGACTAAAGCAATGCCAAAAATTAACCCGCCTATAATTTCTGTTTACTGAAAGGAATTGTTCATTCACAACGTACAGGCATTGGAGGAGGCAAAACTGTCGCCAAGAAAAGAGAAGGGCTTGGAGCTGTAAATTAAGTGAGGAATTCCAATTCTTGCTAGTTCCTCGCATTTCCTCCTGGTAAATCTGCGGAAGGAAAAAATGGAACAGCAGAGATTCCAAAAAGAAACTGTCAAAGTTTCCTAAAAAAATTTGAAGCCATGGTGGAGTTTCTAGACAATGAAATCCCTTATAGCAATTGTACCAATGCACTTTGTACATGTATTACCACGGTGAACACTAATTCCAGCGTTTAACCAAATTTCAAGTAAAAGAGTGTGTGTGTGTGTGTGTATCAGAAAACCACACAGCGCAGACAGAAGATTGCGAAAGAGATTGTTTGGAAAATAACGTAAATATGGCCATTTCATTGACATGAACCTTAGTTCATATATATCAGAACACCACACAACACAGACAAAAGATTGCGAAAGGGATTGTTTGGAAAATAACGTAAATATAGTCATTTCATTGTCATGAACCTTAGTTCATAACGAGATAAATATTTGTCGGAGGGAGGTCGAACGTGTTAGAATGATCTCAGGGGATTTGGCCCAACGGCCAAATCCCCCCCTTGCTCGCGCCCTGATCGGGGGCGCCCAGCCCATAATGGCTGGTGGGCCCCTGTCGCCAGCGCTATAAAAACAGAGGTGGGGGCCGGGCGGCATGCATCCCAAGGTTGATCGTGCCGCCGCCACCCCACCGACAAAACCCTAGACCGATCTGTTGAGGGGGCGCTGAAGCGACGGGAAGCTCCACCGCCGTTCACCGCCACTGGGAGACGCCGCCGCCGGGGCGCGCGCCGAGGAGCCTGCACCTCTTCCCCGACCGTCGCGCCGTGCGCGCAGACGTCACCGAGCGCACCGTGATGGCCGCTCGCTTCCTCTACATCCGAAGGTCGGTACCCTCTCTCTCCTCTCGGTGTAGCACTCAAGAACCCAAACCCCTAAGAAAGAACCCGCTAGATCTAACCTAGAGATCCTAAAGAAACCCTAAAGCTGTCAATGGTATCGAGCCTACTTAGGTGTAGATCTAGACGGAAAGAAAGAAAAGAGGAACCCCTAACCTAGAAAAGGCAAAAGAACAGAGAAGGGATCGGGTCAAACCCTAACCCTAGATCTGAAAAGAAACTTACAGCCGTGGTCGCCGGTCGGCGGCGCGGGAGATCGGCGAGCCTCGGGCTCGCCGGCGCTCCACGTCACGGGCCACCGCCGACGCCCACGTCACGGGCCACCGCCGCGCTGCAGCACGGCGCCGACACGGAGCCGCTGACGGCGCGCGCTCCCTCTCGGGGAGCGCGCGCGCGCGGCGAGGGCCCGCGGCGGCGCCGTCTTCTCCTTCTCCGGCGGGGTGAACGCAGTCGCCGCCGCCGCCGCTGAGTTCGCTCGGGCGCGAGAGGAGAGGGAGAGGAGAGAATGGTTAGGGTTTTCGCGGGGGCGTCCGCCGCGCGGTTTTGATCGGGCGAGATCGTCGCGCAGCCGTCGGATCGCATCCGACGGCTGAGATTGCGCCGAGCGCCGCGGCGGTTTCGCCCAGCGGGCGAGGAATTCCCGCCCAGCCCAGGTTGTGGCGGCGCGGGGCAACGCGGCGTCGCGCGCGCGTGAGCGCGAGAGGCCGCCGAGCGAGCGGCCGAGGCGAGCGCGCCGCGCGTGAGGCGTGGCGGCGTGTCCGCGCGCTGCGAGCGCGAGGAGCCGCCGAGCGGCCGCGCGCGCGCGCGCGCTGAGCGCGTGATCGAGTGGGCGCCGTGGGCGCGACGCGAGGAGCGGGCCAAATGGCGGTTTGAACAGTAAAATCCGTTTTTTGGATTTAATGATTTTCAGAAGTATTTTTTGATGCATTTGATTGAAAATTGATCCAAATCTCTGCAAATTTTTGCACCAACGTGTTAATTTTTTCAGAGATTAAATGAGTACTGTATAATGCTTCTGAATATTGAATTATTTTTAGAATAATTACAGTTTCCGCTGCAAAAGTTAATATTGATTGTTTTTCATTATTAAATTCGAACCAACGGGAGAATTTAATTTTGGAAAAATAGATTAAATTTCCAGAGATTTATGATATTGTTATTTTCTGACCAACGTTGTTAATAACAGTATTATAAATTTTTTTTATAATGATGATTTTATGCATTATTTCTATTTCTGCCCAACGGTGATGTAGATTTAACGTTGGAAATAAGGCATATAATTTTGATGTTACGTTCTCACTGTATTTGAAATATTTTTCAGGAGGATACAACTTGATGAGTTGTATTAGAGAAATCCCCACTCTCAAAGGTGATAATTATGGAGAGTGGTAGAAAAAGATAGACTTAGCGTTTATCTTGGCTGAGGTGGACTGGGTCCTCACTACAGCACGTCCCACTGAGCCTTTGGCGCCAGTGAGGGAACAGAATGAGGATGACACCGCATGGCGAGAAAAGACGAGGATCATGCTCCTTACGGATGTCTTATGACCTTGATCATAAGAATGGACCACACCAACAAGAAATGTATGGCTGTGATAAAGAACACAATTGAGCTGCGATTAGGGCTCAATTGCAGAGTGTGACACTGTCACTGAATACCTTGATAAAATAAAGAGTCAGTTCACTGGCTCTTCAAAGACTTATGCTACACAGCTGATTAAGCAGCTGGTAACAGAAAGGTATTCTGGCGGTGGCAATGGAATAAGAGAGCACATTCTTAGAATGAGCAACTTGGCATCTAAACTTAAACCGATGGATTTGGCTCTCAAGGATGAGTTCCTTATTCATTTGGTTTTTGCTTCTTTGCCAAAAGAGTTTGACACTTTTGTTGTCAACTATAATATGCAGCCCGAGAAATGGGACATGGAAAAGTGCATAGCTATGTGCGTGCAAGAGGAGGAAAGAATCAAATCCTCACATGGTGGTTCTATCAACTATGTGAAGGATAACAAGAAAAAGAATTACAACAGTAACCCCTTCTCAAAGAACAAGGGCAAAGCCTCTGTATATCAGCCTCAACAGAATAAATTTGCTGTAGACAAAGACCAGTGCCTTCACTGCAAGAAGACGGGACACTACAAGAAGGATTGTCCTGATTACTTAAAGATGATAATGGCTAAGAAAGGTGAGAACATTATTACCTTTATAAATGAATGCCTGTATGTACAATATTCGAAATCCACTTGGTGGATTGACTCAGGAGCAACTGTTCATGTTGCTAATTCTTTACAGGGATTCCGTTCGACGAGGACTACGCAAAGAAAAGAAAGATGCGTTAAAGTCGCAAATGGAGTCGAAGTGAAGTTGAAGTCTGTTGGCGATCTTTCATTAGAATTAGCTAATGGCTCCACTCTTTTACTTAGAGATGTCCTTTTTGTACCCTCTTTACAGAGGAATTTGATTAGTGTGTCAAATTTGGACAAAGATGGTTATGATTGCAATTTTGGAAATGGCAAGTGCGAAATAATGTTTAATAAAGAATGTGTTGGTATTGCCATATTACGAATGAGCTTTATTTGTTATCATTGTGTGATGATGTGAATGTCGTATGCGATAATGAGAACGTTGCGTGCGAGAAAGTGATTGAATCCTCGTCTACGAATGTAAACAGAAAACGAAAGAGAACTCTAGATGAGTCGTCGAAATTATGGCACTGTCGTTTAGGCCATATTTCGAGGGGGAGAATAGAAAGACTAGTAAAGAATGATATTCTTCCTCCATTAGAGTTCTCAGACTTAGAACAATGCAGAGAATGCATTAAAGGAAAATATGTAAAGAAAATTAAAAGGACGCTAAAAGAAGCACAGGAGTTCTACAAATTATTCACACAGATATTTGTGGTCCTTTTCCTGTTAAAAGTGTGGATGGATATGACTCGTTCATAACATTCACAGATGATTACTCCCGTTTTGGATATATTTATCCAATCAAAGAAAGAAATGAAGCCTTGGATAAATTCAAGATATTTAAGGCTGAAATTGAAAACCAACACGATTTAAAGATTAAGATAGTCCGATCTGATCGTGGGGGGGAGTACTACGGTCGACATACCCCATATGGACAAGATCCTGGACCTTTTGCAATGTTTTTACAGGAAAATGGCATAGTGGCCCAGTATTCTATGCCGGGCGAACCTCAGCAAAATGGAGTAGCTGAAAGACGCAACCGTACCCTGATGGATATGGTGCGAAGCATGATGAGCTATTCCACACTGCCATTGAGTTTATGGATGGAGGCGTTGAAAATCGCCATTCATATTCTCAACAGAGTGCCTAGTAAGTCGGTGCCCAAAACACCGTACGAGTTGTGGACAGGAAGAGTTCCCTCACTAAACCACTTACGTGTGTGGGAGTCTGCTGAGGCTAAAGTATTTAACCCAAACCTTGGGAAACTTGATCCCAAAATGAAGTTGCCATTTCATTGGCTACCTGAAAAGTCAAAAGGTTATCGTTTCTCTTGCCCGCACGGATATACAAAGTTTGTAGAAACGAGACACGCTGTCTTCTTAGAGGATGAAATGATGAGGGGAGCATGGTAGCTCGAGAGATTGACTTTGAAGAGAAGCGGTGTATGCGCCCACTCAGATGATTCAAGAGCCATTCTTCACACTACTGCTGTCGCTGCACCGACGGTGCAAGACATCAGAGTGCCAAGACTGTTATTGTTCCTCCCGTGGCAACAATGAATGAGAATGAAGAACCTGTTCTTCAGATCATATAGAACCTATTGCCACAGATGAGGAGAGCAACAAAGAGCCTCAAACAGAGATGTACCAAATGAGGAGGCCCAGGAGGTCTCAAAGAGTAAGAAGATCAGCTATTTCGATGATTATCAGATTTATCATACAGAGGAATTTCAAATGGAGGATGATCCCACCTCATTTGAAGAAGCCATGAGAGCGAAAATTCCTCAAAATGGCTTGAGGCCATGGAAGAGGAAATGAGGTCCATGAAGACTAATAAAGTCCGGGACTTGGAAATTATTCCTAAAGGAGCCAAAACAAGAGGTCAGTAAATGGGTCTACAAGACAAAACATGACTCCCAAGGAATGTAGAAAGATACAAAGCGCGACTTGTAGCAAAAGGATTTACGCAAAGAGAAGGGATTGATTACAATGAGACCTTTTCTCCAGTCTCATGTAAAGATTCCTTCAGAATCATAATGGCATTAGTAGCACATTATGATTTAGAGTTACATCAGATGGATGTAAAGACGACATTTCTTAATGGGGATTTGGAGGAAAATGTTTACATGGCACAACCGAAAGGTTTTGTCGTGGAAGGAAATGAAAGAATGGGATGCCGCCTAAAGAAATCGATTTATGGGTTAAAGCAAGCTTCAAGACAGTGGTACTTGAAGTTTGACAGTACAATAAGAAAATTTGGGTTTAAAGAAAATGTAGAGGACAACTGTGTTTATGCAAAGTTTAAAGATGGGAAGTTTATCTTCCTAATCTCGTATGTGGATGATATCCTACTAGCTAGTAGTGATGTCGATCACATCGAGACAAAGAAGTTTTTGTCCTCAAACTTTGATATGAAAGATCTTGGTGAAGCTTCGTTCGTTTTAGGGATCGAAATTCACCGGATAGAAACAAGGGATATTGGGACTGTCACAAAGGCATACATAGAGAAAGTCTTAAAAAATTTGGTATGCATAAATGTAGTCCTTCACCTGCACCTATAGTCAAGGGCGACAGATATGGGGATTTTCAATGCCCCAGAACCAGATGAGATCGATCAAATGAAATCGGTTCCATATGCTTCAATTGTCGGAAGCTTACAAGATGCTCAAGTGTGCACACGCCCGACTTAGCATTTGTTACCGGGTTACTTGGCGATTCCGAGCAATCTGGAATAGAACATTGAAATTGATAAAGAAAGTCTTGCGTTATTTGCAAGGAACAAAAGGCCTCATGATGACATACAGAAAATCAGATTTACTCCATATAGTGGGGTATACAGATTCTGATTTTGCGAGAGATGATAGAAAGTCTACATCCGGATATGTATTCACTCTCGCAGGAGGAGCTATATCGTGGAAAAGCTCAAAGCAAACCGTCACTACATCGTCCACAATGTATGCCGAGTTTGTAGCATGTTATGAGGCTACGGGGCAGGTGAACTGGCTAAAAAAGTTCATATCCGGTTTAAAAGTTGTTGACGACATCAATAGACCACTTAAGTTGTATTGCGATAATGAACCCGCAGTAACGTATGCCCACAACAATAAGTCAAGTGGTGCTGCCAAATACATTGACATAAAGTACTATGTTGTGAAAGATAAAGTTCGGGATCAAATTATAAGTCTAGAGCATATAAGTACCGCAAAGATGTTAGCGGATCCGCTTACAAAGGCTTACCACCCAACGTGTTCAGAGAACATGTAGCCGGCATGGGTTTAAGGGAAAGCCTATGATTCCTGGACTAAAAGATGGCCCAAAAGATTAAAGTAACTATTTCAGAACAGAGAGGTGTATTGTAACTGTTGAATCTATCGGCGATTGACCGTGACGATGAGACATGTTCTATGCACTAATCTGTGATGGAATGTGTAAAGTCAAAAGTAATTAAAGATAAAGTATAGATTGAGATCAAGGGGGAGAATGTTAGAATGATCTCAGGGGATTTGGCCCAACGGCCAAATCCCCCCTTGCTCGCGCCTCGATCGGGGCGCCACCATAATGGTGGTGGGCCCTGCCGCCGCGCTATAAAAACAGAGGTGGTGGCCGGGCGGCACGCATCCCAAGGTTGATCGTGCCGCCGCCACCCCACCGACAAAACCCTAGACCGATCTGTTGAGGGGGCGCTGAAGCGACGGGAAGCTCCACCGCCATTCACCGCCACCAGGGAGACGCCGCCGCCCGGGACACGCCGCCGAGGAGCCCTGCACCTCTTCCCCGACCGTCGCTGCCCGTGCGCAGACGTCACCGAGCGTACCCGTGATGGCTGCTTCTGCTTCCTCTACATCCGAAGGTCGGTACCCCTCTCTCTCCCTCTCAGTGTAGCACTCAAGAACCCGAAACCCCTAAGAAAAGAACCCCGCTAGATCTAACTTAGGAGATCCTAAAGAAACCCTAAAACTGTCAGAACGATGACGACTTGAGGTAGAACAGCGCTAGATAAAAAAAGAGCACTGATTAGGGAAAGGAAATGATTTAGAGTAGCCGGTCTAGAGGAGAGACTAGAGCTAAGAATCGAGGACTTAAGAATACTTCTTCATTATTCATTGTTTCATAATAATGGATACATGATGTCCTCTTTATAATGATAACTCAACTTGACCTCTAAGAAATAAATTTTATCTCTAAGGAAACCTATCTCTAATAGATAAAATATATCTATAAGATACTAAACTCATCTAATAAGGAAACTAATTGTTCTTATATTTATCCTAATCAATTTAAGTCTGCCATGTGTGCGGCTATAGTATGTGGTACTGCTCACGTGCGTGAACAATACGTATGAACGGTATTTTCAGCGCGTGACATTCATATTATATATATACCAGAATACCACGTATTGCGCGTGACATTCAGCGCATAGTGAACTAAGAAGATATCAATGCCGCGGTACGGAATGCCAAGACTTGGAGGAGTTGTTTTGTTCCATATGCAAAGGTTGGAACTGGGAACCTGCGAAAAAGGTGCAGAAAGACATCTGGAAGTTAGAATCCATCAGGCATGGCATTATGGCAATCATTCTAGGCAGAATGGAACAACGCGATTTTGATAAGTTTTTCGCACTCTGGGGAATTTAAAGGATGGATGCTGAATTACTGAACAAGAGCACTTCAATAACCTGAGGAAAAAAATCTAGTACTACGTAGACATATAAACTTGTTGTTTTCTTGTCTTAAACACTGATTTAGGTGGGTACTAGTGTCTTTAAGAGCGAAAATGAATTTCTATGCAAAATTATGAGAACTTCAAAGAGCAATTTAGCAAATAATATACACACAAACAAATGTCTCAGATACCTCACAGGTGGAAAAGGTCTAGTTAACAGTAGTATTAATAACCAGAAAAGGACCCATGTATTAGCATCAAAATTCATTAAACAAGCACTAGGTTCAACGATCGAACTGGCCTTACCTAGAATTAGCGCTGATGCTCGCAGGAATTTCAACAGCATCGAAGAAGCAGCCAAGTTCAATCACATGGATCATCCTGAGTGTATCAAGAATGTTTCTCAAATGTAAGACGAGAAATGACTGGTCTGATTGGAAACAATAACAAATTCACAACTCACAATGATAAGTTTAGCCTTGAACCTCAAAGTCGTTAGAAGGAAACGCATCAAGGAAGGGCTGGCGCCAGGGGGTGGCGCCTGGCCATCTCCGATTGTGTTCCCCGTCTCTAGAAGCTTTCCACTGACTTTCTTCCGACAAGAATTAGAATTTCTTGAGAGAAGTACTACCGCACGGTATGCCATCGGAAGGCCTCCCCTTGCACTGTCCCTTCCCTCCCTTTCTCTATGTTTTATGGAGGAAGCGGAAGAGTACCTCGTCAGCGCACTGCCCCGGGCAGCCCTGCGCGCCTCTTTCACCGCCCCCTCCCCACCGGGCCGCCCCACCCAACCTAATTGCCACAACTATCGCTACCACCACTGTAACACCCCCGTTTCCAGGGGCGCGTACGGACACGGCACTCCGTAACTATTCACGCATGAACAGTTATGGAACGTCGCGCAAGAGTATACCATTGCATGCTTACAACAAAAGTCCAGCATATATTTGACATAAGGATTAACATCCAGTTTTTACAGCGGGGCGTGCAAGCCCAAAGTATAATACATTACAAAAGACTTCCAGGATCCGCTTCGAGCGCGGCGAAGACCTAAAGCTAAGGATCCTCGTCGAAGAAGAGATCCTCCGGAACTTCCTCGACGGGGAGACTTCCACCTTCGTCTTGATCCTCTAAAGATTAGATTAAGCAAGCCATGAGCCAAAACAACCGGCTCAGCAAATCCCAAAGGGATCCTAACTTACTACATGCACGGAACATCAAAGGAAGGGAGTATACTTGGTTTATTACATTTGGTGGATGCAGTTTTATTTGCAAACATTTTTATAAAATGGACCCCAAAACTTACTTCTTAAGATCTCAGGGGTTTTTCATGAAGAGTTCATTAACCAACTAATCAAGTTAAAGCATGTACAAAACTACTTAAGCTTCGCGGCTAGAATCACCCAAGTGACAGCTCCAATAACCGGGAGCACGGCGTATTCGAATACCATTTATTTGACTCTGCAGAGTTTGCTCAGCTTTACCCACACGATTTCTTAACATCCGCGTCCGGGTTAAGAAAGCCAGGTCGTTTCACTACTCAACTCATTATATAGGCTCTACCCGGTAGAATTCACTCGGGTTTGGACTCACACACACACACACACAAGAGAAGACAGTGTCCGCTTCGAGTGAACTCTACCGTTGTTAGGCACCCGTAGCCCGGCCTACCTAACCTCACTGCTAATCCTCCTCCTCCTCCACACCTGTAGAGTTTCAATCGAGTTGAGCAGCTACTAGACCAGTGTTGACAAGTCAACTCCTGTGGTTGAGCGATTACTGTGATATTTGCTCAGCGTAAGGGTTTCAGTCCTTATATTTTCACATGGTCCGCAACCTCGCCAGGCCCGCGACCCAACCTAGGGTAAGCGGTGGGCGAAAACCATCTCGCGGCGCACCACAACCCCCTTACCCTACCTCGTGCATGCATGCACTCTCCGCTCTAGGGCACGGTGTCCCATACCACCCTACCCTAGAGTCGGGTTTGCAAAACCTATTGGCCCGCAGCCACAACCTTATTAGTGTAAGACTTTGCATGATAATAATAGTCTACAATTATCTAGATTAACAGATAATTATTCTAGGGTTTCAATGGCATGGCTACAAATTTAACATGGCCTTTAGCGGTGGTAGGTCTAACTATATCACATGTCATTCTAAACATTTTATTTTACTTTAAACTAACATTTCACAATTAGCATAATGCAAATAACATATTAACATATTAAAACATTATGGAATACAACATGATCAAAGGATTTGGGACTTGCCGTCAATCCGGATGATCTCTGCTAGCTCGAACGAAGAACCACCGGGCTCCTGAGACTGCACCTGGGCTTCCGGAACCTCCGACACTAGCTCAAACACACAAAATAAATTAAATTCCAGCTTGAGACTAATCAAGCGAGGAAAAATAAACTAATTAAAAAGGAGTAAAATGCATAAATCCTTCAAATGGAATTTTAGGAATTTATCTGGGATGATTTTGGTGGAAAGGAGGTCACAGCTGGGTCCAGAATATTATTTGGAGCAAAGTGGAGAAATTTGGGAATTTTTGGGATTTTCTGTGATTTTCTAGGATTTATTTGAGTTTTCTGAAATATTGGAAATTGAAAAATCCGGGGAAAATCAATGCACAGTATCGGGCCGGTCCGGTCGCTACAGTGCAGCCCGGCCTAGGGATTTGAACGCGCACGCGCGGGGGAGCGGAGCGGGCCGGGAGGCCGCGGCCCAGCTGCGCAGCGCCCGCGAGCGGTGGATGGGCGACGCACGTCCCCGTGGTGCGGCCCAGATGCGGCGGCGAAGCGGTACGCGCGGGCGATCCGACGGACGAGGGGCAGCGACCTTATGACGATCCGACGGTGGGGATAAGAGGAAGGCGGTGAACCGGTACGGGGGGGTGGATGGCGGAGATCAGAGGGCGTTAGAGGGATCCGACGACGGGAGGAGGCCACGTCGTCGTCGTCTTCCTCCGGCCGGGCGCGAGCAGCAGAGAGGCAGAGGCGGCGGCGCCTCCAATCTCCGGCGACTGCAAGGCTCCCGACGGCATCGGAGGGTACCACCGGGTAGAGCGGAGCACGGGGGACCCTTTTTGGGTAGTTAGAATTTGCGGGGACCAAAGGAGAGAGAGGGAGGCAGAGGGGAGTGTCTCGGGTAGAATGTGGTGGAGGAGGCTGCCGGTGACGAGAGGGTCAAATCGGGGGCGGCTACACCATCTGGGGAGTTGGAGGCTTACACTGGAGGTGGCGGTGAGAGTTGGGAGGCTGCGGTGTGTGCTGGCCACGGAGAGGGTGCGGCGGCCGGGGAGGGTCGTCGGTGCCGGAGCTCTGCGGTGAATCTCCTGTCCAGGGGCAACAGCTAATGTGATCAGCAAGTGAAGAGGATGCTCTGGGCGAAGATAATTAGAAAATGGAGGAAGGGAGTAGGAGATTGACTCTGTGGGGGTGCCGGCGCAGGGGAGGACGGCGGCGGCGATTAGGGCGACGGGGGCTCAATCGGGCGCTCCGGGTGGTGGATGGGAGTGGCAGGAGTGGTTTTAGGGTGGTGGAGAAGCTCGGGAAACAAAGGAAAGGGAGGGAGCCGAGGAATGGGTTTTATACCCGAGCGGAGGGGAGGGAGGCTTCGGGGAGAAGGCACGGCTCGGGTTCCGGGGTCGACAGGGGTGACGGGCTGGTCAGCGTCTCCTCCGCGCAAGGGGAAAAGAATGACGCGCGGTGCTGTAGCGGATTAATGGCGAGGAGGCGGGGGAAGCGAGCTGCGGGCGTGGCGAAGGCGTGCTCCCGCGCGGCGGAGAAGACAAGAGGCGGCTGGCAGGTGGGGTCAGGCCGTCAGGCACAGGAGCGCGGCGACGCGGTGCGAGGACGTCCACCCGCTTCGGACAGGGCTGCCGGGCGGTCTTGCGCGAGGATCCCGGTGGCGCGGAGACAGCAGCGCATGCGCGCGCCGGGGCAGGGCGGCGCGGCGTAGCGCACGTCTTGCGAGGAAAAAGCGGGGAGCGGCGCGCGCCGCCGGGAGGAGGGAGCGAGGCGCTGCGGAGAGGAAGCGCTGCGAGAGAGAGAGACCGGGCGGAGGGGAAAGCGGGAAGGGAGGCGGCGTCAAAGGAACGGGAGAAGCGGAAAGGGGCGGGGCGCCAGCGAGAAGAGGGTGGCGTCCGGCCAGAGAAGGAAGGCGGAAACGGGGAGAACTTTCCCAAAAAGGAAAGTTTCAGATTTTCACTCAAAATACAGCAAAAATTTGGAAATTTTATTTTGAATTTTTGCAGGGCTTTTCAACCACCCTCTGGTTCTACCCACCGCCCTCCTACCCTACCCATCGCCCCCCACCACCGCCCACCACTAGACCGCCGCCTCTTCCCGCCCTCCTTCTATGCCCGAAGGGGAGGGTGAACCCATAGCAGGGGAGCTGGATTTCTCTCTTCTGATTCCAGATCCGGTGGCAGTGCCCTTCTAAGCCACTGGATCCGGTGCACGATGGGGCCAGCGGTGGAGAGTGAGGTGACGGCAGCGAAGAGGGAGGGAGAACAAGAAGGAGCGGGGAGAGGAGAGTGCTTGAGCTACTGCGAGAGCAGAGCAGACAAAAAGTTATCCCGTTGAAAGGCTTTGAGATTCATGCTACTTTGGATCCAACGGTTGTTGGCTATCCCATTGGAAGGTTAATGAACGATTTCTCATTTCTTGATCGGTAAAAAAGGAAAGAAGGGGATTCGGAAGGGAAAACTAGCTCTAAATGAAAAGACAAGACCTGCTATGCAAAGAGGATTTCTAGGGGGTTGAAATGGACTCAGCCAGGGGTGGTGCCACCAAAGATGCCCACAGGCGCCACCTCGAGTTCCACCCCATGCATAAATACCAACTCTCCCCTCAGTTCAAGCATCCAGGTTCCAAAGTTTCAACTCCAAAATTCCATCGAAAAGTCACGATTCCAAGGTTGTCAGATGTAGTAGATTAGGCGAGGATTAGTCTAGTTCAATCCTGGTAATTAGCCCTCTTGTTAAGATTAGATCCTCTAATTCCCTTCTAATAGCGACCTAATGCCGACATTACGAAGCCTTTCTTCTTTATCTCATCAAGATATGCATGAGTAATTCCCTTTCTTCCCCGAGGTCTGGGGATCTTGCTGTAGCTTTCAACTTTTTGATACTTTTATGCTATGTTATGTCTACTTGATATTATGCTTTCTTTCTCAGTTGATCAAGGACTATGATCTCACTATCTAGTACCATCTAGGCAAATCAAATGTGGTTACTGATGACCTTAGTCACAAGATAACACCCTCCACTCTAGGTTGTCTCACTGCTGACTTTGATTGGATGGGAATTTCCTATTGCTATGCTGGTATAGCATAGGCTGAGATGCATCTGTTGCTTGAATTGGCAATTCTGGAGCATGTGAGGGAGGCGCAACAACATGATCAATTACTTCAACAAGTGAGGAGGTGCCTCGATGAAGAGAAGATGGGGGATTTTAGCCTTAATGAGTTAGACACATTGCGGTTTAAGGGCATCTTTGTGTGCCATAGAAGACTCAAGTCAAGGATGAAGTTTTGAGAGAGACTCATCATACCTTGTACACAGTACATCCTGGCGAGACCAAGATGTATCGAGATTTGAAAAGAGCTATTGATGGAAGAGAATGAAAGTGGATGTCGCGCCGTATGTGGCATCTTGTGAGATTTTCCAACAAGTAAAGGCTGAGTATAAGTGCCCTGCTGGGCTATTACAACCTTTTGATGTTTTTCAGTGGCCATGGGATGATATTATCATGGAATTTGTAGTTGGCTTACCTCGTATCCAGCAAGGTAAGGATGCGATTTGGGTAGTGGTGGACACAGACGCCAAGTTTGTCTCTAAATTTTGGAAGAGCTTGCAGGGTGCTCTAGGCATGAAACTCTAGTTTAGTATCGCTTTCCAGCCGCAAACAGATGGACAGTTTGAACACACCATTCAGACACTAGAGGACATGTTGAGGTCCTATGTTCTATCTTAGAAGGTTAGCTGGGAGGATCATTTGGCACTTATGGAGTTTTCCTACAACAATATATATCACTCTAGTGTTCAGGCAACGCCATTCGACATTCTATATGGGCGGAAGTGTAGGTCACCATTATGTTGGGATGCTGTGGGTGGAAAGGTACTTCTGTGTCTAGATTGGGTCTAGCAAACACTGGAACAAGTGGCAGAGATAAGACAGAATCTTCTAGCTGCCCAAAGTAGGCAGAAGAGCTATGCGAATGTTAGAAGGCGGGATTTGGAGTTTAAAGTGGGGGATCAGGTGCTCCTGAGAGTGTCTCCCGCTAAGGACATCATGTGATTTGGTACCAAAGGGAAACTTAGCCCAAGGTACATTAGGCCATTTCTGATTCTAGCATGAGTTAGAAAGCTGGCATATCGCTTGGACCTCCCTAACTCTATGTGAGGAGCGCACAATATATTCCACGTTTATATGTTAAGGAAGTACTTGCGAGATCTAGAACATGAGCTTGTGTTAGAACTGATATCCATTAAGCAAGACCTCACATTTGAACCCCGTCTAGTTCGGATTCTGGAGGAATCAGAGAAGGTGTTGAGGCATAAAACAATAATGTATGCTAGAGTGGTTTGGACGCATCAGTTTGAGCGAGAAGCGACATGGGAATTAGTCTCATATGCATGAGAAGTACCTAAAGTTGTTCTCTATGGGTACGAGCTAATGTTATTTCATGTGCAGTTCGTTCTTTTTTGTTCTTCCATGTGGATTGTGGAATGCTAGAATTCGGGGTCAAATTTTGTTAAGGGGTAGAATCTGATGCTAGTAGTAAAGAAAAATAACAATTTAAAACAATCCAAGGGAGAATAAAAAAGGGGTTTTGCCATCAGGACCCTTCAGCTTACAAATGTCGAATGAAATAGCGCTCACTGTGGTACCCAGACCGTCTGAGGCCAGTGGGCGCCTCTCGCAAAATGTGGGAATCGTCATTTGGCAGTAGAGAAAATTCGATGTCCACATTTTTACCGACTTACCTGCCACAGTAGAAAAGCCCAAGAACAATATCAAGCCCACCATTTGCACTAGAGGTCCATGTTTTTTATCCAACAAACAGCAATAGAAAAAGTAGAGAGGGTAAGGTGAGGGCATTTTTGGCTTGATATAGTAAGGAGAGAGAGAGAGCCACCATGCCGAAGCACCATACAAAAAGGGCAAGCCAGCACCAGCAAGCCAGAGCGTCTCATTCCCTTCCCTCAGCCGAGAGCACACCCAAAGCACAAGCCAAGCAAGAGAGCCCACAAAAAGCAAAGACACAAGCCCTAGTTCATAGCCATAGCCCACATAGAGAAGAGGAGAGGAGCCCTTGTGAGTTACGGAAGACTGGCGGCATGACGACAGAGTCCACAACAACCACCGAGCTGCCTAAGACTGCTACAACCACACTAAAGACAAGGAGGAGGCGAGAACCATTATCATTGCCTCCACATCCCCTTCTAACCCAAGTAAGGCTTCTCCCCCAACTCTTTCTCCTCCTCGCCCATAGTGCGACACTTTGGCACGAACCTACCACAGCCGGCATAGTCACGATACACCATCGGCGGCAAGCCTGTAGGCACCGTCATGTGCCCCTGGAAGGGAAAACATGCTCCTGGCTCATGTCTCCCCACCAAGTCCCATTGCAGCGACTCTCGTAGGTGTTCCCAAGACCAAGTGTAAACATGTATAGAGCAAGGTGAAAGTAGAAGCTAAAATAAAAATGCTTGTAGTAAGAGGAGTTTACTGTGCTGAGTAGTAGAAGAGGTGGTAAACCATGGTAGCAGGCCGTAGGAAGCTGAGGCGATGAACCCCGGCTGACGTTAAGCCGTAGAGGTGCACTCGAATTCCAGTGGCAAGGCTTAGTCCAAGGCGAGCCCGATAGCGATCTGGCAGAGGTGGCGGCGCTCCATGGCCAACAAGCCGTAAGGGATGGTGGTACGGTGGAGGTGCCATAGGCTAGAGGCGCAGGGTGGTGCCACGTAGAGTTCAGCTGTAGTCCAGTGGTGTTATGCGCCATGGCCGAAGCCAAGGAATGCTTGGGCATGGTCATTGGCTAGAGGCAAGCCCCAAACCGGTGCACCTGAGCGTCTGAGCCTGGGGTGACGGCGGCATCTGGATATGAGGGAGCCAAAAAGGGGGCCATGAGAGGGGATAACAAGGAGGTAGAGGCACAATATGGGAGGATCTCAGCAGCCGGAGGTCGGTGATGAGCTCGGGACCGGCACGCCCGAGCACCGTCAAGAGCAGCCATGTCACCTGGAGAGATGCCAGAGGGGAGTGAAGGGGCCCGGATCCATGGGGGGAGACCTGGGAGGCATCTGGCGGTGAGGAGGTGGTTGGAACTGGAGCCACTCGGTCGGATCTAAGGGGGGAACAGGGTTGCAAATTTCGGATGAAATGTCGTCCCTTTCGGAGGGTACTGAAACATGTTTCATTTGGCTAAAATTTGGCTCTATTTGAAATTTGTTCAAATTTTGATTAAATTTCATCAAAAATTTGGTTTTTTTCGTCCGAAATTTCAAATGAAATGAACGAAATTTTGTCATTCGTTCCTTGTGCCGGTGACCGAAATTTTTTTGCCTCCAAAAGTTTTAACACTGGGGGGAGGGCCGAGCGAGGAACCGGAGAGAAAAGAGAGAGAAGGGGAATAGGAAGAGGCGAGGTCATTCGGCCGAATGAAAGAGAAAGAGCTGTACAGAGAGAGAGAGAGAGAGAGAGAGAGAGAGAGAAGGGTAGTCGGGTAAGGAACAAAAAAGAAAGAGGAAGAAAGGAAAAAAAAGAAAGAGAAGAAATTAGGAGTTTTTGTGACATGCGTGTTACGTCCTTACCCCTATGCATTTTTATGCCAGTGTCGGGCTTTACGTATAGAATTGATGTCGTTCGTATTAAGCGCATGTATCTCTATCATGTATTTAGTCGGGATTGATGTTGTACAGGTGGAGGTCATGGTGGGGAGCTGTCCACGCATCATCCCCGAAATGAAACATGCAAGTGCATGGTAGAGCAGTAGACTATAAATGTTATGGAATATGCGATGTTTGCATTATTTGATTGTAACACCCCAGCCAATTAATGACCTGGAATGCTACCAAACTAATAGCATAATAAGGAAACTAATACTCATCTTACAAAATTTCGGCGGAACTTCCTTTGTTTATTGAGTAAATCAAAGGTCTCAACAAGCATAATCAACTGATATGAATACCAATAAGCAATAAGTTCATTTATAAGCAAAACTGGGTTATGATCACCATCGCACTCATAACCATTCTACTTAGATAAAGAACGGAATCAAAGCAAATAAGTTCTATTCTTTATTACACATTGAACCTGATAGACAATAATCAAATACCACTTAAATTATTCAGCAGATAATGTTTAATGTTCTTTCTGCCTTCCATGGTGAATAGACCATGCATGTGCATCAAAACTAATCCCTCTTTATTCCCATGCATGCCGATCTCATGTGGGTACCTAAAACAAACAACAACCATAACAACAAACAACAACAAGAGTGAGTTCAAAGACTCAAGAAATATAAATAGGGGCAGCAAGGATAAAAGTGAACATCACTTCACAAACTCATCCATCAATCATATGAATAAACATGCTATGCAATATGATCAAAAATCTCTTTATCTCTTCTCTTGCGCATTTTACCGTGTCACGGAGTGTGCATCCGTCAATGCACACCCATGCCTGCACCCTCCAGTACAGGACCAATTGCCCATACTCCACAAGTATGGGGACCTTTAGCCCGTCATGACAACAACATGTCGGGGACCTCGGCGCTTGGTCATCTCGTGACCAAGACTTCAATAAATCAGCATGATGCACAAATGTGAATGTCTCAACAAATAAAACTTGCATTCACAACAACTATGCATCATAAATTCTCAGGAACTCTTTCAATTGCAATCTACCATAAACAATATCAACATATCATTATCATGATCAAGATCACATATTCTCAAAGCATGGAACAACCATCTTCATAGCAACAACCATCAACAATGCACACTATAAAATTTAAACCAACATTATACTTGCCTTAACCCGAGAAAATGGGAAATGATCAGAAGGCGCGGCCCTGAATCCTTCCTCCTCCTGAATAATAATTATAATGATTGCTAAGACAACTGTAACGAATCTTTAGATTAAACAAAACAACCCCAAACTAACCCAACATGATTAACTTGACTCAACACCCCAATTCCTTTCGCCACCCTGTCCCCTTCTACGGACAGTCAACTTCAAAAATCCTTATCTAATGGCACAGAAGTCCGAACAGGGCGTTCTCAGATTCTCTGGAAAGATAATTAAATTATCAAACTAAACCTAGTTGGTGAGTCTTCCTGATTCGGCCAACTTCTACCCGCACCATCTAACTTTCTTAGATCATCAATTCTGTAACGAGTTCTCTGGACAGCGCACTAAAACTGTCATAACTTTCACCCCGAGAGTCAGAATCCGGATTTATTGACCTTTCTGGAAAGCTAAGGAACATATCTAAAACTTTCGTAATATGGAGATCCTCTGATTCTCCTGATTTCTAATCGCCCAAACCCATCTACCGAAACCTGACAGGAATTTCCCCGATCTACAGAACAGTCCGATTAGAAAAATCATAACTTTCTTTAAAGAGGTCGGAATGACGCGTTCTAGCACTTTATGGAAAGCTAAGGATGTCCTCTACAAATCTCTAGGAGAAGACCAAACCTGAATCCCCACGGATCTACATCAAAAAGACCGTCTAACAGAGGCTGTCCTGAACAGATCCGAAAACCGACATTGCTAAACAACTAATTATACAGCTAGCGGAGAGAATTAGGAGTAATTACCCGCAACCAATCGCTGAAGAACACGAAGAACCCCACACGATCTCTGCCTCCCTTCCTTTTCCCGTCCTAATCTCCACCTTCCGGATCCACGAATCTTTCCGGCGGACGGTTTGCTGTCCTCGTCTCGAACCGCAGCGATCGGGATCCTTCACCAATTGCAGGGGGCATCCATGGAAGCGAGGGGATGCTGCTGGCCAGAGGGGCGCAAGGAGGAGAGGAGGTGCGGCCAGGAGGTGGAGAGGCGGCTTGGGAGAGGGGCGGCTAGGGTTTGGGGGGTGGGGCGCCTCCCCCCCTTTTCCCTTGGCCGGCCCCCCTTTTGGGCCTCGGCCCAGGCCCAGGTTGCCGTGAATTTACGTAATTCCCCCCTTTTTCCCTGATTTTAATACTATTTGATAAAATATCGCCCGGGATATTACATTCTACCCCCCTTAAACAGAATTCGACCCCGAATTCTAGCCACGCTTACACCAAGAAATATAATCACAGCTAAAACTTACTAACTTTGCCACTTACCTGCTGTGAATAACTCTGGATATTGCTCGCGCATGCGAGTCTCCAATTCCCAAGTGGCTCGTCTCTCGGTCTGCTGCGACAAAACACCTTGACGTCTCGACGTGTTACGCATTACTACTTGTCCCATCTTTTCAAGAGTCACTCGACGGACACGTCTCGAAGGCACGGTCTTACCCGTGGGTCAATGGCCCAAACGAAACTTTATGCTCCAGATTCCTCCAGTACTCCCTCGACACTAGGTCATACAAACGATCATGCGCTACGCTAGGACTCAAGACGGTTCTAGCAATACGCTCTCTACCAAGTCTCTCCAACTTTCGAAACAACCATTATACCTTGGGCCAACACTCCTTGGGTACTAAACCACACAACCTGCACAAACACACACAATTCTTGATCCTTATATCAATCGATCTCTTCACTTTAACAATGAGCACCTCTTTTAACCAGGGACGCACAACAGCTCCCGACTGAAAACAAAAGAGTCTTAATGCAACCAACTCAAAACCATCTTTCTTTTAAGAATTTAACTTTCTCTTAAACCATAGGATCCCAAATCGTCGCATAACATTCTAACTCTTTTCTCTTAAATTAGCAACCTTATGGCTATGCTCAAGCTGAACACAAATTCCACACCTATGTAAAGAGACTCTTTCAATCCACAATAACATACCCTGATCAACTTCTCTAGCAGAGGAATTACTTTGATAAATAATTCTCAACACACCACGATATAGCTTACAGCCACACTCACATCACCTAAATCAGTTAAGGATGATCAACTTTAAATTCACCACCTTCATGCTCATTTACTGCTTCCCAAGGATTCTATCAACATCACCATAACTCTTGGAATCTAATCATGGAAAACCAAGATGCTAGCATAAAAAAAAATGCAAAGCCAACATTTCAACCTTTAAGACTCTTACAATGAATTTCCGGTATACTTGATAGGTAATCCTCAGATCTAATGACTAAACTTTTCAAACAACTCAACCATAACCTCGGTCACTAAGGTCAACACTTCTCACCAATCAAGTAACCGCCCAAGGCGATTCATTCCACAAATCTTAGACTTTCTCTAACCCACACCAATCAAATTTAGCTACGCGACCACAAAGTAGCCATTTCTAACTGATTGACCAAGTTATCCTTAGAGACAATCTATCTCACAAAGGGTTACTCACTGAGGCCGAGTCATCCTTAACAATAACTCAACCATCCTTGCTATCCCATTAATTAACACGACTATTAGATTCCTCTATACTACTACTCTCATCAAACTACACCATCATAAATCTTCTACACAATCTTACCGAGTACCCAAAATGTGATACTCTAAGAAACTAATCAAGATTTCCATACTTGCTAATTCTAATATTCTATCAAGATGAACACAAGATCTTGGACCACATCTCGCTATAGGTCCTACTAGTTGCGACAACGAAACCTATTAACTCCAAAGACAAACATTCTATTTAAATCAAACCCTTTCCAAGGATTATTCTAATAAATCGATTTATTACGCCATGCATCTCAAACATCTTGACACCAAGCCTCACAGAATCATCTACTCGACCACCACTATCCAGTTGCCAACATTCATCTTTAAGGGCTTTGCAACATGAATCGCTTAATCCTTTCTCGTAAGAAGAGGCCAATAAGAATAATAATAATAATAATAATTTCAGCACTCAGTAAACGTTTACCAATCACGGTAGACACCGGACCAAGAGGAACAGTCAATTGGCAACGAACTCGGAAAACATAAGGAGTCCACAATTGAAGGCACAATCCCCAAGAAGAGGATATCAAATCGCAAGATACTAAACTTGGCTTCACCTCAAATACTCCTAATGCACTCTTTCCGTTAACATAGAAAACAATTCTTTGACTACAACAACACTTGGTCACTCGAACAAGACAAGTTCTTAAGACCAAACCACAAGAACCACTTAAGAACCAATAAGATCTTTCACACTTCACTTTGCTCTAACAGTTCAACTACCAAATAAATCATGAGATCCAAATGATCTCCGCAAAAACTCGAAACATTTTTATTTACGAAATATCACGAAAGGCAATCAAATTAATCTCCTCTTAAAGGAATCAACATCACTCTAGCAACCATAACTGCTAGTATTTCTAACATCACTTCATGCACTCCTGGCCTGAACCAACATAACTCACTATCCCATCATTGACCTTCCTAGGGAAACACAATAACCTATTTCATATATTTTTCTATAAGGTTGCAATACTCAACCTAGTCAAGAGGATAACTAATGCACAAACCCCACTATCGAAGTAAACCGTCTTTTAACTAAGGCATGCTGCCCAGGTCATCCTCACAACACACCTATTTAGATCACCCTTAAATCCCAATCTTTAACCTATTAGCAATGCTCAACATCAATTTAGTGCACACCAATTCCAATCCAATGGTTATCGTAAATGTTGACGATTATACCGTCATGGAAGGATTTATGGTCATTTCTCTATTTATGTTCCAACTAGCAAACATAAGACCATCAAGAAACCGAAACATCCTTAACTCTTCCTTCCTACATAGTTAAATGAATCCATTGAGATCAAGTAATCCAACTAGTTTAGTAAACTAAACAATTTTAAGGATCAACCTTCTCATCAAAGACATACTATTATCCTACCACTCCACCATCAGGTAACATAAATCACCAATTACATTCCATCAGTTCATCCCTTAGTGATGCTCAAAACCATACTTCGATACGTAATAAATGCACCTAGCAATTACATATGATCAGTACTTATCCATAAAAAGGTAACTCCAAGATTAGTATCCGCTATGACAATATTCTAACATCTTCTGGACTTATCCATCCCAAAGGGTTAGATTAATCCGTTGAGACTCGCAGTCCACTCTATCCGAAGCTTATCAAAATATATCACCTATAATGATCAAACCAGTTTCATCAACGTTACCTACTTGTTATTAACTCTGTTGATTCCACCTAAATATAGTCATACTCACGATCCACACTCATCAAGAACTACTAGAGAACAACCTCAACTTATTCAACTTTCCTTTCAAGGATCTTAGCTAAGATCAATCATGCACACACGCAACCCAATCTTGATAATCCATATCATATTCATTAAGTGCTTTGATTATAACCTCTCATCTTATCATGACAACACATTGCCAAAGGGTTTAACATCTTCTTTCATAAAAGAGATCCATTAAGCTTCAACACTTAAAATACCCAAGAGAGATACAATGAGTAAAAGCCTCCACGCACTAAAGGACTTGCGAAGGAAACTTTCATTAACCCAAAACATCAAGCGAATAAATGGATCAAGATTTCCCATCAGAAAACAAAACTCCCATATAAAGGTCAAACTTGACCACCAACTAAGTTCACCATCGTAAGAATAACTCATCGGTTGGGAAAACAATGATTGCTTTACAGACAAATTCAGCCCAATCAAAACACACTATCCTTTCTCAAAGCAACCGATCAACCGCAATGAACTAATAACCCAAGAGAAACTCATCGAGCCCAACTGGACTAGAGTCGACCAAATTCAAAGTCAAAGAAGAGGACAACTCTTCTAGAGATACTCACTATCAACGCCTATTCTAAGATATCCAAGGTAACCGCCTTCATATTCTCATACCGCTAACGGTGGTGTAACTCAGTACAGCCCAGGGCCACAACCACGACCTCAACCTCTCAACATGGGTTATCCCCACACATAATATCTATAGCTTTATAATATAGATATAATATATCATCTCAAACCTCAATCATCAATACAACATAACGGAAACGTAAATGCAATGCTTCACCCATTCCCATCCTCATGCACTATGTGTCAATTTAATTATTCAATTACCACGGACCTAAAGCCCGCTCGATACCAACAGTAACACCCCACCAATTAATGACCGGAATGCTACCAAACTAATAGCATAATAAGGAAACTAATACTCATCTTACAAAATTTCATGGAACTTCCTTTGTTTATTGAGTAAATCAAAGGTCTCAACAAGCATAATCAATCGATATGAATACCAATAAGCAATAAGTTCATTTATAAGCAAAATCAGGTTATGATCACCATCGCACTCATAACCATTCTACTTAGATAAAGAACGGAATCAAAGCAAATAAGTTCTATTCTTTATTACACATTGAACCTGATAGACAATAATCAAATACCACTTAAATTATTCAGCAGATAATGTTTAATGTTCTTTCGCCTTCCATGGTGAATAGACCATGCATGTGCATCAAAACTAATCCTCTTTATTCCCATGCATGCCGATCTCATGTGGGTACCTAAAACAAACAACAACCATAACAACAAACAACAACAAGAGTGAGTTCAAAGACTCAAGAAATATAAATAGGGGCAGCAAGGATAAAAGTGAACATCACTTCACAAACTCATCCATCAATCATATGAATAAACATGCTATGCAATATGATCAAAAATCTCTTTATCTCTTCTCTTGCGCATTTTACGTGTACACGGAGTGTGCATCCGTCAATGCACACCCATGCCTGTACCCTCCAGTACAGGGGACCAATTGCCCATACTCCACAAGTATGGGGACCTTTAGCCCGTCATGACAACAACATGTCGGGGACCTCGGCGCTTGGTCATCTCGTGACCAAGACTTCAATAAATCAGCATGATGCACAAATGTGAATGTCTCAACAAATAAAACTTGCATTCACAACAACTATGCATCATAAATTCTCAGAACTCTTTCAATTGCAATCTACCATAAACAATATCAACATATCATTATCATGATCAAGATCACATATTCTCAAAGCATGGAACAACCATCTTCATAGCAACAACCATCAACAATGCACACTATAAAATTTAAACCAACATTATACTTGCCTTAACCCCGAGAAAATGGGAAATGATCAGAAGCGCGCCCCTGAATCCTTCCTCCTCCTGAATAATAATTATAATGATTGCTAAGACAACTGTAACGAATCTTTAGATTAAACAAAACAACCCCAAACTAACCCAACATGATTAACTTGACTCAACACCCCAATTCCTTTCGGCCACCCTGTCCCCTTCTACGGACAGTCAACTTCAAAAATCCTTATCTAATGGCACAGAAGTCCGAACAGGGCGTTCTCAGATTCTCTGGAAAGATAATTAAATTATCAAACTAAACCTAGTTGGTGAGTCTTCCTGATTCGGCCAACTTCTACCCGCACCATCTAACTTTCTTAGATCATCAATTCTGTAACGAGTTCTCTGGACAGCGCACTAAAACTGTCATAACTTTCACCCCGAGAGTCGGAATCCGGATTTATTGACCTTTCTGGAAAGCTAAGGAACATATCTAAAACTTTCGTAATATGGAGATCCTCTGATTCTCCTGATTTCTAATCGCCCAAACCCATCTACCGAAACCTGACAGGAATTTCCCCGATCTACAGAACAGTCCGATTAGAAAAATCATAACTTTCTTTAAAGAGGTCGGAATGACGCGTTCTAGCACTTTATGGAAAGCTAAGGATGTCCTCTACAAATCTCTAGGAGAAGACCAAACCTGAATCCCCACGGATCTACATCAAAAAGACCGTCTAACAGAGGCTGTCCTGAACAGATCCGAAAACCGACATTGCTAAACAACTAATTATACAGCTAGCGGAGAGAATTAGGAGTAATTACCCGCAACCAATCGCTGAAGAACACGAAGAACCCCACACGATCTCTGCCTCCCTTCCTTTTCCCGTCCTAATCTCCACCTTCCGGATCCACGAATCTTTCCGGCGGACGATTTGCTGTCCTCCTCTCGAACCGCAGCGATCGGGATCCTTCACCAATTGCAGGGGGCATCCATGGAGGCGAGGGGATGCTGCTGGCCAAAGGGGGCGCAAGGAGGAGAGGAGGTGCGGCCAGGAGGTGGAGAGGCGGCTTGGGAGAGGGGCGGCTAGGGTTTGGGGTGGGGCGCTCCCCCTTTTCCCTTGGCCGGCCCCCCTTTTGGGCCTCGGCCCAGGCCCAGGTTGCCGTGAATTTACGTAATCCCCCCCTTTTTCCCTAATTTTAATACTATTTGATAAAATATCGCCCGGGATATTACATTGATGCTGCTTGATTGGTGATGATAATTGTGATATATGTGGTAAAATGATGGAGAATAGTATTCATGACATGACGAATGCATTACGAGCTAGAGCAGTGAGAAAGTCAACAGCTATGCATAAAGATATCTGACTACTCCAGTGTGCTCTTGAGAAAGACCTATTTCGGCAGACGCTTTCACGGAATGGAGGAAAATACTTACTTTGGTAGGCACCTCCACGAGATGTAGAGGGTGACATCGACAGTTGTGCCCTCCGCTTTACTGGTATAAGCTACAAAAGAATAATGAGATTTAATCATGAGCATTGCATTGCATTAAGTGTAATTGAGATGAGATATCGAGACATGTGGAGAATGATCGTGTTATGGTATGTTTGTGTTTATGTTAATGTTGAAACGTGTAGGAATGACATGGTGATGTTGTTGCCTATGCTTATGGTAGTGTTTATTGGTCTATCACGTGCTTGCTGAGTTCTCAGATTCACCCCCTTGCTTTATTGTTTTTTTAGGTGAGCATTGAAGTCGTCATGCCTAGCGGGAGTAGCACATATACACTTTCATGTACAAGCAATTATTCGTGGATCACCTTTTGTTAACATGTTTAGACCTTATTAGCATGCTAGAGTAGTTAGTGTTAAAAATGGTATGATGTTTACCGTGTTGTTGGGATATAAATAATACAGTTGTTGTCTAAATCTGTCAGCAGCGGTTGTAAATGGTAAGGTTATGCAATGGTGCTACAAATGCTAGGAAAACTCTTCTTGACCTCGGTTAAAGACAGTGCTAGACATCGGAGAAGGGGAAATAACCATAGAAATTGGGGGAATAAATTGGAATTTGACTTTGGAAAAATTGTGAATGCCCCGATCGACCCTCCACCCGATTGACTGTGGATTCTAATTTATGCGTGTTTCTCGTGTCAACGCTGAGGCATGTCCTTTTTTCTTGACCGTGCTGGGCACTCTGCATAGTTCCCATAGTGGGAAAAAAATTCTATGGGATGGAGCCTAAAGAGTAAGGCCCCATATTTAGACTCTAAAGAAGGGAGTGGAGTGAAGGAGAAGAAGGGTAAAGTCAACTTTTCACACGCAATTTTGGGGGAAAAAATACCGGAATACACGAAGAGCAGCAAATCCCAGCTATTTTCATGTTTGCAGTGGCATATCATCAATTCCAGTCTTAAAAGTGGCAAATCTCCAAACACACATCTTTAGAACGACAAAAGCTTAATTTTTCAGCACATGGCGACTAGTGAATAGTAACCATGAGTTCCCCCCCGCCGGACGGATCCGGGTGGTGCTGCCTGGCGTCTTTGTTGGTTGAGGTTTACGATTATCCGTGAACTCACTCTCCTTTTCCCTTACTTGGTCCCTCCTGCATTTTATAGAGAAAAATGGAAGTTAAATGTTGAAAATATGTGAAAATCAAGTGTAAGAAGGCTTTCAAATATTTATTTTAAAAAGATTTAGATGAAAGGAAGGGCACCTATATCTTTACAGGATTTCAAGGTTCCTAAACGTTGAAATAGCCTTTTTCATATCTTGCAAATGCGGTTGAATTTGACTTTTAAATTTTGCATAGCCCTATATTAGGTGTTTTTTTAGTATTTTACATACTTTCACACCTGACATATCAAATGGGTTCGATTCTGAGACATCGAATTCAGAATTAATAAAGTTAGCCAATTTCTCTGGGTTCTTTGTAAATCCTTTGTTATCTTACCTATGGTCTACTGAAGACGTTAACAAAAGACCAATTATATGCAATTTACTCATTATGTTGTACTTTCTGTTGTACATCCAAAATGGAATCCTTTGGTCTTCAGGCTGTGTTCTCCATGCATCCTTGTTTTATAAGTCATGTTCTAGAACAAACAAGTCATTCTTAAACAATTGTTTTTACACTAAACATTCAAAAAGACACTGGCAAAAATACTGATGCATTATTGGCGTGACCACAACCACAAACAAAGAGACGCTGGTAAAAATACTGACGCATTATTCAGCACACACTGGTGACTTGTGATCTCAGCCGTGGTAATTCTGACTGAAGTACAACAGAAAGCATGCATGGAAGCGTTGATCAAGAAATAGATGTTGGAAATGCCACCGCAGGAATTAGCTCCAAATCGTTGAAAAAGAAGTTCAAGAATATCCATGGACAACGAATCAACCGCACATGAAGCATTCTAGCGTTATATTGGCGTATGGCATGTCTTCCATTGTCATATTCTGGACACCCTCGAGACAGACTCTTTGATAGCATGCAGTTCCTTGATGATATCTCCAGTCTTCATTCTGCTCGAGGGCAATTCCTGAGAGCAGGACATTCCAAGCCTAAGCAGTGAAACAAGGCAATCAATCTTTCTTTTGTATGAAGAATCATTCGCAGTATGAAGCCCATTCTCGGGGTCCAAAGACAGCCGCATGTCAACAACGTCCAACACACTGTCATGTAGACCCAGCTCAACGTACTCACGAAGGCTCAATCCTTGCCCGAATCCGCTATCAGTGGGCCTCTTTCCAGTTACTGTTTCCAAAACTAGAATTCCATAACTGTAAATATCTCCGTGTGTCGATACCATGTTTCCAGCACCATACTCTGTTTGAACAAACGTTTGGAAAAAAATTAGAACTTTTATAACACTTATAGTTCAAAATTTACGGCAAGCCACAATATTGTAGACAAAAACTAAGGCTGCTTCAATTAAAATAAATTGTTGCACGAGTTATTTGATAAATCATTAGGCAACAATAACAGCAAACAAGTAAGGAAACACAAAACATATTAGGCTAACCTGGGGGAGCATAACCGATTGTCCCTCTAAATCCCATCGAGCTTGTTGGCTGTTGAAGAACTGAGCTTGTCTCAACAAGAATCTTAGCAAGTCCGAAGTCTCCAACATGGGCTACCATCTCAGCATCCAAGAGCACATTGCTTGGTTTTAGATCACAATGTACGACAGGTGCGGGGCCTTGGCAATGTAGGTAATCCATCGCATTAGCCACATCATGCAATATGGTAATTCTCTCAAGGAGATTTAAGTACCTATGATCTGTTTGCTCATTTGTGTCAGGATGCAGCCAACCTTCTAAACTACCATTAGGCATGAAGTCAAACACGAGTGCTTTGAAGTCATTCCCTCTGCTATCAATGCTTGAGCAAGCTGTAATTATCTTGACAAGATTCCGGTGTCTCAGGTTTCGCAGTGCTTCACATTCGGCTATGAAACTCTTGAGTGCCCCAGGGGTTTGAAGTTTTAGTACCTTCACAGCAACAAGATTTGTGCTTTCACCAGCTTGACTGTCTAACTCTCCTTTGTATACGGTTCCAAATGACCCAGAACCCAACAAATTGGTTGACGAAAAACCATCAGTTGCATTTACCAACTGAGAGTAAGAGATCAATGGGTGGCCTTGCATCGATGTTGTTGAAGGGATTTTTGTTTTGCTTTTCTTGTGCCAAGTAAGAAGCTTGTAGAGTAATGTAAGGATGGCTAGCATTGCAATGAGAGAAATAACAACAGGAATCACTGGAAATCTTTGCTTTTTCTTCGATAATTCCAATGAACATGGAGGCAAATGTAGATCAGTTATGCCCCCACAAAGCTTGCCATTGCCTTGGATTGAGACTCTAGTAACATTTGCAAAAACACCAACATTTGGCACTTCTCCAACCAAGTTATTGAATGAAAGATTTAGATGTTTGAGCATGCTAAGATTCCCCAAGAGCTTGGGTATTTGGCCTGACAAATTGTTGCTTGATAGGTCAAGACCTTCCAAACCTCTCAATTGACTTAGGAGTGATGGGATACCGCCGTTTAATAAATTTTTTTGGAGAAATAGAATCTGGAGAAGTTGACATTCACCGAGGGTGGTAGGGATTTCACCAGTTAATTTGTTCGACTCTGCACTGAATTCTACAAGATTTTTTAGATTCCCAATTTCTTGTGGTATTGATCCCTCCAAGATATTGTGGGATAGATCCAAAGCTATAGAGAGTGTGGTGATGTTGAATAATCCACTAGGTATTGGACCTGTGAAGTTATTACTAGCAAGACTTAGACCCAACAACTCTGTCAGGCTTCCAAGTGTGCTTGGTATCCTACCGCTAAAGGAATTTCCTTCGAGGTACAAATAGTTTATTTCTGTAAGATTTCCCAAGGCCGTTGGGATTGGCCCACTAATTTTGTTTTCAAATGCATACAGACGACGCAGATTTTTAAGCCTACCTAAGGAAGACGGAAGAGCTCCTGTGAAATAGTTGTTATCGAGAGAAAGATCTTGCAAGTTGACAAGGTTGCCGATATCTTTGGGTATGCTTCCTGAAATTGTGTTTGCCTCAAGGGTGATTTGTATTAGTGATGTGGAAAGATTGGAAAGTGAATCAGGAAGGACTCCTCCAAACTTACAATAAGCCAATGCCAAGGTTTCTAACATGGAGCAATTTGTTAACGATGTTATAAATTTCCAATCTTTGGGTTCTTTAGCTTCAAGCATAGTATGTGAGAGTTGTAGCCATTTGAGATTTCTCAAGTTTCCAACCTCAGGAGGAACAGTACCGCTGAAAAAGTTATAATTTAGCTGAAGTACCGACATATCAGAAGCATTGCCTAGTGAGGCTAAAGGGAAATGACCATGAAGCTGATTGTCGTTGATGTATAAACCCTCGAGATGGGGAAGTGCATGGAATGCATTTGGCGGTATCATTCCACTTAGCATGTTATGCTGGACAGAAAGATTTGCTAGAGAGGAAATGTTCCAAATAGAAGCAGGGATAGCTCCAGTTAAGTTGTTAAAGCCTACAAAAAGCGAAACTAAATTGGACAATATGCCCAAAGAAGACGGGATAGCTCCTGATAGCATGTTATGACTAACAGAAAGATACCGGAGTGTGGTCAGATTGCCCAAAGCAGGTGGTATCTCTCCAGATAATCTGTTGTTGTTCAAACGCAGGGATTTGATTGATGGCAACCCTGCCAGCGATCTAGGGATCTCACCTTGGAGGTTGTTGTTAGTAAGCTCAAGTGTTGTCATCTTGGTGCATCCTCCCAGAGCTACAGGAATGCTTCCTTGGAGAGAATTCGTGTTCAGGTTCAGCACCTGAAGCTTGCTCAGATGACCAAGCTCTGGAGGTATCTGCCCAACGAGCTGGTTGTTCTCAAGGCTCAGCTTCTTGAGAAAGGATAGGTTGCCCAAGAACGGAGAGATGTGGCCCGACAGGTTAAGGGAGCCCATGAGCAGCGCGACGACCCTGTCGGGGTGCCGACGGCCGCAGACAACTGCTGGCCAGCTGCAGTAATGGCTGGAAATGTTCCATGAAGCCAGCAGACCAGATGGGCCTTGGGACAGCATGGACTTGAAGGAGAGCAGTGCAAGCTCGTCGGCAGTAGCATTGCTGCTCCCCGGAGAGGGAGACGCCGCCAGAGCATGGGAGCAGAGGCACAACAACGAGAAGCTGAACAATGTTATTACTCCCATCATAAGGATAAGTGGCTACAGGTCCCGAATTGTATATGTCGAAGTGTTTCATTCAAGGGACGATAGTTCTTGATATATAGTACAAGGGTCGGTATCTAGTGCAGAGTAGGCTAAAGATATAATAAATTCAACCAGGAATTTGTTGAATGTTACTCGAGTATTTTTTAAATTGTGAGTACTTAATTTTTATCTATTGGATGTTTGCTTTGTGATACACGTTGTACTTTATGATTATTTTTTTTCTAAGTGAACAATGTGATAAAAGAATAAATAATTTATTTATTGTCGTCGAGAGATGCAATATAAACAAACAAGTAGGGTTTTATATAGTTTTTGTCGTGTTTCTTACAATTTGTTTTGTTCCTTCTTTTATAAACTGTCACCTTGTTTTTACATCATTTGATTTATATAATTGATGTAATAAGACCATACAAAAATGAATAATCTGTATTAGGGTATTCCTCAATGTATCAGATCACGTACTAATAACTAACAAGCAAACTAGTGAAAGGTGAATATGCATACTAGTGATTTAGCTAGATAAAGCACTTAACTACTTCCTAGACACCACCTACGTTTTTAAAACCAATTAAACAGTAATACTCGTAGAGCTAGTCATGGTCATTAATGGTCGTTTAAGTGGAGCCTCCGGTGGTAGATTGCCTACCGTAGCAGGAGAATGGAAAGTTCTCCTTAGGATCCATAATACACATACTACTACAAAAAGCCTAATATTAGACGTCAAATCACAGACAGTTTTGTGAAACCGTCTGTGATGTACACTACCACAGACGGTTTTAATTTGGAGGCCGTCTGTGTTGTTTGTGGCGGGAAAAAGGAGTATCACAGACGGTTTTAATTTGGAGGCCGTCTGTGGTGTTTGTGGCGGGAAAAAGGAGTATCACAGACGGTTCTTACCGCTAAACCGTCTGTGATAATGGTATATCACAGACGGTTTTATAATAAAAACCGTCAGTGATATTCCAGATTATCAGAGACGGTTTTTATTATAAAACCGTCTGTGATATTCCAGATTATCACAGACAGTTTTTATTATAAAACCGTCTGTGATAATCTGGAATATCACAGACGGTTTTATAATAAAAACCGTCTGTGATATTCTAGTATCACAGACGGTTTTATAATAAAAACCGTCTGTGATATGTTTCCCGCCTTGCAATCTCTCAAAATTTCATATTTTCCCGCTTGAGTCCGAGTATGGTTCAATTTTGACACACCTTCAGTAAAACGGGCATAACTTTTGCATACAGTGTCCGTTTTCGACGTTCTTGTACTCGTTGGAAAGCTAACGACGAGCCCGATCCAAAAAAAACGACCTGCTTGCACCAGTCGCCCTCCAAGACCCCGAAAATCGGCCATCTTTGGACCTAAATCTGCGTCGCAAGTTTTTGGTTTCTGTTTTTGCCCTTTTTCTTGGTCTTCCTTTTGGAATTTGGATTTTTCTTCAACTGAAAAGTTGTAGATCTCGTCGAAACCTTTCAAATGAGTATGTATAAGTCATATAGAACATTGCTATTTTATCTTTTCATACTAGTTATTTGTATTGCATCGGTATATAAAATTGTGTGCTCTAATTCACAGACGGTTCTATATGTAGAACCGTCTGTGATATTCATTCATCACAGACGGTTCTATATGTAGAACCGTCTATAATAATCTGACAGCTGGGCCAGTCGATCCTGCACCTCACCCCATGGATCGTAGCTCCGCCTCTCTGTCCCGGCGCCAAAAAATTTCGAACTCCCACCTCTCCCTCCCTCTCCCTCCCCTATAAATATAACCCAAACCTAGCCTCTTTGCTGGTCTGCTCTTTCTTGCTATCCTCCTCCTTGCTGTCCTCCTCCTTGCAGACGACGCACAAGTCTACGGCGATGATGGTGGGCGTCAAAGACATCCGGCTCATGTGTTGCATCAGAGGCGAGAAGGATGGTGGGCGTCAAAGGCATAGAGGATCTTTGCTTGTTGTGTAACCTGCTCATTGTTCTTGTTGTTCTTGTTGTGTAACCTGCTTGTTGTTCTTGTTGTGTAACCTGCTCCTCGTTGTTCTTATTGTGTAACCTACTCGTTGTTTTGGAATATTGTAATGGCAGGCTCTAATCTTAATAAAAATGGATGTTTTATGTTTGTGAAATGAATTGAGATGTGAATTGGATGTATACATGTACATATTGATCTGCTTGTTTCAGAGGGTATGGCTACCATTTCCTGATGCTAGCCAATAAACAGAAATAGGTTTAGGAGTAGAAGGCAATATCACAGACGGTTTTTAACTAAAAACTGTCTATGATTTATACATATCACAGACGGTTCTTAACAAAAAACCGTCTGTGATAACTATATATCATAGACGGTTCTTAACAAAAAACCGTCTGTGATAACTATATATCACAGACGGTTTTTAACTAAAAACCGTCTGTGATTATAAATATCACAGACGGTTCGAAAACCGTCTGTGATGACCTCGTATTATCACTGACCCATAAATACAGACGGTTCACAAAACCGTCTGTGATGACGTTTTTGAACCGTCTGTGATGACCTTTTCTGTAGTAGTGACAGTTATTCCGCAAAGTTTCTGTAGACAGAGAGAGTAGACTTTATCATTTGATTTGTGTAAAACTAATATATAATTGATGTAAAAAAGCTATGCAAAAAAAATAATCTGTATTAGAGCATTCCTCAATGTATCTCATCATATATTAATAACTAATATCAAACTGAGGAGATAGATATGAATCCAATGTATAAATAATTGAGTACTCTTGACAAAATAAACCTCGAATGAGTAAGAGGAGATAAAGTGATTTCATCAGTTAGATATATATTTAAAAGATCAAAATTTAAATACTATTTAGCGATAAAACACTTAACTACTTTCTAGATGCCACCTACCTTTTTAAAACCGATTAAACAGCAATACTCGTAGAGCTAGTCAAAGTCATTCGTCAATGGTCGTGAGCCGTCTAGCCTCCGGCGGTAGATTGCCTACCGTAGCAAGAGAATAGAAAGTTCTGCTTAGGAAAGTTTCTGTCAGAGCCAGCGTGTGCCAGGGTTCCATGAGCTAGCCAATGTCGGAGTCGTTCGTCAATGGTCGATTTAAGTGGCTGTCAGTGCACGGCGTGAGCCCTCCGGTCTCCCGCGGTCGATTGCCTACCGCAACCGATACGTCATCTGAGTAATTAATCTAGGCCATTAATCTATTATGTAATAAAAATAGTCGATGATACATGTTTAACTGCTACTAAGAAAAATACGAAAAATTTCGTTTAAAAAGGAAAATGCTAGCGCCTGGATGTTCGATTCGGACACTAGCTCCGTACACTCGTCTGCAATATTTTTTGTCTATATTTATAATATTTTTTACTTATATATGCAACATTTTTAATCCATGCTTTTGTTGCAACAATTTTCATTTCGTATATGCAACAGTTCAATTTTATGTGTGCAATGTTTTAATTTCATGTGGACAACATTGAGATTTTTATTTGATTTCATATGTGCAATTTTTTATTTCATATATGCAACAATTTGATTTTATGTATGAAATATTTTGATTTCATGTGTGCAATATTTCGATTTCATGTGTACAATATTGAAATTTTTATTTGATTTCATGTTTGCAGCTTTTTTTATTTCATATGTGCAACATTTTGATTACATATGTGTAACATTTCGATTTCATGTGTGCAACACTGAGATTTTTATCAATTGTTTTTCTTGCATACATAAAATCGAAATGTTGCATATATGGTTAAAAATGTTGCAGCTAAGTATATGGCTAGGAAAGTTTCTTGCATACATTGAGCTTTGCCAAATGCTATAAATAAAAGTCTACCAATAACAAAAGAAAATATGTTTCATGATTTTGATGGACCATTGGTGGAATTTTTGTGTAGCTTGGTAGCAATTGCCTTGGAAAGGAGTATGGAGGACGTGGTTTCCTAGCCTTTTCCATAGCTTCGGAATCCAGCCCTTTGCAAATGGAAAAGAAGTCTGCGTTGCGGAGAGCGACTTAGGGCATGTACAACGCACAGACGGAGCCGTCTGTATAATACCAGCGCAGTAGAATAATCCGACGTGGAATGTAATTAAGGAAGGATTAAACCGAAGCTGTCCTCTCGTGAGGCGACGGCACACGCTCGTGCTCACAGGCGAAACGGTCGGAGTTCTCTCACATTGTACGAGCCATCGTCTTCTCCCGACGCGAAGCGGATCCAGATGCGGGCGCGCGAAAATGGCAGCTCCCTCCTTCCAAGCGCGCCAAATCCAAATGCAGAATCGGAAGAGCCAGGGCGCGGCGGCGGCTCGGAAGAGCAAGGGCATAGCACCAGCCGGCGGCGGCGCAGGAGAGGAAGGCGGCGGCGCCATGCCACAGGAGCAGCACCAGGCGTAGCTAATGAATGAATGGGTCATTTGATGAGAGAATTTCAGTGGAAGAGAAGACTTGATACTGAAAACTGAGATGAGATTTATTTGTTTTCCCTACTTTGCAAGATTGGATGCTGTTTTTGGTCATGGAGAAGGGAATGATTTAGTCTTCTGCGGATTAAAGACCTTTGCCCACTTTTGTAAGAGGGTGAAAATTGATGATGGTTTGGGCTTCTTGTTTATGTGACTTTCCAGTTGTGGACTTGTGGTTTCATACTATATTAATATATCATTTATATTGATAGTTCTAAAAAATATTGTAATTATGTTCATCTTATTTATGCTTGATCTGTTTTGTATCAAGAAGCAACACAATGGTATACAGGAATCATATTCATGCTTGATCATGGCTGTATGCATGTATTAAACAGTTTGCAGACAGTCAAATAGACGACCTATTGTACAAGCTGTCTGTTCAGTTGTCTATGTGTGAAGTAGAAAGAACTTGCAGACAGCAACCTGTCTGTGGGTTGTACATGCCCTAAGCAAAGAAAAGTCTATAGTTCAGTCTTCCACTACTCAGCAGTCACTCCCATCAAAGCTGGATGCATTGCATCTGATGCTAAGCAAAGAATTTCAGAGTACGTGTGCAAAAATTTTCTCACTTCATTTTTTAGCAATATGTTACCTTAAGCTTTACTTAAAAATTCATTTAGCACCTCAGACTATAAAACGAGACATTTGACCTTCTAAACTTTGCAATCCGATTCAAATATCATCCTGATCCGGATTCGCATGGTAGTATTGCCCGCATGACACGATAAATGTATGATTTTGCCATGTAGGATGACACGCTGGCCAAATTAGATTAGTGACATGTAGAGTTTATAAGAGTTTCTCCCCCTACCGAGCTCCCACACATAGTTGTTTCTACATGAAACAGGATTGAGCTGGTCACAAATATTAAGGAAATTTGTGGCCAATGGATGTTGATCGATCTAGTCTGCAGCGATGACGGCGCGTGGCTGGTGTGGCACAGTAGAGCTCCTCCATGGCCGAGTGCTCGAGTTCGTGGTATCGTCTATGTGGCTGTGTTGATTTCTTGAAAGTTAGCTTCAATGGGCCACAACCGACAAAGCGGTGCGGTTTACAGACCCTAGTGGGTGGCCTTGCTTCCCATCCAAAAGTGGTTTTGGCCGACCCTTTACCCTCATTTTCTCATTAGGGTCATGCAGCCATGGAATGGACCACACTGCATCCCTGTTAGGAAGCGACCAGCGAGCCACAAGTGTGTCTCGCCAACGGCAACGATATCGACCATGCCAAACAAACTGGGCAACTCGCTCTTCTCAGAGTCCATGTTGGTCCAGCGTGTATTGAGTTGTGATGTGTAGTTTCGTTTGGTTACACACAGGTTAGGATTGCATAATTTGATTCTGTAGCAGCCCAACTTTTGGAATTTTTTTATTTGGCCCTAGTGTGCCACCGAATTGAAAATCTAGCCCCATGTGTTCGAAATTACAGATTTTGCCCTATTTTTTACTACGGAAGGACGGGGCCGACACCTAGAATCTCCTGTGCTATGTGAGCGCGGCGGCACCTTGCGGCCACCGCGGGACCACGGCACAACATAGGAGCTCGTGACCGGGCGCAGTAGCTGCATGGTACAGCGGCGCGGTAGGGTGGCACGGCAGCCTGGTGCCATGCTAGGGAGGCACAAATGGAAAGTTGTTGGTCATGATGGCACAGATGAGATGATGACAAGACATGGAGCCAAGAAGCCAGTGCCATGTAAAGTTTTACCTTCCCCCCACGAATGCAGAGGTTATTTATGAGAGATGCTACATTATCATATATGCAATTAAGGCCGCACAAATAATGGCACAATGCGGCACCCAGTAGATTCTTTGGCATGGAAGCATTTTGATTATATGCATCTAGAGTTCTCATCGGATGCCCACAATGTAAGGCTTGGGCTTGCATTTGATAGATTTAATTCATATGGGAACTAGTTGAGCACCCGTGCGTTGCTATGGAACAAAAACATTCAACAGACATGGATATGTAGGAGAAACACATGTCTATTAGTTCATGAAATATTAATGTAGGACCGAACTGGCAACCAGAGGGGGGGTGAATGGTGCCTTCAAAATCGCCCCAAGTATTCACACAATCTTCTTCTCCAATAACTACAAAGCTATGAAGACGAAGATCGAATGTTCACTGGAGAGCCGATCTCAAGACCGACACCAGAACGAGAACTGTCGCTGGCCGAGGACAAAAGAAAGCAGTCGAAATGTCCTATCGTGATCGATCTGACCAAGAGATAGACCATCTGTGACAGAGAGGTCGAACGCCAACTCGTAGTCGATCGAGTCACTCGGTCAAGACCGACGATCCACTGAAAACCAGAAATCAGACCGACAAAAGAGACTGAACAGAATGACCGAAAACAGAGAAAGCGCGTACGACCGACAAGACTCTAAAACGAATAACTTGATAGTCTTGGGTCAAATAACCAGGAGACTTCAATCACAGACTCACAGTAGCGGAACGACCTCAAGTTAAGAAATCACAGAGCGGTAGAAGTCTCTCTGCTGCAACCGAGAAGAACAACGTGGTCGATACTGGAAAACAGAGGAGTCACACAGTGCACGACCGCAAGATCTAATTTCCAAGTAACTTTAGATAGATCTTTTGGTCACGAGACTTTGAACAATTCAAGAACTCATCCTCTGAAAGATGATTTGCAAAGAAACTAGAACTTTTCTGCCAAAACCCATAAGAAAGCCAAAGTCACAACTAGATTAGAGGACATGGGGCGCACGGCCATTCGGCAAAGAGACCTTCTCCTATCACTTGCTGCTCTTGGGAAGAACTAGCCAAATGGCCTTGAGATTGATTCCCCAGATCAGAGCAGAAGGGACTGAGGCAGTCTTGAGCAACAACTCAACACAAAAGAGACAGGAAAGCCAACAAGAGCACCCGAGAAGAATCGACGAAATCGACAAAGAAGGACATGAGTAATCAAGACATCTCAGACAAAACACTTCTCAGATAGATCGATACAGAGAGATGAATGATTACAAAGGAGGTTTCTACAGCCACTCCCAACAGCCACTCCCCTTGGGAGGACAAGCTCTAACCCTAGAGCGAACTCACACACACACACAGACTCCCATGGGAGGGAGAGGCGGCTGCCTCCAAGGCCCAGCCGGCCAACTCACCCAAACTCGTGCCTCCCCTCTCCCTTTTATAGCCTCACACTCGAGACTAACCCTAATGGATCCATCCATTAGTCCACACTGGGGCTAACCCGTAAATCCCACCTAACACCGGGTTTTCCACTGCTTTACCTGTTAACTCCAACAGACCCGTGCTTTACCCGTTATCTCCACCGGAGAGACCACTTCCACTCCTGCAAGCTTTACGCATTTCACCAAAATGCCATCCCCGCACCTTCCTGGAAGCTTCCTCCGTTGCCTTGCCGTCCATGCTTGCAACCACCTCGCAAGACTAGGTCTCCTTCGGCTTCCCCTGGTCATTCTGGACCCCGACATCGCCCGCGTCTCGTCCCGACCATCCCAGCCTCACTAGACCTGTCTCCAAGATCCTCTGGCAGCTCCAGCTCCGGTTCCTCATCTCCTTGGCTTGCAACCACCTTGAGCCCCAAGTCTTCTTCGGCTTCACCCAGTCGTTCTGGACCTCAACATCTCCCATGTCTAGTCCTGACCACTCCAACCTCACCAAGACTTGTCTCCAAGGTCCTCTGGCAGCTCCAGCTCCGGTTCCTCATCTCCTCGACTTGCAACCACCTCACCAGCCTCGATCATCTTCGGCGTCTCCGACCGTCTGGACCTCAACACCTCCTATGCCTAGTCCCGGTCCTCCCACGCCTCACCATGAAATAGCTCCGAAGTCCTGCAGCCACATAGACAAGCAAACCGTCACATAGCACCGCACAAAACAATCAAACCATCAATCGGTACAACCAACAAGTTTTCCAGTGCAACACCTGGTCGTAAACTCCCTACGACCAATCCAATGCACAACACATGAAGTGTCAGCAGCCTACGACCACTCACTAGGCTACTACGACCGCCAAGACACAAGCTACGACCATCGCAAGCTTGCAACGATTACCACACAGCGGCTACGACTACCGACTACCAAGACTGGTCGCTATGATCACAAAGTCGAATCAACTCCTACGACTACCAAGTCGTAGAGCCAGACATCAAGTCGCAAGCCTTTATGACCACCAAGTAGTAAAGCTCAGCCGACCACAAATCAGTCGCTTAGGATCATCGATCACACATGCTTCGACTTCTGCGCCCGATCGCGACAACTACCAAGTCGTAAGGCAGATCACCAAGTCGTATTGAGCTTACGACCGCACACAACATTGCTATGACTTTATCGCTCAAAGTCTAGACACAATACGGCCGCTCTGTTGCACCAACCAGAGACACTCGAGCCCATTAGAGCCTTCCCGCAGCCTACGACCTCATCCCAGAGGGCTACGACCAAAACCAAAGGTTCCATCGTGGTCGAACCCTATTCAGACCTCGTACATCGAATATCATCGTGGTCGAAGCCCTTCCGACCACTTACGACCGCATACAACTTAGCTACGACCATGTTCGACCGCCTCGCAACGTGGTCGAAGTCTGCCGACTTCTCAACGTGGTCGCAAGCTCGAGCGCCGACTACGACCGCAGCGGTCGAAGCATCGACTTCCGACCGTAGCTCTCGATAACATGGTCGTAGGCCACAGGCTTCCCAATGTGGTCATGGCCCATCTGCCGACTACCGACCATGATCATGTTTCACTGCTTGTAATGGATAACGTGGTCGTAGATTCGTCTGGAGACTTCCGACCACGATCAAAGAGATGCGTTCGACTTCTGACCACTCGTAAATGCCTTGTCGACTTTCGACCAGCGGCAACGTGGTCGTATGACCGCTTTCGACTGCCGACTGCGCCTTACGACCGTGTTCTCCATCAACGTGGTCGTAGCTGCCTTCGACCATGACCAACGTGGTCGTAACCGGTCAAAAACCCTTCTGATGTTCTCCGATCACGCCCAAAGTGGTCGTACACCTTCCTGATGAACTCCGACCACAGCCATGGTGGTCGTAAACGCCACAACGTGGTCATAAACAGTGCGCACAGCTTCTGACCGCGACCCACGTGGTCGTAAAGCCTTCCGACCACTCGAAAACGCATCTACCAGGTTTCGACCATGGACAACGTGATCGTAAGCAGTCTGCCGACCATTCTTAAGGCTTACGACTTTGCAAAGACAGCTCAAACCTCAAAAACCAAACTCAATCTTCCTAGATCAAGAGTCAATTACTCATCACAACCATGGGGTGACCTCCGCATGGTCTCACAATTAACAAAGAAAAACATTTGATGATGGACCGATTTTTAAGAAACAAAAAAACATTGTTGTAGCCTTCCAATTTTTTTATTAAAAGAAGATAGAGGTAAGTCATCACTTTAGTATGTTCATCCTAACTCTTTTAACATGTATGCCTTGCTCTGAAAATGCCAGTTCACAGCATACTCCAGAGGAAACAAAACAAATATAGATAGCAACAATAGAAGCAGCAAAAGAGTCAATGAAACTGGAGGTGTTCAGCATATTATGATACAAATAAACATCATATCATCATCGTACGTAGCAATATTCGCTTAACAAGAAACTGTCATTGCTAATACTGAAATTATGAGTACTTGAGTGTATGTGTATATGCATGCATGTGTGAGAGCAGTATATCGCCTCCCACATAAACCAATGGAGAGAGAGAGAGGCGGTCCTTGGAAAAGTACTCAAATTTGATAGAATCATCACAGCAGCCTTCAGTTCCTAAGTGTGTGCACATATGAACGTATGAATAGACGTATGAGAGACCATGTGGAGGTGTCTCCATGTTTGTGATGAGTAATTGACTCGTGTTCTGGAAAGTTTGAGTTTGGTTTGGTCGGTTCACGCCAAGTCGGTGCATGGCGCAGTTTGGTTCGGTTGGACTTGGTCAATCGCGGTTGGAGGTATTTAGGACGTTTGTTCTTTTCTCGATCGGTCGATTTGGGTATTTCATGTTTGAATACCTTTCACTAATGCTAATGTATGTTTATGATGTTTCGAGCTGTGCTATGTAACGGTTTGCTTGTCTGTGTGGCTGTAGGACTTTGGAGCAAGGTCATGGTGAGGCGTGGGAGGACCGGGACTAGGCACAGGAGGTGTTGAGGTCCAAACGGTCGGAGATGCCGAAGATGATCGAGGCTGCTGAGGTGGTTGCGAGCTGGGAGACGAGGAATTGGAGCTGGAGCTACCGGAGGTGGACACGACGAGCAACGGCGAGGAGGACCAGGACTAGGCTCAGGGAGGAGCTGAGGTCCAGATGGTCAGGATGCGGGGTGCGGTCGTGTGCAGCGGAGCGGACCGAGACTAGACTTAGGGAGGAGTCAAGGTCTAGACGGTCAGGATGCCGGGTGCGGTCGTGCGAGGACAGGAAGCTTCCAGGAAGTTGCGGCAGGGGTATTTCGGTAAAATGCGCAAGGCTGCAAAATGGAAGCGGTTTCGGTTGAAGATAACGGGTTGGAGATCCGTTAGTGGAAGAGAGGGTTTAGGGTTTGGAGTATGTGTATGTGCTTGAATCCTAGTTCCCTCCATCTGGTTGTGAGGTTTGACACATTGACTTATTTCCTTGTGTGGATGAGAGTCATGGAGTGGAGAGTGGTTGACTCTTCTTGAAATTCCTTTTGAGGATGTGAGCTCTCCTATTTAGTTGAGGGGAGTTGGCAGTGGAGGAGAGCAAGCAAGCAGTCTGTAGGAGTGTGGTTCCTGCGTGTGTGCTCAGTGCATGGGTTCTCCTGTGTGAGTGAGTGAGTGTGCATGAGTTCATTCTGGAAGCATGTAGTGGGATAGTTGTAACCATTTGTAATCATTCCTCTTATTAATCATTCATGTCTTTGCTTCAAGCTTTGAGTTGTTCTTCTCTGTGATATGATGCAGGTTTTGTTCTCCTCTATGATATGATGCAGGTTTCTTTTGTTATGTCTCGGGTTCTTCTTTTCTTAGTTGATGCTTGAGTTCTATTCTTCTAGTTCTTTGGCTTGGTCGAGCTACTGCTTTGAACTGGGATTATACTCAAGGCCATTTGGCTACTTCATTCCCGAGAGTAGAAATGTGAATCAAAGATTCTATTCCTTTTTCTGTCATGCGCCAAATCTCCTCTGTTTCAGCTTTCTAGGGTTTGATGGCATGGGATTCTAGCTCTTGTTGGTTTAGGAGAAAGTTTGTGCCAGAATCTTGTGCTTTCTCTTTGTGAGAACATTTCCTGCTGAAATGCAAAGTCTCATGAGCCAAGAATCTGAAAAACTTGAGTATTTTGGGTTTTGCCTCATTCTGCTGTACTTCTCTCGGCAAACCTTTGTAGTCACTGTTTCTTGTTGTTCTTTGCTTGTATTTCATTCTCCTAAGGTCAATTTGGTATTTAGTTTGGAGTCTTTTTCCATTTGACTTGAGAAGAGCAGCAGGCTTCTGTTAATTCTCTGTACTTTTGGGTATCTGCAGTATTTTCTGTTCCTGCTGGCTTTTTAATTCGAGTTTAGTTTCTCGGCCTCGCCTTTTGTCTCTGCTGAACTTGGTCCTGGTCAGACCTCATCCCATATGGTGGTCAGACCGCTCCTTAGCCGGCGGTCAGACCGCTAACCCTAGCGGTCAGACCAACCGATCAACGGCGGTCAGACCGGCCATGGGCGGTAAGACCGGAGGGTCTCGGGCGGTCAGACCGGTGTCTCAGTTGCAGTCTAACCGGCCTTCTGAGTGTGTGGCTACTGCACTCTGATCTGCCTTGTTTTTCTTTGCTTCGTTCTCGTGTCTGTTCAGTATGGATTTCCAGAGAGCTTGAATCATCTTCTTCATAGCTTTTATAGCTATCGGAGAGAAAAAGACAATGTGGATACTTGGGGGCAATTTTTAAAAGGCACCATTCACCCCCTCTGTTGCCATTTCCGATCCTACAACGTACTATTTCCTAGCAAACCCGTGGGAATCGCATCAAGAAACCCAAAAAAACATTGTTGTAGCCTAGGTTATGACCACTATCTTTGACCACTGGCTACGACCACAGTCTTCGACCACTGGCTACGACCACAGCACCTCGACTGCATCTCTAACCACATAGGTCTTGTAGCACTGAAGTCGACTGTAGCTACGACAATCACTACAACAAAATGAACATATTAAGACGTTTTGTTTAAGACGCTTTGAATCGTCTCTCTCTTTTTAGAACCACAATTGAAATAGAGACGCAGTTTGAGACGCTCTAAAGGGTTGCACGCTATTAAATTCTATTAAAACGGCTGTTGAGACGTTTTGGAGTACGTCTCATGTATAAAGACGAAAATTTAGATGTCTTATTTATCATTTGAGATGTCTTATCTATTATCTCCATATAAGAATATTAAAAAAAACAAAATGGTGTAAGTAACGGTATATATATAAAACATAAAAAAAATATCAATCTCAAAGTTAGCCCATCTTCTCTGTCCGCGCGGCCTGCCTACCCCCGCCCCCGGTCCCGGAATTTTTTGTACGGATAATCCATTTTTTATTCGAAATTACATAAATATACCCGCGGGAAAATTTTTTACAAAAATAGGCTCCAGTCGCCTAATGGTTGGGCGACTGGAGCCTTTCGCCCAACCACACGGCGACATTTAATGAATCTACCAACCGTTGGGCGATTAATTGCAGTCGCCCCACGGTTGGGCGACTTCCATCCAGTCGCCCAACCGTTAGGCGACTGCATTTCAGTCGCTCAACGGTTCGGCGACTTCTAGTGAGATATATACCGCGCTCGGCCGTGGCCGAGCGCGGTCACTGTGTCGTTCGGCCGCCGTCGCAGAGAAGAGAGGGAGAGGAGGAGAAGAGGAGGGGAAGAGAAGGAGAGGGAGAGGAGGAGAAGGGGAGGAGGGGAAGAGAAGGAGAGGGAGAGGGAGAGGAGGAGAAGGGGAGGAGGAGAAGAGGAGGGGGAGTGCGCGATTTTCAGGTAATTTTTCGTGTTATATTTTTTGTTAGTGTAGAAAATTAGTTTAGAAAATGTAGTGTAGAAAATTAGTTTAGAAAATTAGTTTAGAAAATTAGTTTAGAAAATTAGTTTAGAAAATGTAGTGTAGAAAATTAGTTTAGAAATTTAGTTTAGAAAATTAGTTTAGAAAATGTAGTGTAGAAAATTAGTTTAGAAATATAGTTTAGAAAATTAGTTTAGAAAATGTAGTGTAGAAAATTAGTTTAGAAATATAGTTTAGAAAATTAGTTTAGAAAATGTAGTGTAGAAAATTAGTTTACAAATTTAGTTTAGAAAATTAGTTTAGAAAATGTAGTGTAGAAAATTAGTTTACAAATTTAGTTTAGAAAATGTAGTTTCAAAATTTAGTTTAGATATTAAATATAGAAATATAATTTAGACATTTAATTTTCAAATTTTGTGTACTAAATGTAGTTTAGAAATAAAGTTTAGAAAATTTAGTTTATAAATTTTGTGTACCATTTATTGTACAAATTTAGATGTAGAAAGTATAATGTACAAGTTTAGATGTAGAAATTTAGATGTACCAAGTTTAATGTACAGTCTTAGATGTATAAAATTTAGTGTTGAAATTATTGTACAAATTTAGATGCAGAAAATTTAATGTTGAAAGTATTGTACAAATTTTGCAGTATGACTCGTCTTTGGACGTGACTCGGAGTGGCGGTTCGCGCTGTTGGACGAGCACGTGGACCGCTCTCATCGCGCTTCCCATCTAGTGCCGCCACCGGGGAGCACGGACGAGCCGCCTCAGCTGGGAGTGGTCCGGACACGGACACCTCGCGTGGCACGGGACTCGACCCTCGTTGGACGCCAGTGAGCACTATTCCAGCGTTTAGTGCGGCCGTTAGTTCGTTCCGTCTGACCTTCACTTTGTTTGCAGGCTGCGGATGCGGGCTACTCCTCTTGCCCGGATGGTGCAGGCCACGAGAGAGGATGGAGCGGCCGGCGGGACAAGGGCGGGACGAGGCGGGCGGGGATCGATCACGACGATTTCCGTTCGACCGTTCCTCGCCGACGGCTTTGGTGGACCGTTGGCGGCCGAGACGCACACTTTCCACCTCCCATTCGGGAGATGACGCCGACCTTGCGGGATGTGTCCTCGCTTCTTGGGCTTCCGATCGCGGAGACGCCGCCTTCCTACCGAGGCCCCGCCGATCGGCGCGCCCGACCGCTCGGCGGTTCGAGGGTGTCGTTCCACCGGCGGCCACCACCACGTGTTCGAGAGGCGCACCCATGGGCCGACACCGAGGTGGCTCGAGCGATGCACGATGCGTGGTATATAAAATCGATCGTATCTTCGAAGCTCTTATTTGTGGTATTACGTACTAATAACAACTTTTTTGCATTCAGGTGGAGCGCATGGTTCCGCAGGCAGACGATCAGCAGGTCTCGCGGCACCTGGAGGCGTACGTGCTGTGGCTGTCTGGTTGGGTGCTTTTCACCACCAACCACGGCAACTCGGTGGATGCGCGCCTTATCGCTTATGCGAGGGCGATCGCTGACGGCGAGCCCCACCAGGTCAGCTGGGGATCGGCCGTACTTGCCGCGACGCATCGCGCTGCGGCGATGCGTGCCACGAGGTCAAGCGAACTCGATCCTCACGGGTTGTCCCCTGCTACTACAGTTGTGGTCGTTCGAGCGCTTAAGCGTCGGACGACCTGTGCTAGACGACGTGGGTCCGTACGGGCCCGAGATGTATCCGGGGGGAGAAGTCGACCGGCCGACGATGGGTTCTATGTGGTGCCGTCGCCGGTAAGTTTTATCACAGTTAACTATTTCTTTCTTATTGACGATCGTCATTGTAAACAACTTGTCTTTCTTGCAGGTACAGTTCGCGACGCGTGCGAGTCACGCGGCGTCACGGTCTTTGTGGAGCAGCTCGACCGCATCACACCGACGACGGCGTCGCGGCGGAGCCGTCTGTTGATCTGGCGGTGCAGGCCCGTGCTCTGGCGGTCCTGTCTTCACTTTGCTTGGTGTGGCCGGGCTTTACGCTCACCGCGCCGAAGCTCGTGTACCTCATCTACGTGGAGGACTACGCACCCACGGTGATGCGGCGATTCGGGCTATGGCAGCCGGTTCCTGTACGAGTCGGACCATCGCTTCCGCGGCACGTGCACGGGTGAGTGTACGTTTGTGCTAAATATGTACATACTTACTACTGCGTTCGCAAGTATCTCACATTACGTAATGGTTTTATACGCAGTACGCGGGAAGGGAGTGAAAAGAGGCACGGATCGGTCGGTGAGAATGCAGCCCAGGTCGAGCGAAGGCGGGATGCGCTCGACGACCGCGTGGACGAGGACCGGCCGTACGACAGCAGGGAGTACGCGGAGTACCTGCGCTGGTACCAGCCGCAGACCCGTATCAGGCTCGTATATGTGGTAGACCCGCCTGCCACACACGTCGCCGCTCCGACGGACACGTACCCCGCGCACTTCGCGCACGACGCTCACCTCGCGGTACGTTACATGTCATTTCAAAGATTCCCAAATGGTAATGTCGTTTCCATAATCGACCATTTTATGTCTTTGTGTCCAGGCTGACGTCGGTTCTGCCCTATACGCCGAGTCCGGCACAGTAGTGGAGAGGCTCGCCAGTGGTGCGCAGCTGACCCATGAGGAGGGCCTCAGCTTTGCGCGTCGGGTGCACGAGGGGTGTAGACGTATCGTTAGCCTACTGTCCTGCACGAGGCTACCGGCGGTCTCCACGCCCCCCGCTACGACTGCTCGTCCACCAGTGCCACCTCCACCAGCGTGGCACTACTCTGGTGCACCTACGTGGACACGTCCTCCACCACCTCACCCGGAGCAGCCAGGGGGTTCAGCCTGGGCAGGGCCTCCTACACCGGTTCACTTCACGCCTCCTACGCAGACCCCTGTCTTCCCCACGCAGGGGGTGTACGCCTCCTCCATGGCGCCAGCTACGGGTACGCATAGGGTCTTATACCGTGTTTATCCGAAGACGACATGCAACGCACTAACGATATTAATATTGCAGGTACTTACCAGCACGGCGTCTCCCCAGGCCAGGAGGATGTGGACCAGTTTTTCGCGCCGTCGCCCGACGTCGCACCGCAGGTTCTTTCTGCCAGTGCCCTCCCCGGTGCACCGGAGATTACACAGCCAGAGGTGCAGCTGACTCCACCAGCGCAGGGGCGGGATAGACACCCTCCTCCTCGTTTTACCTTTTGGATCGTCCTAATCCGTTGCACCGAGGAGGCCAAGCGAGGCCGTATGGGAGGACGCGGGCGCGGTGACGGGGCACAGCAGGGTGACCAGTGAGGCGTGCTGCAGATGCTATATATGTTATGCATGTAATGAAAATACATGCGCCATGTTACTCACAGTTATATTATGAAGTTTATTTAAATTTACATAAGTCTATCATCTCTTTCCGCATATAAACTATCTCACTTAACAGTGTATGTATCGATCGTTCTCTACTCAATCTTTCAAAAAAATTTTAAAACTTTTACACACCTACAATATACAATGAACATAAAATTTTATTACAACTTCACCGTATTTTTACGGTTCAACGTTACAAAATTCACAAATTCTAAAACAATCACGGGGCTACTGCGATCGCTTAACGGGATGGCGATCATGCCGATCGCCATACCAAGAGCGATTTAATGCGATCGCTCTCATCAGGCGAGATATATTGTGTCGCCGTGTGGTTGGCGAAGGCTCGATCGCCCAACCATTAGGCGATCGAGCCTATTTTTGTAAAAAATTTTCCGCGGGTATATTTATGTAATTTCGAATAAAAATGGATTATCCGTACAAAAATTCCCGGTCCCGATCCCCATTGGCAATGCAAATCGCGCGACGCGCGGGCTGCGGACCTAACCTAGCCTCGCCGCTGCGCTCGCTCCGCGGCGGCCGCCTCGCCGCCTCGACCTCGCCTCGCCCTCCACCCGCCTCGCCGCGCGCCCTCCGCCTCGCTCGCCTCCCGCTGCGCCCTCGCCTCGCTCGCCTCGCGCGCCGCGCCTCGCGCTCGCGCCTCGCGCTCCGCAGTAACCACGCCGCGCCGCCTCCGCCCTGCGCCTCTGAAAACGATGCATGTGCAGATGTGCTATGGTAATTTAGAGTTTTTTTTTTGTTTTGATCTATTCTTTGCGGCGAACAAGCAAATACGACTCGTTCCTTCTCTCCATGCAGTTAGTTGCGGATTTGTTTGCCGCCTGGTGCTAATCTCCGCGGTTTGATTCGGTTCTTCAAGATCTCAGCTTTTTTTCCAGAAATTTTTGGGGTTCATCTGAACCCCACGCCATGGAATCAGGTGATTAATGAATTATTCAATTTTTCTCTTAGTTTATTGAGATCCGCATGAGAGTGCATTGTTCCAAGGGAGAAGTTTTTGAGATAGCGATTGGATTGCTCTGGTGAACCAAGCTTTTTAAAAGAAAAAAAGAATCCTTGAATGTTCTGGTGGTTTAGATTCTCTATAGTGGCAATAAAGTGTGATTTTCAAATCAGCCGAGATTCTACATGGATTTCTATGCAAGGGGTGTGATGAGAATTGATTAATCAATTTGGTCATGGTAGTGAATTAAGCTAATTTCACCTGTTGGGATGAGTTCTGATGCCCACCTTGGTTTGGACTAGTTTTGTGGTTGAGTGAATGAATCAACAAAGCTTGTGGTCATTTATTTACACTGTAATGTAGTGATCGTTGATAGTGCATACAGCCTAAAGCTATTTTTTCATGCATATATGCCTTGTATCATGTGGTGCTCATTGATTTTTTTCATGCATATACAGATTGTTGTTATGTGTTGAAAAATGAAAATGAGCAATGCTTTTATGTTTCATGCTTGTATGTGAGTATTTTTGTATGTGCTTCATATTATTCATCAATGATCTTATGATCACACATACATACAGTATACATACATACATACAGTTTTGCTGACTTGTATTATGCATATATCAACTCACAGCATACATACAGTTTTGCTGACTTGTATTGCAACTTGCTACTACAAGAACTGAACCTACATAATTGCTGAAAAACAACGAAACAAACAAAGCATCTTTCATCCTTGCTATCTTCTCGGCTGATTGCAGTCGGATTTGCAGCTCATTGTTCTGATCTGCAAGTTTAGCAGACTTCCTCTGCAAACAGATATTACAATAGTAACTAGGATTGTCAAAACTTAAGCCCAAATCAAAATACTAACCACCTCCCGATTCTGATTACAGACCTGCAGCTACGACAATCGACCGTCGACCACTGCAGCTACGACCATTGTGGCTACGACCATTGGCTTTGACCACAGGCTACGACCACGGGATACGACCACTGTCTACGACCATAGTGTTCGACCACTGGCTACGACCACGGACTACAACCATAGGCTATGACCACGAGCTACGACCACGGGCTACGATCACTGTTTTCGACCACAGGTTATAACCACAGGCTATGACCACGGTGTTTGACCACTGGCTATGACCATGGTGTTCGACCACAGGCTACGACCATGGGCTACCACTACGGGCTACGACTATGAGCTACGACCACTGGCTACGACTGCAGTGTTCGACTACCATCTACGACCACTGGCTACGACTACAGCACCTTGACTGCATCTCCGACCACACAAGTCTCCTAGCACCGAGGTCAACCGTAGCTATGACAATCGACCATCGATCACTATAGCCATGACCACTGTAGCTATGACCATTGACTTCGACCACAGGCTATGACCATAGGATATGACCACTGGCTATGACCACAGTGTTCAACCACTGGCTACGACCACGGGCTATAACCACAAGCTACGACCATGAGCTATGACCATAGGCTACGACCCGCGCGCACGTGAATGCAGAAGCTGATCGTGGAAGGGGCGATGGAGCTGGTGGAGCCGGGGGTGCTGCCAATCGAGTGCTTCCCGTTGTACCTGTCCATCTTCCACAAGGAGCCGGCAGGAGATGTACAGTGCACGGAGCGGCTGCATCAAGGACTTCAACACACTATCGTGGGTGCACAATGCCGTGCTGCTGCGGAAGATTGCCGACCTCTGGAAGAATCATCCCGACGTGCGCATCATATTATTTTCATATGCTGTGCATCTAATTATTAAAGAATATCGATAGACCAAGTTTAAAAATTTAACCGTACCTACCGCTAAATGACATTATTCCGTGGTTGGAGCGAAGACCGAATGTACAAGTCCGGAATGCGCGATTTCCTTTTGCATATGTGGGTAATTGATGGTCAAACCTAGCGTCGCTTTGGACCTTCGTTCACGTTTTTGGGCGCTCGCTTCATGCCTTTTGGGCTTCGGGCTACTATTGTTGACAGCCATGGCGCACAGCAGCAACCACGCCTCAATGCATCAAGCGAGTCAGTGAGGGCCAAGCGGGGGCGAGAGCGAGCGAAACCTAGCGGCGCGTGGCGCCCGTTGAGGCAGGCAAAGCTTCTTGCGCACAGAAGGGGGTCTGGGCTGCCGTGTTCTTCTCCGGCAGCGCCGTCGCCATCGTCCGCTTCCCTGGCTAGCTCCCTTGAGACCTCACCTACCGCATCCACATGTAAGCCTCTGCTTCCTTCGCCTCCAGCTTTTTGTTCATTGCGGTGCCCCTCTAGTGTTCGATTACATGCCAATGACTTCTGCATGTTTTTTTAGTAGAACGCGAGAAGCCTTTTTGTCCAAATTCAAGATTCAGTCCTGGCTCCGCCACTTCACTCTGGACACAGATATGGGTAGGGCCGGAACAGCCTAAGCCTCGGGCTGGGCTAGCGAGCCGCTCTTGGACCAACTCTTAGACTATTCTGTTCATTTTATGATTTTTCATGAATTTTGCATAGACTCTGGTTGTCAGGCCTCGGGCTACAGCCCAGGTAGCCGAGACCTGATTCCACCATTGGATATAGGTATAAAGGGTCTTAAGAAAAAGATCGTTGATGAACATGCAAGATGAAGCAGCAAAGTTAAGACAACTGGTGTCACAGGCCAACAAACAAAACAACCCAAGTGTAGGATTTGATGGTAACAGAGGGAGAGTGAATGGTGTCAACTCAAAATTTTCCCTCAAGTATTTAAGATTATAGCCTCACACATATACAGGGGTGTAGAACACAAAATCCTTACCTGAAAACCTAAACCTACTATTTCAAATCTGAAAATCGATATAACTTTTGATCTGTAGATTCAAATGATATGAAATTTTACAAAAAAATATTTTCAAAGTTATTAAGAACATATTCCAACAAATGATCATGAAAACTATACTCAACGATGAGACCTTTTTTAGTTGAAAGGAAAGGTGCACCGAAATCGAGTCAAAACCAAAATAGGTGAATATAACTTGCTCATGGATAGACGATAATCAAGATGGGTCTAGATATATTTCCACGTCTCAGCAAGCAAGAACATGAAAGAAATCACGTTAAAAACCCTCAGATAAAAAAATCATACTTTGAGGCTAAATCAAGCAAAATCGGGTTTTCTTGATAAACTTGCTATTAAAGTATCTAGATAGGTGGAGATGGATTTCCAGAGGTTGTCTCCATCATCTTACACATTCTTGCCATAGCAACATCAAGAAAAGGAAAAAAGGAGAGATTAACACCAACCAATTCAAGGGCAAATAAATCAAATCATGAGGGATCTATGGAGCTGATCAAAAATTGATGTATTGCTTACTTGAGAAGTTAAGTTTTATAGCCACTCTACCTTGGAGAAAAGAGAGCACACAACGTAGTCAACTCTCAAATCCTAACCTTAGACATGAGCACATGAGAAATGAATTGGATAATTAACACAAGTCTCCATCCCAATCCTTTATATAAGTGGGCTAGCCAGCCACACATAGCCCTTAGTGGATACTATCCACTTAGCAAAATAGGAGAAACATGTTAACCCTATATACATGTGTTTTAACTCACACATCACATGTGTTTTAGCAAAATAGGAAAAACCTGTTAGCCCCATCATTAACTAAGTAGCTGGACTGAAAAATATGTATATAGCAATAGTAGTGGCTAATAAGCCATAGCATTAGCACCCTTTTTTTTTCAAACTTTATTTGTTGCAGGTTACTCCAATCGTTATGTATTCGGCGAAAAAGAACTTTATGCTGTCTTTATCAGATTACTGCAGAGAGACACTGCATAGTTGTAATGGTGCAACATCAGGTACTTACTAATTAAAAAGTGGGTATATGTGAGCCATGTGGCTGCTATAAGGAAGAAAAGGCAACATGTGAGTGCGCTTGTCAATTAAGAACTCAAGGAGGGAGGATTCCCATGTCACAAGTTATAAGTTGCCTAAAACAAAGAGCATGTAACACTAGTAAAGAAGTTGAGTCAAGAAACCAAGAAAACACAAATATATTTGTCCGAATTTACAATATATAAATGGTTTACTTCCTAAATGACATACACAATTAATAAATAAAACTATGTTGCCATGGTATCTTAATTAGATGAAGGCCTTTATGTTGTTCCAAGTTCCCATAAGCTAAAGATAAGCAACAGGTCATAATGTGGGCGTACTCAGTGCTGAAGCTCCCACACTATGTGGGGTCTAGGGAAGGGGATTTTCTAGGCAGTCTTTCCCCTGCTTTGCGGAGAGGCTGATTCGAACCCATGACCTCCAGCGTACAATGGAGAAACTCCACCAATGCGCCAGGCCCGCCCTTCCAACAGGTCATAATACAAATATTTCAAAATGCCATGTGTAGTTTCCCAGAACGTGAAATTTTAAGTAAAGAAGAACAACACTTTGTTATCTTCAAAACAATGTACTCACCATTTTCTGTATTGAGCTGATTCCCATGACACACATGTACCTATGCAAAAACAGTGCGCTTAAGTGACTATGTGAAGTTGTAGTATTTTGCTCATTGATGGTTAGAATTCCTTACAAACATCAATAGGTCCATCAGCAAAACCTTCAGCGAGAAGAGTGTGAAATGGGGTCCCATCTGGGCCCTCACGATACATGACTAGCAATTGATCTGTATCTTGCTTGACCTAAAAAAAAAAAAAGTTTACTGCATATCATCGCAACATATACATAAGAATTGACATGGAAACCTAATAGAATAATTAATCCGATGTGAGAGGCATAAATTGCAAAAAAAAAAATTTGCACTCTCGAAATCGGTGATAGCATGGCATATCAAATAAGAAAAAAAATCAGTGAGCTAGTCACACTATGATGTAAAACAGAGAGTCATTACTACATGTTCTAATCACACAATATGCAGAGCCTTTTCTTTAAACGCGTTAACAACTTCAGTTAAATGCATACCTTCTGTAAGAATAGTGTGAAGCTTGTTGTATTGCAATAGCCAATGGGGCATATAAATAGTATAAGGACTTAAACCCTAGCTAAAATAATGGGAAACGGCATATATACCCTTAACACCCCCCTTAAATGCAAGGCATATGCAATAGCATTGCATTTGGAAGGGTTGACACTAAAATAAGAAAAATCCAAAGCCTGTGTCTTGAAAATATCGTCGTAGCGTGTGGCTTTTGAAAAATTATGTCGAGTACCAACCATCCAGAATCGTGCAATAACCCAGAAAGCACAAAGTGCAAGGGCTGGGAAAGTAGAGAAAAGCTGGAGCAAAGTCGACCGCGGCAACACGATAAAGAGGTTGTGGAAGGTGACACAAAGAGAGCTATCAAATCAAGCCAAAGAGAGACATAGAAGCATAGTAGCACAGATCGAAGTCCAAGACAGCAGTGGCACTGAGTACAAGAAGCACAACGGAGACACAGTGCAGAAAAGCGCGGCGACTCAAAGATAAGCAGCAGCATCATAAAAACTTCTATGATCTATAGTGGCTCAAGGAGAAGAGCAACGGCAACGGCTATGCAAAAGGAAGGAGATGACCGCATTTGATCCAAGAGGATAAATTGTGGCTAGCAAACCAGTCGGCTGACTGACAAAGATTTTGTAGACTAGCATGGCTTTGATGAACAGATGATAGAGGCTACGGATTTGGATGGGCACAACAAAAGACTCAAGAAAAGAAATACTAGCAGCAATAGCACATCCAATCACGTTCTCCCACATCACGCTTCCTTATCCCACCTGCCTTTCCTCCCACGCATCCCCTCCTTCCATTAGCACACACCACCTCACCCCTCTACTCAATAGTCTCCTCGAGTAGGAGATAGGAGCGACGGGCTTCGGGCGGGGTGGGTACAGGAGGGAGCCTGGGGCGGTGTGGCGGTGAGGCGCGCGTGAGCGCAGTCCCAGGCGAGTATGGGCACGGGCGCGGTGGAGCAGCTCCGACACGGGTGCAACATTGGGTGGCCGGCCAAGCACATGCAGGGGGAGAGGGGAATGGCGAGCTCTGGCGGGCGGCGGCAACATGACGGTGACGGCACGCGCAAGAAGAGGTGGGGAACCGGATCCAAGGCGGTGGTTGCCGGATCTGAGGTGGCGGCGGCCGGATCCAAGGTGGTGGTGACCGGATGCGTAGTAGCGAGATCTAGTGGCAAGGAGCCCGGATCCGATGTGGGCAATGATAGCCTGACGGAGGAGCCGCCGGATCTGGTGGTGGGGAGCCCGAATCCGGGCTGGGGCGATGTCAGTGCAGAGGTAGGCGCAGGCAGCCAAAAGGCAACTTGGCGGTGACACGACACGGGCGAATGTGGGTGATGGTGCGTGCTATGGACGACGTTAGGTTGGATGCAGGCGCGACGATCGGATGGATCCGGCATGGAGACGGTTAGATCCGAGAAGGGGCGGCGCGACGGCGGATGAATCCGGAGTCGAGGTGGCTAGATCCAAGCAGTGAAGAGCCCAGCGCCGGGATCCGGCGTGGGGAGCCATGATCTGGCAGCGGGGAACCCAGATTCGGTGAGCGGAGCCATGGATCCCGCACAGTCGTGGGGGCGGGCGCAATGGCCTAGTGACGACGCGGTGGCCAGGCGACGGCACGAACGGTGGTGCAGTGGAGGAGACATATGAGTAGAACGGCGCCGGGGGTAGTGGCCAGGAGGTAGTGCTAATGTTCGACGCCGCCCCCGTATCCGTCGGCTGCTGAGATCATGGTGACCGACCGTGCGTGGGGGCACGTAAGCATCGTGTGCGTACCGTTGAGGCTTGCATCGTGCGACGTACGTAGATGCCTTGGAGAGAGTAAGCACGAAGAGGAAAGAGAAGGAGAAGGAGGACAAGGAGGATGCAGCGATAGCAGTGTAGGAGAGGACGGCGCAGGCGGACATGTGGCAGCCTGTGAGGAAGATAGGGAAGTGGAAGCTGTAGGTGGAGAGGAGGAGCTTGTTGAGGCGGAGAGCGGCAGAGCTTGGATCCGTGCGGTGGCTGGCAGCGGCGCAGGCTTGGGGCGGAAAGAGGTGGCCACCCCCGGGAGTGGAGCACACTCCTCCCGGGGGTGACGGCGGCGGCGATAAAGGAGCTAGGCTCTAAACCTAGGCTCTGATACCATGTAAAAATAGTGTGAAGTTTGTTGTATTATAATAGCCCATAGGACATATAAATAGTACAAGGACTCAAACCGTAAAATAATGGGATAGGATACATATACCCTTAACACCTTCTACTCCTTTTGTAGTGCCCCATGAATCTTCGAAGGTCGCTCATTTCCTGAAGTATTTAGCATTTCGAGAAAATTTGAGACTTTTTTGGTCCTTGCTTCAGCAATAAGGTCAATATTGTCTAAAAAGGGACATAGGCATAATAAATCAAAAACACAGAACAGGCATATTACACAAGTAGGCTAGTAGAATGCCGCAATCAAGTATTCAGCTACCCCTACAAAACCTTCTCTAGTAGGATGGGCACATACAGATCATGAAGCAATTTAATTACATGCACGACATGTCGATATCAGTAGGGAATATGTACAAACTCAAACCACAATAGCCCACACCTTTTTTAATGACATGCAAGTATTCAACCTTGATAAAAACTAATTACAGTTACGACTACATTAATAAATTGTCTACTCCAAAGATGCACAAAAAAAAGAAGGCAGATCAAACCCAAACCTTCATCAGAGCCAGATAGAGACAACTCCAAAATCTGCTTCATTACCAGGGATATCTCAACGAGTCCTCGTCGGCGAGAGCGGGCAACGCCAGCATTTTGTCCAGCCGGTCGCGCAGCTCCAGAATCCACTTCCTCTTCTCCATGGCCGCTACCAGGAAGCTCCTTTCGCACACCTACCTCACACAAAACCAGGGCCGAATCTGACGTGGGGCATGGGGGTTCAGTTGAACCCCCAGAAATTCTGGAAACTAAACTGCTGTTAGTACTACACCGCGCAGCAAATAAATTCGCAACATTGTATGGATTGGAGTACCCATCCCAGAAAGAAAGATTTCGAGGAGATTGCTCACAACAAAGAAAAGATCCCCCAGGGCAAAACTCACTCTTAGAACAAGAATCCAAGATAGCCCAGATGGGATGGATCTCCACTCCACGCCAGTCTAGTAGCGCGGAGGAGGAGGACGACGACGCCTACAAGAGAAGAATTCCTCCGCTTCGAGGTGGCAAGCGTGCTTCGGTGTAAGGAGGCCTGGAGGTGTGTTCGACGTGAGAATTTGAGACGAACGGGGAAGTCAATCGCCGGCACCCGTCGCGAGGGGAAGAAGGAAAAGGATATTTTTCATGTTTTCCCACAATAATGTGCTCGTACCGATTGCACCTTTAAATTGCAGTTTGGTTGTTTATCTAAGAGTACTTTGCTTTGCGGTTAAGTTCGACTGTTAAATTTTCCATAGCCCTGTATAAGGTGATTCTTTTTAGTATTTTTACATACTTTCACGCCTGAGATATCGAATGGGTTCGATTATGAGATATCGAATTCAGAATTAATAAAGTTAGCCAATTTCTCTGGGTTCTTTGTAAATCCTTTGTTACCTTACCTACTGAAGACGTTCAACAAAAGACCAATTATATGCAATTTATTCATTATATTGTACTTTCTGCTGTACATCCAAAATGGAATCCTTTGGTCTTCTGGCTGTGTTTTCAATGCATCCTTGTTTTATATGAGTAATGTTCCAAAACAAACAAGTCATTCTTAAACAATTGTGTTTACACTAAACATTCAAAAAGACATTGGCAAACACACTGATGCATTATTGGCGTGACCACAACCACAAAGAGACGCTGGTAAAAACACTGATGCGTCATTCAGCACACACTGGCGGCTTGTGATCTCAGCTGTGGTAATTCTGACTGAACTACAGCAGAAAGCACGCATGGAAGCGTTGATCAGGAATTAGCTCCAAATCGTTGAAAAAGAAGTTCAAGAATATCCATGGACAGCGAATCAACCGCACATGAAGCATTCTAGCGAAACATCGGCGTATGGCATATCTTCCATCGTCACATCCTGGGTGCCCTCGAGACAGACTCTTTGATGGCGTGCAGTTCCTTAATGATATTTCCAGTCTGCATTCTGCTCGAGGGTAATTCCTGAGAGCAGGACATTCCAAGTCTAAGCAGTGAAACAAGGCAATCAATCTTTCTTTTGTATGAAGAATCATTCGCAGTATGAAGCCCATTCTCGGGGTACAAAGACAGCCGCATGTCAACAACGTCCAACACTCTGTCATGTAGACCCCGCCCGACGTATTCACGAAGGCTCAATCCTTGCCCGAATCCACTATCAGTGGGCCTCTTTCCAGTTACTGTTTCCAAAACTAGAATTCCATAACTGTAAATATCTCCGTGTGTCGATACCATGTTTCCAGCACCATACTCTGTTGCATCAAACGTTTGTAAAAAAGTTAGAACTTTTATAACACATATAGTTCAAGATTTAGGGCAAAGTCACAATATTATAGACAAAAACTAAAGGCTGCTTCAATCAAAATAAATTGCTTCTGCAACTTCTTTAGAAGTTTCTCTAACTGCACGCATTATTTGATAAATCATTAGGCAACAATAACAACAAACAAGTAAGAAAACAGAAAACACATTAGGCTAACCTGGGGGAGCATAACCGATTGTCCCTCTAAATCCCACGGAGCTTGTTCGCTGTTGAAGAACTGAGTTTGTCTCAACAAGAATCTTAGCAAGTCCGAAGTCTCCAACATGGGCTATCATCTCAGCATCTAAGAGCACATTGCTTGGTTTTAGATCACAATGTACAACGGGTGCAGGCCCTTGGCAATGTAGGTAATCCAACGCATTAGCCACATCAAGCAGTATGGTAATTCTCTGAAGGAGATTTAAGTACTTATGCTCTGTTTGCTCATTTGTGTCAGGATGCAACCAGCCTTCTAAACCACCATTAGGCATGAAGTCAAACACGAGTGCTTTGAAGTCATTCCCTCCCGTATCAATGCTTGAGCAAGTTGTAATTATCTTGACAAGATTCCGGTGTCTCTGGTTTCGCAGTGCTTCACATTCGGCTATGAAACTCCTGAGTGCCCCAGGTGTTTGAAGTTTTAGTACCTTCACAGCAACAAGATATGTGCTTTCACCAGCTTGACTATCTAACTCTCCTTTGTATACGGTTCCAAATGACCCAGAACCCAACAAATTGGTTGACGAGAAACCATCAGTTGCATTTACCAATTGAGAATAAGAGATCAATGGGTGGCCTTGCATCGTTGTTGTTGAAGGGAATTTTGTTTTGCTTGTTTTGTGCCAAGTAAGAAGCTTGTAGAGTAATGGAAGGATGAGTAGTGTTGCAATGAGAGAAATAACAACAGGAATCACCGGAAATCTTTGCTTTTTCTTCGATAATTCCAATGAACATGGAGGTAAATGTAGATCAGTTATGCCCCCACAAAGCTTGCCATTGCCTTGGATTGAGACTCTAGTAACATTTGCAAAAACACCGACATTTGGCACTTCTCCAACCAACCTATTGAATGAAAGATTTAGATGATTGAGCATGCTAAGCTTCCCCAAGAGCTTGGGTATTTGGCCTGACAAATTGTTGCTTGATAGGTCAAGAGCTTGCAAACCCCTCAATCGACTTAGGACTGATGGGATACCGCCGTTTAAGAAATTGTTTTTGAGCTGTAGACTCTGGAGAAGTTGACATTCACCGAGGGTGGTAGGGATTTCACCAGTTAATTTGTTCGACTCTGCATGGAATTCTACAAGATTTTTTAGATTCCCAATTTCTTGTGGTATTGATCCCTCCAAGATATTGTGGGATAGATCCAAAGATATAGAGAGGGTTGTGATGTTGAATAATCCACTAGGTATTTGACCTGTGAAGTTATTACTAGCAAGACTTAGATCCAACAACTCTGTCAGGCTTCCAAGTGTGCTTGGTATCCTACCGCTAAAGGAATTTCTGCCGAGGTACAAATAGTTTATTTCTGTAAGATTTCCCAAGGTCGTTGGGATTGACCCACTAATTTTGTTTTCAGATGCATAGAGACGACGCAGATTTTTAAGCCTACCTACGGAAGACGGAAGAGCTCCTGTGAAATAGTTGTTACCGAGACCAAGATTTTGCAAGTTGACAAGGTTGCCGATATCTTTGGGTATGCTTCCTGAAATTGTGTTTGCTCTAAGGGTGAGATGTGTTAGTGATGTGGAAAGATTGGAAAGTGAATCAGGAAGGACTCCTCCAAACTTACAATAAGCCAATTGCAAGGTTTCTAACATGGAGCAATTTGTTAACGATGTTATAAATTTCCAATCTTTGGGTTCTTTAGCTTCAAGCATAGTATATGCGAGTAGAAGCCATTTCAGATTTCTTAAGTTTCCAACCTCAGGAGGAACAGTGCCGCTGAAAAAGTTAGAAGAAAGTTGAAGTAACGACATATCTGAAGCATTAGCTAGTGAGGTTCCGTGGAAATGACCATGAAACTGATTGTGGTCGATGTATATTCTCTCGAGATGGGGAAGTGCTTGGAATGCATTTGGCGGTATCATTCCACTTAGCATGTTATACTGGACAGAAAGTACTGCTAGGGAGGAAATGTTCCAAATGGAAGCAGGGATAGCTCCAGTTAAGTTGTTAAAGCCTACAGCAAGCCCAAGTAAATTGGACAACATGCCCAAAGAAGAAGGGATAGCGCCTGATAGCATGTTATGACTAACAGAAAGATACTGGAGTGTGGTCAGATTGCCCAAAGCAGGTGGTATCTCTCCAGATAATCTGTTGTATTTCAAATCCAAGAATTTGATTGATGGCAACCTTGCCAGCGATCCAGGGATCTCACCTTGGAGGTTATTATTACGAAGGTCAAGTGTTGTCATCTTGGTGCATCCTCCCAGAGCTACAGAATGCCTCCTTGGAGAGAATTTGTGCTCGAGTTCAGCACACGAAGCTTGCCGAGATGACCAAGCTCGGAGGTATCCGCCCAACGAGCTGGTTGTTCCCAAGGTTCAGCTTCTTGAGAAAGGATAGGTTGCCCAAAACGGAGAGATGTGTCCCGACAGGTCAAGGGAGTCCATGAGCAGCGCGACGACCTGTCGAGTGCCGACGATACCAGACAACCGCTGGCCAGCTGCAGTAATGGGCGGAAATGTTCCATGAAGCCAGCAGACCAGATGGGCCTTGGGACAGCATGGACTTGAAGGAGAGGAGCGCAAGCTCGTCAGCAATGGCATTGCTGCTCCCCGGAGAGGGAAACGCCGCCAGAGCATGGGAGCAGAGGCACAACAACGAGAAGCTGAACAATGTTATTACTCCCATCATAAGTGGCTACAAGTCCTGAATTGTATATGTCGAAGTGTTTAGTTGAAGGGATGGTAGTTCTTGATATATAGTTCAAGGGTCGGTATCTAGTGCAGAGTGGGCTAAAGATATAATAAATTCAAGAAATGTACCACAAAACAATACTCTGAAAAAAAAACCCAAGAGAATGGAGTTCAGTATGTATACCTGGAAAGAATTCTTATTTTAAACATATCTAGAATATGAGAACTAAAAGAGACAAGTCAAGCAAAAGAGATTGATCAGAATGCATGTTTTGGGAAAGCTGTAAAACACATCAAACTACAAAAGAAACATTGTTTCATCTTTTTTTAATTTATCTACAGTGTTTTTGTACTAATTTGAAATGAAGCCTAATTTGCACTTTGCACTTGACTAGATGCTTTCTTATGATATATATGAGTGTGGAACGAGTTCTTATTTTTACTGACTTGGTTGATGCAAGTCCAGTTCCAGTATTCGTGAGCAGGGAAAACAATTTCGACCGAATTTCAGTTTTCTCAATGAGGTCCGATGAATTGCAAAACCAGTGAATTTTGGTTCGAAATTTGGAATTTAACTAAATTCCTCAACTAATACAAGGTAAGAAATACTTAGCTAGCCTAGTGGTAAGGATGGTGGTTGGTGAGCACTAGGTCTTGATTTAGGCCCCAAAACCAACACTATTTTTTTTATTTTTCCATTTCTACTAAAAAAAATCAGATTTAAAATCTACAAATTTCAAACGAATTTTTCCAAGATTTTCTGGAATTTTCGACTTTCGGATTTATTACGCGCGGGGGGCCGGAAAAGTTTGACCTGCTCTTGAGTCGCGCCGAAGTTCGTAAGCCATCGATCTCTAGTCATCTTGCCGGCATTCCACAGACGTTCATTGGTCTAGCTCTAGTGTTCTCACGATCTAATGTATGGAACGTCAGAGACTCCGATATAAATATATGGGACGGCAGAGACTGCTAACCACTAGCAAAGGACGCGCATTCGGTTGCGCAATCAGTATGGTTTTAAATAACAGGATTCCTTTCTTTACACAAGTATTTTGGTCGTTGTCATGGAATTTTTTTTCTGTTTTTTGGCGATGAGGGCATTGTTATGTTTGGCCGTGGCTAATTCTCTACCAACGCTATTTTATTTTTGTTTTTCCATTTCTACTAAAAAGTCAGATTTAAAATTTAAAATTTCGAACGAATTTTTTGAGATTTTCAATTTTCAGATTTATCGGTGGGGGTGAAAAAATTCCGGAAAAGTTTTCTTGAGTCGTGCCCAAGTCGGTAAGCCATCGATCTCTAGTCATCTTGCCGGCCTTCCACAGATGATGTTCGTTGGTCTAGCTCTAGTGTGCTTCCGATCTAATGTATCGGACGGCAGAGACTGATAATATATGGGACGGCAGAGACTGATAATATATGAGACATTCTCTACCTTAACGTCCCCATTATTAGATGGTCAATCGTTTGTCAGCTTATAAGATTGACATACTTTTAATGAGATAAGACTACCTTAATGTAAGGGGGCATGGGCGCGAAGGCGAGGCAGGCACCCAGAATGGCGCCAATGAAGGCTGTGGGCGGATGATCTGTCGGAAGAACTGAACCATGTAATGGAAATGTATTGCTGTACTGTGTACAGTATGTACCGGGCTATACCGGTTGTATCTAAGGGAACTCGGTTGAATATAACCGAGCTGGGACATATACGTAGGGCTGTAAACAAGCTTACCTTTTCAAACTTAAGCTCGATAGAAACTCGAGTCGATCTCAAGCCGAGCTTGAGTTAGGGTCCAAACCTGGACCTGGGCTCGAGCTCGGCTCGGTCTAAGCTCGTTGAAGCTCGACAACAGTTAAAATAATTTGTTGTGCACTATTTTTCAATAATAAGAAAATTTGGAATTCGAGCTCGGCTCTAATAAGTTCAATAACAATCAAAATAATTCAAACATATACTAATTTTCAATAATAAGAAAAGTTCGAACTCGAGTTCGGTTCGCGTAAACTCGGTAAGAATTAATATGTATCATTATTTAAGCTTGAACTGAGACTCACGAACTATTCGAGGTCGGCTCGGTGAAGCTCATGAGCTCGAGATCAAGCTCAAGTTCGGCTCGTTTAAAGTTTGAGCTAAGTTTAAATCGAGTCTAGAATAAACCAAAACAAGTAATTCGCGAGCTTCGATCTTTTTTTTTATAGGCGGGGATTTGCTCATGTGCCCCAAAGTTTAATGGCGTTTGCTCATTTGACCCATGATGTCTCACTGGCATGTGGGCCCTGGACCCGCATGTCAGTGAGATATCATGGGGCAAATGAGCAAACGCCATTAAACTTTAGGGCAAGGGAGCAATTTTTCCCTCTACTTTCCCCGTCTTCCCCCAAATCTGAATCCTCAAATCCCCTTGGAAATTCTGAACTGCTCTTAGGTCCGTGACAATTGGTATCAGAGCCCTCTGTTGCCCACTCTGGCTCCCAAGAAGAAGCTCAAGTAGTTCAAGGAGAAGATGACCCAAGCCATGGCGTCGATGGAGAAGAAGACCAACACGATGTCGAAGATGGTAAAGCAGCTCTGCAATCAGTTCACCGTCTTCGTGGCACAGACCGAGACGACACTAGGGGAGATCAAGGCGTGCCTGGCGACCGTGGAGACCAAGGCAGCCACACCGGAGTTCCAAAGCCCGCAAGGAACACCGAGCCCTTAGGCAGCGACAGCGACGTCGCAATTGGCGCTTCAAGGATCGCCACCGTCGAGCGACCGCACCACCCGACCTCAAGGTGACCACGATGGGCTCCTTCGAGCCCCTCAACTCGTTTGGTCACGGATATGTTCCCGGTACAATTACATGTACATCAGGTGTTCGATGAAAGGCGTCAAGAGAATAGAGATCGCAGCCAGTTCTACCATAATCCCCCCATTCGTCTAGGACCAAACCCCACCCCCAAAATGGAGTTTTCGAAGTTTGATGGAGAGAACCCAATGTTGTGGAGGAAGAGATGAGAGACCTACTTTGAGGTGTTTGGAGTGCAGGTGATGCTTAAGACTAGATTTGTAGCCTTGAATTTCGTAGGCACTGCGGCATTATGGCTGCAAAAGGTAGAAGAAAAGGGCAAGATAGAACACTCGGAGGAAATGTGCAAAATGGTTAACCATAAGTTTACTAAAGACAAGTACCAGGATTACCGACACCAATTGAGGACTCTGAGACAAACCACATTAGTGCAGGAGTACATAGACAAATTCAAGCAATTACAGCATCATCTTTGGTTGTATAATCCCACTCTAGATGAAACTTTTTTTGTTAATGAGTATTTGGAGGGCCTAAGAGACAACATCCGTTCTGCAATTTGGCTACACTGTCCTTCTGATGTCGATACTGCTAGTGCCTTGGCCTTATTGTAGGAGAAAGAACTCGAGGTAGGACCAACAAGAAGCTTTGGGCGACCCTGGTAGGAAGCAGTCCAAATTTAGCCTCTCCAATGATAAACACAAGTCTTTCATGAAAGGGGAAGTGTACAAGCACCTATCTAGAGAAGAGCCAAAGAAATCTGATGAAGACCGAATCAAAGAGAAGTTCGCAGCCTTGAAAGCATACCGTAAAGCAAATGGACTATGCTATACATGTGGAGAGAAATGGAGTAAAAACCATTACTACCCAGAGAAGGTGTCACTTCATGCGGTAGAGGAGTTCCTGAAAGCTTTGCACTACCCTTCGGACTCAGAGGATAGCGACACTGAGCACACACCAGCCAGAGTGCTTATGCTCATCAATCAGCCTCCAATAATGACTCAACGCAAACGACACACCCTTAGATTGCAAGGAAATATTGGCAAGCAAGAAGTATTGATTTTGGTGGACTCGGGCAGTGTTAGCTGTTTTGTGAGTGATCAGTTGGTGCAACAGCTACAGCTGATGACACAGGTCATTCGAAAAACCTATTTTATGGTAGCTGATGGGGGAACCTTGAGCTGTACACAATCTATACCTTAGCTCGAGTGGTTTGTTCAAAATCACACATATTTCCAAGACATGAAATTGATTCCTCTTGGGAGTTATGATATCGTCTTAGGCACCAACTGGTCGGAAGACCACAGCCCCATGTGGATTCATTGGTGCAAGAAGACCATGAGGTTCACACACTAGGGACAACATATCTAGCTCCAAGGAGTTCCATTATCTAAAAAAAAAGCTCCAAGGAGTTCGAGATATGGCTGTGGTCTGCAGACCCATTGGGCATAAGAAACTAAAAGGATTACTCAAATGCAATACCATCACACATTGCGTCTAGGTGAAAACACCCATGGCAGAACAGACAGGCAATAGTGCAACGTCCCATGACTACCATAGCCTCAAAGAAGAGCCTCAACCTACAATGCCTGAGCCAATTCATACCTTGTGTAATACCCCAATTATGCATTAGGGAAAATGATAGCGATTAAGGAGTGAAGTTTTGCCGTCAGACCCATCGACCTTTTTAGAGTGTCGAATCAGTATCGCGCGCAGAGGTTCCCAGACCATCCCAGGACGGTCGGCACCATCTGGAGAGCCAAGTAGCGCCCTCAGAGGTTCCCGGACCGCCTAGGGACAGTCGGCACTGAAAAGTCCCCAAAAATTCAAACCAAAATTTTAATTTATTTTTGCTACATTTTTGGGTGTTTTTCTGAAAACTTTCCCTTTCGGGAAAGTTTTCCCCGCCACCGCTTTCCTTTTTCGGCCGGGCGCCTCCCCTCTCCCTCCGGCGCCCCGCTCCTTCCCGCCTCCCTCCCTGCGCAGCGCCTTCCCCCACTCCCCCCTGCCGTTGGCGCCCGTTTCCTCTCCGCCTCCTCCCTCGCACACGCGTGCGCGCTGCGCCCGCAGCCGCACCGCCTTGGCTCGCCTCTGCGCCCGCGGTTTTGCCCGCGCCACGCGTCGCCTCTTCTCTGCCCCGACCCCACCTGGCAGTCCCCGCCCCCTCCTTCCTCCGCGCGCGGACGCGCCCCCGCCCTGCTGCCGCTCACCTGCTCCCCTCTCCCGTCGCCTCGCCATAACTCCCTCTGCAGAGCCGGCGTCACCCCGGTCATTGCTCCATCCCGCGGAGGAGACTCCCTACCTGCCCCTGTTGACCCCGGAGCCGCGCCCGTGCCTTCTCCCCCACAGCTCCCCTCTTTCCCCGCCGGGTATAAAAACCGCCCCACGGCTTCCTCCTTCTTCTTTGCTTCCCAAGCCTCCCCAACACTCCTATTCTCCTCCCTCCACTCCAGAGCAACTCCCCGAGCTGCCAATCGGAGTCCCGCCGCCCGTAGCTCCGCCACCGCCTTCCCCTACGCCGGCGACCCCGTGAAGTCGATCTCCTTCTCTCCCCCTCCATTCCTCAATTGCATTCGTCCAGAGCATCCTTACCCACTCCTACTCACATCGCCGTCCTCCTCTAGCCAGGTGAAGCATCGTGGAACGCCGCCGTCGAGACTCCCTTCCGGCCGCCGCACCCTCTCCGTGGCCAGCACGCTCCGCAGCTCCCCAGCTCCCATCTCCGCCACCAATGTGAGCCCCTTGGCCCCCTTCCTGTGTGACCGCGGTCGATCGAACTCTCTCGCCGCCGGTGACCTCCCTCGCCGTCGATTAGCAGAAACACACCCTTCTCCCTCCCGCCATCTCCATTGATCCCATCGCCCCCCAAAGCCCCAAAATGGGTTTCCAAGGTCGAGAGCTAGCCGTCGATGCCCCCTTGCCGCCGTAGTCGCTTGTGTCGCCGGAGAGCGGAGGCTCCCCTATCTCCACCTCTCTGTGGCGCGCGCCCGTCGGGCGGAAGACGACGACTGTCGTGGCCGCATCTCCACCGCCCTTCCCACTCTGTGCCTTCTAACCGTAGCCGTCAGATGACCGCCCTTCGCGACCGTCCGATCTTCATAAAGCCCCCTCTCCGCCTCCGTCCGATCCCTCCCTTACCGCTTTCGCCCCATCGCATCTGGCCGCACTGCCGGGGCGTCGTCGCCCATCCGCCTGCGGCGGCGCAGCGCGATTGGGCGCGCCTCTCGCCCACTCCGTTCCCAGCAGCGTGCGCGCCGGGCCGCCTGGGCTGCTCGGCCGTGCGGGCAAATTCCCGGCCGGGCCACACTGTTGCAACGGGCCGACCGTCTACTGTTCACCCGATTTTCCCGAGTTTAATAATTTCTAAATTCCAGAAAAATCCAAATAAATCATAGAAAATCACAGAAAATCTCAAAAATTCCCAAATTTCACCACTTTGCTCCAAATAATATCCTGCTCCACTTCCATAGATTCATCCCAGATAAATTCCTAAAATTCCCATTTGGAGATTTATGCATTTTACTCATTTTTAAATAGTTTATTTTCCCTCGCTTGATTAGTCTCAAGCTGGATTTAATTATTTTATGTGTTTGCGTTAGTGTCGGAGATTCCGGAGGTTCAACAGCAGGCTCAGGATCCAGGTGTTTCTTCGTTCGAGTTAGCTGAGATCATCCGGATTGACGGTAAGTCCCAAATCCTTTGATCATGTTGCAACCCATGTTATTTAATTATGTTATTATGCTATTTGCATTAAGCTAGTTCTGAAATGTTAGTTCAAAGTAAAATAAAATGTTTAAAATGACATGTTATGTAGTTAAACCTACCACCGACAAATGCCCTGTTAAATTTGTAGCCATGTCTTTGTAACCCTAGAATTAATTACCTGTTAATCTAGATAATTGTAGGTTACTATTATCATGCAAAGTCTTTACACTAATAAGGTTGTGGCTGCGGGCCAATAGGATTTGCAAACCCGACTCTAAGGTAGGGTGGTATGGGACACCGTATCTTAGAGCGGAGAGTGCCGGCGTGCACAAGGTAGGGTAAATGTTGGGGAAGAGCCGCGAGACGGTCTCCGCCCATCTTTTACCCTAAGATTGAAGGTAGGGTAAAGGTGTTGTGGGAAACCGCGAGACGGTCTACGCCCACCGCTTACCCTAGGTTGGGTCGCGGACCTGGCGAGGTTGCGGACCATGTGAAAATATAAGGACTGAAACCCTTACGCTGAGCAAATGTCATAGTGATCGCTCAACCACAGGAGTTGACTTGTCAACACTGGTCTAGTAGCTGCTCAACTCGATTGAAACTCTAGAGGTGTGGCGGAGAAGGAGGATAAGAAGTGAGGTTAGGCAGGCCGTGCTGCGGGTGCCTAACAACGGTAGAGTTCACTCGAAGTGGACGTTTGTATTATTATTATTATTAATATGTGCCAGACCCGAGTGGATTCTACCGGGTAGAGCCTATATAAAGAGTTGAGCAGTGAAACGACCTGGCTTTCTTAACTCTGTCGCGGGAGTTAAGGGATCGTGTGGGTAAAGCTGAGCAAATTCTGCAGAGTCAAATAAATGGTATTCGAATACGCCGTGCTCCCGGTTAATGGAGCTGTGTCACTTGGGTGATTCCATTAGCGAAGCTTAAGTAGTTTTGTACATGTTTTAACTTGATTAGTTGGTTAATTGAATTTTCATGAAAAACCCCTGAGATCTTAAGGAGTAGTTTTGGGTCCGTTTTATAAAAATGTTTGCAAATAAAACTGCATCCACTCAAAGCTAATAAACCAAATATACTCTCTTCCTTTGTTAATCCGTGCATGTAGTAAGTTAGAGTCCCTTTGGGGCTTGCTGAGCCGGTTGTTTGGCTCACGGCTTGCTTAATCCACTCTTTAGAGAATCAAGACAAAGGTGAAGGTTTTCCCGTCAAGGACGCCCCTGAGGATCGCTTCTTCGACGAGGACCCGTGGCTTTAGGTCTTGGCCGCGCTCAAGCGGATTCTGGAGTTTTTGTGATGTAAGTATATTTTGGGCTTGCACGCCCCGCTGTCGAAAAATGGATGTTAATCCATATGTAAAATATATGCTGGACTTTTGTTGTAAGCATGCAATGGTATACTCTTGCGCGACACTCCATAACTGTTCATGCGTGAATAGTTGCGGAATGCCGTGTCCGTACGAGCCCCTGGAAACGGGGGCGTAGACCACACTTGCCAGCGTAATTGCAATGATGGAGCAGAATCGCCATCAAGGGGAACAGAATATCTTGCGAGTACTAGATAAGCAGGCCCAATTACTTGAGCAGATTGCAGCCAGGTCTTCGGGTGTTCAAAGTGGAGGCAGGGGCGAAGCCCAATAGTGGCCCGTGGGTGCAGGTGCACCCCCCAAAAAATCGAAAATAAGCTATTACCATCTGATTTCAGCCTTATAAGCACCCCCCTTGGGCCAATATGTTGCACCCCCCACAGCCCAACTTAGAGCAGGCAGCCCAGTTAACTTGAGCCCATCACAGGAAGCTGAACCGCGCGCGGTGCGTCTACTTTGCTCATCCGCTGGCTTCCCCTCGAGGCTCGCGAGTCGCGTCCCTTACTGGCTTACTCGCGTGATGCGTCGCTCTGTCTTCCCTTCCCGTCCGTGGGCCCTGGTCGCTAGGCGCTGCGTCGCTGTGACTGTGAGCCTGCAACCCTGCTGAAGTGCGGAGAGTAGAGAGCCGCTGCCAGCTGCCTGCCGGTCTACCGACTGTCCGACTACCGTGCAGGCGTGCGTGAGGCGTCCACTGGCATCAAGGATTCAATTCAATCCTTCAAGCTTCAAGCCTTCAAGGTACGTAACGTAAGTACTAGTGTACTACTCCGTAGATTTTTAATTTAGGTACGTAAGACCTTCAATTTAGGTCTGTAGCTACTAGCTGTAGTCTTGTAGATTTTTGCCTCTATTTCTTTCTCAAGTAATTTATTAGACAGCGTACTATCAACTGTGTACAAAGATCTTTCTTGTTTTAGATATTTACTTAGCATTATTGCTATTGTCTACTAATGACAGATTAATTGATGGAAAGATTTTTCAAAAGAAAAGCGCCAGAGCCAGATAGTGGCAACAATGCCCGCAATTCATGTTTGGATGATATCAACTGGGAAGAGGAGATTAAATACGATCCAGGGTTGCGGAAACAGATTGATGACTACCATCCTAATCTTAGAGAAATGGTGAGAAGGAAGTACTTGGAAAAAGGGCCTTGCCAACCTCGCACATTTAGTTTTCCTGTGACACAGATTGAAGGAGGCCCAAGAAGGTTTGTTCCAGAATGGTTTGATGAGTTTGGAAGTTGGCTTGAATACAGTGAATCCAAAGATAGAGAATATTGTTTTTTCTGTTTCCTATTTGCAATTAATTTATGAGCAATTGCCTTATTTGCTATGTGGAGAAAGAAGAAATGATGAAAGTCACGAATGAGTCCGTGATTCGTCGCTTCATGAAAATGCAAGAACGCAGATTTGATGGTGACAATTAAAGGTAACGTAATGTATTTGTTTTAATTTGATCATTTTTTTGTTGAAAAATTAAAATTGAATCATAAGTCATTTGTTTGTTTTTTTTAGGCCGTCAAATTGTCGAGGATGATCAAGATGTGAAGTCAAATGATATATTTTGCCTATGCTAATATTTTTCGACCATGCTAATAGTATTCATTTTGTTAAATTTTTTGTCACTTCTTTATAGTCGCACCCCCCTCTGTTACGCTCTAGCTTCGCCACTGAGTGGAGGGAATAATGCCCCTCGGGATGGTTCCCCGATCACCATTCGATGGGCAGATTTTCAAAAGACACGTCCGCCAGTTTTTACACCCTCAGCTGACCCTATAGCAGCTGCAGATTGGCTGGTGGACGTGGAAAGAAAACTACAGACTGTACAATGCGAAGACAAGGAAAAAGTGCTATATGCTTCCCACCTATTGCAAGGTGCTGTAGCTACGTGGTGGATCAACTATCAGCGCACCCTTCAAAACAGAGAAGTAACTTGGGAAGAGTTCTCAAAGGCCTTCCGTAAGGCGCACATCTCAGATGGCATCACGGAGGCCAAGCGTCGAGAATTCTTAGCGCTTAAACAAGGCGGACGCACTGTCATGGAGTATTTGCATCAATTTAACCACCTATCCAGGTTTGCTCCGGAGGATGTTGACAGCGAGGATAAGAAAATGAGCAAGTTTCGAGCAGGACTGCAACAGTCATTGAAGTTCCATATCTCAGCCATGAAGTTCAAAGACCTGCACGATATGGTGGACAGCCTGATCACTTCAGAAGAGGCTAGAGGTGAAATGGAAGATTACAGGAAGCGTAAGGCAGTGCACAAATCTCAGTCTTCTTCGCATAGCGCCCAGCGAAGCAAGACCTCGGGATCATCCTCATTTCGATCCCCATCCTCCCGACAGTATGTGATGCTACCAAAGAATCAGTCTGGACAATCTCAACAGTACAATTCTCCTTTACACTTGGCCATCAAATGCCCCACCTGTGGTGGGAATCATCTTGCTAGCAGCTGTCCGCAAAGGTCAGATGCTTGTTTCCACTGTGGAGAGATTGGACACTACAAGCATCAGTGTCCCAGGAGGAGTTTGCCATCAGATGCAGCTAAACTCTAAGTCCAAAACCAGCAGCAGCAGGAAACAAAGTCACAGTCAGGCCCTAACACCCCCGAAGGAGGCTATCTGTAGATCAAGACAGCCGGACCCCAATCACCCGCACGCACCGCGAACTTCACATCTGCAGGCAGAAGCAAAGGTCGTACCAGACCCACATTCTATGCAAAAGTAAATCATGTGTCCGCAGAAGATGCAGCTGAAGCTAGTGACATCATTGCCGGTATGTTCCCAATCAACACCATACCTGTATTGATTTTATTTGACCCTGGTGCAACGCATTCATTTATTTCGAAGAGCTTTGCTTCAAGAAATCAGTTGCCTTCTGTTTCACTGCCAAGACCTTATGTGGTTGAAACCCCTGGGGTTAGAATGGAGTCCCACCGTGGGTGTGCTGGACTTAATATAAAAATCCAAGTGGTAGACTTTAGAGCAGACTTATTGCAATTAGATATGTCCGGATTAGATGCCATCTTGGGCATGAACTGGCTAGCCAAGAACAAAGGCAAGGTAGATTGTGAGATCAAAACAGTATCCTTGGTGAATCCTGAAGGTCAGAGAGTGGTAGTAGAAACAGACCGAAAGGTGCTGAAAGATGCCAGAAAGCGTATGATCAACATGATAGCAGTTACACCTAGTCAAGTACCAGTGGTACAAGAGTATCCAGATGTATTTCCGGAAGAATTGCCAGGAAGACCCCCTGACAGACAAGTGGAACTTGCCATAGAGTTGGTTCCAGGTACAAAGCCAATTGCCAAGCACCGGTATAGAATGTCAGCTAGTGAATTGAAAGAGTTGAAGAAGCAACTAGATGAGCTACTGGAAAAAGAATTTATTCGACCGAGTGTTTCACCTTGGCTGGCCCCAGTTCTGTTTGTAAAGAAGAAGAATGAAGAGCTGAGGATGTGTGTCGATTACAGAGGTTTGAATGCTGTCACAATCAAAAACAAGTACCCATTGCCCAGAATGGATGACCTGTTTGATCAACTTAAGGGTGCCAAAGTATTCTCCAAAATCGATTTGCGCTCGGGTTATCATCAGCTAAAGATCCGAGAGCAAGATCGAGAGAAGACAGCCTTCATCACCAGATATGGACTATTTGCGTTCACGGTCGTTCCCTTTGGTTTAACCAATGTGCCAGCTTATTTCACGAATCTTATGAATCTGGTGCATATGGACCAATTGGACCGATTCGTGATAGTCTTCATTGATGATATTTTGATATATTCCAAGAGTGAAGAAGAACACAAAGAGCATCTGCACATGGTATTGACAAGATTGGGAGAGCATCAGCTATATGCCAAGTTCGACAAATGCAGCTTTTGGCTGAATGAAGTCGCCTTCTTGGGTCACATTATATCTGAAGATGGAGTCAGGGTTGATCCAGAAAAGATTTCAGCAGTTATAGAATGGAAACCGCCCAAGACAGTAACAGAAGTGAGAAGCTTCCTTGGATTGGCGGGCTATTATCGCCGATTCATAGAAGGATTCTCACAAATTTCTTGTCCACTCACTCAACTGCTGAAGAAGGACAGACCATTCACCTGGACAGATGCATGTGAGGAACGTTTTCGGCTGCTGAAGACCAAGTTGACAACAACACCAGTGTTGATTTTGCCCAACCCAGAAAAGGAATTCCAAATTTATTGTGATGCTTCAAAGCAAGGTTTGGGATGTGTGCTTATGCAAGACGGAAAAGTTGTTGCCTATGCTTCGAGACAGTTGAAGCCGCAAGAAGAAAACTACCCCACACACGATTTAGAACTAGCAGCTGTGGTGCATGCACTCAAAATTTGGCGGCACTACCTGCTAGGGAATCGTTGTGAGATATACTCAGATCACAGGAGCTTGAAGTATCTGTTTACACAGCCAGAGTTAAACATGAGGCAGCGAAGATGGCTGGAATTAATTAAAGACTATGATGTTGAGCTTCAGTATCACCCGGGCAAGGCAAATGTAGTGGCTGATGCCCTTAGCCGAAAAGCTCGTCCAAGCAAAGTCAGCACGACAGAGTACCCACCAGAATTGCAAAGGGATATGCTACGACTGAATTTGGTGATTACAGAACAAGGCAGTATGGTAGCATTAGAGCTTCGACCATTATTGACAGATCAGATCAAAGCAGCACAAGATGAAGAAATTCAAAAACTGAAAAAGGAAGTTCAAGGAGAAAATTCAACAGAGTATGCGATAGACGAGCATGGAATCCTCACCTTCCGTGGTCGCTATTGCATACCCGACAAGAAGGAGTTAAGAGAGTTAATCTTATCTGAGGCTCATTCGTCCCAATTTTCGATCCATCCAGGAGTCACTAAGATGTATCAAGATTTGAAAAAGAAGTATTGGTGGAACCAGATGAAGAAAGAAGTGGCAGAGTATGTGGCTAAATGTGATGTCTGCCAGCAGATCAAGATAGATCGCCAAAAACCATCGGGATTGTTGCAGCCTTTGCCAATACCCGAATGGAAGTGGGATAGCATTGGAATGGATTTCGTTACTGGACTTCCCAAGACTCGTGAGGGATATGACGCTATCTGGGTCATTGTTGATAGATTGACCAAGGTAGCTCATTTCCTCCCGATCAAACAAACTTATGGGAAGGATAAGCTTGCCGAGCTATATTTGACCAGAATATTGACACTACATGGAGTCCCAAAGAAGATTGTGTCAGATCGAGGAGCACAATTTACATCTAAGTTCTGGGAGAAATTGCATGAAGCTATGGGCACCGATTTAAACTTCAGCTCAGCATATCACCCACAGACAGATGGACAGACAGAGAGAACCAACCAGATCTTGGAAGACATGCTAAGAGCTTGTGCTATTGTGTATGGAGCAGCGTGGAATACTTGCTTACTGTTCGCTCAGTTATCATACAACAATAGCTATCAAGCCAGTATCCAAATGGCCCCGTTTGAAGCGCTTTATGGCAGAAAATGCAGGACCCCTCTAAATTGGGCAGAAACAGGAGAACGACAACTTATTGGTCCCCAGATTGTTGAAGATGCAGAAGCACATGTCAGAATTGTCAGGGACAGACTCAAAATGGCACAAGATCGACAGAAGAGCTATGCAGATAACCGCAGGAAAGACTTGAGCTTTGAAGTCGGAGATTTCGTCTATATCAAAGTCACCCCATTCAAGATAGTCAAAAGGTTTCAGGTCAAGGGCAAATTAGCACCAAGATATGTGGGACCGTTCCAAATTATCGGAAGAGTTGGGGAAGTTGCTTATCAGGTGCAGCTGTCGCCCAACTTATCAAGAATCCACAACGTGTTCCATGTATCACAACTTCGAAAGTGTCTACGCCAACCGACAATTGAAGTGCCCTTGTCAGATATTGAATTGCAGGATGACTGCACATATACTGAAGAACCACTACAAATACTTGAAACATCAGAGAGGCAGCTCAGAAACAAGAATGTCAGATTTTGCAGAGTGCAGTGGAAGAATCATACAGCGGATGAGTCCACTTGGGAACGAGAATCAGACTTGCAGCGGGATTTCCCCAACTTACTCTCTAGACCAAGTTAATCTCGGGGTCGAGATTCTTTTAAGGGGGGTAGGTTGAAAAGTCCCCAAAAATTCAAACCAAAATTTTTCTTTATTTTTGCTGCATTTTTGGGTGTTTTTCTGAATCTTTCCCTTTCGGGAAAGTTTTCCCCGCCACCGCTTTCCTTTTTCGGCCGGGCGCCTCCCCTCTCTCTCCGGCGCCCCGCTCCTTCCCGCCTCCCTCCCTGCGCAGTGCCTTCCCCCGCTCCCCCCTGCCGTTGGCGCCCGTTTCCTCTCCGCCTCCTCCCTCGCACATGCGTGCGCGCTGCGCCCGCAGCCGCACCGCCTTGGCTCGCCCGCGCGCGCATGTTTTGCCGCGCCGCGCTCCTGCTTTTTCCCGGTCCGAAGCCAGCAGGACTCGCGCGCCACGCGTTGCCTCTTCTCTGCCCCGACCCCACCGCGCCCCGCCCCTACTTCCTCGCGCGACGCGCGCTTCGCCGCTGCCACTCACTGCTCCCCTCTCCCGTCGCCTCGCCATAACTCCCTCTGCAGAGCCGGCGTCACCCTGGTCATTGCTCCATCCCGCGGAGGAGATGCCCTACCTGCCCTTGTTGACCCCGGAGCCGCGCCCGTGCCTTCTCCCCCACGGCTCCCCTCTTTCCCCGCCGGGTATAAAAACCGCCCCACGGCTTCCTCCTTCTTTGCTTCCCAAGCCTCCCCAACACTCCTATTCTCCTCCCTCCACTCCAGAGCAACTCCCCGAGCTGCCAATCGGAGTCCCGCCGCCCGTAGCTCCACCACCACCTTCCCCTACGCCGGCGACCCCGTGAAGTCGATCTCCTTCTCTCTCCCTCCATTCCTCAATTGCATTCGTCCAGAGCATCCTTACCCACTCCTACTCACATTGCCGTCCTCCTCTGGCCAGGTGAAGCACCGTGGAACGCCGCCATTGAGACTCCCTTCCGGCCGCCGCACCCTCTCCGTGGCCAGCACGCTCCGCAGCTCCCCAGCTCCCATCTCCGCCACCAATGTGAGCCCCTTGGCCCATTCCCGTGTGACCGCGGCCGATCGAACTCTCTCGCCGCCGGTGACCTCCCTCGCCGTCGATTAGCAGAAACACTCCCTTCTCCCTCCCGCCATCTCCATTGATCCCCTCGCCCCCAAAGCCCCAAAATGGGTTTCCAAGGTCGAGAGCAAGCCGTCGATGCCCCTTTGCCGCCGTAGTCGCTTGTGTCGCCGGAGAGCGGAGGCTCCCCTATCTCCACCTCTCTGTGGCGCGCGCCCGTCGGGCGGAAGACGACGACTGTCGTGGCCGCATCTCCACCGCCCTTCCCACTCTGTGCCTTCTAACCGTAGCCGTCGGATGACCGCCCTCCGCGACCGTCCGATCTTCATAAAGCCCCCTCTCCGCCTCCGTCCGATCCCTCCCTTACCGTTTCGCCCCACCGCATCTGGGCCGCACCGCCGGGACGTGCGTCGCCCATCCGCCCGTGCAGCGCAGCCGCGGGTTGGGCGCGCTCTCGACCCACTCCGTTCCCCGCGCGCACGCGTGTGCGCCCGGGTCGCCTGGGTTGCTCGGCCGTGCGGGCAAATTCCCGGGCGGGCCGCACTGTTGCAACGGGCCGGCCGTCTACTGTTCACCCGATTTTCCCGAGTTTAATAATTTCTAAATTCCAGAAAAATCCAAATAAATCCTATAAAATCACAGAAAATCCCAAAAATTCCCAAATTTCACCACTTTGCTCCAAATAATATCCTGGACCCATTGTTGGCCTCCACTTCCACAGATTCATCCCAGATAAATTCCTAAAATTCCCATTTCGAGATTTATGCATTTTACTCCTTTTTAAATAGTTTATTTTCCCTCGCTTGATTAGTCTCAAGCTGGATTTAATTATTTTATGTGTTTGCGTTAGTGTCGGAGATTCCGGAGGTTCAAGAGCAGGCTCAGGATCCAGGTGTTTCTTCGTTCGAGTTAGCTGAGATCATCCGGATTGACGGCAAGTCCCAAATCCTTTGATCATGTTGCAACCCATGTTATTTAATTATGTTATTATGCTATTTGCATTAAGCTAGTTCTGAAATGTTAGTTCAAAGTAAAATAAAATGTTTAGAATGACATGTTATGTAGTTAAACCTACCACCGATAAATGCTCTGTTAAATTTGTAGCCATGTCTTTGTAACCCTAGAATTAATTACCTGTTAATCTAGATAATTGTAGGTTACTATTACCATGCAAAGTCTTTACACTAATACGGTTGTTGCTGCGGGCCAATAGGATTTGCAAACCCGACTCTAAGATAGGGTGGTTTGGGACACCGTATGTTAGAGCGGAGAGTGCCGGCGTGCACAAGGTAGGGTAAATGTTGGGGAAGAGCCGCGAGACGATCTCTGCCCATCTTTTACCCTAAGATTGAAGGTAGGGTAAGGGTGTTGTGGGAAACCGTGAGACGGTCTACGCTCACCGCTTACCCTAGGTTGGGTCGCGGACCTGGCGAGGTTGCGGACCATGTGAAAATATAAGGACTGAAACCCTTACGCTGAGCAAATGTCATAGTGATTGCTCAACCACAGGAGTTGACTTGTCAACCCTGGTCTAGTAGCTGCTCAACTCGATTGAAACTCTACAGGTGTGGCGTAGGAGGAGGATAAGAAGTGAGGTTAGGCAGGCCGTGCTGCGGGTGCCTAACAACGGTAGAGTTCACTCGAAGCGGACGTTTGTATTATTATTATTATTATTAATATGTGCGGACCGAGTGGATTCTACCGGTAGAGCCTATATAAAGAGTTGAGCAAGAAACGACCGGCTTTCTTAACTCACACGGAGTTAAGGGATCGTGTGGGTAAAGCTGAGCAAACTCTGTAGAGTCAAATAAATGGTATTCGAATACGCCGTGCTCCCGGTTAATGGAGCTGTGTCACTTGGGTGATTCCATCAGCGAAGCTTAAGTAGTTTTGTACATGTTTTAACTTGATTAGTTGGTTAATTGAATTTTCATGAAAAACCCCTGAGATCTTAAGGAGTAGTTTTGGGTCCGTTTTATAAAAATGTTTGCTAATAAAACTGCATCCACTCAAAGCTAATAAACCAAATATACTCCCTTCTTTTGTTAATCCGTGCATGTAGTAAGTTAGAGTCCCTTTGGGGCTTGCTGAGCCGGTTGTTTGGCTCACGGCTTGCTTAATCCACTCTTTAGAGGATCAAGACAAAGGTGAAGGTTTCCCCGTCAAGGACGCCCCTGAGGATCGCTTCTTCGACGAGGACCCGTGGCTTTAGGTCTTGGCCGTGCTCAAGCGGATTTTGGAGTTTTTGTGATGTAAGTATATTTTGGGCTTGCACGCCCCGCTGTCGAAAAATGGATGTTAATCCATATGTAAAATATATGCTGGACTTTTGTTGTAAGCATGCAATGGTATACTCTTGCGCGACACTCCATAACTGTTCATGCGTGAATAGTTGCGGAATGCCGTGTCCGTACGCGCCCTGGAAACGGGGGCGTTACAGGCACCGTCTCACGTCTCGGGTGTTCATCATCCGGCAAATTCTTACCTTACCTTTTACCGACTTACTACTGCAGTAAAAACCCCCAAACCAACTTAGCCGTGGACCAAAAGGCCCTTGGGCAGTCATGTATATGACAGAGGAGTGGGAGGGCATCCCGGTCATTTCACAAGTGCAAGGGGCAGCCCCAACCATGCTCATATAAGCTGTCCCTTGCTGCCAAGCCCACATCTCCCACCCCATTACTCACGGCCAAGGTAAGTGCATAGTAAAAGGAACAAAGCCAGTAATAGCACACCCGTCCATTCCTTCTCATTGCTAACCAAGAGTAAGCCAGCCGAGAGCCCCCAAAACACATGCACATCCACACCACCGCAGGGAGGAGCCCGAAGAGGAGGAGCAAGGGAGCAGCCGGCCATGACGGCAAGAGGACGGCGGGAGCAAGGGCATCGACGGTAAGACGACGCCGGCAACAACCCGGGGAAAACCCACAACCGCCAGGGAGCCCGAGCCAAGTGAGGTGAGCATCCCCAATCCTGCGCGTGGTAGAGGAATAGCAAGACACCAAGAGAAAGAGGGAGAGAGTGAAGGAGGGGCAGGGTGGCCGGAGGGGGAGTCACTGTCAGCAGGGGGAGTTGGTCGGATTTGGGCCCGGTCGGCCAGCTTGGGTGAGGCCACCGGCGCCGGCGCTCCTCGGGCCGAGACCCCCGTGCCGCGAGCCACCAGGGGAGAGAGGAGGAGGCGGAAGGCGGGGCGGCGCGCCAAGACGGGGCCCCCCGGCCGAGCCGACGAAAGGAGGATGGGGAAAGAAGGGAGAGGAGGCGGCGTTGAGGTGGAGCCGACGGCGGCCCGGCAGCCGGCGGCCGGCGCACCGCGCGCGCCGCGTCGCCTGGGGTCGGCCGGTCGGCGGCGCGCGCGAGGAGAGGGGGAAGCCGAGGAGGCCGGCGCGCGTGAAGAAGGGGGTGCCGTGGAGGCGGAGCAGGCCGGCGGCGGCCACTGGCCGACGGCGAGGGGGGAGGAGGCCGGCGCCCGTGTGCCGTGCGCCGCCTGGAGAGGCCCTGTGGCCGATGGGAATGGGGAGAGGAGGAGAGAGTGTTGGCAGGGAAGTGGTGGTCGTTCAGCCCAAAAGAAATGGGGAGGAGAGAGATTAGGAAGAAAAGGTGAGAAAAGGAAGGAGAAAAAAGAGAAGGAAAGAAAGAAAAGGGGAAGAAAGAAGAGAAAAAAGGAAGAAAGAGAGAAAAGAAGAAAAGAAAAGAAAAGAGGAGAAAAAGAAAAGGAAAAAAAGAGGGTGGTTCCTGCACGACAGGACCTTGACCCCTTGCATTCCACGCTCGAGTCGAGTTAGCGCATAAAATCGTCGATACCCGTTACGCTCTGGTTTTTTGCTTTGTCGTTGAGTCGGGATTACATGTACGCAGGTGGAGGTCCTGGGTCGGAGCCGTCCACGCGTCATCCCCGAGGCTAACCAGGCAAGTGCATTGTAAAGCGGTGAATTCGGGTAGTAATTTCGGTTAAATTGAATGATTTGGGGTAAGTTTACCTTTCCTGGGTGCATATTGAGAAAAGATGAATGACGAATGTTAAGGCATGGCAAGTTGATATGCATAAATGAACTTGCAAGTGCATAGTAGAGCAGTAGGCCGTGGGGTCTATAAAATATGCGATGTTTACCTGACATGATGATGCTTATATGGAACTGTGATGTTTACATGATATGATGATACTTATATGGAACTGAAATGTTTACATGACATGATGATGTTTAATTAATGATGACAACGATAATAGAGCGGGGTGAGCAGCGATGCCACCCTACTAATGATAAAACTGATGACAATGACAGTGACAATGGTAATGACAATGACAATGGGTACATGCATTCACATCATGATGCTTATTTATGGATGACCATGATAATGACAATGGCATATGCATTTGCATTATGTGCACTCAAGAGTGAGGGCGGTGAGAAAGTCCCTAGCTACGAGTGAAGCTAGCGGACTAATCCGGAGTGCTCTTGAGTAAGACCTACTTCGGTAGGCCTCCACGGGAGTGGAGAGACCCCCGTGCCGATATGGGCGGGCCCAAGATTTTGGGTGAACATCGACGGGTGTTCACTCGGCAATACCGGTATATGCAATGAGATGAGCAAATGAGCATGTAGAGTAGTGCTGCATTGCACTAATGGTATAAACTACATTTACAAACGCATTACAGATGTATTGCATTGCATGAAAACAAAACAGAACAGATGTATTGTATTGCCTAAAAATGAAGATAGTGAAACAGTTAATGAGTTAGTGATGTACAGTTCGCAGAGGTGGGAGGTGATAACGGTAAAATAGTTACAGAGATATTGACGTGTAGTTCACAGCGATTGGAGGTGATAGCAGTAAAATAGTTACAGAGTTAGTTAGGAATAGCCCACAGAGATGGGAAGTGAAGAATAGAAATAGTGAGGAGTAGCTCACAGAAATGGGGGTGATGGTAGTAGAACAGTACCGAGATAGTAGGGATTAGCGCACAGAACTGGGAAGTAACGGCAGTAGAATAGTTACAAAGGTAGTGAGGTACAATCCACAGAGATGGGAAGTGATAACCGTTAAGTAGTATAGGCTAAAGAGTTGAGAAAGATGTGCATGAGCATGTGCATGGGCATATGCATACTGAACGGTTGATGAGAACCGAAAGGGATATGAGAAAGGAGCATGTGCATGATGAATAGTTCATTGGTCTTGAAATGGTTAAATGGAAAAGTGATTAATGATACTGGAATGATAATGGTCTAATGAATGAACCTGTTATTTGCTGTTTTGCTTTGTACTTGCTGAGTCGGAGGACTCAGCCTTGCCTTGTTGATGTTTTTAGGTGACCGTTGAGGACGACATGTACGGGCGGGAGTAGCACATGGACAACTGGCATGAACCAGCAGCACTTGTGTATCACCTTTTGTCAGTGTATTTTAGCTTTGCTAAGCTAGAGTAATCACTAGAAATGCTATGATGTAACTGAACGCAGCAATATGAATAAATTTAATGTTGGTTTAAATTCTTCTAGCATTGATGAAATGGCAAGAGTAGCAGAGGTGGTAGCATCTTGGCCCAGAGAGTGGGCGGAGTGTTACACCTTGGTACAAGAATTTCAAGAATTGTTTCAAGAACCAATTGCACTACCGCCCTCTCGACAGGAGGATCACTCAATTCCACTGATTTCAGGTGCATATCCAGTGAATGTGAGACCTTATCATTATTCACCTCAGCAAAAAACTAAGATTGAGCAACAAGTAACTCAAATGCTGCAAATTGGGATCATTAGAAAGAGTCACAGTCCATTTGCATCACCAGTCTTGTTGGTTAAGAAAAAAGACGGCACATGGTACTTTTGTGTGGATTACCATCAACTCAACCTCATTACAGTGAAGAACAAAACACATTGCCAATTCTGGATGAATTACTTGATGAGCTAGCAAGAGCCTAGTGGTTCACAAAGCTCGACTTACGATCCGGTTATCACCAAATCCAGCTCGGGGTGGGAGAGGAATACAAGACAACATTCAAAACTAACCACAAACTATAGAATTCATGGTCATGCCGATTGGTCTCACCAACACCCCAACAACTTTCCAAGGAATTATGAATCGGGTGTTTGAAGATGTGTTGCGTAGGTTCGTGATTGTCTTTATGGATGATACACTAGTTCCACCTTGGAGGAGCATGTGAAGCACTTACGAGAGGTGTTTCAGTGGCTACAATCCCATTAGTTGGTAGTGCAAAGATCTAAGTGCTCCGTAACTCGGCAAGAGTTGGAGTACCTTGGACACATCATTGGTTCGGTTCCGGTGGTGTGGCTACTGAGAAATCCAAAGTGTAAGCCGTGGTTGATTGGCCAGCACCAAAGAATCAAAAAGAGCTTCATGGCTTTCTAGGGCTCATGGGATTTTATTGGAAGTTGATTAAACATTATGGGACCATCAGCCATCCACTAACTGATCTCTTGAAGAAGAATACTTCCTTTGCATGGCACTTAACTGCACAAACTGCCTTCTCAGCTCTCAAACAGGCTATGGTACAAACTCCCATACTAGCTCTTCCAGATTTCATGAAAAAATTTATTCTAGAGACCGATGCATGCAACTCAGGAGTAGGAGCAGTCTTGATGCAGGAGGGCCACCCAATTGCTTTCCTTAGTAAGAGTTGAGTGTCAAGAATCAAGCAGCATTCACGTACAAAAAGGAATACATGGCTATCTTGCTCGCAGTGGAGATCATATTACAACATGCCGATTTTGTGATTCGCATCGATCAAAAAAGTTTGATGCAATTAACAGAGCAACGCATTAATACATGTATTCAGCACAAAACATTCGTTAAACTCATGGGACTGAACTACAGCATCCATTACAAAAGAGGGACCTCCGATGCAGTGGCGGATGCATTATCTCACCGCCAAGATGTAGAAGGCATGGCTGCCGTGTCATATAGTACACCCACTTGAATGGAAAATCTAGCTACCGGGTAACTCAAAGATCTGGCAACCAAACAGTTGCTCGCTGAACTAAGCATACAGTCTGCCACTAATAAGGCATTTCATCTACAAAATGGGTTAATTAGATACAAAGGCCGCATTTCGGTGAGCAATAACACCATAGCCTAGCAAAATGTCATACAATCCTTGCATAATAGTGGTATGGGAAGGCACTCAGGATTCCATGGCACGTATCATCGCATCAAGTCATTATTTGCTTGGCCCAAAATGAAAGTGGCAATTCGCCAATATGTGTAAGCATGTGAAATCTGTCAACAGGCCAAGTAGAGCATGTCAAATTGTCGGGTTTACTTCAACCATTTTCAGTACCATCTCAAGCCTGGACAACAGTGAGTTTAGACTTCATTGAAGGACTCCTGATCTCCAAAGGATATAATGTTATATTGATTGTCATTGACAAATTCACTAAATATGGGCACTTCATTCCCCTATCCCACCCATACATAGCCCTCTAAGTAGCTCAAGTTTATTTGAACAATGTCTACAAACTCCATGGCATGCCCCCAATTCATCATCTCAGATTGAGATCAAGTTTTCACAAGTGTAGTGTGGCAAGAATTATTCAAGCTCACGGATACTTAGCTTCTCATGAGCTTGGCGTACCATCCTCAAACAAACAGCCAAACTGAGCACCTCAATCAATGCTTGGAAGGCTACCTCCGTTGCTCTGTCCATTCCTGTCCAAGTAAATGGGCGCAATGGTTGCCACTAGCCCAGTATTGGTACAACACCAACTATCACTCAGCGTTGGGACGGACTCCATTTGAGGTATTATACGATCATCCTCCTCGCCATTTCGGTATCACTGGCATGAATGCTTGTTCCATACCCTATCTAAAAGCATAGCTCAAGGAGTGCGGCCTCCTCAACCGCCTTCTCCAACAGCAATTACTCAAAGCACAACAACGGATGAAACAGCAAGCTGACAAGAACCGCTCAGAATGCACATTTGCTATGGGGTACCAAGTTTACCTCACTGCAACCATATATCCAAATGTCTGTTGCTCCTCGATCGCCACAACAAGAAATTATCATTCCGGTTCTATGGCCCGTATGAGATCCTCCAAAGGATAGGTGCTATTGCTTATAAGCTGAAGCCGCCCCTCCAGCCAGACCTTGGCACCTACTAAGGTTGACTTGAGCGAACTAGTTGTGGAAGACTTGATTGGATAGAGGTCTGACTCACATTTGCCATGAAGCAACTTTCTCTTCAATGCCTGGTCCTTAACAACAAAATGATTTGGATGAATTTCAAGGAAGACATTGCTATCTCGAGTGAGTTTATGAATAGATATGAGATCCTTTGAAATTTGTCGGACATGAAGAACTTTTCTAAGAACTAAAGGATAATTAGCAGTATTAATAGAACAATGACCAGTGTGAGATACGTGCAAACCTGTGCCATTACGAACTTGGACGTGATCTGATCCAAAGTACTTTTCTTTCATCGTCAAGTGATCAAGACCACTTGTTATGTGATTAGTTGCACTAGTATCAATATACCAGTTGGGATCAACTTGATATGAGGGTGTGATTGCTGCTGTGGCTGCGGTGTGAACTTCCTCTTATTGATACGAGTGATTAAATCGGTGCCAACTGCCAACACTTAATTGCCGTGTGACCTAGTTTCCCATAGACCTGGTAGACCGGCTATGATGCTCCTCCTCAGCCTCCTTGTCCAGAGGTGCCACCATGATTGTTCTGGAAGTGACCGCCATGACCACGCCCTCGGCCACCTCATGTCCCTTGATTCTGATACTGATTACTGTGGCCTTGATTCTGATACTGATTACCGCGACCACATCCAACAAAATTGGTTGATGAATGGAATCCTCCAAGGTTCAGTTGCTGATCGTAGTTATTTTGTTCCATCCTATGTTCAAAACTCATTAGATGAGTACAAACATCATCAAGAGATGTGACCAACGAGTCAAAATCTGAATCGTGGCCACAAGCATGTAGGATACAATTTCATCTTTTCTCAAGGGCATGCCAACCGCACCAAGTGTGTCGGCGAGATTCTTCTTCCTGAAGTAATCAGATGCAGAGAGATTTTTCTTCTTCAAGTTAGCAAGTTCCATGCAGATTTGTATTGTACCACACGTGCACGTGAATGTGATGCAAACATCCGTTCTAGGGCTACCCATGCTTCACACAAGGTTGTCATGAACATGACATGTGCCAGGATTTCTTCTGTTAGCAAGGAAAAGATCCCGTTGAGTACCATCTGCTCTTGGTTGTACCAAGTCAGATAGACCGGATTAGCGACTTGGCTTGCACCTTGCTCCGATAGGTGGTGCTTGGCCGGTGCCATCGACATATTTAGGGAGATTGAAGCTCCTCAGATAAGCAAGGAATTGTGCCTTCCAAAGCAAGTAATTTTCCTTGCCAAGCCTAATCGTGATGGCTTGGCTGATTGGTATAGCATCGGCACAGAAGAGGAAGAAGCAGGCGTAGAAGATGAAGGTATGGTGGTAATGCTAGATGACATGGTTGAGATCGCTCAAGGCTCTGATACCATGTGAGAGAGTCGAGGATATTATTGTTTTGCCGATACAGTCGTATCCAGCGTTCAGTCTTCAGTTTTATCTGCAGCCGGAACTTTGCCGTATTACAAACAGTAGCAACAACATAGAGGAACTCTATTCGGCAGCCTACTCTGTATGCACAGCGAACACAGATTACAACTCCTGTTCTGAACGCTAGACAGAAAGGTATCTCTGTTAGATCATGTGGCTCGGTCTAGGTTATTTTGGTAATAAATAATTGACAATGGTTAATTGATGATGAATATTTGATAATATTGTTTAGCGTTGTTTTGCGAGTTGTGTCGCGTGTGTGCGGATTGATGTTGGTCAAGTTGGAGAGAACTTGTGCCGGAAGAATGTTCTTTGGTCTTTGCATATGCAGGTTGAGCATGGAGGCGATCATAGTCGGTGACGAGGTGGACCGGAATTAGGATGGGAAGATCCGAGGTTCAGACGGTCAAGGAGGTCACGAGATGGTCGGGCTCATGCTTGAAGCGCATGGAGATTAAAGGTGGATGATGCGTGGAGAAGCTACGGGAGGTGTGGTCCTGGAGGCTTCGACACGAGGCGAGTTAGAAAAGTTGGAATTTTGGAAAAAAACACGTGTTAGGAAGGGTTTCGGGTCCCTTACTTGTTGGAATTGGATTAGAACTCGTGGGCTTAGGGTAAGCTCAGGTTTTGGGCCCTAGACGTGGGGTTGGAGGCTAACCCCACGGCTTTCGGAGAGGCAATTTTCGTTCTAGGGTTTGAGGGGTGTCAGGAGGGCACTTTGTAGCCATCATGATTCAGAAATAAAGATTAGATCTATTTAGAAAAAAAAAACGGCGGCGAGTTTTCTTGCAGATTGTTCTTGTTCGCCGCGCGGTGAGACATCGGCTTCATCGCTCGTCTCGTGCGCGACGTGGAGTCTACTGAAGTCCAGGCGCCGCGCGTGCATTACTAATCGCCGTGATTTCCAAGGCGCCACGGCTTATTCCCGGTTCGCGCGGAGCTTCGATCCACTGGCGACTAAACCAGTAAACAACTTTTCTTGATCTGCGTGGAAACCAGCGGCAGCGTATTGCTTCGTCTCTCTCCGTCATTGGAATTGTCACGGTCTGCGTGTGCATGCCTTGGGCAGAACGAGCAGAGGCGCTGCAACACGCATGCAACAGGGCCTCGAGTGAGGTATTGCTTTGGTGATTCATTTTGCGGGGCCCACGGGAAGACAATAGATTGTTTATTTTAGCTATCCTTTACGTGGAGAAAAGATGGCCATGCATGCTATGTCTAGAAGTGAGATTTTTGCTTTATAGTTGTATGCAGCACACGTGAACAATAATTGCTAACAGTAAGTAGCAAACTAAAGCTATTTCTTCCAATCTTTTATTAGTTGATGTCTTTTATTATAACACCCGAGAGAGAGAAAATTACTTTATTTTTCTTCTGTTCTTGTCTTTGTTTTTCTTGCTGTGATTTGCAGGTTTAAAAATAATAATAAATTTTAAAAAGCTTCCACTAGGCGCTGCAATCATTCACCCCTCTCTGATTGCCATCGACGATCCTACAATCTCTAAAACAGGGAAGACATCTCTAAAACAGAATTACGCATAGAAGAAGAGATAGACTTCCTAATTCTCGGTTCAACTATTCTATCTAGAATTTATTAATCATATACCCTCCTCATAGATGGAAATTCAGTATTTACTCTCCTAGCATGTCATTGAGGTGGGAGGGTAAATCCTAAAATCTCTAATTTAAAAGAGGGTATATGATGAAGATCCCCTTCTATCTATACCACACGCGCGGTAATCTTAACAAACGGCAAGATGGCGAAGTACACTGCAGTAAAAGATAGTGGCTCATAATTCAAGTGCTTACCATCGATGCAACCCCTTTTTCCTCTGATGAAAACCGCGAAATCCAGCGGCTTATCTTCTCCTTCCGGAAGGATTTCCATCAACCACATCGACGGAGCCTCCATAAAAGATGCCACTCCTGCGGCCGTGCCATCGCGCCACCGCCACGCCTGCTGCTGTGCTCGAGTTTCTTGGGGAGAAGCGAGGACGAGGAAGAGGAGAAAAAGGGTTAAGAGGGAGAGAGGGAGAGAGAGAGAGAGAGAGAGAGAGAGAGAGAGAGATAAATTACAACACTACTAATGTCTTCTGACCATGTAAAAAATGCATCATCAACTCAAAATCAAAGGTACCACAAAAAGGAGTTAATATACCTTAATGCTGACCTTGAATCTTGAGGTGGCATGGTAGCAGGACGTCCATTTGAAAGAATGTCTGCATTGAGAATGTTAGTATGTGAATTCCTTGAACCAATGGCACTGCCTTCCGAAGTTGCGTCGTAACTGAGGAACTTTTGGAGCGCACTGATGTTTCCAGTCTTGTTGCCTCGGAGAATTGCAATAGCAGTGTTCATTATGCCCGAAGCCTGCTCTACCTCAGGACCAGGGGCGGAACCGCCCTTTGGACATGGTCGAGCGACCGCCCGAGCTCCGTCGCTGGCGGACCCCGCCTCCAGACACAAGAACTAGACTGCATAAAAGAACAGATTTTTGCAGCAGCTCACGTAAAAATTCATCAACCTATCACTATCAGCAATTAAGAATGGTCCGCGCAAGAATCCGAAGTTCCTAGAAGCCGAACAAGACGGAAGGTTTAGCCAAGAAGATTCGCTCCGAACCTGAGGAACCGGCGCACGGGCGACGGCAAGGCGGGCTTTGTCCGCCTCAAGTACTTGGCGAAACATCGAATATGGAATTGAATTGCTGAAGAGAGAGGCCTGGTCTGGAGAATTGGTACGGGGGAGCAGGTGCGTGCCTGGCGGGTACAGTTGGATACCGTAGGAGTGGGCACTGAAATTAATTTCGCGCTTCGTTGTCGCTCATCCTGTGAAGAAATGGAGAAATTGGAGTGATCGCAATGCGTTGACTCACGGGGACGCTTCTCGGTAGAGAATTCTATCCAGGCTCTGCAGATGCTGTATAATACACACTTGCAGATCCGTCAACCTCCAAGTGTTGATCTCTAAAGGCAAGCGTGTAATCGGAGGAAATCCAAAGGCTGCAAATGCATGCGCCCGTCTCGTCGCGCTGAGTTCTGCCCCTCGAGCTCGGTGGAAGCTGCGACGGGCAATGGGGGATTTGGCGCTGAGACGTTCTTCGGCTGCTGCAGAGAAATTTTGAAGCTTGCCGCGAGGGCCTCTCATTGGCTACGCAATGGTGGGAAGCCTGCCTTTGGAAACTGTCTAACTGAGCTGAGTGTGCGTCAGTTCTAGAGTCTCCTGCCTTGGACAGATCAATTCTAATCTGTTCGACCGTAATACTAAGCATTCGATGGATGTGTTAGGCTATGTTAAAATCGCTAAGGTTAAGAGAGATCGTAATAGGCTAGCTGCGATGCCTTCTTGTATTAATCAATAAATCTCCTTTTTCCTTGAAAAATACATGATTACAGATTTCTATGGGGTTGATCCGTTTAATTTTTGTGCTACATTGTGATTTTTTTGGGGGTAATTTCTCTCGTGTATTCCTTTTTTGTTGCCAAAGAGCTATTGGGACCCGCAGCTATAGCATGGCTCTGCAACTAGCTACTAAGCTTAACTCTCCCAGATTATCATGTACCGTCACCGCAACATACCAACGGATTGAAAAATATGAACATTGGCTAGCTTGAGTCTATTAGGGTACATACAATTTATGAATTTTTAAAGAGAGATAATATAGCCATATCATGAAGCACCCATGCAAAAATTATTTTCTCCAATGCAAGTATATCTTCCTTAGGTGCTTAGATGTTATACTATCTAATAATTAGATATAGTTATATACATAAGCACTTGCTAATTAAGCAAATCTTAACTATCCTATGTGACAAAAAAAATCAGTTTTTTGTTGGCCAAACTCTTGCTAACGCCTAAGGAACACAACACAAGAACATGATGAACTCACATAGGATTTGGCGCTGCAGAACTTGGCAACATTTTATGGTTTACTTCTCCTTTTATAGCAAATACAAGAACAAAAACTGAAGTACTAATGACCAAAAAAACTGCAAACACTAAAGACCAAAAACTGCAAGCACTAACTCACTAGAAACTGCAATCACTAACTCACTAGAAACTGCAAGCACTTACTCAAAGCAAATACCAAATCAAGATTAATTTCCAACAATCTTCCCCTAATCTTGATTTGCTAAACCTCACAAGATGAAGTTCGATCTCTGACGCATCTCTAAGGAGTTTTGCCTTCTTCTTGTTGACAATCTTGCCGATGACACACCTTCGACGACTTTGACTTCTTCCTCGGCTCAATTGTCTTTCGCGATGACGCAACTTGACGGCGACGGAGACTCTCATCAGAGCATACACACATGAGAACTTGGACACAACTACAAGGACTCACACACACATTACATCATGCACTGACACATCTACGTGCACGAGCACGACACGACTATGCACACGTATGTAACACACCTCCTACGTGCACGACCAAATAAATGACACATGCAACACACCTACTGTGCCAAGAGACTCAAAATGCAATCGTGCACTTATACTCGTACATGAACTCAACTAAATTGCACCAAATAAAAATAAAGACTTTATGTTGGATTTAAAGTAGCGTTGGCTCGTCCTCTGCACCCAGAAGAGCCACCTCCTTCTTCGGCTTGCGGCACTCCCTTGCAAAATGTCCATAGTCCTAGCAGTTGTAGCAACGTACCTTCACCTTGTCAAAGGCGCTCTTCTTCTTGCCGGTGCTGTTGTGGTTCTTCATGCGCACTAACCACTCCTCTGTAAGAAGTAGGCGGCCACTTTCACGCCCACCTTCACCACCGTTGTTATCAAGCTCGTACCGCTCTTCCACTGACTTGAGTCTTCTGGTGAGCTCCTCGACGGACAATGTCTTCAGATCGATCAGTTGCTCGATTGAGATGGCCACCTGTGTGTACTTGGAGGGAACAACACGAAGAAATTTTTTACCACCTTTTCCTCTTCTAGCGTTTCCCCAAGAATACGGATGTTGTTGACGAGGCCCGTCAATCGCATGGCGAAATCGTCAATGGACTCGCCATCACTCATGCGGATTGTCTCAAACTCCTTGCGTAGAGTCGAGCCTTTGCCTCGCGCACGCGCTCGACACCCATGCGCATCATGCGCACGGTCTCCCATGCCATCTTGGCGGAGTCTTTCGCCGCCAGCATCGCCAACATCTCTGGTGGCACCGCTTGGAGGATGGCTGACAACGCCATCCTGTCGAGCCGGTACCCCGCATTGCCGGGCTCAATGGCCTCCCATACTCCTTGAGCCTGCAGGTTGACTCTCATCAAGAGAGCCCATCCGGTGTAGTTTATCCGCGTGAGCATGGGATAGCGCACCACCACCCCCGCCTCCTTGACTCTTTGCACCACTAGCTGCCCGTCGCCGCCGCGGAGTCGTCCCCATGGCCTCCATTGCCACCAAGGATGATCCCATCGCTTGGGATCCTCGGTTGGGGAGGAGACTCCGATCCGGACATCTCCACAAAACCGATGCACGGCTCTGATACCAATTGTTGGCCAAACTCTTGCTAACGCCTAAGGAACACTACACAAGAACATGATGAACTCACATAGGATTTGGCGCTGCAGAACTTGGCAGCATTTTCTGGTTTACTTCTCCTTTTATAGCAAATACAAGAACAAAAACTGAAGTACTAATGACCAACAAAACTGCAAACACTAAAGACCAAAAACTGCAAGCACTAACTCACTAGAAACTGCAATCACTAACTCACTAGAAACTGCAATCACTAACTCACTAGAAACTGCAAGCACTTACTCAAAGCAAATACCAAATCAAGATTAATTTCCAACATTTTTAATTACTAAGCATTTCTTTAAGCGTTTGCATTGGATGTGCTCTATGGATTCAGGATGTAAGAGGCACTACCATAAGGGTGCTTTCAGGCTTAACAAAACCAAAGGTAAGACATTGCAAATGTTTTATGTGTGTTGACGATTTCCCATAATATTGCAAATTACTCTGACTGTATCACAGGAACTCATGATTTACTCAAACTTATCATTGATGATGCCAAAACAATGGCATTCTCACAAGACTATCTTGAAACAACCCAGAAATTCTCAAAATTTTGAAATTTCTTGAATTTCTTTCCCTTTTTGGCAATTTCCAGTGAAATTCCGCTTTCCCTTTTAGTCTTTTCCGCCTTCACCTCTTCGCTAGTGCCTTCGTGCGCTGCTGCCTCTCCACCGCCCAGAGTTGCGGCCTCCTCTGCCCTTGCATTCACTCCGTTCCTCTCCTTGCTCCGCATGCCGCTCCTTATGCGCTCACGCTCTTCCGTCGCAGCTTACCGCCTTGCCCAGTCATTGCACGTGTCCGCGCCGTACCACAAGCTTCACTCCCCGTCAATGCTTGCAGGAGGCCAGTGTCATCTCATCCTGCACCCCTACGTGATGCAGACTCTCCACTGCCTCGCTTCTTCCGCACGCACAAGAACACCGAACCGACCTACTATTCCCACCGCCATCCTCCTACTTCTTAGCCCAGCCAAGCACCCAAGTTCCCTGGAAGACACCTCTAGTACCTCACTAAACCACCCAATTGGCTACCGTCGCCCTACACTGCCGCCATTCCTCTCCCCTGCGCTGGTAAGCCTCCCCACCCAATCTCTTGATTCTTTGGATGCTTTTTCAATTCCTAGCAACTGAGAACCTTTGAACCATTAGAAATTCATAGCCTAACTCACTAAGCCTTTCTTTGATCTCTTCCTTGCCATCACTGTGCTCCGCCGCCGATCACTAGGGGGGTCACCGTGGATAGCTTAACTGGAGCTATCCCAGCCTAAGCCGCTTTTGCCCCTAATTTCGCCATGTCCCGTAGTTGGTTAAAAGTCCTAACAACTCGCTGAAAGTCCACCGGAGTCGCCTTGTGCCATCTCCTGACCCGCGCCGCCTTCTCTCACCGTAGGCCAAAATCCCTACTCTTCAAGTATGGCCAACCTCGAAAATGGAACCCCAAGACCTTGAGGAACCCATAGATATCCTTGGTTGCCATCGGCCACCTTCGCCGGTGCCCAATCGGCCGCTGCCATCACTCCTCTGCTCTATCGTCTTGTAGCGCTAGGAGGTAGGAGGAGGAGGAAGAAGACGATGGCGTGGCTCAATCTCGCCCGTCCGCGTTGCCATCAACAGTCCGTGCTCGCACACCGGTTGGGCCGTTTGCTTGCGCGTTTTTGGGCCGAGCCCGATACTGTAGACTACTGTTCACCGAAACCGACCCGCTACTGTTTGAACCCAATCCACTTTGCACAGTGAATGACCCAGCACTGTAGCTACCCAATCCGCAATGAATAGTGGAAACCCGTAGCGAATAGTAACATGACCTGTTACTGTTCATCCAACCCGAGTTTGTAAAAATACCCCCGTTTTGACTGTTTCGACCCTATGAATCCATTTCTGACCTCTGTTTTGCCAAATTAAATCTCGATGACACCCAAATTCACCCAATTCAAAGATCAATCATCCACCTCTAATGATCAGTTCCCCACTTCCAAATTTTGTCCAACACATACATAACCCTTTTTATCGTCCTGAGCCTATCTAATCCAATTTTAGCCCTGTCAACCAACCAAACATTGCTGAACTCCAACCACCCAAACCATTTTCTTTTATGTCTTTTCTTGTGTTTAATTGCATTTTGTTCCTAGCTTGCATCTTGCAAGGCAGGAACCTTTTGACCTCGTCTTCTGCACTAGTAAACGGACCAAGCGAACTGGTCAACTGAAGGGCAGCAAAGGCAAATGAACCAAGCTTGAAGCCGGTAGAGAAGATCGAGAACAATGAAAAGGAGGCAAGTCATATGTTTTTGATCATGTTGAACCTACATTTTGTTTATTATTTATTTATCAGTATTTTCATTATCATGTATTTGTGCATTGGTATGTTATGTGCAATAAATTTTTCGAATGACATGATACCTAGTTACATCCTACCACTGAAAAAGCCCTGTTTACTTTGATGGCCATATTCACCTTGACAGCCTTAGTAACAATTAAAATATTGTATAAATATTCATAGCTCATCTCACTCAACATTTTGTACTACTAAGTGATTTTGGCCGTTGATCGGTAGAATTTGAAAACTGATACTAGAGAAAGGGTGTGCTGTGGAAAATCACGATGTGATCTCCGTCCACGACCTTACCCTAGGGTGGAGGCTGGTTTGGAATGGTGGTGATGGTGCTGTTGAGCACAGTGGAAGTTGTGGTTGGTGCCTCAGGTGAAAAATATAAGGACAAGAATCTTATGCTAAGTAAAAGACACAGTGAACGCTCAACCACAGAAGTTGACTTGTCAACACTGGTTTAGTAGCTGCTCAATTCGATTGAAACTCTACAGGATGTAAGATGACAGGATGCCGGGGAGTTAGGTATGCTGCGGGTACCTAACAACGGTAGAGATCACTCAAAGTGGCAAGGGGAGTTTAGGTTTCGTTTTGGCCGTGTCTGAGTGATTCTACCGGGTAGAGCCTATATAAAGAATTGAGCAGTGAAACGACTTGGCTTTCTTAACTTAGTCATGAGGGTTAAGAAATTGTGTGGGTAAAGATGAGCAGCTCTACAGAGTGAAACTAAATGGTATTCGAATACGTTGTGTTTCCGGTTAATGAAGCTGTGTTAATTGGGTGATTCCAATAACGAGGCACAAGTAGAGTTTATGATGTTGTTAATTTGATAATTGTGAATTTTGACTGATAACAGAAAACCCCTGATCTTAAGGAGAACTGTTTTAACTTTATTTGTTTGCAAATAAAATTGCATCCACCTCATAATAAAACATCTATATTCCCTTCTCTTGAGAATCTTGGCAAGTAAATATATAGTATTTCCCCCATGTGATTTGCTGAGTACAGTTGTTGGTACTCAGTCTTGCAATGTCTCCACCACAACAGATACCAGAAGAAAAGAGGATGCTGCATGTTTTCGTGCTAGGGTTACGACTGCACTCAAGCATTCCTGTGGAGTTTTCTTCAGCTCTTCTGTTTGTAAGTTAAGTTTTGAACTTAGACACCTGTATTGTTATTAAAGTTGGCCATTAGGTCTTAATTTAATCAAATTAACTTCTTTTAATTGTTCGTGAGCAGGCATGATACTCCTTTTATCCGTAACTGAACTCCTGGGCTGTTGCGGGTGGTAAAACATCCCTGTTCCCAAAAATGGGGGCATTACATATCTCTTGAAAAGAAAAAGGATAACATGTTGATTGCACCAATGTACTTTATCCTCTAAAGCTTAATACAACCCTCTAGAAAAAAAACCTTTATATTAAGCTATTACCTTTGGGCAGCTTGTCGTAGAGGAGAACGTGCAATCATTTCTCTTTTCGGCTTCTCCAAGCAGTGCCTCTTTACACCTTACTTTTCGTCGCCAACAGTGACCACATATAGGTTACTAGAGTTATACTCCTATTTCAAATGTAACTCGTTTTAGCCTTCTCAACTCTTCTTTAAATATATCGGTAATTCTATAACTTTGAGTTACATTTATTTCCTTTCTTCCTTTATTCCCTTAATGAATGAGGCTCATATTCTCATGAATAAATGAGCTCTATCCGTCAACCACTACTACATATAAGATTATACTGGATGTCTCATCATAAACAGTTCACTAGAATCCATCAGTGTTGTAATTATCATAGACGATTTTACATAAGTAACCATCCAGGAACTAGTGATGGTTGGAAGTGTCTACGATATGTGCTACGTTATTAAATACCTGATCCGACAAATCTAGATCTATTTTGAAGGAGGCAGTCAGCTTTGAGGCTTTTGGTGAAAGAAGACCATATATTTAATTTTTAAGTGTGCTTGTAGATCCATTTGTCCTTGTGATATAAAGTTAGCTGACGGATGGAAGCAAGTCGAGGAAGGAGAGCAGGGCGTGAGCGGAGGAGTTGCTCCAGACGTAAGTTGTTGGCTGCCTCTATAAGGTTGCGGCTGAATAACTCATGATGTTTCGATGAGAGGAAGGAGATCCAAAGAATATTACATGCCATTATTGAGAAATCTGGTGAAGAAGATGAGGGAGAGGACAATTTAGAAGAGATTGAGTTTGTGGTATCAAAGAATTGTATACTGTGTTGTATATAAAGCAAGAACGATGTGGAAGTTTAAGGGTTGCTTGCATCAGAATATTAACAAGTGGGAGAATGGCACGCATATTTAAGTGTTATTACAAACGATTCGTAGGTTAATAGCTGTGAAATTATTAAGCCTGTTATTCAGAAGATGACAGAACTGTCTTTTGGGTTAAAAATGGGGGGGGGGGGTTGAATGATTTAATCAGGAATTGCGGCCAACTAAGACATTGTAGCAAATTTTGTGTAGATTCCAAAACTGGTGTGGTTAGCCATGTTAGGGCTTGGGAGTCAAAGTTAGGCTGCTTTTAATACTAGGACCATAGAGGGTGTTTGTTTAGTAAATGGGGAATGTTGTGGATTTGGGAAGCGTATCGGAGCGATGTTGTTTAATGTTGTTCTTGTATTACTGTAGCATGTTATTGAGATTGGGTGTTTACTGTAGGAGAAGTGGCGTCGGATTTGTTGTCATCTTCAAATTAAACTGTTTCTTACAACTAGAAAAGATAAGTATATAGTAGAATGATATTCAAGTGTTTGGACTCGTTGTTATGTTTAAATAAATACTTGCCACGATGATTCACATGATTGTACTTGTTTTTATAATGCTCACATGGTTATGGTATGATGATGATGTTGATGCCTATGGTAGAATCATGAACATGATGGTCATATCAATTAATTAATGTTGATAATTAACTATTGAAGGATATAATCATTGCATTGCATGTGAGCATTCATGTTGCAAATAGATGACCTGTGTGGCCCTCTAGAGCCTACTTTGCATGGGCGATCCATGGGAGTGGATAGAAAAAGACCTACATCAGTAGGCACCCCACGGGAATGCGGAAAGACCTATTTCGGTAGATACTCTATGGGAGTGGAGTTGAAACCCTGCATGAAAAATGACAGTCAAGGGTGGTTCATCAATGGATGAACACTCAGCTATACCGGTATAAGCAAGACAAGTGAAGACATATGCATTGCATTCATAAAAATAGAATTGAGATAATGTGACATATGTATGAGACTTGATGATAATGAATATGTGAAATTGAGATAATGGTGAATGGATATGAATTATTAATATGATGTTTCCTCGTTTATTATTTTATTGTGTACTTGCTGAGTTGTGGACTCATCCTTACTTTGTTGTTTTTAAGTGCTCATTGATGATGACATGCATCGGTGGGATATAGCACAAGTTGATGTTGCACTTTATAGCTCTTTCTTTCACTTAGTGATCACTTATTCATTGTTAGAAATAAATTGTTTTATCCATGAATTTCTTATATGAATAATGATTTTTCTTTATGACTTAATGGTTTTATATTGTCACTACTTGTCAATAACCTTTAGTTAAATTTATTATTAATTCAGATTATTGTTAATTAATTCATCTTAATGTCAATTAATGACTTCTGTATTGCTGAAATTTATATGTTCATAGTAATGTTGAGAAATTATACTTAAAGCCTAGCTGTTGGTAATGTGTAATTAATGGTTTAAATCGGTAGCAATTGTAGTTCTGGGTGACATTCTGGGCTTTTGTTAAGTCGGGATATTACAGTTAGTATCAAAACTATGTTTTATGTCCGTGGCGAATAAACTAATAACTTACTTGTTAATCAACTAAAATTTGACATAGGATTGGTAATGTAATAAACATAATAATAAAATGACTTAGGACTACTTATTGCTCAAATTTGACTTAGGATAAGTAATTAACTTAAAATAGAAAAAAAATTTGACACATTGGTGCACATTAGGTTAGAATTGGGCCGTGCATTGCATTTACGCTTCCATTAGCTTGTTCAGTTGTAAATGAGTATTGAGATGTTGTTTAAATTAGTGTTGTATGATCGATATTATTATTGTTGATATGAGTTCTTGGTTGTTCTTCCTGGTGACTAGTTATGGTGAGGGGTAGAGGCCATGGACGTGGTGGAGGCCACGATCACGATCATGGGTGTGGCCCGATGGTGCCATTGCCCTCAACTGAGGAAAATGTTGGTGAGGTGGGTGAAGAGGTTGCTTTGGCTGCTTAGCTAGCCGCTGGTGCTCATATGGTTTTGGTCGCCCTGTTGCAGGACCATCAGACATTGTTGTCTAGGCCTTTTTCAGCCGAGGTTGCCTACTTCTTTGACGCCATGCCCTCCTTCAGCTTCTCAAGTGATGATCCCTATTCCAGCGCAGAGCCTGATATGCTTGAAGTGCGGTGAATGACACCATGTTTCAGAGTGCTCCTGATCAAGGAGCTGCGTCTTTGTGGCCAAGTGGACCACAAGGTGGTGGTGTGCAAATAGAACCCCACTAGCATCATCATGTGGGGGCCAGTATCTACGGCACCTTTGGCCGCATCTTCGCGGAGTTCTGTTCAGATGCTAATTGTCGCTCCAGTGCCGCAGCATCCTCTAACTTTGACACCTCTTGTCGGGTACTACTGTCACCCTACACCGTTTGCTCCTCTCCAGATCGCAATATGTGTGCAACAAATAAACATCAAATTGGATGCAAACAATGATAATTTTTGGCTTCCAGAAGCCAAAAGCCATTTGGAACACATTGGCTTCTTAATATGACTTTTTTACCTCATGTTTTTTCCTTTGCATTATCTGTCGAGATATAACACTGTTTTTTACATTTTTAATTTTTTCATTTTCCTTTAATTGAATACCTCAAAACATTAATAGCCACTATAGTGTTATTTTAGTCAAAAGCCACAATACATTGAAACATGGCCTTACATGACGACAGGCTATGTATTACAAAATCATCAACCATTCAAAAGGAAGCCGCCATAGGCATGGAGGAAAAAAACAGAAGCGCATATATAGTACTGCAGAAAAGGAGTGATCGGGGATTTTATTTATATGTCGAATAAAAAATTGAGATTAGAAATATACATATTTCTATATGATACTCCGTAAGTTCAGAAAAATATATCGTTTTGGACATCGGCCCCATCCTTACAACACAACTTTGACAAAACTCTAATAAAATTATAATACTATGAAAATACTTTTTGAGACAAATCGTCATGTACAATTTTCATGTATCCAATATTAATATTTAAAAAGACATCAATAGCAGAAGTTTTAAAAGTTTGATTGTGTATATTTCTAAATGACATGTTTTGTGAATCCAAGAGAGTATATAATGACTTTATGAACTGACACAAAAAATAATAAATATGTTTTCTAAAATTGCTAGCCTTGCAGGTGAACGGGTTTATGACTAGTAGTACAATTAAGCCAGGATGGGATGGGCTATTTGACGATAAGTTCTCACGTGAACCGATGATGAATGCTTAGTTGGGTACGTTGAATCACGTTGTTCCTTCACAAAAGAAGAAGGGGAAAACAGGAAGGCGTGGAACGTTCGAAGGCGGCAAGCAAGGCTCCTTGGTTGACGAGAAGGCTACCCTCGACTCTGAGGGCCTGTTTGGAACAGAGGAATTTCACAGAAATTTTGCAGGAATTTTACAGGAAACAGTTCAATTCCCGCAGGAATCGGGAAAAATTCCCGCATTCCAAACAGGACCTGAGTAGCCGCCACACCCGCTGTGGCTACCTCGAGCCCAAGCCAGCAAGCAAACCAACCTATCCAACGCATGCAATCCCGTCCGTCGAGCGGACGATTCAACGGCCCTAGCTAGACTTGGAGACCCGTCCGTCTCCATCCATCTCCATGGAGCCCGTGCGATGTTCCCGCCAATTCCTTGCCCTCCAAGAACACTTTCGCACCGAGACCTGAGGCTTGCTCAGTTGGCAGGAGCGCGTGGCCGCTCTGTTACCTATCCGTGTTCGGGCTTTGCTCGTTGCGCGCGCGCGCCCGCCTCGGGGCACTGTGCTTGCTCGACGGTACTGTGAATAGAGGCTTACTCAGCAGGTGCGCGTCCCCGCTCCACTGCCCATCCGCGTTCGAGCTTCGCTCATCGCGAGCGCTCACCTCGGGTTTACGGCGTTCAGCTCGGAGTACAGTTCAGTAAATAGTGTCCTCTTGATTAAATATATATGTTCAATAGTATAGCATGTACCTGTGTTCCAAAGACTATTGAGTCTCACATTAAAAGCCTAGTGTGTAGAGGATATGTGCATGGGCGGACCCAGGGCCCGGCGACCCTGGCCCCCCGCCCGGGCTCATCTCCGGCACCTAAACAACACCTCAGTGTCTCCTTGGCCATGTATCTTTGAACATGAGAGGTAATGCTTATTTGATGTAAATGTTCTTACGGTTGATAATCACATAAGTTTGCTTTGGACATAAAATACAAGAAGGTTTTTCTATCATACTTGCTGTGTGTACATTTGAATTGTGAATGCTCTAAAATTATCGAATTTTTTTAACTAAGCACCTCATTAAGCCACTAAGCTAATGACTACTCCAGTGATGTTGAGCCAAAACCCAAGTAATTTTCTCAGGGAACTTGGTTACTTTGACGCTATTAATTGTACCATGTATCATTGATTTCTAAACCATAATAGAGTTTTATTGCCTTTATTGTTTATTTATATAATTTATTTCCAGTTTGTTAGCTTTTCCTGTTTCGACTTTGAGTCATGCTAGTATGCTACCATCCATACCGACTCCCACCTGCTTAGTTTACAGCTAACATTTCGAACTGTAGATTGCTTTTGTAGTATTCTAAACTTGTGTTTTATTGTTACTCCTGGGGTCTTTTAAATGACATTGAAATGAAGAGGTAGTATTCTCCAAGCTGCTGCCGTGAATTACAGGGGCACGGGGACATAACGTAGTAGCGCTAGTAAATGCGCGACGACGGAAGAGAGGCGTCGCTCGGCGGCGGCGGAGCTCCCAATCTCCAAAGGCCCAGACTCTGTTCATCGCCCAGGCTCGTCAAATTCTCTGGGTCCGCCACTGGATATGTGTATGTGTGGTGTGCGTGGATTATGGCCCTGTTTGTTTAGGCTTCGGCTTTTTGGCTTATAGCTTAAAGCCAGCTTTTTGGCTTAAGCAGCTTAAAAGCAGTTAGCTTTTAAGCCAAGTTAGACTATTTGGTATCCTAGCTTTTTGATAGGTTGAATGGTGTGGCTTATTCTAGAAAGTCTGAAATGCCCTTATTATATGTATTGTTGCACTCAAGAGGAGGCCAGCGGGGTCACCGGAGGACGGCAAATTTGTCGGAGGATGGTAGACGAGGCCGGCGGGGTCGCGGGTCGCTGGCGGGGTTTGTCGGAGGACGGCGGATGAGGCCAGTGGGGTCGCGGGTCGCCGGCGGGGTTTGTCGGAAGACGGCGGATGAGGCCAGCGGGGTCGCGGGTCGCCGGCGGGGTTTGTCGGAGGACGGCGGATGAGGCCAGCAGGGTCGCGGGTTGCCAGCGGGGTCTCGGGTCGCGGGAGGACGGTGGTGTCGCAGGTCGTCGGCGCCGCAACCCTAATCACACAATTCGGTTTGGGAGGGGATCGGGAGAGGTCTGCCGAACGGGATCGGGAAAGAACGGCCGAACGGCCAACGGTTTATATACCAATGGCATTTGTGTGTAAATCTTTCAAAGTTCAGTGGCAAAACGTTATTTCTATTCCGCAAAAGCCAAAAAAAGCTCCTTTCAACTGGCTTTTGGCTTTTAGTTATACAGTGGCTTTTGGCTTTTTAAAAGCCCAGTACAAAAGCCAGCCGTTTGTTTAGGCTTAGGTTTTTTTGCTTATAAGCCACTGAAAAAGCCAATATATCTGTTTTGTATCATTAAAAAAAAACCTTTCGCGCTATAAATACATCCTACTCCACCGCTCAAACTACCAACCGACCGACAAAATCGAGAGGAGAATGGTGAGGCACCTGGCGGACCTTGTCAGCTGCGCGCGGCTCCCAGGGATGGCCGTCGGCCGCATCTGCGCGGCGCGCGACGGCTGCTGCATCGCCTGTGACTCCATGGTGCGCCCCTGCGAGCTCGCCCGCGTCTGCGACGGGTGCGGCCATGGGGGTGGCGGTGGCGACGGCTCGGCGCGCGAGAGGTGCGTGGTGTGTGCTGACCACGGCGGCGCGGTGGTGGTGGACGCGTACTATTGCAAGGGGTGCTTGTGGACGGAGAAGGACCAGGACAGCTGCCCGACGGTCGTCAACGTTGGACGGGAAGAGGTATGGCTCCAAGGCGAGGGCGTGATTCATGTTAATTGCTTTGGTAATTAGTCCACGAATGGAGCTGCAATACAACTCTGTTTCTGCCTGCGGTGCATATCGGGGCAGAGCCACCTGCGCTTCAGGTGGTCTCCTTGGCAGGGACGGTCCTAGCTTAATTCAAGGCTATTTAGTTGAATAGCTAAACTTTTTGTTAAAAATCTACTATATACCAGATATAATACATATGTATATTCATGGGCGGACCCAGGGCCCGGCGACCCTGGCCCCCCGCCCGGGCTCATCTCCGGCACCTATACAACACCTCAGTGTCTCCTTGGCCATGTATCTTTGAACATGAGAGGTAATGCTTATTTGATGTAATTGTTCTTACGGTTGATAATCACATAAGTTTGCTTTGGACATAAAATACAAGGAGGTTTTTCTATCATACTTGCTGTGTGTACATTTGAATTGTGAATGCTCTAAAATTATCGAATTTTTTTAACTAAGCACCTCATTAAGCCACTAAGCTAATGACTACTCCAGTGATGTTGAGCCAAAACCCAAGTAATTTTCTCAGGGAAACCTGGTTACTTTGACACTATTAATTGTACCATGTATCATTAATTTCTAAACCATAATAGAGTTTTATTGCCTTTATTGTTTATTTATATAATTTATTTCCAGTTTGTTAGCTTTTCCTGTTTCGACTTTGAGTCATGCTAGTATGCTACCATCCATACCGACTCCCACCTGCTTAGTTTACTGACTAACATTTGAATCAGATTGCTTTTGTAGTATTCTAAACTTGTGTTTTATTGTTACTCCTGGGGTCTTTTAAATAACATTGAAACGAAGAGGTAGTATTCTCCAAGCTGCTGCCGTGAATTATAGGGGCATGGGGACATAACGTAGTAGCGCTAATAAATGCGCGACGACGGAAGAGAGGCGTCGCTCGGCGGCGGCGGAGCTCCCAATCTCCAAAGGCCCAGACTCTGTTCATCGCCCAGGCTCGTCAAATTCTCTGGGTCCGCCACTGTGTATATTAGTAGTTAGGCTAAATTCATCCTATTCATACCCAGTCAGTTTAAATTATCGCTGGATCCTTTTGGTCCATTTCCCTCTCCCAAGTCCAAATTGGCATCAAACACTGGCCTAGGCCCATTAGGCCACTATCATAATTCACATGACATATGGTAGAAACTCTAGGCCTCACTCAATCTCTTCTCTCACTCAAGTCTCTCCCTCTCTGTCTCTCTACATTTGGTGGCGCAGGAGCTTCTAGTCTTATAGCGCAATGCAAGTCACCTTGCCATCGTCGCTCGCCAATGCGGTCCAACCGCACAGGTTCACCCTCCCCGACTTAGTGACCCCCATGGCATTATGGCTCCATATCCCTAATCTGGTAATACCTTTGTCTCCTTCTCCTTCTGTAGCGATCTCTGATTTGAAGCAAAATTATATGTCTAAATAAAGACGTGAGTTATATTTTGCTTAAAGAAGTGAGATATCTATAATGATTCTAAAGTTTTTGCATAGTATTTGATTATATTCTGATGACTTATGTATCAATTATTTAGAAAATATGTAAGTGTTATCAAGTTTGTCATGTAGCTTGATGTGTTGGACAATTGAATGATTTGATCCCCTTTGATGTCTAGTTGTTTGATCCATGTTTTGTTTAGCATACTACTTAAGTTGCTTAGTTATAAACCGTTCAACAAAGTATGTTCACGATAAAAGCACTTTTGAACTTCCGCTTGGGAATGCAAAAATCTAATAAAGAGAATTATCTTTTAACTTGATTAAAGCATCTCGTTGTGATTGTACAACTCTACTGTAGAATTATTCCGATTTGAACTTTGACTCAGGTTAGTAGTTCCAGGGAAATAGTTCATCTCTAATTCCAATCATCATGGTTAAAATTATTAGTCTTTGAGTTCTGTTTTTCACTCATTGCTGAAGTTCCTTCCTTTTTGTGTGCTTGCCTGTATAACATTATATCTCGTTTCCAAGGCATGAAGCATCGTCATGTTAATTTTTGATTATTTTAGAATTTCTTTATATTATTTGAGATGTTATCTCTAATATAAACAATTGTACTTTAATTTTCGCTACTATAGACCTTTATGTTTTCAATTGAACAATATTTTGTAATTTCGAATACCCATTTTAAAATTCTTGGATCCGTCACTGCTCCTTGACATATGTAACAGGAGTCCCCGCTAAAGCTAAGGTATACTCCCTGGTAGAAAAGAATGTTGCTTTGGATATTAAGGAGTTCATATTAGCTTTTACTGATGATTTTTTTACTAAAAATAAATAGTATCAGCTCAAAAAAGTAGTTTTTAGAAGAAGAGATGGAGCGGTGCAAAAAAATGAGAGGAATGAAAGGAGTATGATGGGTGATACATATGTGATATCTGTATTATCATTGAAACGAGACGCTAATACGAACAGGATCTAAGCGTCTCCGATCGTAACTTGACTACTAGTTTTAACTGTGATAGATTCACAACATTTAATAAAGTTGTATAATTATGAGAGTTTTTCAATACAAATCTATTCATATTATTTCCGTATGCTGCATCTAATTGTTAAAGAATATCGATAGACGAAATTTAAAATTTAACCGTACCTATCGCTAAATGACATTCTTCCGTAGTTGGAGCGAAGACTGAACATGCAAGTCCGGAATGCACGATATCCTTTTGCATATGTGGGTAATTGATGGTCAAACCTAGCGTCCGCGACGTCGCCCTCGCTTCTTGCCTTTTGGGCTTCGGCTACTATTGTTGACAGGCATGGCGCACGGCACAAGCCATGCCTCAGTGCATCAAGCGAGTCAGTGAGGGCCAAGCGGGGGTGAGAGCGAGCGAAACCTAGCGGCGCGCGGCGGGGGCGTGAGGTGCGGGCGCGCCCGGTGAAGCAGGCGAAGCTTCTTGCGCAGGGGCTTTGGGATGCGGTGTTCGTCTCCCGCAGCGCCGTCGCCGTCGTCTGCTTCCCTGGCTAGCTCCCTTGAGACCTCGTCTGCCGCAACCACATGTAAGCCTCTGTTTCCTCCGCCTCCAGTTTTTTGTTCGTTGCGGTGCCCCCCTCTAGTGTTCGATTACATGCCAATGACTTCTGCATCTACCCTACTCTATAATACACCAAAATTTTCTTTACTAAATCCACCCCGCTCAACCACCCCTACAGTCATGCCTAATCTAAGTCCACCCAGATTTGTGTACCAAAGTAATCTAACTTTATACAAATGAATGGCCTGGATCGCTCCTCAAGCCTTCTTCTCTTACTCATTGAAGATCCAAAGGCCAAAATCATCCGGATCATGCACATCATTGAATCTCTCCCTTTCTGATATCCCCCCACCTCGCGACGCTGCTTCCCCCTCCCCCCCGGTGCCGCGTCCCATCTCCCGCTCCGCCCTCGCTCCTCCTCCACCGCCGCCTCCCCCGCTCCTCCTCCTCCGCATCCTCCCCCACTCCGCCGCCGCCTCCTCCTCCCCCCACCCCCTGCGCCATCGCCTCCTCCTCCTCCCCACCCCACCCCGCGCCGCCGTCTTCTCCCCACACCACCCCTCGCTGCCTCCTCCTCCTCCCCCCCCTCCGCCCGCCGCCTCCTCCTCCCCGCGAAAAGGTTTCACAAATTCTTCTTCCCCCCGAATCAGCGAGGCATTCGCCGACCGCCCACCCCTGCCGCCGCCATGGAGAAGATCTCGTCGCCGTCCGCTCCGCCCCGCCTCCTCCTCGACGATTCCTCCACGTCCGGCGGTGACCGCGAGTGGCGCATCGACGACACCCGCATCTCCTCCTCCGAAGTCGCGCCGTCCCCGGCGCCTCCTTCGCTTTGGTAAGCCACCACTCTCCTCCGTCTCGGACCCTCGCCTCTCCTCCCTCCCTCCCTCTCTAACCCCCCTCTCCCGCTGAACTGAAGACCACGTGTTCGACGAGACGGCCACCAACACGCGGATCTACGGCGTGCTCGTCCGCTTCCTCATCTGCGCCGCCGTCGATGGATTCAACGGCACAGCCTTCGCCTACGGCCAGACCAGCAGCGGCAAGACCTTCACCATGAACGGCTCCGACGACCACCCCGGAATCATCCCGCTCGCCGTCCGCGACGTCTTCGACACCGCACGAGAGGTAATTAATTGGTCTCCAATGCCCAAATACGACGACGCTTTGTAAATCGCTCTTAGTCGAAGCATTGGTTTGATTTCGGCTCCTCCCGACCGATCGAGTGGGTTGGATTGGTCTTGTTTGCGGGATGGGATGATGGTGGCCGCCGCACACTGCCTGTCTCTGAGCCCCATCTGCCACTCCTCCTCCGCGCTCCAGCTCCCCAGAGTCACCCGCCGCCCGCTCTCCTCCTCCTGCTCGGCCTCGCCGCTCGCTCTCCTCCTCCTGCTCGGCCTCGCCGCTCGCCGTGGTGGCCTCCATGGACGCGCCGCGGCAGGGCTACCGCACCAACGTCGGCATCTGCCTCGCCAACCCGTCCCTCACCAAGGCACGCGCGCGCCTCCTCCTTAGCTTTGCGGTTTCCTCCAACTTTTGGATGTGCTTCTCTTTAGGGTTTTGATCCGCTGGCTGATTGTTTCTCTCCTCCCCAGATTTTCTCCGCGTCCAGGATTGACATCCCCAGCGCATGGCAGATGCCTCAGGTGATTTGGGATCTGATTTTTATATATGGTTTTGTTGTGCCATTTAGTAGTACTGGCAGTGGGTGTTCGGTAGCCTATTATTGATTACTACTAACATTGGTCTTGCATTCTGATACCACAGGGTGGTATAGATGGAGAAGAAGAGCCGAGAGCAGCTGCTGTTAGAGAATTGAGGGAAGAAACCGGTGTTACATCCACGGAAATCATGGCCGAGGTCAGTTGAGAGCCTTTCACCTGCTTCCCAAGTTCTTCTGATCATGATTAATTTTCAAACCTTGCAGAAATGGCTACTTTCAACTATCCTAAAGATTAAAGAGGCGAATATTAGCTCCTTTAGAAACCTTCAATGCTTCCTCCTAATATGAGCTTACTATGCTAATTGCTTTTCATAATCGTTGTTGTAATGGGTTTAGCTGAGTGCTTTGCATGTGTTCGTGTAGGCTCCCAATTGGCTAACATATGATTTCCCGCCGGATGTGAGAGATAAGCTGAATTCTAGGTGGGGAACGGATTGGAAAGGCCAGGCTCAGAAATGGTAAGCGTGCTAAATTTCTTTAGCTAAGAATAATGTCCAGCGACTACAGTTTGTTATTGCTCTTTGTCTCGCCCGTGCTATTTGAGCATTGCGTGTACTCATAATTGCGTGTACTTTAGGTTTTCCCCCCGTAATTTTAGCAGTTTGGATATAGTCTTGTTTATACCACATATGCCAAGGTTTAGTGAGGGAGAGCAGTTGCTGACTGCTGAGAGTGGTAGACTGGCAGTCTCTGCTCAAGGTTATTACATTATGTTGAGATTGAGTTTATTTTTTCACATTTGTGATGGTTTGCTGATGAGGTGCAGTTTGAGTTGAACTAATGAATTATATTAGTACTCCATCTGGTTGCATTTGCGATCTTAGTTCGACAGAGTGGGTACCTGAAGTGGGCTACTCAGTCCATTTTAGCGAGTCTCATTAGGGCTTTAGTTCAAGTTTATCATTTTGATTGTATTAATTTGAGGAGATAATTAGTAGGAAAGAGCTTGTAATTAAGCACCGTGTCGTCGGGGTGCCAGGCGGAGGGAAGCCAGGAGGCCCAAGCTCGTCGTTGCCGCCGCGGCCCAAGGATCCAGGAACGGTGAGGGGGCTGCCTGTCCTGTTGCTTCCGTAATTGCGCTCTGTTCAGTGTTCTGTTTAGATGCGAGGACGATGCGCTGTTGACTAGGAGCAGGCTGCAGAAGCGTGCGTTTTGGCTAGCTTGAAGTGTCCGAGCTGTATTATTTGTGAGATTGTTTGGAGTTTTACCAGATTCTATGTCAGCTGGATCCATGGCTGTGCCCTGTACTTCATTTGTGGGATTGAGTGCGTCATCCTTGCGAAATTTGACGTCGTTCCGTCATGCATCCTCGATAAAGTTATCCATCTGTATTTGCAGTGTAGTGGTAGTTGATGATTTGAGAATGATCGGCTTATCCATCTGTATTTGTAGTATAGTAGCTGATGGGTAGAGAATGCTGGTCGGATTATGTTTTCCCCATTTTAGTCTTTTTATTACCATCTCCTTTGTTCTGATTTTTTTGATAAAAAAAATTGTTTGCTGCATCAGTTTTGGATGGATTGAGCACAAAGGGCTTTGCAAGCATGTCGTCTTCAACTAGCAGTGAGAATGTGTCGACCGGAACTAGCACCATGCCTCCCATGCCGCCCCCGCCATCATACATGTGAGTTTGTTTCCTTGTTTTGTCTGCCTACGCCATTCTCAATTTTACCCTTGCATAATGGCTTGTTGCAAAATCCCTGCAGTGGTTCCCCTGTTTTCTGGATTGGAGTTGGTGTAGCATTGTCTGCCGCATTTTCCATGGTGTGAATTCTGCTTCTTGTTATGCTTTCGTGGTTTTCATCCGTTTTTTCATGTTTTAGCTTCGAGATCGAGGGCCATGTGGCTGGGTTTGGGAACCCGGACTGGAAGAGGACCCACAAGGCTGCGAGCCGCACGGCGGTGGCCATAGCGATGTTGCGGAAGCAGGGGGCCACCTTCGTCGAGAGGACAGTCATGGATGAACTCAGCTTTGGGTTTGTACTTTTAGTTCGTTCAAATTGAGTTGATTTGTTTGATTTGGAATGATTGCTGCTATAGTGAGTTGTTGGTGCCAGGTTACTGAAAGCTGTAGTAGTGACTAATTTTAGAGGGCTCTAGGATGTCAGCTTAATGATGTGTATCGAAAATGGAAGGGGAAAAGGACAAGAAATGGTTGAGAGTTGAGACTTGAGAGTAACATCATGAATTTGAAGGATACCAATGCAATTCACGTTTTCTATATTTTGTGCAGAGTATCTCCTCTGCATTAGTCGGAAACAAAAAAAAAATATTACGAAAAAACATTGAGTTCTGCTGCTTGCACTGGGAGTGCACTGGAGCATTCCAAAATGCACTGGCGTCTCTAAAAATCATTCCTATGGGGCAAATTATAAATTTATAACTAAAAAAATTTACCTTTCAAGGTTTACATAGTTTATGAGGCCAGATCCTTACAAATCTTTACAAATTTAAGGGCTTTTGCGCAAACATCAATAGAACTAAAGTTTTTTGTTGCAGAAAACTGTATGGTCAGTTCAATGTACTATTTGTCCATTTAGTTGAGTTAGGGTGACTTCTGAAGATAATGTTAAGATGCTCAAAAGTCAAAACCAAGGCAAGCCTTTTTTTTCACTTGTGAGGTGCGCTTTTTTAAGTTTGTTAATTTTAGGAACTTGATGCATACTACCTATGGGACTTGAGGAAGCACATAACTTTCTTAAACTGCATAGGATCTTCTTATCCTATTGATTGAGGTTTTGGAATAGGTTAACCCCTACAGGAAAACGCTGCACATCAAGGATTTTTGTGGTGACTGTTTTCCAATTTTCAGCAGATGCAAGAAAGAATTCTTAGGAACAATCAACCCCTGTCTCCATTATAGTATAGAGCTGATGGTGGCAATTCGTTTTTAAGAGATATCAAAGTTGCTTAACCAGTCACATTGGGGGTTTCGTATTCACAGGAATAATTCTCACTTGACTGTTAGTCATAGTAAATACTAAATGAACTGTATTTTATTTGACTTTTCCTTAAGTTTTGCACCAACCACCTATGCCTTTTATTTTGTAACATAGATACTAGGGAGTACGTTTTGTTGGATTTCATTAATACCATGGTTTAATACTGGACGTAGCTGCCACATCACTTCTGTAGTCCTCCCTCATGGAGGTTTCAATAATGTGAACCAATGGATGCACACAGCAATGGATGCACACGCTTGCGCACACAGACATTAATTCCCTTGCTACTCTGCACATTGCTAACAGCAACACATTCGATCATAAAATAGAACTACAAACAAGCTCATAAGCTGTCTTTTTATGAATTGAGGTGTTTGAAGCCTTGTCTCCATGATTCTATTTTGTGCCTCAGCTTTTCTCTTCCTGAAGTTGAATCCTTGTCTTCATGATTCTATTTTGTGCCTCAGCTTTTCTCTTCCTGAAGTTGAATCCTTGTCTCCATGATTTTATTTTGTGCCTCAACTTGGCTCGCCCTGAAGTGTTATTACTCACTGCTTTCCCCCTTTCCCGGTGGTTCTTTTATTCCTACTAATGTGATTCGATTGCAAACAAATGCAAATGAGCAAATTTTCTGCGAATTCGTTTCACCGCATCCCATTTTCTAACTCAATAATGGGAAGGGAGCTGTGCATAGCAAGTGTCAACACTGGATGGATGTAAGAGGTGCGACCTCTTATGATGATCTAAACAATGTGGGGATGGAGAAAGTCGTCGGTGGGTGAGTCCAATGATGTTGTCGCCTCCTCAAAGGATTAGTCGTTACGTGACATGCATTATGTGACAAAAATATTTGGTTATACAATATATGAGACGTGAATCTTAATGAATCTGATTGTTCGTTTTATTTTTTACAAATTTTATCTTGTTTTGTATTTTACCGTAGCGTTAGCACGGGCACACTACTAGTGTTCTTTAGTAGAACGCGAGAAGCCTTTTTGTCCAAATTCAAGATTAGTCCTGACTCCGCCGCTTCACTCCGGTTACAGATGTGGGTATAAAGGGTCGATCTTAAGAAAAAGATCGTTGATGAACATGCAAGATGAAGCAGCAATCAGAGGGGCATGAATGATTGCAGCGCTTTGCGAAAGCTTTTCTTAAGATATATATATATATATATATATATATATATATATATATATATATATATATATATCCTACAATTATAAAGAAAAACACACACAAAAACAAAATAAAAACAAGAAACAAAGAGAACTAAAAGAACTATCGCATGCATGTTCTGGATTTGCAATACTATTCACTCTGAATCTTTCTCTCTCTCCTCAGCATGGCATTGTTTTGACCGCTGGACTCATGCATGTGTTAATGTGTTGGACTGCAGCTATCACGTGATGGCTTTTGGTGCACCAATTTTGCAAAGCAGATGACGGAAGACACAACACTTGGACCGAGGCAGAAGATTCTCGCTGCAGTAATGCTGTCCACAAATCTCGCGTCTCCAGATGTGGATGACTACGGTGCGCTGTCGCCTGCACTTGAATTTAGTCCACGCCGTGAACTGAACAAAAGCGCGCTCGGTTCCCCAAAAAGCTGTACCCCTACTCGGCCAGCCCTCCACCTTTTATTGCGAGAAAAAATCCGTATTTTTTACAAACTCGGTCTCCAATTCTAAAACAGCGCCGCCTCCAAAATTAAATACAAATCTCAGCTTTTAATCCTAATACCACTCGTCCAACTCGGCCTAGATTTTTTTTCTCAACCAGACTTTTAGCCCACTACTATTCAAGGGACCCGAAACCCTTCCTAACACGGGTTTTCACACTCTGACTTTTCAACTTATCGCGTATCGAAGTCTCTAGAACCGCACCTCTCGTAGCTTCTTCATGCACCATCCACCTTTGATCTCCATGTGCTCCAGCGTGAGCCTGACCACCTCGTGACATCCTCGAACGCCTGGATCTTAGATTTCCCCCTCCTAGTCTCGGTCTTCCTCGTTACCGACCATGACCGTCTCCACGCTCAACCTGCACATGCAAAGACCAAAGAACATTTTTCCCGGCACAAGTTCTCATCAACTTGACCGATATTAGTCCACGCACACACGCATACGCCTCGAATAACAATAGTAAGCAAGTTGTCAATTATTCATCATCATAAAAATTATAGACCTAGCCATATGGTCTAACAATCTCCCCCTTGATGAATACATTGACAACACCTCAAGATTGAATGATGAAATAGCTTCAAACAGATATAAGTGAAGAACTGAAACCGAAAAAATATTTTAAGTCACAAATCTTCAAATCTCTCCCCCTCAACACAAGAGATGAGTTTTAGCAAATTTCTCCAAAATCTCACAAAGCACACCAAATCTCTCCCCCTTTGGCAATGTAATCATCAAGAACTTTCAAAGAAGAACTATTCTAAAAAGAAGCAATGAGAATAAAAATCCAGAAGCTTTGTAAATTATCCAAATCACTTTGAATTGGTTTAGTAATTTAACCAAGCCATATTTTTGAGTCGAGCTATCTAGATCATATAAAGTCATATATATCATATAGCAACATCAAAACAAAGTTTTCAACATGATTAGGCGTTTATATCAATGACAGGCATCTCAACAATGACCAGACCAATTATAGAGAGCAAAATGAGATATCACAATAAAAAGTCAAAGCCTAAAAGTGAAGCAAATCTTTAATCTAGACGAGCTAGCAGTCTCATATAACAACCTATTGCTCCACATTCAATTCTTACGCATGTGGCATGCTTGTAGTATACTTTTTTTCATAATAGCTTACTTCTTGTAAATGGTGGCATGCTTGAAGCATACTTATTTTCATTTTACGCACTTTTTTGTGCTTTTTTTATTTACTATGGCATGCTTGGAGCATACATCTTTTCAAATTTCTCTTTCTATTTTTTTTCATATAACATGCCAAATTGAATGATTATAAAAAGATTGCAATATGAAACATGTAAGTCTCATAGCTGAGATTTAAAATAAGATTCACAATCAAGCTATTCCTTTTTTATGAACATCACAAAGTACTATTTATAATCAATCTACTCAAAATATTCCGCCATGTTATAGTTTAGTTCAAGTGTAACAAATTAATTATAACTAGTCATGATCAAAGCTACACAGCATATGAATAAATATGATATAAGATAGCTCCACAACTCATTTAAATTTGATGGCTTGAACTTGTTAATTTAATTGACAAGTATAATAAACAAAGCTTCCTAAATTCTTAAACATCAAGCTCCCCCTCAGAATAATCCCATAGGATGCAACACGCCCAACTCACTTCGCAAAAGAGCAAAACATGCAGAATCAAGCGGTTTTGTGAGAATATCAGCAACTTGAGAATCTGAATCAATAAAGTGCAAAACAACATCTCCCTTTTCCACATGGTCTCTAAGAAAATGATACCGAATATCAATGTGTTTAGTTCTTGAATGTTGCACAGGATTTTTGGCAATACTAATAGCACTAGTGTTATCACAAAAAAGTGGTACACTATCCAATTCTAAGCCAAAATCCTTAAGTGTAGCTGTCATCCAAAGCAATTGTGAGCAACAAGAAGCAGCAGCTACATATTCAGCTTCAGCAGTGGAAAGTGCAACAGACAACTGTTTTCTAGAAGCCCATGAAACAAGAAATATGCCTAAAAAGTGACAAGTACCAGAGGTACTCTTCCTATCAATTCTACAACTCCCAAGTCTGCATCTGAATAAGCTCTAATGGTAAGACATGATGAAGAAGAATACCATAAGCCAAATTCTAAAGTTGACTGAAGATATCTGAAAATTCGCTTTACCGCCTAACGATGTGAAGCACGCGGGGAAGCCTGAAAACGAGCACACAAACACACAGCAAAGTGTATGTCTGGCCTTGAGGCAGTGAGATACAAAAGAGAGGCAATCATGCTTCTATATTCCTTTTGATCAACAGGCTCTCCATCCTCATCATGATCCAATACTGCAGTAGATCCCATTGGTGTGGGGATTGGTTTTATTGTACCCATGTCAAAATGATGAAGCAGATCCTTGGTGTACTTAGTCTGATGAACAAAAGTACCCAACTTTGATTGCTTGATCTGAAAGCCTAGGAAGAACGTGAGTTCTCCCATCATGCTCATCTCAAATTCGCTGCTCATAGTATCTGAAAACTTAGAAACAAGAGTATGAGAGGAACCACCAAAGATGATATCATCCACATAAATCTGAACGAGTAAGAGATCATTGCCATGCTTGAGAGTAAACAATGTTTTATCTACCTTGCCCATTTGAAAATTATTTTTAAGCAAATATGATATAAGCCTATCATACCATGCTCTAGGTGCTTGTTTTAAATCATATAAAGCTTTGGACAATTTGTAAACATGATCAGGAAATTTAGGATTTTCAAAGCCAGGTGGTTGTTTCACATAAACTTCTTCCTCAATATAGCCATTAAGAAAGCACTTTTAACATCCATTTGATATAGCTTAAAACCCTTAAATGCAACAAATGCTAAAATAATTCTAATAGCTTCTAATCGAGCAACAGGCGCAAAAGTTTCACCAAAATCAAGACCTTCTACCTGGGTAAAACCTTGAGCAACAAGTCTAGCTTTATTTCGAATGACAACACCATCTTCACTTTGTTTATTCTTAAAAACCCATTTAGTTCCAATAACATTATGACCATGAGGAGGTGAAACTAAAGTCCAGACTTTATTACGCTCAAAATTTTCTAATTCCTCATGCATGGCATTAATCCAAGACTCATCAGATAAAGCGTGACTTACATCTTGGGGTTCAAAAGAGGAAACAAAAGCAGCATGAGCATATGAGGCATTGGAGTTATACCTGTTGCGAAGAACTCTCGTATTCAACTCATCAATCATTTGTTCCGGGGGATGACGTCGTTGAATATGCAGAGGAGCCTGTGGGATCGATGGTGACGTAGGTGTAGCTGTAATGGCCTCTACCTCATGAGAGGTAGGAGCAGAGCCATTAGCTGTAGACTCCATCGGTGTAGATACATGTGTTGAAATGTGAATCGGGGACTCCCTTTCATCATCGTCAGAATCATAAAAGATGTCTTCGAGTGCGTCAGTAATTTGTATACCTATATTATCAGGTCTAGTACTAGAACTAGCCTCATCAAAAGTGACCTCGCATGTCTCAACAATTTTGTTAGTTTCTAAGTTGAGTACACGATAACCTCGAGGATGAGATGAATATCCAAGAAAAATGCCATCTGAGGATCTAGATTCAATTTTATCAAGATTGCCATGTTTGAGAATAAAGTATCGACATCCAAACACCCTCAAGTGAGAAATATTAGGAGTAAGACCAAAACGAAGCTCATAGGAAGTTTTATGCAATTTAGGTCGCAAAAATACTTTATTAGAAATATAGTAAGCAGTCGAAACAGCTTCAGCCCAAAACTTCCTAGGTGTACCATGTTCATTAAGCATTGTTCTAGCCATCTCAACTAAAGTTCTATTTTTACGTTCTACAACACCATTCTGTTATGGCACACAAGCTGACGAAAATTGATGATGTAATCCCTTTTCAGCACAAAAAGAAGCAAATGATGCGTTCTTGAATTCAGTTCCATTATCACTTCTAATTGCTCTAAGTGCTCCCGGATGGTCATTAGCAAGTCTAAGAACAAGTTCTCTAAAATGACCAAAAGCTTCATCCTTAGATGCCATAAAATAGACCCAAGAGTATCTAGAGTGATCATCAACAATAACAAGAACATATCATTTACCTCCGGCAGACTGAACCCTAGAAGGACCTACAGTGTCCATGTGCAACAATTGACCCGGAGCATCAGTCATAACAAGTGTGAGTGGAGGATGTGATGATGAAACTATTTTACCATGCCGACAAGGTGAACAAACCAAATCCATTGACTTTTCAATTTTAAGACTAGGTATTCCTCTAACAAGATGCATATTACTGAGTCGAGCAAGATGATCAAAGCCAATATGTCCTAGTCTACAGTGCCAGTGAAATAAGTCCTTAGAATCTGATGAAACAAGATATCTAAGATTGGAAGATGATGAATACGAGAAGTCACCCTTAAACAAACGACCAACTCGGATAATTTTGCATACTAGATTGCCAGATGGATCTAAAATGCAACATGAATGCTTTTTAAAGCTCACCTCAAGATTATCGTCTATCAGCTGTGAAACTGAAAGCAAATTGTAGCTCAACTTACTGACAAGTGCGATGTCTTTTAAAATGAATTTGTCATTGCCACGCACAGTACCTTTTGCAAGAACTCGTCCTTGAGCATTGTCCCCAAAAGTGATCATCTCATCACTGGTAGCACGAGTGAGGGAGGAGAACCATCGTGAATCTCCGATCATGTGGCGAGAGCAACCAGAGTCAATGAACCATATATTCTCCTTCCACTTGTAGCGAGCCTACAAAGCACGAACAATCGTCGGTATCTTAGTACTGGGGTTAGTAAAATAAGATTTAGGAATCCAGTACTGAGATACACGGCGAACAGGAGTAGCAAAACTAGAGCCAGAATCACGTGTGCGTGAAAATAAATTATTTGAATTATATCCAAAACCAGCATATGGAGCAAATTCAAAACCATCGTAAAAGTTCTCTAAAAACCTTGCTTTGGCATTAGTTTTATGAGCAACAAAGATTGTACATTTTTGTCTTAAAGCATTCAACCTTTCCTTCCTCTCTTTCTTAGCACGCCTAAAGCAAAATTCATGTAAGTGCCCATCTGTTCCACAGTAGGTGCAATGAAATTTAACATGACCAGAATTTTTTTGAGATGATGAGCCAGCACCTACAGTATTATTCGTTGAATTTTGCACAAAGCCAGCAGATTTAAACACAGTTTGTTTTTGTTTCAGATTTTACTTCAATTTTTCTAGGTTCAAGAATCTTAACAACATTAGGAGGATTATTCTTGGCATGCTCAACAAAATTAAATCCTAGATCACGATTTTTCACACTTGTTTTTGATTTGTCTAGAATCATATTCAGATTTTTCTTACCAAAAGAGAATCTCTCTAAAGTGTCTTTAAGGTACTCATTTCCTTAGCCAAAGTGGAACAAGCAGTGCATTTAACAGGTTCATTCACAAAATTCTTAGAAGCGTTAGATTGAGCCAATTTTTCCTTTTCAGCAAAATCATTCAATTGCCTAGTTAAAACATCAATTTCAATATTTAACTTAGGACAATTTGAGCAAGACATGTTTTCATGATAAAGCATTTGTTGAATAAATTCCTGAGATGAATTAAGTCTAGCTTCTAGCAATTCACAATTAGAGCAAGCTTTAGATTGAGCATTTGAAATACTTGACTCTAAACATATAGAAAAACTAAATTTGAGCCTTTCAATTTTATCATTAGCAATTTTTAATTTTTCATCACAAGAATCATGTATCAATTTTAATTCATCAAATTTATCAGTTACATCTCTAAGTTGAATCAGATTTGATGCACTAATAGATCTAACAGCCTCCAACTCAGAATGTAAAACTTGACAAGACACATAATTCATCATCAGGAATTAAAGCTCTAAGTCTATTAATTTCAGAATTTGGACTTTTAACAACACAATTATTTTCTTTCAATTTCTGTTTTGTCTTTTTTAATTCAATAGTAACTTTAATCAAACCATTTTCAAGCTCATCATATGATGGTCTTACCTCGTCGGGATCATTGTCATCATCACCATTGTTGTTGCCTGTCATGAAGCACATGCCCGTGAAATCATCATTGTTCTTCTTCTTTCCTTTAGCATCATCGTCATCACGGTCATCATCGTCACAACTCTCATATTCCACATAGCTCAAGTCAAGACTCTCGAGGGCAGCTAGCACCTTTTCAGCAAACTTGCGACGAAACTTTTCACCTTTGGTGTTGTTGTTCTTGGATAGCCGACGACAATAATTTTTGTTTTCTTTGATCATCTTCCCCTTGAGCTTGGGACAATCCATCTTAATGTGGCCAGGCTCGCCACACTCATAGCATCTGATCGAACCTGACATGCCACCTCGCTTTCTCATCCTCACATTGTTGAGTGCCTTGTATGCTCGTGAGGAGATCAACACCAAGTCCTCTTCAGGAAGCTGCTCGAATTGTTCCTCTGAAAAAGAATACAAGGCAGACAAAGAAACACAAGACAAAGCACTCGACGAAGTCGCCTGCACGGGGTTAGTCACAAGTGCTAAAGATGAAGATTTATTAATCTTAGATGGCAAAGTTTCCATCTCATAGGTTTTCAATCTAGAATAAAGATCATCTATGGTTAAAGTATCTAAATCAACAGTTTGATTAATAGTTGTAACAACCATCAACCACTCAGAACCTAAAGATCTCAAAATCTTAGTTGCATTATCTTCATCAGCAGGAATAACGGCAACACCGTGCAGATCACTCAATATTTTCTCAAACCGAGCAAAAAGATCATCAATGGATTCACTAGGTTTCATAGCAAAATCAGAATATTCTTTTTGATAAAGATTTTTACGCACCTTCTTGATTTTAGTGGTTCCTTCATGATAATCGCAAAGGGTTTTCCAAATTAAATGGGCAGAATTAATATGAGCTACACGATCAAATTCTTTACGAGAAATTCCTTGGAACAGTAAATTATGAGCTTGAGCATTTAAATTAACATCTGCTTTATTTAAATCAGTAACAATAGCAGGAACCTCATATGGTGTAGAAACTTTTTGCCAAACATCACTACCTTGAGCCTCAATATAAGCTTGCATCCGACACTTCCAAAAAGCAAAATCAGTACCATCTAGCATGGGGGGACAATTCACATACCTCTCTGACGCCATAGCAACCTGCTCTGATACCACTTGTAGGATCATAGATGGCAATCGAGGGGGTGAATGATTGCAATAACTTAGCTTAAAGCTTTTCTTAAGATTTATATATATATATATATATATATATATATATATATATATATATATATATATATATATATATATATATATATATATATTACTGCAATTATAAAGAAAAACACACAAAAAACAAACAAAATAAAAACAAGAAACAAAGAGAACTAAAAGAAGTCACGCATGCATGTTCTGGATTTGCAATACTATTCACTCTGAATCTTTCTCTCTCTCCTCAGCATGGCATCTAAAGCTATTACTCCCGGGGGAAACCGCGCGCGGGGAGGGCCTCCACGTCGCCCCGGGGGCCGTTTTTTGCGAAAAAGCTCCTGCGCTTTCCCAAAATTACGTAGAGGTCCTCGGTTATCGCGAAACGGTCCCTGCCGGTTTTTTAGCCCCTCCACTTTGCAGGATGGCACCCCGCATTTTTCTAAATTACGCACGGGTCCTCGTTTGTTTACGTACAGGGCCTCGATTTTTTACGAAAAAGCTCTTTAGCTTTTTCGAAAATACGCATGTGCCCTCGATTTTTTTAAAAAAGCTCCTCACGAATTATAGCCTCTTTTGCTTCGGTACACACGGTGGCTGACGCGGCGTCACACCGCGCCTACGAGGCTAGTTGTTTTGACGGCTGGACTGATGCATGTGTTAATGTGTTGGACTGCAACTATCACGTGATGGCTTTTGGTGCACCAATTTTGCAAAGCTGATGACGGAAGACACAGCACTTGGACCGAGGCAGAAGATTCTCGCTGCAGTAATGCTGTCCACAAATCTCGCGTCTCCAGACGTGGATGACTTCGGTACGCTGTCGCCTACACTTGATTTTAGTTCCGCAGCGACGTAACAGGCCACGCCGTGAACTGAACAAAAGCGCGCTCGGTTCCCCAAAAAGCTATACCCCTACTCAGCTAGCCCTCCACCTTTTATTACGAGAAAGAGTCTGTATTTTTTACATACTCAGTCTCCGATTCTAAAACAGCGCTGCCTCCGATATTAAATACAAATATCAGCTTTTAATCCTAATACCACTCGTCCAACTCGGTCTATATTTTTTTCTCAACCAGACTTTTAGCCCACTACTATTCAAGGGACCTGAAACCCTTCCTAACACGGGTTTTCACACTCTGACTTTTCAACTCATCGCGTATCGAAGCCTTTAGGACCGCACCTCCCATAGCTTCTTCACGCACCATCCACCTTTGATCTCCATGTGCTCCAACGTGAGCCCGACCACCTCGTGACATCCTCGACAGGCGGATCTCAGATTTCCCCCTCCTAGTCCCGGTCTTCCTCATCACCGATCATGACCATCTCCATGCTCAACCTGCACATGCAAAGACCAAAGAACATTTTTCCCGCCACAAGTTCTCACCAACTTGACCGATATTAGTCCACGCACACACGCATACACCTCGAATAACAATAGTAAGCAACGTTGTCAATTATTCATCATCATAAAAATTATAGACCTAGCCACATGGTCTAACACAACCCATCTGTAGGATCGGATGGTTATAGAGGCGGAGTGAATGGTGTTAACTCAATATTTTCTCTCAAGTATTTAAGATTATAGTCTTACATATCTACAGAGGTGTAGAACACAGAATCTTTACCTGAAAACCCAAACCTACTAGTTCAAGTCAACAAAACTTGGAACCTAACCCTTTCTAGCAGTTTGACTGGCCTACATACGGCGATCTGACTGGCTGAACGGTTTGACTGCTGCTACAATAAAATCTGGCAAATAAATAGTGTTTTCAATGCAATTTCAAATCCAAAAATCGATAGAACTTTTGATCTGTAGATTTAAATGATATGAAATTTTGTAGGGATCTTTCCTAGGTTATTAAAAACCTATTCCAACAAATGACCATGGAAACCATAGTCAAAGATGAGACTTTTTTTTGTGGGAGGAAAGGTGCACCGAAACCGAATCAAAACCAAAATAGGTAAATACAACATGCTCGTGGGTGGATGATCTAGATGTATTCCCACATGTCCCACCAAGCAAGAACACGAAAGAAATCATGTTAAAAACCCTCGGATCAAGAAATCATACTTTAAGGCCAAATCAAGCAAAATCAGGTTTTCTTGATAAATTTGCTATCAGAGTGTCTAGATGGGTGGAGATAGATTTTTAGAGGTTGTCTCCATCATCTTACACATTCTTGCCACAACAAGATCAAGAAAAGAGAAGAGGAAAGATCAAAACCAACCAAGTCAAGAGCAAATCAATCAAATCATGAGAGATCCATGAAGCTGATCAAAGATTGATGTATTGCTTACTTGATATAGGTGGGCTAACCAGCCACACATAGCTCTTAGTAGATACTATCCACTCAGCAAAATGGGAAAAACCCGTTAATCCCATACACATAGGTTTTAACTCACACATTACACTTATGCACACTTTTCAAAGCGCATAAGCCTACATCCGCTAAATCCTTTACTTTGATCCGACTTAATCAAACCAGCTTCTCCTTGACCTAAACCGCTTCTCCAAGTGCCACTCGTGTGCCGCGGTTTTGATCCATGGCAGATTTCGGTATTTTGGCCAAACTACCAAAATACCCTTTCTTGACTGGGTCTTCATCTTCCACTGCAAGCAATTGCTATGCTTACCACGTTAAGTTCACCATTGGCTTGCCATACATCAGTAAGTCTCTTCTGCTCTAGTTCCACCAAACCATGTATCACTTAGATCGACCAAGCCATATAGTGCAAACTTGTCATTCAAGCTCGCCTTCAACATTTCCCGTCTTTCTCGTGCCATGCTTGAGCTCAGCATCTCACTTGGTATCCTTGATCGTTCTGGGCCTCGGCTCCTTCCTGAGCGTAGCCTTTATCCTCACCGTTGACCATGGTGACTCTAAGCGTTCTTGCACATCCAAAGAAAACATTTTCAAGCACAAGTTTTTCACAACATAACCCACGTTAGCTGAAACATGCATCACGCAACGTTAATGCAATGACCTAGATTACTCTAACTCAAACCATGACTCAAATCCCAAAATGCTTAATTTCTTCCAAAACTGGTACTACCACTCTTCTTAAGCCGATACTACCACATTTCCTGAAAATTTCAGAAAACAGCCAAACAAATTACGATCTTTGTGAAATCACTTAACCACTCTACGATACTTGAAATGGTTCATCACAATATTATTTTAGGCCTTCTCACTTGGTTTTTCACCAACAATGCAATAGTTACAAGGAAGCACATGTAATAAAACATCAAAAGATGTGAACCACAAGCTGCCTGAACTTGATGTCATGAATTCACGGTATGCACAACACAAGACGATCTAATGTCCCCTTATTGGCAAGTGATGAGATCATCAACATGCCAAACAGGGCAGACTTATTTATTAGAACAAGACATCAACACATCGGAGAGTTTAAGCACATGATTTAAAGAAAAGAAATAGCGTGAAGCAGCAGCCAAGATTTGAAAATTAAGGGTGAATGTACACCAATTGCCTCAAGAAGAAGCCAACAATGCTGCTGTTTCGTTGCGCTCGAGCGCGAAAAGGAGTTTCCTTGTGGCTGTCCAAAAGGCCCGTAGCTACTTGGTCACAAGCATAAGTGATGTTATAACGTTATGAAACTGATCAAATCGACCGTAAGTTCTGGAAACTTCCGTCACAAACTCTGAAGGGCTAAGTTCAATCTGCAAGTAATTGGGAAAATCAGTATAGGGTTTAGGGCAATGTCCTAATAATTAACATTCAACCACATCTGTACTTCTGCTGTAATTGTAGACGATAGACCATCAAACCTTTTGGACATGGTTAAATCACGAAATAACGTAGATAGTTTGCGAATGTGGTATTTCCACATGTACATGCGGGTACATGAACTATCATCACCATTAAATGTGCCATGACATTGATGCAAACTTTCAAAATTCAAACCACCGTTACATCTTATAATCATTGAATATCGCTTGCACGAACCGTTGAGGTATTTTTTAGGGTTAAGATAGCATGTGTATTCGTATGTACACGTGGCTTTGCATTTTTTGCCTATTTGCTTTCAAAATTCGAACACACCCGTCGCTGATGAACAAGATCCTACGCTATCCACACTTGACCTAATTTTCAAATGCAAATATATTGCTTTCAAGTACTAGTGCATGCTTATTATGGTTATTTACTTAAATGCTATGTTAAATGTTAATTGCCTAGTTACACAATGCAATTGATACCTATTATTTCTCCTTTCTTGATTGTTGATACTCCCTTTGCCATACCACCCTTAGATACTTATAATAGTAATAGCTCCATCATTGGATAAATCTTACTAGATTATGATTGTGCTTATAAATGCTTTAGTGGTGAAATAAAATACAGTACAAACATTGCCAAGTGAAACTTAAAAACATGCTAAGGGAACTATGAACAGGGGTTACCATTGAAAATAGAAAAATATTTTATAAAATAGTGGAGATTTGGGCAAGTAATTGGAATAAGACCAGTACAGGGATTGCACATTTTGAATGGAATGGCCGTATAGGGATTGCATGTGTCATTTAGATTAGCTGTGCAGTGATTTAATGTGTCATTTTGGAATAGCTATGCAGGGATTGCATGATCTCTGGGTTTGTTGGTTGGTCTCACCTAAGTCAATTAATGACCGAATCTTGTGTTACTCTTTTCTACACTCGCATTATGCAACCACAAGTTAAGTATGGGATGGACTTGGCCCACTAATTTGCTTAGCTTCGGTGTGACTCCTGCACATAGATTGATATGTGGATTTATAGATTTCTGTTATGATTATGTTATGAGTGACCTGTAACAGTCACTGCCCCTTGTTGATTTCTTTTGATGAGAAGGGTCGTAGACTCACTAACAATAAGGTCCCTTATTAAAACATAGCTCAAGATGGGAATGTTCTGGAGATGAGGTGTAACCTGGGAAGGGAATGATCACTTCACCAAGTGTTGAGAGATTTCACCCTGTAGGAGGAAGCATTGAAACTAAGCATTGTAAAAGTTTTGTTATGATTTTCATAATCTTACACCTACGGAAGCATATATTGGCCAACATTATGGGTTTATCATATCTTGTGGATAAAGTTGTACAACACCTACAGAATATTAAAAATCTATTCAAATAATCGTACCCCAGATATAGGCAAAAGAATAAAAACGCCACACTTGCGTAGTTTTCATAAATAGTGGCTACTAATTAATGATGGTTATGGATGAATATGTTGGAAATATGGGCAATATTTTAATTCCATGTTTTATTAGAAGACAAATACAATAAAGTAGTGATGCAAAACTCACGAATAACAGCAGGCTACTCATCATACTTCAGAATATACATAAAGAAAGTATAGTCGAGTGAATGCGTGAACATCTTACAATTGGGCTTGATGAAGAATAGGAAGCAGCGCAGGCTTGATGCAGTGCAGAACGTAGATCATGCAGTGAAGTGAGCGGTCGCGCAGATGTGCGCTACCCAGAAACCTTATTGCTGCCCCCGTGCAGGTCTTCACGGTAGCAACAGTCTAGGGATACCGCTCCTCTTCCTCATGGTGCACGCCGGAAAGAAGAGTCGACGAGGTTCAGACGGCGCAGCACAACGGCACACAAATTCACAGGAGGAAGAGAATGGAGGCAGTCAGATTCTTCACTCATACTCTGGACGTCTCCATGCATATATATAGACAAACTGATAACTGACATGATTAAAACAGTCATTTACCCTTTGGTAACTGACATATTTAACCAGCAATAAAGCCTCATTCAAACAAAGGAGAAAAAGAATGATGCAAGGTTCAACAAAAATAAAGGTGGACTTGGTCTGCCAAGTGGCGCACTACGTCACAGCACAGTCGTGCGTTACAAGTCATGTGATTTTCATACAAAAATACGTAAATACGTTGCGCGCATGTGTGATTAGTCAGAACCCTCCTCATGCCATCTATATCCATATTCAAGGAGTAGTGAGAATTCTACCTTATAAATTGGTCTCCCTCATCTTGCCTTAGCAATATGATACTAAACCATGCATGCTTTGAAATTAAGGAAATATGCCTTGCTGATGTGGGCCAATTTCTAACAGAATATATGGGAATGGTTACGACATCTTAATATGGAAGTGAATAAAGAGAGCGAAGGGTATTGCTCTCATGATAAACTTGACTTGAAGCTTGATATTTGTTTTAGTTAGACATAGCTAACTTGACTTGAAACTTGATTTCTGTTTTAGTTAAACATAGCTAAGTTATAGATTTGAAAACTAGCTATAGTATGATATTTGGCAAATTGGCTTCATGTTAAAAGAAATATATATAACACCTTCCCTTGGTTAAATTTTGCATATATACACATATACTTGCATTTTGCTATGGAGACTTGCTTACTACTTCCGTACTCATTATTGCTTAATATGTGGTTTTAGATGACAGAATCGATGACCCAGTGTATGGATATATCCATGCCTTCGGCTACGACATGGAAGACAATGGTCAGAACTAGGTTTAGCTTCAATTGATTACCTGTGGCAGATCATAAAGGTCATTTTGGTTTATTTACTTTTCATTACTTTATGTGAACAATTTTATTTGGCCGGCTAGTCTGTTTTATAAAACTTAATCATAAGATCTATAAGATCTATTTATAGATGCTCTATATTAGGTGATTTTTTTAGTTTTATTATATACTTTCACGCCTGAGATATCGGATGGGTTCAATTCTGAGATATCGAATTCAGAATTAATAAAGTTAGCCAATTTCTCTGGGTTCTTTGTAAATCCTTTGTTATATTACCTATGGTCTACAGAAGACGTTCAACAAAAGACCAATTATATGGAATTTACTCATTACCTTTGGTCTTCAGGTTGTGTTCTCCATGCATCCTTGTTTACGAGTCATGTTCCAAAACAAACAAGTCATTCTTGAACAATTGTTTTAACACTGAACATTCAACTGATGCATTATTCGCGTGACCACAACAACAAACAAAGAGACGCTGGTAAAAATACTGATGCATTATTCAGCACACACAGGTGGCATGTGATCTCAGCTGTGGTAATTCTGACTGAAGTACAACAGAAAGCATGCATGGAAGCGTTGATCGGGAAATAGATGCTGGAAATGCCACCGCAGGAATTAGCTCCAAATCGTTCAAAAAGAAGTTCGTCCACCGCACACGAAGCATTCTAGCGTAACATCGGCGTATGACAGGCATATCTTCCATCGTCACATTCTGGATGCCCTCGAGACAGAGACAGACTCTTTGATGGCTTGCAGTTCCTTGATGATATCTCCAGTCTTCATTCTGCTCGAGGGCAATTCCTGAGAGCAGGACATTCCAAGCCTAAGCAGTGAAACAAGGCAATCGATCTTTCTTTTGTATGAAGAATCATTCGCAGTATGAAGCCCATTCTCGGGGTCCAAAGACAGCCGCATGTCAACAACGTCCAACACACTGTCATGTAGACCCAGCTCAACGTACTCACGAAGGCTCAATCCTTGCCCGAATCCGCTATCAGTGGGCCTCTTCCCAGTTACTGTTTCCAAAACTAGAATTCCGTAACTGTAAATATCTCCCTGTGTCGATACCATGTTTCCAGCACCATACTCTGTTGCATCAAATGTTTGCAAAAGGTTACAACTTTGATAACACCTATGGTTCAAAATTTAGGGCAAATTCACAATATTATAGACAAAAACTAAAGGCTGCTTCAATTAAAATATATTGCTTCTGCAACTTCTCTAGAAGTTTATCTGGCTGCACGCATTATTTGATAAATCATTAGGCAACAATAACAGAAAACAAGAAAACAGAAAACATATTAGGCTAACCTGGGGGAGCATAACCGATTGTCCCTCTAAATCCCACAGAGCTTGTTGGCTGTTGAAGAACTGAGTTTGTCTCAACAAGAATCTTAGCAAGTCCGAAGTCTCCAACATGGGCTATCATCTCAGCATCTAAGAGCACATTGCTTGGTTTTAGATCACAATGTACAACGGGTGCAGGGCCTTGGCAATGTAGGTAATCCAACGCATTAGCCACATCAAGCAGTATGGTAATTCTCTCAAGGAGACTTAAGTACTTATGCTCTGTTTGCTCAATTGTGTCAGGATGCAGCCAGCCATCTAAACCACTATTAGGCATGAAGTCAAACACGAGTGCTTTGAAGTCATTCCCTCTGGTATCAATGCTTGAGCAAGTTGTAATTATCTTGACAAGATTCCGGTGTCTCAGGTTTCGCAGTGCTTCACATTCGGCTATGAAACTCTTGAGTGCTCCAGGGGTTTGAAGTTTTAGTACCTTCACTGCAACAAGATATGTGCTTTCACCAGCTTGACTATCTAACTCTCCTTTGTATACGGTTCCAAATGACCCAGAACCCAACAAATTGGTTGACGAGAAACCATCAGTTGCATTTACCAACTGAGAGTAAGAGATCAATGGGTGGCCTTGCATCGATGTTGTTGAAGGGATTTTTGTTTTGCTTGTTTTGTGCCAAGTAAGAAGCTTGTAGAGTAATGGAAGGATGAGTAGTGTTGCAATGAGAGAAATAACAACAGGAATCACCAGAAATCTTTTTTTTTTCTTCGATAATTCCAATGAACATGGAGGTAAATGTAGAACAGTTATGCCACCACAAAGCTTGCCATTGCCTTGGATTGAGAATCCTGTAGCATTTGCGAAAATACCAACATTTGGCACTTCTCCAACCAAGCTATTGAATGAAAGATTTAGATAATAGAGCATGGGAAGCTTCCCCAAGAGCTTCGGTATTTGGCCTGACAAATTGTTGCTTGATAGGTCAAGAGCTTCCAAACCTCTCAATTGACTTAGGAGTGATGGGATACCGCCGTTTAAGAAATTGTTTCGGAGATGTAGAATCTGGAGAAGTTGACATTCACCGAGGGTGGTAGGGATTTCACCTGTTAATTTGTTCGACTCTGCATGGAATTCTGCAAGATTTTTTAGGTTCCCAATTTCTTGTGGTATTGATCCCTCCAAGATATTGTGGGATAGATCCAAAGACATAGAGAGTGTGGTGATGTTGAATAATCCACTAGGTATTGGACCTATGAAGTTATTACTAGCAAGACTTAGATCCAACAACTTTGTCAGGCTTCCAAGTGTGCTTGGTATCCTACCGCTAAAGGAATTTCCATCGAGGTACAAATAAATTATTTCTGTAAGATTTCCCAAGGTCGTTGGGATTGACCCACTAATTTTGTTTTCAGAAGCATAGAGACGACGCAGATTTTTAAGCCTACCTACGGAAGACGGAAGAGTTCCTGTGAAATAGTTGTTACCAAGACCAAGATTTTGCAAGTTGACAAGGTTGCCAATATCTTTGGGTATGCTTCCTGAAATTGTGTTTCCTCTAAGGGCGAGAAATGTTAGTGATGTGGAAAGATTGGAAAGTGAATCAGGAAGGACACCTCCAAACTTACAATAAACCAATACCAAGGTTTCTAACATGGAGCAATTTGTTAACGATGTTATAAACTTCCAATCTTTGGGTTCTTTAGCTTCAAGCATAGTATATGAGAGTTGTAGAAATTTGAGATTTCTTAAGTTTCCAACCTCAGGAGGAACAGTACCGCTGAAAAGGTTAGAACCAAGCGCAAGTAGCGACATATCAGAAGCATTGGCTAGTGAGGCTCCAGGGAAATGACCATGAAACTGATTGTCGTCGATGTATAATCTCTCGAGATGGGGAAGTGCATGGAATGCATTTGGCGCTATCATTCCACTTAGCATGTTAAACTGGACAGAAAGTACTTCTAGAGAGGAAATGTTCCAAATAGAAGTAGGGATAGCTCCAGTCAAGTTGTTAAAGCCTACAACAAGCCCAAGTAAATTGGACAACATGCCCAAAGAAGAAGGGATAGCTCCTGATAGCATGTTTTGACCAAGACTAAGATACCGGAGTGTAGTCAGATTGCCCAAAGCAGGTGGTATCTCTCCAGATAATCTGTTGTATTTCAAATCCAATAATTTGATTGATGGCAACCCAGCCAGCGATCTAGGGATCTCACCTTGGAGGTTATTATTACTAAGGTCAAGTGTTGTCATCTTGGTGCATCCTCCCAGAGCTACAGGAATGCCTCCTTGGAGAGAATTCTTGCTCAGGTTCAGCACCTGAAGCTTGCTGAGATGACCAAGCTCTGGAGGTATCTGCCCAACGAGCTGGTTGTTCCCAAGGTTCAGCTTCTTGAGAAAGGATAGGTTGCCCAAGAACGGAGAGATGTGTCCCGACAGGTCAAGGGAGTCCATGAGCAGCGCGACGACCCTGTCGGGGTGCCGATGGCCGCAGACAACTCCTGGCCAGCTGCAGTAACGGCCGGAAATGTTCCATGAAGCCAGCAGACCAGATGGGCCTTGGGACAGCATGGACTTGAAGGAGAGGAGCGCAAGCTCGTCGGCAGTGGCGTTGCTGCTCCCCGGAGAGGGAGACGCCGCCAGAGCATGGGAGCAGAGGCACAACAACGAGAAGCTGAACAATGTTTTTACTCCCATCATAAGTGGCTACAAGGCCTGAATTGTATATGTCGAAGTGTTTAATTCAAGGGATGATAGTACTTGATATATAGTTCAAGGGTTGATGTAATAAATTCATGAAATGTTCCACAAAATAATACAAAAATCCCAAGAGAATGGAGTTCAGTATGTACACCTGGCAAGAATTCTTATGTTAAACACATCTAGAATATGTGAACTAAAAGAGACAAGTCAAGCAAAAGAAATTGATCAGAATGCAAGTTTAGGGAAAGCTGATGAAAGTTTTCTCATCTTTTTAAAATTTATCTACAGTGTTTTTGTGCCAAGTTAAAATGAAGCCTAATTTGCACTTTGCACTTGGCTAGATGCTCAGTTTTACTGACTTTGTTGATGCAAATCCAGTTCCAGTACTCCCGAGCGGGGAAAACAATTTCGGCCGAATTTGGGTTTTCCCGGCAGGGTCTAAAAAAAGGCAAAACCAGTGAATTTTGGTTTCAAATTTAGAATTTAACTAAATTCCTTAGACAATACAAGCTAAGAACTAGTTAGCTAGCCTAGTGGTAATGATAGTGATTGATGAGCACTAGATCTTGAGTTAGGCCCCAAAACTAACACTTTTTACTGAGGGTGGAACGAGTTCTCATTTTTACTGACTTGGTTGATGCAAATCCAGTTCCAGTACTCTTGAGCGGGGAAAACAATACTTTTTACTGAGTGTGGAACGAGTTCTCATATTTACTGACTTGGTTGATGCAGATCCAGTTCCAGTAATCTTGAGCGGGGAAAACAATTTCGGCCAAATTTGGGTTTACTTGGCGGGGCCTAAAAAACTGCAAAACCAGTGAATTTGGTTTGAAATTTGGAATTTAACCAAATTCCTTAAACAATACAAGCTAAGATGTACTTAGCTAGCCTAGTGGTAAGAATAGTGATTGATGAGCACTAGATCTTGAGTTAGGCCCCAAAACCAACACTTTTTTTCCATTTCTATTCAAAAAAAAAATCAGATTTAAAGTTTAAAAATTTCAAATGAATTTTCCAGAAATTTTCTGAAAATTTTTAATTTTGGATTTATTGGTGGGCGGTGAAAAAAATTCCGGACAAGTTTTTCCTGCTCTTGAGTCGCGCCAAAGTCAGTAAGCCATCGGTCTCTAGTCACCTTGCCGGCCTTTCACAGATGATGTTCATTGGTCTAGCTCTAGTGTGCTTCCGATCTGATGACCGCTAACCATTCGGTTGCGCAATCAGTATGGTTTTGAATAACAGTTTTCCTTTGTTGCACAAATATTTTGGTCGTTGTTATGGAGTTTTTTTTTCTCTTTTTGGCGATGAGGGCATTGTTATGTTTGGCTGTGACTAATTCTCTACCAACACTATTTTGTTTTTTGTTTTTCCATTTCTACTAAAAAATCGGATTTAAAATTAAAAAATTTCGGACGAATTTTTCTGAGATTTTACTAAATTCTGAATTTTGGATCTTATCGGTGGGCGGTGAAAAAAAATTCCGGAAAAGTTTTCCCTGCTGTTGAGTCGCACCAAAATCAGTAGGCCATCGGTCTCTAGTCATCTTGCAGGCCTTCCACAGATGATGTTCGTTGGTCTTAGCTCTAATGTGCTTCCGATCTAATGTACAGGACGGCAGACAGTGGCGGACGCAGGAATTTTAGAATGGGTGTTCGAAGTTGTAAAAATATTTTTCAGTACAAAACATAAAGATCTACAGTAGTAATAGTTAACATACAATTGTTCATACTAGGGATAACAAGTCAAATAATATAAAGAAATTACAAAACAATTGTAAAAGTTCACAAACAATCGACATTAATATTAAAAAAGGCAAATGTTTTTATCTTCATATATCCACATTCAATTACCATACGATTCACGGTTAGGATGTTGTATAAATATAATTGGTAACCACACACTAGAAATATTCAATAACATGTTTGGATGACCATGAGTTAACCAAAGCAGTAAATTTCTTATTACCAGTGGTACATATTCCATTCCATTCTTCATACTGTGCATTTCCTCCTTAACTAATACAACTCTTTTTAGAATTTGGAGCCTTTTGTCATTTCTAAGAAATCTGATGTTCTTTCAATTTTGAATATAACATTTTATGGCTGGTTTTGTGACAGTACTGAGATTTTAAATAAATTACAATCCATTTAACAACTTATATATAGGTTTTCACCACAAGTTTGGTCAGAAAGTTACCACTTCACCCGAAGCTGAAGATTGCTTGCACATCATCCACGGAACTCCGATCTCTGTGCTAACGGCCATTTGAGCCGCCTTACGCAATCTTTTTTTATATTCCCGTACTCATTTTCGATCTGTAACATTTGCACAAAAAACGAATTACCGGCATGTGTTGTATGCGTTAAGTAGGGAGCCCCTAATCAGATTTAGTAAATGGCATCACACAGGTAGAATTTAATTGACCTGGGACAGAGAATGATGGTTCCGCGGTGCCGGGCTGCCGGCGGAGGCGCGGAGCGGATGGCCGAAGGTGCGCCTGGGGCGGTCGCGGGTCGCCGGTCGACGGTCGTGGACTGCGGCGGAGCGGAGGGCCGGAGCGGTGGAGTCCCGGAGAGCCCAGATCTAGCCGGAGACCGGAGGGTGGAGGCGGCGAGGCGGAGGGCGGAGGCCGCGAGGCGGAGCGGATGCGGAGGGCGGAGGCAGCGAGGCGGACCGGAGGCGGAGGGCGGAGGATGCGAGGCGAAGCGGCGGAGCGCCGGAGCGGAGGGCCGGAGCGCTGGAGCCCAGATCGATGCGGGCGGTGGGCTGGAGGCGGAGGGCGGCGCCGAGTCGCCGCTAGGGTTAGGGTTGATTGCGTCGCCGCATGACCGCGTCCGCGCTCGGGTCGGCCGCTCGGGCAGGCAGTGGGGAATGGGGTTTGGGGACCGGGGGAATGGGGCCCGGGGGAGCAGGCTTCACGCGCCGGGGGAATGGGCTGGGCTGGCTTCACGCGCACGCGGTCGCACCGACGCGGGTTCTCTCGGGCCGGTTGGCAGATTTATGACCCAAAACAGTTAAACTGACCCAATTATCTCTACTCCTTAAAAGGAGTTCAAGGTGATGGTGCATCCTACACTTGCCTTTTTTAATATGTGGGCCCCACCCCGAATCCGTGCGCCCCTCCACACCCCGAATCCGTGCGCTGCCCCCTCCCCCAGCCTCATTTCTTAGCCCTCCTCCTCCGCTGCGCGCGCCTTCGCCTCGCCTCGCCTCGCGCGCGCGGCGTGGTTGGTGAAGTCGAGACCACCGGCGGTGAAGAGGTAGGCGGCGCCGAGGTGGCGGAGAGCGGTGGCGCGGTGGCGGAAGTAGACGCGGTGGAGAAGGCAACGGGGCGGCCGAAGATAGAAGTGGCGCGGAGGAGATGGCGATGGCGGCGCACGGGCGCGACGGAGGAGCTGCGGTGTGGGAGCAGATGGAGAGCGGCGGGGGCGCACGGGAGTAGGAGGCGCGGGTGGAGAAGTCGGAGAAGGGCGGCCGAGAGAGTAGGGAGAGGCGGCGGAGTAGGGTGGCGCGGTGGAGCGGCGGTAGTAAGATGGGAAGAGGTGGCGCTAATGGGGATGCGGACGGCGAGATGTGGTGGGGCGCCGGAGGAGAGGAGCGGCGGCGCTGAGGAAAGGGTGGCGCGGTGCGGAAGTGGAAGGCGGCTAGAGATGGAGGAGCGGCGGTAGAAGGTGGAGAAGGGAGAGCAAGGCGTCGCCGAGGGCCGCCCCTCCCGCCGCGTCCCGGACCCATGTGCTGTTGGCCATCCGATTAAAATCTGACGGCTCACGCGCGTGCATTTTTTTATGGGCTGCCTGCGTCTTCTGGGCCGGCTGCACCGTGGCTTGGGCCACCGCGCGCCCGCGCGTGAAGGTGGGCCTGAGCGCGGGATTTTGGGCCATGCGGGATCTCCTCCCGTGCGGTAGCTTTTATGGGCTACGCATGGGCGATTTTTGGGCCGCACCGAAGGGGGCTGCGGGGAAGTTTTGGGCTGCGCATTTTTTTCTTAGGCCGAAATTTGGATATCTTATGTATTTTAGCATATATTTCACTCATATATTTAGGGATATATATACATAAAATTGTTTTATGGTATGTACTTCAGGCTGTTGAATTTAATTTTCAGTGTATATTTCATGTATTTATGATATACCTAATGTTTAATTAATGATTGTTTGATGTCGCTCATGAAAATATTACTATATAATGTCTTTAAGCTGCTGAAAAATATTATGTTATTATTTTCGCTGCCTGATGTCATGCCCCTAATTGAATGGAACCAACGAGAAATTCAATTAGAGGGTTATGTTTAATTTTACATGCTATTACTTTTGGACCAACGTTAATTGTAATTGCATGTTATCAATTATGTTTGTTATTATGTCCAATTTTTCATGCTATTATTCTTTGACCAACGTTAATTGTAATTGCATGATATAAATTATGTTAAATTTTTCGTTTCTGCCCAACGGTGATGCAAAAAATTCTTATGAGCATGTTGTTAACCATACCAACGTAAGGTTAATTTCCATGCAAATTAATTATGCGCTTTCCTAATGTAAATTTTATATTTTTCAGCTGCTTCTGTTTCCGCTCAAGTTAATGCAATTGAGCCACTTAATGGTAGTAACTTCCAGAAATGGAAGTTTACGCTTATGACGACTTTCCAGCTCTTGGATTTGGACTATGCGTTCAGGTTCGATGAGCCTGTCGCTCCTAAGGAAGGGGAAGATAATTTTGATGACAAAATGAAGAAGTACAAAACTAATGCTGAGAAGTGGGAGCGGTCTCACAGTGTTTCACTTGCTGTAATGAAAAACTCCATCAGTGAAGCCATAAGGGGAGCAATCCCTGAAAAGGAAAGGGTGAAAGACTATGAGTGCATGTAGAATCAATACTTGCAAAATTCATTTGGCACGGAAACTATAGATAATCATAACCTTTTGATGACTGCATGACTGTATGTTGCTACATGAATCTTCATAATATTTCTTAGATAATTCCATATGAAGATTCTGCTTACTATGAGAATAATTGCTTCACATTTTATATTTCTGACTCATAATAATGGAAGAAGATATATCTGTCACTCTTTAAGTTTTGCAATCCCCCATATGTGAAGAAAAACGAATAAAAAAATTAGTTGCATGGTTGGTTGCCCTCACCCTCCCATGTCTTCTCTCTAAAACTGAATTTCTGACTATGACGTAACCCTCCTGAAGTATAGCTAAATATAGATAAAGCATGCTTTCTCTCGCTTTCAATTTGAAAGATCCTCTCAACATTATATTATTCTCTGAATGGTGTGAGAGATATGCTAGAACATTGATACCATTTATAGTATGTGGTGCTTATATTTTGCACATTTTGTTAAATGATGTGTATTATTCTTGCGACAACGACCACAGAATTATTCTAAAGCACATTATAGCTTATGGGCATGCGATTGTTGTGTTTGCACATGATATATATATATATATATATATATATATATATATATATATATATATATATATATATATATATATATATATATATATATATATATATATATATATATATATATATATATATATTGTTTTGTGTTTCAATTTGCTCAAGTCAGTTCCTCCTAGCACTGCACTCCTTAATTAGATACCCATAGATTTACATGTGGTGTAGAGACTTTTACTAAATTATGCTCTTTTCTTTAGTATTCATGCACGTCTGGAGGAGCTACTAATATGAAGCTATTAGTGGTGCTTGCTATCTACTCTGTATTTTTGGAGGCTTATTAGTTCATCTTGAGATAAGTGTACATTGTGGCCCCGAGGGACTAACAAAATATACAAATGTATTTGTTGATGATTTTTGTCTTGAGTACCAATGTAATTGTAATTTTGGTGCCATCCTCGATCAGCGTGGATATAATTAGGTGTATAAGTTTGTTATGGAAAAAGAAATATCAAATGATTGTCTTCGAAATGATAATGCATAGGTAACACTATTTTCTTCTTAAATCTATTGCACATCTCACCATGGTTTTCTGTAGTGTCACATTATTACTGAGTTTGCCGATGATTAAATTAGCAACATTAGAGATATGCTATCTGATTTATTATCAATGTTGGCCTTAAATTTTTCTACAATAAATTCTCATGTAAATGAAAGAAAATGTGTATAGTATTTGATTTTCCGTTGCAACGCACGGGCACACAACTAGTATATATACATATGCAATATACCTCATATATACTAGGTTTTTTATCAAAAATTTTGGGTGTTCAGCTGAACACCCATGACCCATAGTAGATCCGCCCGCAAAGCCATTGAGTGAAGTTTCGACGTGAAGCCGAAGGCGGAGGTGTGAAGCCATCATTGCTAAAGGAGTCAATGTGAATTCGACAAGCACACTGTAGTGTGTTGTCGCTGCAAGAAGAAGTCGAGGCCACTGCGTGTGGCAAAAAGATGCGGATGATACGTATCGGTGAGTCAAACCATCAAGATTAAAGGAGAGAATATTAGAATTAATCTTGATGATTTGTAAGTGGTCGTAGTAGCAGTCGAAGGCCGTGGTCGATGTAGTCCTCGAAGTCGTGGTCGTCATGGTCATAAAACCACTATAGCAGTCATAGGTCATGGTCGGAAGAGTACTGTAGCAGTCGGTACTCAGAAGGACACTGTAATAGTCAGAGCGTCTGAGTATGTGAGGTAGTCGGAACGACCAAGTGTGTATTGTGGTTGAAAGTCAAATGTAGCCAAGTGCAGTTGGAGCGTCCGAGGACTGATGGAAGCCGGAAGCTAAAGCGCCATGAGAAGCAGTCATAGCCGTGAGAAGCGGTCATAGTCTGAGTCAAAAAAAACTGCCCAAGTAATGCGGATCGTGGAGAGATTCCAGGAGGAGTGAGAATAGGCCTAAGTTAGTGGAGTTAGTGGGTGCATGGAGGTCATGTGTGTGTGAATGAGGCTTATTTAAGCCATGTAATTCTTGTTAATTGTAAGCAAGTCAAAATAGAAAAGATTGAATGATTCAATCCCAACACTGTATTAGTCTCCCTCAGTGTGTGTTTTTCTAGAGTGACAAGAGAAAGGATTGAGTGATTCAATCCCAAAAGATGCAATCCTTTTCTCCTCTGCCAAAAACTACAAACTCCAGTGGCTTATCTTCTCCCCTCAGAAGGCTCCCCCATCAAGCACATCGACGAAGCCTCCATATGCGCTACCACTCCTGCGGCCATGCCATCGCGCCACCGCCACTCCTGCATTGATAATTGTGAATATTGATTGTGCTTGCATGGTGAATTGTCAAATTTGAAATGTGCTCATTTATCTATTGTTGATCAACTTAAGAATACTCTCGATGAACTAGATTATCTCAAATCAGGTCATGATCATATTTGTTTGGATGCTATTGCCTTATATGTAATTCTTGTAGATGCTATTCCATCTTCTCGTTCAAATTGTGCCTTGCTTAAATTAAAATAGGATAGTGCTACTATGGAAGTACATAAATTTAATCCTAATCATACTTTCTTTCATTGTGAGTATAGTAAAATTAAAAATGAAAGAATTGATTGGTATGCTTCTTCATTCTAGGACTGATTCATGCGAAAATTGTCCTAGGCTCACAATTGAGATAGATACTCTTAACATGGCACTTGAGGAGAAAGCAAAAAATTGAAAAATTCATAGCCATGACTGTATTTAAGAAAGACATTGATTATATTTCTTGTGCATTTTGTGTTGAAATTGGGGGTGATTCATAAAGTAAGATATGCCAGGGCAATCAAGTCAAAAGAGTGTGCTAGATGTGAGAATCTAGCCAAGAGAATGACTATATCAAAAAGACCCTTAAGTGATTTTCTAGTGAGAAAAAGAATTTCAACATGACGCTTGACCAATGTAAGGTGAGTGTGAAGAAGAGAGGCTTAGGATTTGATTCTCTGGATCATTCCATGAACCACCTACCTAAGATTGTGAGAGCTGTTGAGGGTGGCAAGTTTGAGGTAGAGCCCCTTGTGCTGTCTAAGACTGTCTTTAGGTCTACAGATTTTGCCCAAACTCCTTCTAGCAAGATATGTGCTTCTACTTCAATAAGTCAAACCCTTCAAAAGTTCAAATACCATTGCACCTTTTGCAAGAAGGATAGTCATATAGTTGAGTTATGCTTTTATAAAGCCAAAACTGAGAGGAAGAAGAGAGTGCATGCTTTGAAGTCCATTAGAGGAGTTCATTCATCCATGATTGTCTATAGAACCAAGCAGATAGTCTTTCCTTCTAGACATAGGCCTAGGTTTAGAGATGACTTCTTTGACTACTTTGGTGGCTCTAGGTAGCGTTTTGGGTTAGGATATCCTAAGGGTAGATCACGGGTAGATCTAGACACAAGGAGTACTAGCCTTTTGGTAGGCCGATTCGGAGAGGTCTAGGCAGCTCACGTGTGCTTTCTCATGATGTCGATATCCGAATATGTAAATCCGAACTCTCTATATATTCAACACTAGTTCAGGATCACACTAGTGCATATAGTGAGAACATAGATTTAATAAATTCAAGAAATGTACCAGAAAATAATACCCTACAAAAAAAACTCAAGAGAATGGAGTTCAGTATGTATACCTGGTAAGAATTCTTATTTCAAACGAATCTAGAATATGATAACTAAAAAACACAAGTCAAGCAGTAGGACCGGTAATGACAATAAAGAGGAGGTAAATGGTGCATTCGAAATTTTTTCTAAGTATTTGTCGATATTTACTCCAATAACTATAAAAAAAACTATGAAAATCAAAGACCATTAAAAATCCAAGCGAAAAACTTATCAAAGCAACACAACCACTCTACCTGAGAATAAGAGAGCACACTAAAGCATTTAGTTTCTTTCAAACCTTGACTCTAGAAATCATGAACACTTTATTTCACTCGAACTTTTATTCAATATTTTCCATATTTCTCGTGCTATGCTTAAGCTCGACCATCTCACCCCACATCCTCAATAGTTCTGGGCCTCGTTCCTCCATGAGCCTCGATTCTCACCGTTGAACATGGTTAACTCCAAGCGTACTTGCATACCCAAAACACAAAGAAATTGTTTTCGGACATAAGTTATTTACAACTTGACCCACGATAATTGAAACATACTTCTTGCAACATATATGCATTGACCTTGAACAAACCAAAAATCACCATGATTCAATTTCCCAAAAACACAATTTTCGGCTGAAGCAATAACTACTCTACCGATCAGACTGCCAGCCCTGGCCAGTTTGACCGCTGGTGGCGGCCGATCAGACTGTTAGGGTCGACTAGTCAAACCGATAGATGGTCTAACCATCACCTCTGGCCAATCAGACCGGTAAATCTGACAACCGCTCTGAAGAACCATAAATTTACAAAATCTAAATTTTCACTCTTCTACAATAGTAATGATTCATCATAACACAACCTTAAACCTTTTGATACATCGTTCACCATCGGTCTCTAGTCATCTTGCCGGCCTTCCACAGATGATGTTCATTGGTCTAGCTCTAGCGTGCTTCCGATCTAATCAGTATGGTTTTGAATGACAGTATTCCTTTGTTTGCACAAGTATTTTGGTCGTTGTTATGGAGTCTTTCTCTCTTTTGTTCTGGGATGAGGGGATTGTTATGTTTGGCTGCGACTAATTCTTGATATTTTTTTATTTGACCCCCTTGCATCACGTGAATTGCAGAAGTAGCCCTCTCGCAGCGGCAATTGCGTTTCTGGCCCTCCTCGAGCACGGAAGCACTCGAGCTGGATGCGTGGCGCTTCCCGTTCTCGGGGAGCGCAACAGAATCGCTCCACCGCGGGAGCTCGCACCAACGCGGCTTGTCTCGGCCGCCGTAGAAGGTGGTGGGCCCACGCCAGATTCCGCGCTCCCCCAGCGTTGCAGCAAGTTGCTGCGCTGTCCGGCTGTGGCACCTCTCCCTGAGCCCGCGCGCGGAACCTGACATGAGCCGCGAGCTCCGGCGAAACTAGCAAATGTAGACAAGCACTTACTACTATCATGGTGCGGGTGTGCACATGTGATACATACAAGGGGACAAACAAGGGAAACTGACCAACGCGCAGAACAAGGCAAGAAGCAAATGCAAAGTAGTCAGGTAGGGCATGTACAACCCACAGACGGGTTGCTGTCTATAAGTTCTTTCCACTTCATACACAGACAACTGAACAGACAACTTGTACAATGGGTCGTCTATTTGACTGTCTGCAAACTGTTTAATGCATGCATACAGACATGATCAACCATGAATATGATTCCTGTATACCATTGTGTTGCTTCTTGATACAAAACAGATCAAGCATAAATAAGATGAACATAATTACAATATTTTTTAGAACCATCAATATAAATGATATATTAATATAGTATGAAACCACAAGTCTATAACTGAAAAGTCACATAAACAAGAAGCCCAAACCATCATCAATCTTCAACCTCTTACAAAAGTGGGCAAAGGTCTTTAATCCGCAGAAGACTAAATCATTCCCTTCTCCATGACCAAAAACAGCATCCAATCTTGCAAAGTAGGGAAAACAAATAGAAATCTCATCTCAGTTTTCAGTATCAAGTCTTCTCTTCCATTGAAATTCTCTCATCAAATGACCCATTTATTAATTAGCTAGCGCAAATTGTCCAGTGCTTCGGCGAAAAGCATCTCCAGGTACCGGCACTCACTGCTGCAGAATGCTTTATCACCTCTGAAGAAAGAGGACCAATTATACCACAGAAGAATAGTAATGGCCTAACTGCTGAATTATAAAAGGCACAAGCGCGGCCACCTTCTTCTCGAGCTCAGGTTTGTTGGCCCCGACGAGCTTGTCCACCTGCTTCCCATTCTTGAGGAAGAAGAACGTCGGGGTCGCTCGGATGTCCCACGACGAGCTGAAGTCCTGCAGGAAATTCGAGAGAGGGTTACTGGTTTCACCATCGAATTATCTGGTGTTGACACTGCAATTTGACTAATGTTGGAGCATTATTGAAAAGTGAGTGTGTGGAGTCAGGACTAAGCATACCAATTCCTATTTACACAAGATGGCAAACTGCTGCAAACATATGAACTATACTACTGTTTTTGTGAGTTCAAGACTGAACCGAAAATGACCTCATTGTACATTTTGTGTAAGTATGTTATAGTATAGGCAAGCAAACGCATCATGCACTCTAATTCCTAAGCCAACACGCTGCAGTGGCTATCAAACCTGCAACCTCTAAAAATGACAAAGTGATTTCTCCAGGTTTGCCTTTGCATTATCAGATACAACTATAAATACATTAGTTGCGTAGTATAGCATGGAACAAATGTAAATTGGCAAGCTAGACCCATGCATACATATTGTAGATATTCTGAGAAACGTCAAGTATCTCCCATATTAAACATATGGTTTCTCCAAGACACAGGGTAGGTTTACTTACAATTTTCCCATCCTTGACTGCGTCTGCAATTCTTTCATCCCAATTCTCCTTGCTTACTTCAAGAGGCTATTCACCCATTATCTAACTTCCAAACATCTGCTACTGTAAAGATTCGATTAGGCGTTGAACCTGGAGCGATTTACCTGGAATTGGAAGGGTGGATTTGGCGCCTACAAGACCCAAAGCCGTGAAGCTAGCAGAGTTGGGGAAAGTTGCTATACCTGCTGTACTAAATAGATTGTTAGTATAAAACTCCCCCAATACTTGCCGTTACATGCACTCACATGGACACATTAGCAGGCAGAAATCACCACCTTCTTCTGGAGAAGAAAAGGAGAGGACAAAGGTGACTTGGACTCTTGTGGAGACGAAGACCACGAAGTCTCCTGGCCGGCTATGTGTTTTTGTATTACCGCCGCCGTCCGCTTCTGCTCCCCTGCCGACGCCACGGCCTTCCTCTCCTGCCCTTGCCTCTTCCGCCCCAAAGCCAGTTTGCTCCATCTCTAGGGCGAGGAAGGGCGTCGGGGAGAAGAAAGGCATATATAGAGACGACGCTGGATTTGCGTGCAAAATACATCTCCGCGCGGGCAGCTAGATCCGCGGGCGCGTCGACTCGCGAAGCTGCCCCCGTACAGCGCGCGTCGAGCCGGCGACATGGTCTTGGAGCACGAGCGCTCGGCGTCGCCTCGCGAGGCGACGAGCAGCGCTTCTCTCCTCATTGAATGCGGGGAACCAGAGTTGTTTCTGCAAAAGTGCCGCGACAGAGACGACGTTCTGAGACGCGTTGTACATGCCCTAACTGATCGCAACTAATCGATGCTGCAAGTATGCACATCATTAATTCATCATGATAAAAAATACTTTCCTTTATTCACCTGAAACTTAGATGGAAGCTTTGATTCAATCCTTCTGTGCGTCTTTTCCGGTTTCGAATTATGGTTTTTATCGATGGAGAAGTCGTTTTGAATCGACACCGAAGAAATCGTTACATTTATTTATTCGTAAGAAGGCATAAGGCATAAGCTGAAAAGACCACACAGAAGAATGGCTGAAAAGCCACAAGCTATAAACTAAGGGCCTCTTTTTTCAGCTTCTAAAGCTGCTTTTTGGATTTTCTACAGTAACTAGCTTTCAAACGGAGTGTCTTTTCAAGACGGGGTCTATAAATTAATTGTAGTATACATTGTAGCGACTTCATTTATATCGTTCAAAATCATACGTGAGTTTATGTTACTCTGTACTATTTCTCATGAACAGACTAAAAACTATAAATCGTAACGATAAGCCATAAACCAAAATAAAAAATAATATAATAGCTGAAAAGCAATAAACCATAAACTGAAAAAATGACAAAAGCCATAAGCAAATTCTTCTCTCTTTTTTTGTGTTGATGCTGCTACTACTATATTAATTATGTGTTACTAGTTCAGGTGTTTACGTTAGTACTGGTGAATTGGTGATCGAGACCAACCAGAGAGAAATGCATTCTGTTTATTGATCTGCATGCAGTAACTTCAATTCATTAGTCCTCTTCTTTTTAGTTTATGATTTTCTCTGAATAAATAAATAGAACGATTTCTTCACCATTTTTTAAAGTAAATTATCAGAAGTCTTTTTGAAGCGGCCTATTAGCTTTTCAAAGCCTTGAATCAAAGCTTCCATCGGAGTTTCAGATGAATTACCTTTTGAATTAATGAATCAAAGTCTTGAATTAATGTTGTATGGCACGACAGTGATGGCGTTGAGCACGGTGGGATTCGACCCCAAGAACAACATCAGCGAGCAGATGACAACTAGGGAGGACCCGGCGGTGGTGACGTTGATGGCGCCTAGGTCGGCGGGGGCGCGGCCTGGAATAGCATGGTGTCTAGCTTCCCAAAGGTGGGGAGCTGACGAAGGTCGGTGGGGACGATTTACTCAAGCAGGACATGGTAGCATAGCACGTCACATGTGGTCGGCCCCAGATGCGGGTGTGAATGCCGACAATGACTACGGGAGGTTGCAGTTTGACACGGCAAGCAGCATCAGCGACAACCTTCATCATCAAGTAGCAATATATCAACTTTGTTTATCTCTCATGGATTTCTTGTTCTACTGCAACTTTCATTCAAATAGAAAAAGATCATAACTTTGACAATAATTCTCTTGATCGTTAGTTGGAATAGGTTTATGACATCTTATAAAAGGTGCATACTAAGTTCCAAGTTATTTGGATATACGGATCAAAAGTTATATGAATACTTGGTTTTGAAATAGTGTTGTTTCCACCATTCTCCAAACTGATTTTACTGTAGCAGTAAATACTGGTTTTACAGTGGCAGTACTGCTGATTTGCTGTAGCACTACTACGGATTTTGAATTTCTGGGATTTTTGTATTCTTGTTTTGCTGGCTTTGGTATTGACTTTTTATCTTAAATCTTCATAGCTCTGTAGCTATTAGAGTGAAGGATTGATGAATACTTAAATGAACATTCAAAGGCACTATTCACCCTGCTCTGTTGCCATTTCGATCCTACACAAGGCCTGAATTGTATATGTCGAAGTGTTTAATTCAAGGGATGATTGTTCTTGATATACAAATCAAAGGTCGGTATCTAGTGAAGAGTATGCTAAAGATATAATAAATTCAAGAAATGTACTACATAATAATATTATGAAAAAACCCCAAGAGAATGGAATTCAGTTTGTATACTGGCAAGAATTCTTATTTTAAACAAATCTAGAATATGAGAACTAAAAAAGACAAGTCAAGCAAAAGATATTGATCAGAATGCTGATTTTTGGGAAAACTGTAAACGAATCAAACTACAAACGAAAGTTTTCTCAGTTTTTTTAAATTTATAGCCCTGTTCTTTTCGGCTTCTAAAAGCTGCTTTTCAGCTTTTCTATAGTAACTAGCTTTTAAACGGAGTATCTTTTCAAGATATGATCTACTAGTTAATTGAAGTTCATACTATACTGACTTCATTTATATCGGCAAAAACCGTATGTGAGTTTCTGTTACTCTATAATCTCTAGCACGAACAGCCCAAAAGTCACAAGCTACAGCCAAAAGCCATAAGCTCCAGCCAAAAAGAACATGCCCTACAGTGTTTTTGTACTAATTTGAAATGAAGCCTAATTTGCACTTTGCACCTGACTAGATGCTTTCTTATGACATATATGAGTGTGTAACCGAGTTCTCATTTTTACTGACTTGGTTGGTGCAAATCCAGTTGCAGTACCCCTGCGCAGGGGAAATAATTTCGGCCGAACTTCACCAAATTTTGGTTTTCTTGGCTGGTCTGAGAAATTGCAAAACTGGTAAATTTCGGTTTGAAATTTGCAGTTTAACTAAATCCCTTAACCAATACAAGGTAAGAAGTACTTAGCTAGCCTAGGGTAAGGACGATGGTTGGTGAACACTAGGTGTTGAGTTAGGCCCCAAAACCAACATTATTTTTTTTTTCCATTTCTTAAAAAATTTGAATGAATTTTTTTTTGAGATTTTCCAAAATTTCTGAATTTTGGATTTTTCGGTGGGGTTGAAAAAATCAGGGAAAGTTTTCCCTGCTCTTGAGTCGCGCCAAAGTCAGTAAGCCATCGGTCTCCAGTCATCTGGCCGGCCTTCCACAGATGATGTTCGTTGGTCTAGCTCTAGTGTGCTTCCGATCTAATGTATCGACGCAGACTCCGACATAAATATATGGGAGGGCAGAGACTGCCAACCGCTAGTAAAGGACGTCGCATTCAGTTGATCAATCAGTATGGTTTTGAATAACAGGATTCCTTTGTTTACACAAGTATTTTGGTCGTTGTTATGGAGTTTTTTTTTCTTTTTTGGGGATGAGATCATTGTTATGTTTGGCTGTGACTAATTCTCTACCTTAACGTTCCCATGATTGGCTGGTCAATCATTTGTCAGCTTATAAGATTGACGTACTATTAATGAGATAAGACTACCATAACTTCAATAAACGGTGAGAAACAACCCGATAAACATGTAGTGCTATAAGGATAAGGTTTTCATGAGCGGACCTAGAGAGAGCCTGGCTTGAATTTCATACTAAGCGCAGGACGAATTTTACACAAATAAAAAACTTCAGTTCAAAGGGCACCCACATAAAAAGCACAACATCAGATTCAATACTTGGCTGTCAAAACTACTACCAGCTTAACTTTTTTTTTATTTTCAAAATGAAACAATCATAAATCATTCAAGAGAACAAATCTGAATCCCAAGATCTTGAGAGCAGTGATCTCCAGAGGACACAAGAACACACCATTGATTCTTGAGGAACCACAATCTTGGCATCGCAGTACAGAGTAGTTAACGGTCTAAGATTTTTTTTAGATAAAGGATATAAAATCCAGCCTCTATATCCACATGGGATATATACAGCCAAAAGTTACACGAGCTCTTAGGCTCAAAGCCTCAAAACTGAGGGGCATAAAACAACAGAAATGATAGCTTAAGGACTATGAAAAAAACTAGAAAGACTAAGCTTCAGCACTTTTTCTCCGTCCTTGCTTTCAACAAGTCCCTATCCTCATCCGACTGTGCCATCCAAACCACGGTCTGCTTTGCGTGAAGATGGACCTCGGGCGCGTCTCAAGGAGGCGACTAGAGTCGCCGACGCCGCCCGCCTCACCGAGGCAAGGTTTTCACACGGAGATCGATAATATGAGAGCTATGGAGTGCCACTACAACACCTCGAGGAAGGATAATGGCGCCCGAAGGCGTCATTGCTGTCGAGACCGGTAAGATCACCGGTAAGGCTTTCGCCAGCACCTCCACGGCACCCACGCACTACCCACACACAAAAAGACCGCCACCAACACACCGGGTCTGCGCCTCAAGGCCATGGCATAGCCACCCTTGAACTCCACGGCGAGCGAATCCTACAATGTCCGCCATCAGAGAAACCATTATGCGGCGCAAGCGCCACCACCGGCGAGATCCGGGGACATGAGCCACGGATCAAGCCTCGACAATACAACGGAAGAGCGGCGTGAAACTTCTGAGCGCCTTACGGGCTGCACGACACGCGAACACCACGCCTTCTTGCTCCGGCCACATCCATCCGGAAGGCGGAGTTGATGTAGAGGCCCTTGAGGACACTCTTGAGCTCTGGTTGCCAATCTCTAGGTCAAAGAACGCTGCGCGATGAAGTCCTCAAACTCCACGAACACGAGGCCCTTGACCTTCTGGATCTTCCTCCTCGCCGTGAACATGGTGCCTTCTTCCTTCCTCCCTTCGCCACTGACCGTGGCGAATACCCTCTCGGCAAATGCAAACTCCCGCACTTAACGTACATGTCCACAAGCGCGTTCAGAGGACGGCGGCATCCCGAGAACCTCCGGACGCAGCACGCGTGCACGCTCCTCCCATGGCGGCGCCACCCGAGCTGCCCGCACGCGAGCAGCAGGCTGACCAAGACCACCGCGTCCAGCTGCACCCCGGCCGCAACCATCCCCTCGAAGAACCGCAGCGCCGCCTCGGAAAGCCCACCCTGCGCGTACACGAACAGCATGGACATCCACAGGACGGCGTCCCTCGCGCGCATTCCGTCGAACAGCCTCCGCGCGTCGGGGAGGTCGGACAGGCCAGTGAAGCATAGCACCAGCGCGGACCCCACAAAGGGGTTCCCGTGGGTGCCGATCTTGACGGAGAGCGCGTGGGAGGAGGCGGCGATGGCAGCCGAGCCGGTGAGCGCGCAGGAGCGGAGGACGGGGGACACGGTGAAGTGGTCGGGCGGGGCGCCCCGCGCGAGCATGTCGCGGAAGGCGCTAGAGCAATACAGGGAGCCGGGGATGCATCCCCCTCCCCTCTCGCCGGCGGCGAGGCCGCCGGGCGTCGAGGAAGGGGAGGGGGACCAGATCTGGAAGGCGAGGAAAAACCAGTTAAGCGCACCTCCAGCGACGCTCGAACTCCTTCTAGCTCTTCTCCTCCGAAGAGGGCCTCCGGGTTCCGCCGCACCACCGGCCGGGCAGCTCCGGCGAGGCGCGCCCCCGCCCGGTCCTTCCTAGGGTTCCGCCTCGGGGCGGCGGTGAGCAGGGCGGGTCGTGCCTTAACGGTCTAAGATACTCAAGGATATTATTGTATTGCCGTTACAATCATATCCAACGTTCAGTCATCAGTTTTATATGCAGCCAGAACTCTGCCTTATTACAAACAGTAGCTACAACAGAAAGGAACTCTGTTCGGCAGCCTCCTCTGTAAGCACAGTGAACACAGATTACAACTCCTGTTTTGAACGCTAAACAGAAAGCTATCTCTAAAACAGGGAAGCTATCTCTAAAACAGAATTACACATAGAATAAGAGATAGACTTCCTAATTCTCGGTTCAACTATTCTATCCTCCCTCAATCTGGACTGCTCCTGAAGCGACAAAAAGGATGAACCGGCAAGGCTTTCATCAATATATCAGCGACATGATCACCGGAAGAAATAAAGTTAATATCCAAAGCCTTCTGAGCAACTTGTTCCCGAAGAAAGTGATAATCAATTTCAATATGCTTTGTTCTAGTATGAAACACCAGATTAGCTGTAAGATAGACTGCCCCCAAATTATCTCACCATAAGCAAGGTGCTCGATCTTGAAAAATCCTAGCTCTTTCAGCAAACCTTGTATCCATAATAATTTAATAGTGGCATTAGCTGTTAATTTATACTCAGCCCCTGTACTTTATCGAGAATGATCTATTATTTGCGTGAGCTTCAGGACACAAGGTTAGGACCAAGAAAAACAGCATATCCACTAGTGCTTCATCGATCATCTGGACATCTAGCCTAATTAGCATCAGAAAAAGCACTAAACAAACAAGAAGATGATCTGCGCAGAACCAAACCCAATTGAGCTGTTTCTTAAATATCAAAGAATACGCTTAACTGCCATTCAATGAACATCAATGGGCGTATGCAGGTACTGACAGAGCTTGTTGACACTAAATATAATATCAGGTCTAGTTAGAGTTAAATATTGAAGATCTCCAACTATATTATGGTATCTAGTTGCCTCTTCATCTGACAATTTCTCCCCTTCAAAGCGAGATATTTTCTCAGAACTCATGGGCATGCCGACTCCCTTTGACTGCAACATATTTGTATTGCTAAGTAGATCCTGTTGGATATTGATCTAAGGCCAAAACGGCCAGAAAAGGAAGGACGTGGGGAAATCCACGTATCACTGATTTTCAGCGCCCTGATCGGGGGTGCCTTACCAAATATTGGTTACGGTCCCCCGTTGCAACAGCGTATATATATAAAGATGGTGCTGGCCTCTCCGTGCGCGGCGTTCGCGTGAGAGTCACAAACCCCAAACAAAACCCTAAAGATCCGATCTACTTGCGTTTGTTAAGCAATGGGAAGACCGTCGCGCCATTGCTACGAGGACATCGCGGCGACCCTGCGACGACCTTCACCGACTCTTCCTCACGCCTGCATCACGCAGGCACGGGTCTTCGCTCCATGGCGTTCATCGGCGACCGTAAGTCCCTCTAAATCCTAAAGCCTAGGTGTACATTTGGTATCAGAGCGATCCCTATGATCCTCATGAACCCTAGTAACACCTCACGAACACTGGATCTTGAATCTAGAGTTTAATGGCTCGGTAGAGAAATTTAGAAGGTGGGGAGTTATGATTTTTCCTTATGCAAAACCTGATGAAATCCCCAAAATTTCAAGCCCCCCCGAAACCCTAAATCCCCAAATCGGCGTTCATCGGCGACGAAAAAAAAAAAGGAAAAGGGGACTTACGGGGCCGTCGCCGGTGTAGAGCGCCGCCGCTATGCGCGCGTGCGCCGTCGCGAAACCTCGCTCGGCGAGCCCGGCTCGCCGCGCTCGCTTCCGTGGGGCGGGCCGCTCGCGCGTTGCGCCGCCTTGCCGTCGCCGCTGGCCGCCCGTCGCGCGTCGCCGCTGCCATGTCACGTTGAAGCTTGCGGCGCCGCGCTTCGCGTCGCCGCCTCGCGCGGCTAGCCACCGCTCCGCTGGCGCGCCGTCGCCTCGCGGAAGTTGCCGCCGTCGCTGCGCCGCCACTCCGCACGAGCGCCGCGCGAGCCGCCACAGCTCCATTCCGTTTTTTTCGGGATGAGCAGTGGAAATGATTAGGGTTAGGGTTTCTGGAACCTTTTAAGTCTCAGGCGGAGTGATAATGGCCGTTGGATCTGATCCAATGGCGTGCGGGCGAGCGGGGGCCCTTTTTGGGCCGTGCGCTGCGCGTGGGGAGTTTTGGGCTGCGCCGTGGCTTGGGCCGCTGCGCGCGCACGTGTTTTGGCTGTTGGGTTTTTGGTCGAGCAGCGCATAATCTTATGTATTTCAGCATATATTTTATGTATACATGAAATAGTTTTATGGTATTTACTTCAGGCTGTTGAGGTTTTGTTTTCAGTATATATATATTTCATGTATTTATGATATATCTCATGTTCAATTAATGATTATTTGATGTGTCTGATGAAATTATTAACGGGTAATGTTGCTAAGCTGCTGAAAAATATTATGCCCTTTTCCGCTGCTTAATGTTATGCCCCTAATTGAATGGAACCAACGGGAAATTCAATTGGAGGGCTGTATTTAATTTTACATGCTATTACCTTTTGACCAACGTTAATTGTAATTGCATGTAATCAATTATGTTTATTTTTATGTTTATTTTTCGCCATGCTATTACTCTTTGACCAAAGTTAATTGTAATTGCATGCGATAAATTATGTTAAATTTTTCGTTTCTGCCCAACGGTGATGCGAAAAATTCTTATGAGCATGTTGTTAATCATACCAACGTAAGATTAATTTTCATGCAAATTAATTATGTGTTTTCTAATGTAAATTTTAAATTTTTTCAGCTGCTTCGTTTCGCTCATGTTAATGCAATTGAGCCACTTAATGGTAGTAACTTTCAGAAATGGAAGTTTACGCTTATGACGACTTTTCAGCTCTTGGATTTGGACTACGCGTTCAGATTCGATGAGCCTGTCGCTCCTACTGAAGGGGAGGACAATTTTGACGATAAAATGAAGGATTATAAAACTAATCTTTGAGAAGTGGGAGCGGTCTAACGCGTTTCACTTGCTTGTGATGAAGAACTCCATCAGTGAGGCAATAAGGGGAGCAATCCCTGAAAAGGAAAGGGTAAAGGACTATTTGTCCTCCATCGAGGATCATTTTAAGGGGTCCTCTAAAGTTTATGCTACCACACTGATGCAAACGCTCATGAACACTAAGTACAATGGTACTGGGAATGTTCGTGAGCACATTATGACCATAATCAATATTCTTTGCGGACTTAAGACAATGGACATGGCTATTTCGATGGTTTTGTTGTCCATTACATTATGATGTCTCTTCCCAAGCAATTTGAGGCTTTCAAGGTGAACTACAACACCATTAAGGACAAGTGGACCATGGCGAGTTGATCGCTAATGTTTCACGAGGAGGAAGAGAGGCTCAAAGGCGAGGGCTCACGATTTTGTGAATCAAGTCGGCTCCTCAAATAAAGTGGTCCCTCTAGAAATAGAGGTGGCTACAAAGGAAAGGAAAGAAGGAGCAAACCTACTCCCTTATCGAAGCCACAGCACCCACGGCATCCTAAGGCGCCTAAAAGCGCTTGGGACACAGGAGCTCAAATGAGCAGAACAAAAGTGGTGAATGTTACTTTTGTCGATCGAAGGACCATTTCAAAGATAATTGTCTGGATGGCTGAAATGGCTCGCCAAGAAAGGTACTTATGAAATCACTTTTGTTGATGAAGCATTTTATGCTGATTTTCCTATAAATTCTTGGTGGATTGATTACGGTGTACATGCGCGTTACGAATTCCTTGCGGGGATTCCATATGTTGAGAAGTCTCGGAGGAAAGAAGCCTAAGAGTGGCTAATGGGATGGAAGCGAAATTCAAGCTATTGGATCGGTTTCTTTAGTTTTGAATAATGGTTTTGTAATGAAACTTAATGATGTTCTTTATGTTCCCTCGATGAGAAGAAACTTAATTTCCATTTCATTATTAGATAATGATGGATATTCTTGTAATTTTGGACACGGAAAGTGTCCGATTTATTTTAATAATGATAATGTTGGTTGTGCCATCCGACACGACAAGCTTTATATGTTATCCCTGCAAGATTCTCCTATATCCATGAATGTATGTGATGTGAATAAAAAGCGCAAGCGAATTGATGAGACTTCGTCGAAATTGTGGCATTGTCGTTTGGGCCACATTTCGAGGGGGAGAATTGAACGTCTCATTAAAGATGAAATTCTCCATCCTTTAGACTTTAGTGATTCGGATGATCATTGCCTTAATTGCATCAAAGGCAAGTATGTAAAGACAATAAAGAAAGGTGCTACTCGAAGCACAGGGATTTTGGAATTAATTCATACTGACATATGTGGTCCTTTCCCTGTGACATCAGTAGATGATTATGATTCTTTTATTACGTTCACTGATGATTACTCACGTGATGGTTATATCTATCCTATTAAAGAAAGATCAGAGGCACTTGATAAATTTAAGATATTTAAGGCTGAAGTTGAAAATCAGCACAATCTAAAGATTAAAGTAGTGCGCTCGGATCGTGGGGGAGAGTATATGGGCGACACGCAACTTATGGGCAGATTCCTGGTCCTTTTGCCAGGTTTCTACAAGAAAAAGGTATAGTGGCCCAGTACTCAATGCCTGGTGATCCCCAGCAAAATGGAGTAGCGGAAAGAAGAAACCGCACACTTATGGATATGGTTCGAAGTATGTTGAGTTACTCCATTTTGCCATTAAAGTTATGGATGGAAGCATTAAAGACCGCTGCACATATACTCAATCGGGTTCCCAGTAAATCAGTGCCTAAAAACACCTTATGAATTATGGACTGGGAGAAAACCAAGCTTGAACTACCTCCATGTGTGGGGTTGTGCAGCTGAAGCTAAGGTGTTTAACCCATACATTGGGAAATTAGATCCCAAGACTGTGAGTTGCTATTTTATTGGCTACCCTGACAGGTCTAAAGGGTACAGATTCTATTGTCCAGATCGTACCACAAAATTTGTAAAAACAAGGCACGCTGTGTTCTTGGAAAATGATGGCATCAGTGGGGACTTGGAGCCCAGGAAAATTGATCTTGAGGAGAAGCGGATTTATGTTGCTTCACCGCTAATCCGACAGACTGATTTTCCTGTGCCCCAAGTGGTTGTGCCCATAGTTGATCCTGTAGTTGCAACTCCTGTTACATCTCCAGTTAATTCTGTGGCTACTCATACGTTGAGGGCTCACGAAAATACAAGTGCAATACCTAATGCTGAGTCTTCACAGCCCTCTGTGACAATTAATGAACAACCTGATGAGCCTACTAATGAACCTGTGAGGAGATCACAACGAGTAAGGAGATCTGCTATCCCAAGTGATTATGAGGTTTACTTGAATGAGGATGATCTTGGGAAGGCAGATGATCCTAGCTCTTATAAGGAAGCAATGAAGAATAAGGATTCATCTAAATGGCTAGATGCCATGAAAGATGAGATTGAGTCTATGGGCGCTAATGGCATATGGGACTTAGTGGAAATTCCTAATGGAGCCAAAACAGTAGGCTGCAAATGGGTCTACAAAACAAAACGTGACTCCAAAGGGAACATCGAAAGGTTTAAGGCGAGACTTGTAGCGAAAGGGTTTACACAAAGAGAAGGCATTGACTATAATGAAACCTTTTCTCCTGCCTCAACTAAAGATTCATTTAGAATCATAATGGCGCTCACAGCACATTTCGATTTGGAATTGCACCAAATGGATGTTAAGACTGCATTCCTGAATGGAGACTTGTATGAGGACGTTTACATAACACAACCGGAAGGTTTTGTTGTGGAAGGTGAGGAACATTTGGGATGCAAGCTGAGGAAATCCATATATGGCCTGAAGCAAGCTTCTAGGCAATAGTACCTTAAGTTTGATGAAGTCATAAGGAAATTTGGTTTTAAGGAGAATGATGTTGATAATTGTACTTATGTTAAGTTCAGGGGGAGTAATTACACCTTCTTAATTCTTTATGTGGACGATATATTATTGGCGTGCCAGTGTGGACATCTTTGCGAGAAACTAAAAGATTTCTCGTCCAATTTTGACATGAAAGATCTCGGTGAAGCATCTTATGTTCTTGGTATTGAAATTCACGAGATAGGTCCAAAGGAACATTAGGTTTATCACAAAGGCATACATTGACAGTACTAAAGAGATACAATATGCACAAATGCTCTGCCTCGCCTGCTCCTATTGTTAAGGGCGATAAGTTTGGGAAATTTCAATGCCCAAAGAATGACTATGAATCTGATCAGATGAAGGCTATACCTTACGCTTCTGCTGTCGAAGTATTATGTATGCTCAAGTATGTACGCGCTACGATTTAGCTTTTGTTACGGGATGCTTGGCGATATCAGTCAAATCGGGGACCGGACCACTGGAAAGCCGTTAAGAAAGTCCTGCGCTATATGCAAGGCACTAAAGGTCACATGCTCACATATAGAAAATGCGATAACCTTGAGGTTGTTGGTTATTCTGATGCTAATTTTGCGGGGTGTAAAGACACTAAGAAGTCCACATCAGGTTACATTTTCACCCTCGCAGGAGCAGCAATATCATGGAAAAGTGTAAAGCAAACACTTACTGCATCGTCGACAATGCAGGCTGAATTTGTGGCATGTTATGAGGCTACCGGGCAGCTGTATGGCTTAAGAACTTTGTCCCGAGATTGAGAGTGGTAGACAGCATTTCTAGGCCACTCATTTTGTACTGCGATAATCAACCCGCAGTTTTCTATTCGAGTAACAACAAGTCAAGTGCAGCTGCCAAGCACATTGACATAAAGTATCATGTTGTGAAAGATAGAGTCCAGGATCAAACAATTAAGGTTGAGCATATTGGAACTAAATTTATGCTTGCGGATCCGCTCACAAAGGCTTACCACCCAATATTTTTCGTGATCATGTTGCGGCATGGGTTTATTGGAGAGCTGTGATCACGGAATAAGAGGACCATATAAAGTAACCAACTCCCATGAAGTATTATGTTATCCGATTGATATAGAATGGAGCACTATAAATCTTGTTGTCAGTGGTATTTAATTGGTTGTTGTGACGCATTATTTTGGTGTGAAGTTTTATTGAGAGAGGGCTTATGACGTTTAGCCTTACGATCAAGGGGAGAATGTTGGATATTGATCTAAGGCCAAAACGGCCAGAAAAGGAAGGGCGTGGGAAATCCACGTATCAGCGATTTTCAGCGCCGATCGGGGTGCCTTACCAAATATTGGTTACGGTCCCCCGTTGCAACAGCGTATATATATAAAGATGGGTACTGGCCTCTCCCGTACGACGGCGTTCGCGTGAGAGTCACAAACCCCAAACAAAACCCTAAAGATCCGATCTACTTCGCGCTGTTAAGCAACGGGAAGACCGTCGCGGCCGCTGCTACAGGACATTGCCGGCGACCCTCTGGACGACCTTCACCGACTCTTCCTCACACCTGCATCACGCAGGCACGGGTCTTCGCTCCATGGCGTTCATCGGCGACCGTAAGTCCTTCCCCTAAATCCCCAAACCCAGGTGTTCATGTTTTAGTCCTAGGGTTAAGTTTAATGCTTGAGGATTAAGGATTCAACAGATCCATGATGTATTTATGCTGTGACAATAACAATCCATCTTTCATATGTTGTACTTAAATACCAAGAAAATAATTTACTTCACCAAGATCTTTCATGGCAAAATCACTTCTCAGTTGCTAGAGTAACCGATTAGTAGATTGAGGAGAAGAACTAATAATGATGGCGCCATCAACATAAATCAACATGAACATTGTAGTACTCTTTTGCCGAAAGACAAAGTGAGAACTATTAGCATTAGGTGGAACAAAACCAAGGTCTTGTAATTTAGAACTCAGCCCTGCAAACCACGCACGTGGTGCTTGCTTTAGCCCATAAAGAGATTCATCCAACTTGCACATGTGATGAGGAAACCTTGAATCAAGATAACCTGGCAGCTGCTTTATATAAACCTCTTCTTGCAAGAACCCATGAAGGAAGGCATTTTGAACATCAATTTGTTTCATACACCATCCTGCTGAAACAGCCAAAGAAAGCAAAATATGAATAGTGGTATGTTTGATTACCGGACTAAACGCATCTTCATAATCAAGACCATAATAATATTTAAGTCCTTTTGCCACCAGTCTAGCCTTATGATGATCCACTGTACCATCAACCTTCTTCTTCAACTTAAACACCCATTTGCCATTGATGACGTTCAATCTTGGCTTTGGAGGAACCAAGTGCTAGGTATTATTCTTGGGTAATGTAGAGAATTCAGTATCCATTGCTGCTTTCCATTGAGGAACAAGTGCAGATCTATATGACAAGTTGGCTCAGTTAATACATTAGAGTCTGCAGCCACATAGGAAATCGTTCCATCAGTTTGTCACTTTGGACACCTAATGTTATTCTTGAGGCGTGTGCCATATGAATGTGAAGGAGGTGCTGAAGTATCTGCAGAAAGACTGACACCAGTTTGTTCAGACGAAGTTCCTGCAATCATAGACTGAGGAGTAACAGCAGGCTGCACATTAATCAACACATGATCATTAGTGCTATTTGCAATACTGCTGCTATTGAGAGGAAGGTTTGTGTCATGGACAATAAGATGTTGTGAAGGAGTCGGGAGAGAGATACACGTGGGAACCTCGGATGACTTATGCATGGTAGAAGGATGGTTAGAGAAGGAAAACTTGTGCTCGTCAAAAATTACATATCGTGATATGTAGACTCAGCCTGAGGAAACATCCAAACACTTGTACCCCTTGTGATGAGAATGATACCCAAGGAACATACATTCCTTAGAACAAAAGGAAAGTTTATGAGAATTATAAGGATGAAGATGTGGCCAACAACCATAACCAAAAAATTCAAAGTAGAGAATAGTTAGGCTTGACATGGAATACTCTCTCAAGTGAGCAAGCATTGTCTATGACATGAGTGGAAAGACGATTTATGAGATAGGTAGCAATTAAGAAGGCTTCATCCCAAAATTTGATTAGCATAGATGCATGGGCAAGAAGTGCAAGGCCAGTTTCAACAATATGACAATGTTTTCTTTTAGCTAAGCCATTTTGTTGATGGGTGTGAGGACATGATATTTTGTGTTCTATGCCAATATTTGTGAAGAATTTATTGAGTTTATGATATTCTCCTCCCCAATCAGATTGAACACGCTTGTTTTTTTTCAATCAGACGTTCTACATATTTTTGAAATTATAAAAATACTTGCTCAATTTCAGATTTAGCATGTAAAAGATAGATCCAAGTGAATTTACTTAAATCATCTAGAAAACTCACATAGTACTTGTATCCTCCAATAGATTAAGGTGCAGGACCCTATACATCAGAAAAGACAAATTCTAAAGGAGACATAGACACATGAACGACTGGGGAATATGGATGTTGATGACTCTTTGCCTGCTGACTGTTAGGTTTAGGTTTAGGATCTCCTAGGTTAGATCTAGCGGGGTTCTTTTAGGGTTCGTGTTCTTGAGGTGAAACCGAGAGGGAGAGAGGGGTACTGACCTTCGGATGTAGAGGAGGAGGAGTTGGCCATCGCGGGTTCGCTCGGTGGAGTCTGCACACGGGCAGCGACGGTCGGGGAAGAGGTGCGGGGCTCCTCTGCGGCGTGTCCCAGGCGGCGGCGTCTCCCTGGCGGCGGTGGTGCTTCCCGTCGCTTGAGCGCCCCCTCTTAGATCGGGTCTAGGGTTTGTCGGTGGGGTGACGGCGGCACGGTCAACCTCGTGATGCGAGCCGCCCGGCCCCCACCTCTGTTTATATGGCGCTGGCGACAGGGCCTGACCTATTGGGTGGCGCCCCGATCGAGCGTGATCACGGGGTTGGCATTTGGCCGTTGGGCCAAATGCCTGAGATCATCCTAACATTCTCCCCCTTGATCTCAATCTATACTTTATCTTTAATTACTTTTGACTTTACACATTCCATCACAGATTAGTGCATAGAACATGTCTCATCGTCACGGTCAATCGCCGATAGATTCAATGACTACAATACACCTCTACGTTCGAAATAGTTACTTTAATCTTTTGGGCCATCTTTTAGTCCAGAATCATAGGCTTTCCCTTAAACCCATGCCGGCTACATGTTCTCTCGAACACGTTGGGTGGTAAGCCTTTAGTAAGCGGATCCGCTAACATCTTTGCGGTACTTATGTGCTCAAGACTTATTATTTGATCCCGAACTTTATCTTTCACAACATAGTACTTTATGTCAATGTGTTTGACAGCACCACTTGACTTATTGTTGTGGGCATACGTTCTGCGGGTTCATTATCGCGAGTACAACTTAAGTGGTCTATTGATGTCGTCAACCACTTTTAAGCCGGTATGAACTTCTTTGCCAGTTCACCTGCCCGTAGCCTCATAACATGCTACAAACTCGGCATACATTGTGGGCGATGTAGTGACGGTTTGCTTTGAGCTTTTCCACGATATAGCCCCTCCAGCGAGAGTGAATACATATCCGGATGTAGACTTTCTATCATCTCCCGCAAAATCAGAATCTGTATACCCCACTATATGGAGTAAATCTGATCTTCTGTATGTCATCATGAGGCCTTTTGTTCCTTGCAAATAACGCAAGACTTTCTTTATCAATTTCCAATGTTCTATTCCAGGATTGCTCTGGAATCTGCCAAGTAACCCGGTAACAAATGCTAAGTCAGGGCGTGTGCACACTTGAGCATACTGTAAGCTTCCGACAGCTGAAGCATATGGAACCGCTTTCATTTGATCGATCTCATACCTGGTTCTGGGGCATTGAAAATCCCCATATCTGTCGCCCTTGACTATAGGTGCAGGTGAACGACTACTTTTATGCATACCAAATTTCTTTAAGACTTTCTCTATGTATGCCTTTTGTGACAGTCCCAATGTCCCCTTGTTTCTATCCGGTGAATTTGATCCTAGAACGAACGAAGCTTCACCAAGATCTTTCATATCAAAGTTTGAGGACAAAAACTTCTTTGTCTCGATGTGATGACATCACTACTAGCTAGCAGGATATCATCCACATACAAGATTAGGAAGATAAACTTCCCATCTTAAAACTTTGCATAAACACGTTGTCCTCTACATTCTCTTTAAACCCAAATTTTCTTATTGTCTTGTCAAACTTCAAGTACCACTTGTCTTGAAGCTTGCTTTAACCCATAAATCGATTTCTTTAGGCGGCATCCCATTCTTTCATTTCCTTCCACGACAAAACCTTTCGGTTGTGCCATATAAACATTTTCCTCCAAATCCCCATTAAGAAATGCCGTCTTTACATCCATCGATGTAACTCTAAATCATAATGTGCTACTAAAGCCATTATGATTCTGAAGAATCTTTACATGAGGCGGAGAAAAGGTCTCATTGTAATCAATCCCTTCTCTTTGCGTAAATCCTTTTGCCACAAGTCGCGCTTTGTATCTTTCTACATTCCCTTGGGAGTCATGCTTTGTCTTGTAGACCCATTTACTGACCCTCTTGTTTTGGCTCCTTTAGGAATAATTTCCAAGTCCCGGACTTTATTAGTCTTCATGGACCTCATTTCCTCTTCCATGGCCTCAAGCCATTTTGAGAATTTTAAGCTTCTCATGGCTTCTTCAAATGAGGTGGGATCATCCTCCATTTGAAAATCCTCTGTATGATAAATCTGATAATCATCGAAATAGTGATCTTCTTACTCTTTGAGACCTCCTTGGGGCCTCCTCATCTGTACATCTTACATTTTTGAGGCTCTTTGTTGCTCCCCTCATCTGTGGCAATAGGTTCTATAGGATCTGAAGAACAGATTCCTCATTATCATTCATTGTTGCCACGGGAGGAACAATAGCAGTCTTGGCACCACGATGTCTTACACCGTCGGTGCAGCGATAGCGGTAGTGTGAAGAATGGCTCTTGAATCATCGGAGTGGGCGCATACACCGCTTCTCTTCAAGATCAATCTCACGAGCCACCATACTTCCTCTCATCATTTCATCCTCTAAAAAGACAGCGTGTCTCGTTTCTACAAACTTTGTATATCTATCTGGACAGTAGAAAGGAAACCCTTTTGACTTTTCAGGGTAGCCAATGAAATGGCAACTTCTTTTTGGGATCAAGCTTCCCAAGGTTTGGGTTAAATACTTTAGCCTCGTGGGACTCCCCACACACGTAAGTGGTTTAGTGAGGAACTCTTCACATCCACAACATGCGGTGTTTTGGGCACCGACTTACTAAGCACTCTGTTGAGAATATGAATGGCGGTTTTCAACGCCTCCATCCATAAACTCAATGGCGGTGTGGAATAGCTCATCATGCTTCGCACCATATCCATCGAGTGCAGTTGCGTCTTTCAGCTACTCCATTTTTTTGAGGTTCGCCGGTGTAGAATCTTGGGCTATTATGCCATTTTCTGTAAAACCTGCAAAGGTCCAGAACTTGTCCATATGGGGTATGTCGACCGTAGTACTCCCCACGATCGGATCGGACTATCTTAATCTTTAAATCATGTTGGTTTTCAACTTCAGCCTTAAATATCTTGAATTTATCCAAGGCTTCATTTCTTTCTTTGATTGGATAAATATATCCATAACAGAGTAATCATCAGTGAATGTTATGAGCGAGTCATAACCATCCACACTTTTCACGGGAAAAGGACCACAAATGTCTGTGTGAACAATTTGTAGAACTCTGTGCTTCTTTTAGCGTCTTTTTAATTTTCTTTACATATTTTCCTTTAATACATTCTCTGCATTGTTCTAAGTCCGAGAACTCTAATGGAGGAAGAATATCATTCTTAACTAGTCTTTCTATTCTCCCCTCGAAATATGGCCTAAGCAGCGGTGCCATAATTTCGACGACTCATCTAGAGTTCTCTTTCGTTTTCTGTTTACATTCGTGAGACGAGATTCAATCACTTTCTGCACGCGACGTTCTCATTATCGCATACGACATTCACATCATCACACAATGATAACAAATAAAGCTCATTCTATAAGATGGCAAGACCAACACATTCTTTATTAAACATTATTTCACACTTGCCATTTCCAAAATTACAATCATAACCATCTTTGTCCAAATTTGAAACACTAATCAAATTCCTCTGTAAAGAGGGAACAAAAAGGACATCTCTAAGTAAAAGATTGGAGCCATTAGCTAACTCTAATGAAAGATCGCCAACGGCTTCAACTTCAGCTTGGACTCCATTTGCAACTTTAATGCATCTTTCGTTTCTTTGCGTAGTCCTCGTCGAACGGAATCCCTGTAAGGAATTAGCAACATGAACAGTTGCTCCTGAGTCAATCCACCAAGTGGATTTGAATATTGCACATACATGCATTCATTTATAAAGGTAATAATGTTCTCACCTTTCTTTGCCATTATCATCTTTAAGTAATCGGGACAGTTCTTCTTGTAGTGTCCGTCTTCTTGCAGATGAAGACAACGATCTTTGTCTACAACAAATTTATTCTGTTGAGGTGATGGATGAGGCTTTTCCCTGTTCTTTGAGAAGGAGGTACTGTTGAAGTTCTTTTTCTTGTTATCCTTCACATAGTTGATAGATCCACCATGTGAGGATTTAATTCTTTCCTCCTCTTGCACACACATAGCTATGCACTTTTCCAAATCCCATTTCTCGGGCTGCATATTGTAATTGACAACAAAAGTGTCAAACTCTTTGGGCAAGGAAGCAAAAACCAAGTGAATAAGGAACTCATCCTTGAGAGCCAAATCCATTGGTTTAAGTTTAGATGCCAAGTTGCTCATCCTAAGAATGTGCTCTCTTATGCCATTGCCACTTTGCCGAATACCTTTACATTGCAGTGTTAATCAGTTTGTGTAGCATAAGTCTTTGAAGAGCCAAGAACCGACTCTTTATTTTATCAAGGTATTCTGTGATGTGTCACACTCTGCAATTGAGCCCACAATCGCGAGCTCAATCGTGTTCTTTATCACAGCCATACATTTCTTGTTGGCTGTGGTCCATTTCTTATGATCAAGATCATAAGACATCTGTAAGGGAGCATGATCCCTCTGTCTTTTCTGCCATGCAGTATCATCCTCATTTTGTTCCCTCACTGGTGCCAAAGGCTCAGTGGGACGTGCTGTAGTGAGGACCCAGTCCACCTCAGCCAAGATAAACGCTAAGTCTATCTTTTTCTTCCACTCTCCATAATTATCACCTTTGAGAGTGGGGATCTCTCTGATACAACTCATCAAGTTGTATCCACCTGAAAAATATTTCAAATAAAGTGAGAACGTAACAGCAAAATCATATGCCTTATTTCCAACGTTGGTCAAAAATACGACATACAATTTAAATCATTTTATCTATACATTAAATCTACATCACCGTTGGGCAGAAATAGAAATAATGCATAAAAATCATCAATTAAAAATTATAACATTGTTATTATCAACGTAGGCCAGAAAATAACAATATCATAATTATTTGGGATTTATATCTATTTTTCCAAAATTAAATTCTCCCGTTGGTTCGAATTTAATAATGAAAATCAATCAATATCATCTTTTGCAGCGGAAACTGTAATTATTCAAAAATAATTCAATATTCAGAAGCATTATACGGTACACATTTAATCTCTGAAAAAATATACACGTTGGTGCAAAAATTTACAGAGATTTGGATCAAATTTCAATCATATTCATCAAAAAAATGCTTCTGAAAATCAATAAAAACAATTAACACAATTTACTGTTCATTTGGCCATTTCGGCTGCTCCACGCTGTGACCTCGGCCCGACGGCCCGCTTCGGCCGCGCACACACCGCGACCCAGCGGCGCCCCACGACGGCCCGCTCTCTTTCTCCCCGCGCGGCCAGCGGTGCTCTCTCCGCGCCTCACACGCGCGCGCTCGTGCTCCCAGCGCCCGAGCCGCAACTTTGGGCTGGCGGAAAAGTCTCTTCCGCTTTGGGCGAAAGAGGCGATTCTTCCTCGGTATCCGATCAGATCCGATCTGATCGGACGGTAACTTCCGTCTTGCTGGCGAGATCGATAACCGAAAACCCTAACCCTAGCCCTATCTCGTCGCCTCCTTGCGAAAAAAACGGAGCGGCGGCTCCTGTCCCGCGAGGCGATGGCGGCGCGCGGCCCCGGCGCGCGAGCGGCAGCGCGGTGGCCCCGGCTGCTCGGCGGCGCGCGGTGGCTAACGAGGCGCGGCGACGGGCGCTCCCATGGAGGCGGCGGGGCGGGGCGCAAGCGCGGCGCCGCGGCGCACCCGGCGTCGGTGCCAACCGGCGGCAGCGCAGCGGCAGCGGCAGCGGTGGCGGCAGCGGCGGCGGCGCAACCGGAAAGCCCCGCTCCCCTTCTCCTTTTCTTTCTTTTCGATTTTCTAGGGTTAGGGGGGACTCTGTGATTTTCTTTTCCGCACGCCGGTCAACCGACGGCGGTCATTCTTCTTTTCCCCATCTAGATCTACACCTAGATCTTGCTCTGATACCATTGTTAGGTTTAGGTTTAGGATCTCCTAGGTTAGATCTAGTGGGGTTCTTTTAGGGTTCGTGTTCTTGAGGTGAAACCGAGAGGGAGAGAGGGGTACCGACCTTCGGATGTAGAGGAGGAGGAGTTGGCCATCGCGGGTTCGCTCGGTGGAGTCTGCGCACGGGCAGCGACGGTCGGGGAAGAGGTGCGGGGCTCCTCTGCGGCGTGTCCCGGGCGGCGGCGTCTCCCTGGCGGCGGTGAACGGCGGCGGTGGTGCTTCCCGTCGCTTGAGCGCCCCCTCTTAGATCGGGTCTAGGGTTTGTCGGTGGGGTGACGGCGGCACGGTCAACCTCGTGATGCGAGCCGCCCGGCCCCCACCTCTGTTTATATGGCGGCGGCGAGGCCTGACCTATTGGTGGCGCCCCGATCGGCGCGGTCAAGGGGTTGGCATTTGGCCGTTGGGCCAAATGCCTGAGATCATCCTAACACTGACATGCATCACAAATAGATGTATGCGTGGGACTCGTGGAAGGCAATTTATTAGTGTGGAGAATAGACTGAACTACTTGGGATGATGGATGACCAAGACGAACATGGCACTGTTGTTTGGAGGCCTTGACACCTAATAAAGTTGACTTCAGTGAACTTGTTGTGGTAGACATGATTGGATAGAGGTCTGACTCACATTTGTCGTGAAGTAGCTTTCTCTTCGATGCCTGATCCTTGAAAACAAAGTGATTTGGATGAACTTCAAGTAAGACATTGCTATCTCGAGTGAGTTTATGAATACATATGAGATTCTTTGAAATTTGTCGAACATGAAGAACTTTTCTAAGAGCTAAAGGATAAGTAGTAGTATTAATAGAGCAATGACCAGTGTGAGATATGTGCAAACCTGTGCCATTACCAACTTGGATGTGATCTGATCCAAAGTACTTTTCTTTTATCATGAGGTGATCAAGATCACTTGTTTTGTGATTAGTTGCACCGGTATCAATATACCAGCTGGGATCAACTTGATATGAGGGTGTGATTGCTGCTGTGGCTGCGGTGTGAACTTCCTCTGATTGATACGAGTGATTAAATCGGTGCCAACACTTAGTTGCCGTGTGACCTAGTTTCCCGCAGACCTGGTAGACCGGCTATGATGCTCCTCCTCAGCCTCCTTGTCCAGAGGTGCCACCATGATTGTTTTGGAAGTGACCGCCATGACCACGCCCTCGGCCACCTCATGTGCCTTGATTCTGATACTGATTACTGTGGCCTTGATTCTGGTATTGATTACCGCGATCACATCCAACAAAATTGGTCGATGAATGGAATCCTCCAAGGTTCAGTTGCTGATCGTAGTTATTTTGTTCCATCCTATGTTCAAAACTCATTACATGAGCACAAACATCATCAAGAGATGTGACCAATGGGTCAAAATCTAAACCGAGGCCAGCAAGCATGTAGGATACAATTTCATCTTCTCTCAAGAGACAAGAGCATGCCAACCGCACCAAGTGTGTCGGCGAGATTCTTCTTCCTGAAGTAATCAGATGCAGAGAGATTTTTCTTCTTCAAGTTGGCAAGTTCCATGCGGATTTGTACCACACGTGCACGTGAATGTGATGCAAACATCCGTTATAGGGCTACCATGCTTCACACAAGGTTGTCATGAACATGACATGTGCCAGGATTTCTTCTATTAGTGAGGAAAGGATCCCGTTGAGTACCATCTGCTCTTGGTTGTACCAAGTCAGATAGACCGGATTAGCGACTTGGCTTGCACCTTGCTCCGATAGGTGGTGTTTGGCTGGTGCCATCGACATATTCAAGGAGATTGAAGCTCCTCGGATAAGCAAGAAACTGTGCCTTCCAAAACAAGTAATTTTCCTTGCCAAGCCTAATTGTGATGGCTTGGCTGATTGGTGTAGCGTCGGCGTAGAAGAGGAAGAAGCAGGCGTAGAAGATGAAGGTATGGTGTAATGCCAGATGACATGGTTGAGATCGCTCAAGGCTCTCATACCATGTAAGAGAGTTGAGGATATTATTGTTTTGCCGATACAATCGTATCCAGCGTTCGGTTCAGTCTTCAGTTTTATCTGCAGCCGGAACTTTGCCGTATTACAAACACAAGCAACAACATAGAGGAACTCTGTTCGGCAGCGAACACAGATTACAACTCCTGTTTTGAACGCTAGACAGAAAGGTATCTCTAAAACAGGGAAGACATCTCTAAAACAGAATTACACATAGAAGAAGAGATAGACTTCCTAATTCTCGGTTCAACTATTCTATCTATGGCACACGCGCGGTAATCTTAACAAACGGCAAGATGGCGAAGTACACTGCAGTAAAAGATAGTGGCTCATAATTCAAGTGCTTACCATCGATGCAACCCCTTTTTCCTCTGATGAAAACCACGAAATCCAGCGGCTTATCTTCTCCTTCCCGAAGGCTCTCCATCAACCACATCGACGGAGCCTCCATACACGCTGCCACTCCTGCGACCGTGCCATCGCGCCACTGCCACGCCTGCTGCTGTGCTCGAGTTTCTTAGGGAGAAGCGAGGACGAGGAAGAGGAGAAAAAGGGTTGAGAGAGAGAGAGAGAGAGAGTTAAATTACAACACTAGTAATGCCATCTGACCATGTAAAAAATGCATCATCAGCTCAAAGTCAAAGGTACCACAAAAAGGAGTTAATATACCTTAATGCTGCCCTTGAATCTTGAGGTGGCATGGTAGCAGGACGTCCATTTGAAAAAATGTCTGCATTGAGAATGTTAGTATGTGAATTCCTTGAACCAATGGCACTGCTTTCCGAAGTTGCATCGTAACTGAGGAACTTTTGGAGCGCACTAATGTTTCCAGTCTTGTTGCCTCGGAGAATTGCAATAGCAGTGTTCATTATGCCCAGAGCCTGCTCTACCTCAGGACCAGGGGCGGACCCGCCCTTCGGACATGGTCGGGCGGCCGCCCGAGCTCCGTCGCTGGCGGACCCCCCTCCAGACACAAGAACTAGACTGCACTAGTAGAGTGTCCGTGCTAACGCTACGGCGGCATTTGAGAGATGCACATGAAAACAACCAAATGACAACCTTGCAGTGAAGACTACCTCTAGTTGCTCAGCAGCAGAAGACTATCTCAAGTCACACTTATTAAGACTATGTTTCTTAAAAATGAAGTAAATAGTGAGATAGATTAAGACTCATGCCAAAAGAGATTCATGATGAGTTATCATATTGTTGAGTCCATAGCAATTATGCTTAAAGAGCAACATTGCCAATAAATAACATCACAGCTATTACATCTTAGGACCTCTCCAATTTTGTCCTGCGTACGCCACCCATCAGACGAAGAGATGTCAATTGCCTATGAGAGAGGTAGTCTTCACTGCAAGGTTGTCATTTGGTTGTTTTCCAGAACTCAGCCAAACTTGAGTTGATCCACCTCCATTATAACGGTACCGGTAGATGTAATCTGCTTCTTGTTTTTTTAGCTCTTGTTCCGTTAGTCTACCAATTGTACCATACATTAGATTATCAAGGTCAACTTCTTTGTTTGAGGATCCATTCTAACTTGCCAAGGAAAAGCTGTCTCGATGTTATTACCATTCTCAAAGTATAAATGTAGAAGATAGGAAGATGAGTCAAAAGCACGCGTTTTTCTTCAGTCAGTTTAATAAGGGATTGTTGGGCTCTTGTCAATTGCTTTTGGGACTCATCTCTGGATACTTTTCAATTGTTACAGAAGGCTAAGGATGCTGCATGACTCTCTAAGGATACTTTCCACGTTTCGGTGCTGCAGGCCGCACCCGCATAACCACCAACCGTGCACCATCCCTCTCGAACGCGCTCGGCCGATGTCCCTCTCAACACGCAAGCGCCGAAACGCCCCGCGCGTCGCTTTGGCTCGCCACGCACGATCGCTAGCCGCCTAGTACCACCGCACAAGGTGGACGGGATGAGACGAGTAGCGACGCGCCGAACCACGCGAGGCCGCCCCCAGGCCCAGAAGCCAAAGCCCAGAAGCATAGCTGTTCTCCTTGGCTGCCTAAAATTATCTTCGCAGTTTTACGGATTTTGTACAGCAAAACAATCACGTACTCCACCACATGAATCTAGGCGGATCGACATAGCGGTGGCCATGGGCACCGATCTTGCTAAATTTCGTAAGGATCTCTGCTCGGTCTTGGTTATCAATATCGTGTGCTCGAACTGCGCGCCAAGCTGCCGTCTGTCGTGACGACCGTCAACCGTCGTCCCACATGTCGCACTCAATGCTTCCCATGGATAGGATCGGTTCGGTGAGAGTTAGGCGAGCGTTGAGGGAAAACCAAACTGGAATTGTTGTGTAATACTCGAATGATGCGTACCTATTGTGAATGTCGCCCTTCAACCATCGGCACGGCATATTATTTCCTATTGAAAGAACACACCGTCGAGATCTAACAAGTGCTACAACCATACTTACGAGAACACACATCCAAAGACAGCGAGTTGCGATGAGACAAAAACATTTAAAAAGTATCACTCCACACAAACGTGTTAGCTCAACTCAAAAGTTTGAAGCACAACTGGGATAGATCAAGTTCACTTTAAAAAAATATTACCAACATCGTGTCTACTTCAATGTCTCAATAATCTTCCGAATTGCTTAAAAATAATCATCCGAATTTATCGGTTCAATTATAATCCACATAGGTGAGGCTCCTCGGTCCTCTTTTGGGTGACAGATGGTTGTGTGGCTACACAAATTTAACATCCAGCGCCATTAGTCCGCCTCTTTTGCGACCGGGCCGGAGACAATGGACCATCTTCTTATTTCATGTGTCGTAGCTAGCGGATGTGGCATAGCATCTTCTCCGGCTATCCTCTGCACCTCCTCGCTTCACCGAGAAGAACACTTCACGAACATTGGGCGGTCATCGTGATCTTGCCCCGATTCGAAGCAAGCGGGAGTAGATTCTTTGATAATCACGGTGGTCTAGGCGATGCGGAAGGAAAGGAACAGAGCTCTGCACGATCACGATGCTTCAACATCCGAGAGTTCGCCCTCCGCATCAAGCAAGAAGCCTATGTTTGGGCATCTGCACCCAAGTCTAGGCTACTCGACCTTCTTACTACGAGCGGCTTAGACCGTTTTCCGCCGTCTTAAGGTTTCCCAGTAGTTCTTAGCCATTAAGTTGTTGATCACTTGTAATCTTCTAATCGAGCTTCAACTTTGCTTCATAGCCACTGTAATTACACCTTCTTAACGAATGAAATGCGGTTCTCCTGCGTTTCGAGAAAAAAGTTTATGGGATGATGTCATCAAATTCCACAATAACATTTGTGGCCCAGACATGCTTGTCCCATCTTTTATCGTGATTATGACCAATTAAAGTAATCAGTATGGAAAATGGCATAGAACCCAAATAGAATATCTGCAGACTGGACAAAATTTTGAGACATATTTGGTTGCAGAGGATTCTGAGGTGAATCCTTAAGCTTCACCAGAATTTGCTCTTGATTTCAAGAGTGGTTGTTAATTTCTCATTCTATCACCGCAGAATAGCCTATCTTAGTAATGTTATACATGGAAATGCTTCTCAGTTCTCAATACCATATGCACTGGCTACTGTTGAGTAAAAATTGCTTACGCTGGTGATATATAATTGGTTCTGAATGGAACACTCTCCCAACTCCATGCCCAACAAAACGCTCCACAACACCAAAACCGTGCCTCTCAGCATGTTCACTGAAACGATCATGCAAACCAATGAGTGCAAGCCATTAATGCATATGAAATGAAGCAAAATTTAATATAGTTGTATTAAACCAGGGGGGAAAATATCAAGTTAATTGCATATTTGTTTAGGAATTCATTTTCTAGTTTTGCTGCCTGCACACAGATGAGAGGTTATGAATGTATGAACTTAAAACACAATAGAGTAAATGCCATAACAAAATGAAAACTTTTAACTTTTTACAAGCACAGATTAGCCTGTGGAGGAAACAGGAGGAGAATTTTCTCAAAAACAAAGGAACAATGGTGACTCTGCTTTGTATTTGGCACAAAATACTTCTTCAATGTTTTGAGTTCAAAGATCTGAGAGGATAGCATTTGGGTGTAACTTTTAACTTACCTGTAACTACTGATGAGAAATATGGTGAAACACTACTTGCCATTGAATTATAGATGTGTCTATCCTTGCATTGCTGGCCATGACATAAATATGGTGTGAACAATCTATACCTTATTCTTACGCCAATTTTCTTAAAGTGGCACCATGTTTACAAGATGATATGCCCTGAGCATGCACTCCTCGGTAACTGATATTAGCAACAATAAGTCATTACGGTTATTGAAGTTTACATTTGTACATTAGTAGAGATGCCATTCGATTGAAGAGTTGCCATTTCATAGTTACACTATTAATAATGAGTTGGGTGACCAAATGGAAAAAGACAATTTGAAAAGGTAGAAAAAAAATGAATGTACAGGACTTGTCCGAATGAATTAGCACATGGGAAATGGACCTCCAAATTTAGAAATTAGTGAGGTTTACTGTACTGCACCATGGCCCAGTTTAGCCACATGGAGCTCTGCCACCACCATAACTATAAAAATTATGGATTCCAAGAACATGCACTTAGTTAATATACCTTCACAAGTCGTTTACTGGCTTCATCAACTTCTCCACAAAGAAAAGTTTTCGAGGTGTCCCCATGATAACCCTGAAATGGAGAGGGATATTACTTCAGGCCATTATACCCAAACTGAAGTGCACGGAAACATCAATATTATGAAGTGATGATAAGTGATAAATATAGATGACCAAGAGAATAAACACATACATTCAAGTAGACAGTGACATCAATGTTAATTATGTCTCCATCCTGTAAAACATCCAACAAAAAAATAATTATGTCAGCAGTGGAGCTGTGGAGGTGAAAATTGAGCTCATCAATAGTTTATATTGGACATTAAGTCAAAACACAGAACTGACCTTGGGTTATAAAAGATAGTAAATGGGTTGTGCAAACCAAGCCAAAAAAAGAGATGAGCTTCTTATTACTCACATATTTGCTAGCAGTCAAGTGTAACAAAAGATGATGGCACATACCCTTGTAGCGGCTGCACAAGCTGCAGTAACAGAGTCCTGATGCTTCTCAGTTCAACCAACACATGGTCTCCTTGACGCTGAAAGCCTGAAACTACCACACTCCAGTTCGATTTAGGATCTGTGGGTGGGGTGGCTGACCTGATCTTGGATTGCAGTATTGCACAATGGAGTTAGAATGCCTAGCTTTTTTTTAAAGTTTTATTAGTACCTAGGCACCTAGCTTATTAACATGCTCTTTTGTCTCCATTGTCTTACCAGATATGACAGTGAGCCTCACATCGAACTGCTATCCCAGAGCTCGTATACACGTTGACATCTCTTCGTCTGATGGGTGGCGTACGCAGGACAAAAAATTAGGAGGTGCTTATAGGACAAAGCTAATATGAGACAAGCATACCATACATACATCTAACCAGTGTCAGATCCAGAAATGGAGCACGCCTGATGCTAATTTATGGCAGACTACAATTATTGATAAATTGGAACAATAGTAAAATATTTAGCAATCTGCATTACAAATTTATATTTCACAAACTGAGATTTTGAAATCGGAATAGAATATCCATTTATAAACTACATTTGGAACTCAGTGAAAGAAATCCCCCAATCCAATCAAACTATTCAAAGATCTAAGAAACCATCCCTAGCTAGCTATGTGAAGCGCATAAGGAGTGAAGGCTGAAGAGACGCACTTTTCTTCTTTGCTCTTTGCTTTGCCAGTTGCTCGAGCGGTGATGGGAAAATGGGGATTGGGGAGCCGTGCCGTCGGTGGAGACGGAGGGTGGAGGTGACTACCAGGGCTTGACCGCTCCTGATGCCGAGGGCCGGGGCACCTGCCTGCTGCTGCGCCGCCGTCTGCTACTCTGCTCTTCTTCCTCGGGGAAGATTGGGGAGGAGTGGGGAGATGCGCCGCCGGCCGAAGGGGAATTGGGGAATTGGGGATTGGGGAATTAGGGAGTAGGGACCGGGGAGAGGAGCCACCGGAGCTGTGTGGACGGCACCTGACCTTGGCGACACACGCAGCGACTCACCAGCAGCAGCAGACGAGGAGTGCGGCGACTGCAGCCGAGTCAGGAGAGGATGGCGAGGAGGATATCCAACACGAGGCCCTCCCACGATGGAGGAGCCACGGCCGCCGACGGTGCAATCGGGGACAGTTTGGTGGCGCCACAGCGGTGGGCCGATTTGGTATCTAGGGTTAGGGTAATAGGGGATTGCGGGCCTGTCTTTTTGCTGCAGCTTGTGGCTGCGCCTTGTGATTTTTGCGATGAGGAGCGGCGGGGAGAGGTGACGGTGATGTCGACGGCCGGAGGTGGTGAGGTTGCGCCCCGGTGAATCTGGAGGAGATGAGGGGCGTCGGCGGTCGGAGTAGATGGCAAGGAGGAGAAGGGAGGCGGCCGGTGTAGAGGGCGGCGGCGGATGTGGAGAAACGGCGGCCGGATGGAGAAGTGGGTGCCGGCGCCGATCTGGACCGGGAAGCAAGGGACGGCGCGGTGGAGGTGTGGCTGGAGTGGAGGTGTGGCGGCGCAAGAGTAGAAGGTGGAGAAGGTGGCGGAGGAGCGGCGGAGGACTCTGTGGGGAGGAGGCGACGACGGAGGTCTCTGTGGGGAGGAGGATGAGGGAGGCGCGGTGGAGGATGGGGGGAGGCGGAGGGAGGGGAGGCGCGGGGGAGGCGGAGGGAGCGGAGGAGGCGCGGGGGAGGCGGATCCGGAGTTAGGGTTAGGGTTGGGATTTGGGGAAGAGGAGAGAAAGCAGCGGTGGCGACAGTGCGGAAGGAGATGCGGGGATGGGGAGAAGGAGATGCGGGGTGGGGAGGGAAGGGGGTTGATGTGGATCGTTGGATATGAGTGGGTAAGGAGAGAGAAAGGTGAGAATTGATCCTTGATCGTTGATTTTACTGGTTGGTTTTTCTGGGGAAACGAATTGGTGTGGATACAGGAAAACTCATGACTGTTGGGGGCACAATTTGGGGTGGACGTAGGAAAGAACTGAACTGGTGTATTTTAGGGGTAGAGATAAAAGAACAGATTTTTGCAGCAGCTCAAATACAAATTCATCAACCTATCAGCAATTAAGAATGGTCCACGCAAGAATCCGAAGTTCCTAGAAGCCGAACAAGATGGAATGTTTAGCCAAGAAGATTCGCTCCGAACCTGAGGAACCGGCGCGCCTCAAGTACTCGGCAAAACATCGAATATGTAATTGAATTGCTGAAGAGAGGCCTGGTCAGGAGAATTGGTACGGGGGAGCAGGTGAGGTGCGTGCCGGGCGGGTACAGTTGGATACCGCAGGAGTAGTCACTGAAATTAATTTCGCGCTTCGTTGCTGCTCATCCTATGAATAAAATGGAACACTAGTTCATGATTTACCCAAAATTATCATTGATGATGTCAAAACAATGGCATTCTCACAAGACTATCTCTTGAAAAAGAAAAAGGATAACATGTTGATTGCACCAATGTACTTTAGCCTCTAAAGCTTAATACAACCCTCTAGAAAAAAAAACCTTTATATTACGCTATGTCACCCTTGGGCAGCTTGCCGTGGAGGAGAACATGCAATCATTTCTCTTCTCGGCTTCTCCAAGCAGCGCCTCGTTACAACTTACTTTTCATCGCCAACAGTGACCACATATAAGAGCAAGTACAATGGTGCTGACTAGATTGCCTCTAGTGAAATCCACATCAGCACAATCCTAAGTGGAAGAGAGAGAAAAGAAGAGAGAGAAGCAAGCTGCCCCTCATGCAAGAGGTGACCTCTAGCACATTATACGAGGAGAGAGAGATAAACTACCCCTCATGCAAGAGGTGACCCCTGATATATTTATGTAAGTATTAAATGTTTGAGTGCTTTAGTAGAGGTAACCTCTACTCTACTCATTGTATTAGCTACCTCCACATGAGCCACATGTAGTCTTTTTACTTATGTGGCTAGTCCTAGAGGTGGCAGCCACCTCTTCTATTGTACTTGCCCTAAGCTACTAGAGTTATACTCCTATTTCAAATGTAATTCATTTTAGCCTCCTCAACTCTTCTTTAAATATACAAGTCCTTCTATAACTTCGAGGTACATTTATTTCCTTTCTTCCTTTATTCCCTCAATGAATGAAGGCTCATATTCTCATGAAAAAATGAGCTCTATCTCTCAACCATTACTACAGAGAAGGCTATATTAAACGCCTCATCAGAGCAGGTACAATAAGGCTTAGTCAGCAGGCTATAGCAAATATAATATCAACCAAATCTTACGTGGCAGAGAGAGAAAGGAAGAGAGAGAAGGAAGCTGGCTACTAAATTACAGCTAGCTATAGCATGTAAAAATATGCATTTCACTCTCTTACACATAGGGCTAAATAGTTATTGTAATAGCTACCTTATTGTATGAACTATTTTTTTGAAGGCTATAGATGAAATGGACAAGTGTTATAGCCACTAGTTGGCTATACTATTGTACTTGCTCTCATAGACAGTTCCCTAAAATCCGTCAGTATTGTAATTATCACAGGCAATCTTATATGTGTAACCGCCTATGGTATTAGCGATGGTTAGAACCGTCTGTGACACATAATTATCACAGACAGTTCAGATTAAAAACTATCTATGACGTCTCCTATTATCATAGACAATTCTTGTTAAGAACCGTCTGTGATAATTATGCATCATAGGCAGTTTATGGTTGGAAGTATCTGTGATATGTGCTGCATTATTAAATACCTGATCTGAGAGATCTCACTACTACAAAAGAGGCTATACTAAATGCTTACATCAACCATCTGTGCTATAATTATGATAGATGGTTCATACAAATAACCGTCTGTGGTATTTTCACAGACGGTTATTCGTATGAACCGTCTGTGATAATGTAAGACATCATAGACGGTTATTACTAATACCTGTTTGTGATAATTCACAGACAGATATTGGTAAAAACCGTATGTGATAATGGCAGACACCATAGACGATTATTTATTTAAACCGTTCTTGTACTACTATAGCGTGTTATTGAGATTGGGTGTTTACTGTACAGGAAGTAGCGTCAGGTTTGTTGTCATCTTCAAATCAGCCCGTTTCTCACAACTAGAAAAGATAAGTGTATAGTAGAATGATATTCGAGTGTTTGGACTTGTTGTTATGTTTAAATAAATACTTACCACAATGATTCACATGATTGTACTTGTTCTTATAGTGCTCACATGTTTATGGTGTGATGATGATGTTGATGCTTACTGTAGAATGATGAACATGATGGTCATATCAATTGATTAATGCTAATAATTAACTAATGAAAGATATAATCATTCCATTGCTTGTGAGCATTCATGTTACAAAGAGGTGATCTGTGTGGCCCTCTAGAGCCTACTTTTGTGAGCGACCCATGGGAGTGGATAGAGAAAGACTTACTTCGGTAGGCACCCCATGGGAATGGGGAAAAGGCTACTTCGGTAAGCACTCTATGGGAGTGGAGTTAAGACCTTGTATGAAAAAGGACAGGGCAAGGATGGTTTATCGATCAGTGAACACTCAGGTATATTGGTATAAGCGAGAGAAGTGAAGACATGTGCATTGCATTCATGAAAATAGAATCAAGATAATGCAACATATGTATGGGACTTGATGATAATGAATATTTGAAACTGAGATAATGGTGAATGGATATGAATTGTTAATATAATGCTGCCTCATTTATTATTCTATTGTATACTTGTTGAGTTGCGGAGTCACCCTTGCGTTGTTGTTGTTGTTTTTATGTGATCGTTAATGACAACATGTATGGGTGGGATATAGCACAAGTTGATGTTGCCCTTTATAGCTCTTTCTTTCACTTAGCGATCACTTATTCACTGTTAGAAATAAATCGTTCTATGCATGAATTCCTTTGATGAATAATGATTTTTCTTTAGCACTTAATGGTCTTATATTGTCACTACTTGTCAATTCCCTTCAGTTAAATTTATTATTTGTTCAAATTATTGATAATTAATTCATCTTAATGTCAATCAATGACTTCTGTATTGCTGAAATTTATATGTTTATAGTTATGTTGAGGAATCATATTTGAAGCCTAGCTGTTGGTAATGTGTAATTAATGGTTTAAATCGATAGCAATTGTAGTTGTGGGTGACATTATGAGCTTTTGTTAAGCTGTGGTGTTACAGTTGGTATCAGAGCTAGGTTTTATGGCCGTGGCGAATAAACTAATAACTTACTTGTTAATCAACTAAAATTTGACATAGGATTGGTAATGTAATAAACATAATAATAAAATGACTTAGGACTATTTATTGCTAAAATTTGATTTAGGATAATTAATTAACTTAAAACGGAAAAAATTTGACACACTGGTGCACAATGGGCTAGAATTGGGTCGTGCATTGCATTACACTTCCATTAGCTTGTTCAAATGTAAAAGAGTATTGAGATGTCGCTTAAATTAGTGTTGTATGATTGATATTATTGTTGTTGATCTGAGTTCTTGGTCGTTCTTCCTGGTGGCCAATTGTGGCGAGGGGTAGAGGCCATAGATGTGGTGGAGGCCATGGTCGTGGTCATGGGCGTGGCCCGGTGGTGCCATCACCCTCGGCTGAGGAAAATGTTGGTGAGGCGGGTGAAGAGGTCACTTTGGTTGCTTAGCCAGACACTGGTGCTCATATGGTTTTGGCCACCCTGTCGCTGGACCATCAAAGGGAGGTCCAATCACTTCATCAGCAGGTGCAGGCAGCTTCTCCTACTACAGGTGCACCTGTAGCTATCCCTGTTATGCACCAGCCCTAATGAAACTAGGATGAGCCTTCAAAAGTGAATGGCTCTTCATTTGGACACCTTCGACAGAGCGGGCATGTTGGTCCAAGCAACAAATTTGCTTCGCTACATGGAGAGGCAGTTTAGAGCTTTGGAGATGACCTCACAACAGAAGGCACGCTTTGTGGTTTTTCAGCTGAAGGGTTAGGCTGACATCTGGTAGGAAGGGGTTCTGTCAGCTAGGACCCCTGCCTAGGGACCAATCACTTGGGAGGATTTTGTTGAGCAGTTTAGGGCGAAGTTTTACCCGGAGGTCACCTTTGAGGGGATGGAGTGATTAGGCAATGGGGTTCCGATTTTCCGATAGGATGATAACTTCTATTTGGAGGAGAACGACTTTGACGATGCAGGCTTCTAACCGGCCATGATCAGAACACCAGACAATCGCTAAACCACACTCCAAATCGTTTTCAACCGTGCCAAGAATGTGGTTGACCTGACCACGAAGGTCTATTCCTATATGCAACCGAAGCACACGCAAGAACAAGATAACAAGAAATTTGAAATTGCAAATATTTATATTCAGTTCAAAAGGTGGGATTCCATAGAGATTCTTTACGGTTGGTCTAGTCGGCACAAGCGAAGAACAAGAGTTTTCACAATTGAAAAACTTAGCAAACAAAATCTAAGGAAACTAGAAGGGAGCGGCCTCCTTAAATAGGGGAGGGAAACCGCACAAAACTATGAAATAAGGGGTGATACTATTCATGATACTGTTTACATGAATAGTGCAGCCATGAACAGTACGAGCCTAGAGAGGGGGCGCCTTCCTCTTGTGCCCAAGCATTACAAGGCCCAATTTGGCCCAAGCAGGTGATGTAGTACATTCTTTTAATGATTACAGTGCGCACAGAAAAAATTTAAAGGTAAGGCTAGATCCATTGGAAATAAGATGAGAAAAGCTTTCCAACAAGTACTCGTGGACCTCAAACGGACTCCGTATGTGAAAGTTATGCACATTTGAAGTTGGGCCTGTCAATCTGAATCCGAATTGATCTGGAGGCTGAATTGGATTCCAAAACTTGTCCAACTTGAACTCTTGCTTCAATTGGTGCAAAAGTGATTTGGTGCTACAAAAATATTTTTTTATCATTAGGTAGCATCATATTCTGATTTAAAATATGTTGAAGCTGACGAAACGATTTCACCTTTAGTTCAATCTTAATATTGGGCATTATGGTCGTATGTGTTTGTGGCATGGTTACATCATCCTCCCCTTCTTGACAGAAAACCGTCCTCGGTTTTAACATATGTGTAACCTCATGTGTTGCATGATCTTGATCACAAATATTGGTACATGATAATAAACGCAACGAACTCTCATTATGTAATATCATAAGTTCTTTATCAAACAAAGTAAAACATCTTTGAATTGAACTCACCTGATAATTTAAGTGATGCGTACGAGCTCTTGTAATTGGAACAACAAGCATAGCACATATGGTTGTATCCATAGGGAACATGTTCTTATCATCCTCCCCTTCTTGCAAACAAAACCGTCCTCGACTTTTGATAAGCTGAAAGTATGGTAACAAAGAAGCCAAGGTGTATGCATGGTATATGTATATGTCATCTATTTTAACAGTTCTTTGTTGTTGCACATTAATATTATAATATTATAAAATAGCAGTGATCATAAAAGCTCATCGTATTATTAACCCAAGAGTAATCATATATGTTAATAAGCAAATCAAAATTTCTCACACAGCAATTATTGTAACGAGATTTGTAAATGTAAGTGAAGCATTTATGCAATTCAAATATCTAAAGTTGTAAACTTGCAGTGGTAGCACATATGAGCAAAGCTATGATGTTTGGAATCAAACAAAGTTCATCCATATAATCATATCCCAATCGAGCAATAGCAAATTTATTTAGCAAGGGTGAAGAGATTTATAGTTCATCCATAATTCATCATCTTTATTCAGATTGTCCATACTAGATGGTGCAAAAAGAGATGAACACATAGGCATTGGATGAGTACTAAATTTTACTTCCCTCTCATATTGAACAAGATTCAGCACACAAAATTGTTGTCCAAAACAGCAAGTTTCTATTCATCCATGTAATCACAAGTTATATATATTCGATATACAAGAAATTGATTTTCTACACCATAATCTCCAATCAAATTAAACTTATACCAAGGGGTATAGGCACTAAACAAGGATTTCGAACATGCGAGTTCAGAAACTTTCTCCATAGTATGTGACAATTTCATAGGTAGATCCAACATAATGTAACACAATGAATTAGCAGGAGAAATTCAAGTCAAAACTTCTTTATATCTAACCAAAGCCACATGATCATTGTATGCGATTAATTCATCACATGAATCACTCAAAATAGCAGGCAATTTATTTATTTTATGACATGGTGCACTCAAGTCAATGCAGTCTGAATTCTCTACTTGAAACATGTGCATGTCAAAATCGTTTTCCACTAAGTTTTGCTCTAAAATAGCATAAACAATGGATAATTGTAGTTCTTCACAAGCATACTCACCGTGAGTGATGATAACACCATGTTCTTTACCTTTTTGGCTCTCCTCAGATGATGTAGGTGCATCCATATCCTCATCTTTGTTCTCAACCAATGGAGTCGATGGTTCAATCAGCTTATGCTCCTCTTCGACATGGTTTTCATTTACCTGCAAGTTGTTAGTCACAGAAAAAGGCACAAACACGGGTTTGTTCTCATGTCTCTTATCATCAAGCACTCTCAATTTCTCAATCTAATTTTCAACCTTACAAGCAAGTATAAACAAATGAGGGAGATAATTATATTCTTCGTGAATAAGAAGGTCCTTAATTTCTTTATTAAGCCCACGTAAGAATCTATTCTCTGTAGCTTCATCATGTTCCTCAAACCCACAATGCAATAAATGAGCTTTTAATTCATGATAAAATTCCCTTACAGTTCTACTTCAATGTTTTAAACGTTGCAATCTAGCTAGCAAATAATCAGCATGATTTTTAGGAACGAATTCATCTCTCATAAGTTTTTTTAATGCATTCCATGTTTGAGGCACTCTACCATGCCTACCAAAACACTTCCACCAAAGTCTTGCATCATCAATAAAAACAGTAGTGGCAGCTCTAATCTTTTGCCTATCATACTAATCATAATATTCAAATTCTTTATCTAGTTCTATCTCCCAGCCAATATATGCATCAGGATCAAATTTACCAGTAAAGGATGGCAAAGTGATTTTAGTTTTACCAGACGTACTATCACGATCATATACCTCCCATGGTGAAAAAGCTTGCTCAAGCGTGCATCTTCCTCGCAAATTTTCTTGAGCTCCCGATCAATGGCTCACAGAAGATGTGGATCTATCTCGTAATCATCCCGCAAACCTCCCATTGTTAGTAGAAAACAAGGAAACAAATCACAAGAATATGTTCCTATAAACTACTAGGATCTGGAGCTTAACAAGTCACACATCTCTCAAATTCTTACCAAGCTCTTACAAGTTCTTAACAATGCAAACAAGTGGTGCAACCGGTGGCTGGTTCATGATAACTTGACTCAAGTGATGTCTATAGCGATTGCAAGGGACGGTTCAACGTGATCTGCTCGATTAGTATAAGGTATAGCTTGGAAGGCTCAATATGTAGCAATAGAGAACAATCAGTTAATTTCAGAAATTGCACAGAATTGTATTATAGTTCGTATCTAGCTCTTACCCTATGTTGCTAATCAACTAAGGATGGAAGAAGGCTAAAATAAGTATATAGCCATGTATATGAGTGGTAAATACAAGATAATTCAATCGAATGCAATCTGGAATTGAAGAACACAAGGATTGACCCAAAACTGAAAACTGGAGATTTTCTGTCCACTGGATAGCATGTTGGTATTTTGACTGAAACTTCTTTTATATTGCCTTTTTTTCAATGATTCCTTTTTTTCCCATTTCTTGACGACTTTTCCTACAACTTTTGTTTTAGGGCCAAGTTCTGGAAACCAACAGAAAAATTTGCACAAAATTCACAAGTGCCGACTGTTGCATATTCAATCCAGAAATTTGGGTCAAATTTCACCCCAGATGTCTTTTAAATGGCTTGCGGGAATGATGCAAACTTTTACAGAATGATGGCTAATGAAGTTATGAATCTAATGGAGGTGGTATCACTCAAAAAGAATCATGGAATCAAAAGTTGTGGCTTTTTGGGTGGCGATTGCAGAGAAAGGAAAAATCAGCCGAATTGGAATTAGGGTTTGGGTTGTGGGAAAATTTTTCTTGTTTGAATTTTTATAGAATCAAGGATATGACCAGCAACTACACAACGCTAAAATGGACACAAATTGAATTTAGCAAACCAAAACTAACAGATTGAAAGGCACAAGGGGGTTTGGACATCGAGAATTAACTCTTTTTGTGGGGCAAGTTTTTCTGGACTATAAGAAATAAAAACCAATCTACTAACTAGGGATACAAGAAATTCCTACCGGTCAACTGAAGCTCTGATACCACCTGATTAGGCAATGGGGCCTCGATCTTTTTCGATAGGATGATAACTACGATTTGGAGGAGAACGACTTTGACGATGCAGGCTTCTAACCGGCCACGATCAGAACACCAAGCAATTGCTAAACCACACTCCAAAACATTATCAACCGTACCAAGAACGCGGTTGACCTGACCACGAAGGCCTATTCCTTCATGCAACCAAAGAACACGCAAGAACAAGATAACAAGCAATCTGAAATTGCAAATATTTATATTGAGTTCAAAAGGTGCGATTCCATAGAGGTTCTTTACGGTTGGTCTAGTCCATACAAGCGAAGAACAAGAGTTTTCACAATGGAAAAACTTAGAAAATGAAATCCAAGGAAACTAGAAGGGTGCGGCCTCCTTAAATAGGGAAGAGAAAGCCGCACAAAACTAAGAAATAAGGGGTGGTACTATTTATGGTACTGTTCCTATGAATAGTGCGGCCGTGAACAGTATGGGCATAAAGAGGGGGCGCCTTCCTCTTGGGCCCAAGCATTACAAGGGCCAATTTGGGCCAATTAGGTGATGCAGCACCTTCTTTTGATGATTACGGTGCGCACAAAAGGAATTTGGAGGTGTGGCTAGATCCATTGTAAAGAGAACAAGAAAAGCTTTCTAACAAGTACTCGTGGACCTCAAACAAACTCCGTATGTGAAAGTTATGCACATTTGAAGTTGGGCCTATCAGGTTGAATCCGAATTAATCTGGAGGCTGAATTGGATTTCAAAACATGTCCAACTTAAACTCTTGTTTGAATTGGTGCAAAAGTGATGTGGTGCTACAAAAATATTTTTTTATCATTAGTTAGATTTCACCTTTAGTTCAATCTTGATATTGGGCGTTATTGTCGTATGTGTTTGTGACGTGGTCACATCATCTTCCCCTTCTTAATAGAAAACCGTCCTCGGTTTTAACATATATGTAGCCTCACGTGTTGCATGATCTTGATCATAAATCTTGGTACATGATAACAAATGCAACGAACTCTGATTATGTAATATCATAAGTTCTTTATCAAATAAAATAAAACCTCTTTGAATTGAGCTCACCTGATAATTTAAGTGATGCGTAGAAGCTCTTGTAATTGGAACAACAAGCATAACAAATATGGTTGTATCCATAGGGTGTTAGTGGGGGGTTGAGGAGGAGCTTCAGTGGTGGGGTGGGTCTTCTCAGCAACCCGTTCCCAAGAGGTTCCATGGAGGCCAATATCCTCCATTGTCGTCTAGGCCTTTTTCAGCCGAGGTTGCCTACTTCTTTAACACCATGTCCTCCTTTAGCTTCTCAGGCAATGCGCCCTACTCTAGCTCAGGGCCTGATGTGCTTTATGTGCGATAAACGACACCATACTTTAGAGTGCTCATGGTCAAGGAGTTGTTGTCTTTGTGGCCAAGTGGACCACAAGGTGGTGGTGTGCAAACATAACCCCACTAGCATCATCAATGGGAACCAGTATCTGCGGCTTATTCGGTCACATCTTCTCGGAGTTCTGTTTAGATGCTGGTGGCCGCTTCAGTGCCGCATCATCCTTTAGCTTAGGCGCCTCTTGCGGTGCCTCCTACTGGGTACCACTGTCACCCTGAACCATTTGCTCCTCTCTAGATCGCAATATGTATGCAACAAATAAACACCAAATTGGATGCAAACAAGCCATTTGGAACGCATTGTCTTCTTAACACGGCTTTTTTACCTCATGTTTTTTTCTTTTTTGTCCATTGCATTATCCGTGAAAAATATAACGGTGTTTTTATTTTTCTTTAATTGAATATCTCATAAAAAACTGACGGCCGCTGCAGTGCTATTTTAGTCAAAAGCCATAACACATTGGAACATGGCCTAACATGACGACAGGCTATGGATTAGGAAATCACCAACCATTCAAAAGCAAAGCGCTATCGACTTGGAGGAAAAAAAACAGAAGTGCATATGTAGTACTGCAGAAATGGAGTGATAGGGGATTTTATTTATATGTCAAATAAAAATTGAGATTAGAAATATACATATTTCTATATAATACTCCATAAATTCAGAAAAACATATCATTTTGGACATCGGCACTGTCCTTGCAACACAACTTTCATCACTAATTTTCATTATAATAATTTATAAAACTAATAAAATTATAATACTATGAAAATACTTTTCGAGATAAATCTTCATGTATCCAATATTAATATTTAAAAAGATATCAATAGCAAAAGTTTTAATAGTTTGACTGCATGTATCCCTAAACGACATGTTTTTGTGAATCGAAGAGAGTATATATCTACTTTATGAACTGACACAAAAATAATAAATATGTTTCCTAAAATTGTTAGCCTTGCAGGAGAACGTGTTTACGAATAGTAGTACAATTAAGCCAGGATGGGATGGGCTATTGGGCTTGGGCTAGCTTAGCTAGGCCAGTGTTACTGTGTTAGCCACTCCTCAGTGTAGTTGGTCGAGCGTGAGCCAAGCTAGCTCTCTAGCAAGCTAACATAAAATTCAGGTCACCAACGCACAAATCTAAGAGCCAGGTTTGAGCCAAATTTGACGATAAGTTTTCACGTGAGCCGATGATCAACGCTTAGTTGGGTACGTTGAGTCACGTTGTTCCTTTACAAAAGAAGGGGAAAAGCAGGAAGGTGTAGAACGTTCGAAGGCGGCAAGCAAGGCTCCTTGGTTGACGAGAAGGCTAAGGCCTTTGACTCTGACCAGCCGCCGCACCCGCTGTGGCTACCTCGAGCCCAAGCCAGCAAGCAAACCGACCTATCCAACGCAATGCAATCCCGTCCGTCGAGCGGACGATTCAACGGCCCTAGCTAGACTTGGAGACCCGTCCATCTCCATCCATCTCCATGGAGCCCGTGCGACTTTCGCGCCGAGACCTGAGGCTTGCTCAGTTGGCAGGAGCGCGTGGCCGCTCTGTTTCGGGCTTTGCTCGTTGCGCGCGCCCGCCTTGGGGCACTATGCTTGCTCGACGGTACTGTGAACTGAGGCTTACTCAGCAGGTGCGCGTCCCCGCTCCACTGCCCATCCGCGTTCGAGCTTCGCTCATCGCGAGCGCTCTGTCTGTGTTTAACACTATCGAGTCTATGCTTGCCTCGGGGCACTATGCTCACTCTATCACTCTGTTCACCTTGGAGTACTGATCAGTAAATAGTATCCTCTAGATTAAATATACATGTTCAATAGTATAGCATGTATCTGTGTTTCACACAATCGAGTCTCACATTAAAATCCTAATGTGTAGAGGACACGTACATATGTATATGTGTGGTATGCGTAGATTATATATATATATATATATATATATATATATATATATATATATATATATATATATATATATATATATATATATATATATATATATATATATATATATAGGAAAAAATACTTTTACTCCTGGTATAATTACACCCTACTCCCGGGTATATCTGTTTTGTATCGTTAAAAAACCTTTCACGCTATAAATACATCTACTCCACCGCTCAAACTACCCACCGATCGACCAAATCGAGAGGAGAATGGTGAGGCACCTGGCGGACCTTGTCAGGTGCACGCGGCTCCCGGGGATGACCGTCGGCCGCATCTGCGCGCGCGTCGTGCGATGGCCGCTGCGTCGCCTGCGACTCCATGGTGCGCCCCTGCGATCTCGCCCGCATCTGCGACGGGTGCGGCCACGGGGTGGCGGCGGCGGCGGCTCGGCACGCGAGAGGTGCGTGGTGTATGCGCGATGGTGGTGGACGCGTACTCCTGCAAGGGGTGCTTGCGAACAGAGAAGGACCGGGACAGCTGCCCGACGGTCGTCAACGTCGGACCGGCGCCTTCTACGAGCGGAAGAGGTATGGCTCCAAGGCGAGGGCGTGATTCATGTTAATTGCTTTGGTAATTAGTCCACGAATAACGCACGCCGTGTTTTTGTGGTGAAACAAATTTGATGTAGTGAGTAGTAACCATGCTTTCCATTTGTGGTTTGGATGCCTTAAATGGAGCTGCAATACAACTCTGTTTCTGCCTGCGCTGCATATCGGGGCAGAGCCACCTGCGCTTCAGGTGGTCTCCTTGGCATATGTAACAGGACTACAGGAGTCCCCGCTAAAGGTAAGGTATACTCCCTCCTTGTAGAAAGCAATGTTGCTTTGGATTTTTTTTTACTGATGATTTTTTTACTGAAAATAAATAGTAGTAGCTGAAAAAAATGGTTTTAAAAGAAGAGACTGAGCGGTGCAAAGAATTGAGAGAGGAATGAAAAGAGTACGGTGGGTGATGCATTCGTGATCTCTGCATTATCACCGAAGCGAGACGCTAATATGAATAGCACCTAAGAGGGTCTCCGATGTAACTTGACTACTAATTTTAACTATAATAGTTTACAAAATTTAATAAAATTGTATAATTATGAAAGTTTTTTCAATGCAAATCTATTGATATTATTTCCATATGCTGCATCTAATTATTAATAAATATCGATGGATGAAGTTTAAAATTTTAACCGTACCTACCGCCACCGTGGTTGGAGCGAAGACCGAACGTACAAGTCCGGAATGCGCGATATCCTTTTGCATATGTGGGTAATTGATGGTCAAACCTAGCGTCCGCGACGTCGCCGAACTGGGCTTTGGGCCTTCGTTCACGTTTGTCGGCCCTCGCTTCTTACCTTTTGGGCTTCGGCTACTATTGTTGATAGGCATGGCGCACGGCAGCAGCCACGCCTCAGTGCATCAAGCGAGTCAGTGAGGGCCAAGCGGGGGCGAGAGCCAGCGAAACCTAGTGGCGCGCGGCGCCCGTTGTTGAGGCAGGCGAAGCTTCTTGCGCACAGAAGGGGCTCTGGGCTGCGGTGTTCGTCTCCGGCAGCGCCGTCGCCGTCGTCCGCTTCCCTGGCTAGCTCCCTCGAGACCTCGTCTGCCGCAACCACATGTAAGCCTCTGCTTCCTCCGCTCCGCCTCCAGTTTTTTGTTCGTTACGGTGCCCCTCTAGTGTTCCATTGCCTGCCAATGACTTCTGCATGTTTCTAAGTAGAACGCGAGAAGCCTTTTTGTGCAAATTCAAGATTCAGTCCTCACTCCGCCGCTTCACTCCGGTTACAGATGTGGGTATAAAGGGTCTTAAGAAAAAGATCGTTGATAAACAGGCAAGATGAAGCAGCAATGTTAGGACAACTGGTGTCACAGGCCAACAAACAAAACAACCCATCTGTAGGATCGGATGGTAACAGAGACAGAGTGAACGGTGTTAACTCAAAATTTTCTCTTAAGTATTTAAGATTATAGTCTTACATATCTACAGAGGTGTAGAACACAGAATCTTTACCTGAAAACCCAAACCTACTAGTTCAAGTCAACAAAACTTGGAACCTAACCCTTTCTAGCAGTTTGACTCTACAAACGGCGATCTGACTGGCTGAACGGTTTGACTGCTGCTACAATAAAATTAGGCAAATAAATAGTATTTTCAATGCGATTTCAAATCTAAAAATCGATAGAACTTTTGATCTGTAGATTTAAATGATATGAAATTTTGCAAGAATCTTTCCTAGGTTATTAAAAACCTATTCCAACAAATGACCAGGAAAACCATAGTCAAAGATGAGACTTTTTTTAGTGGGAGGAAAGGTGCATCGAAACCGAATCAAAACCAAAATAGGTGAATACAACATGCTCGTGGGTGGACGATCTAGATGTATTCCCACATGTCCCACCAAGCAAGAACACAAAAGAAATCACGTTAAAAACCCTCGGATCAAGAAATCATACTTTGAGGCCAAATCAAGCAAAATCGGGTTTTCTTGATAAATTTCCTATCAGAGTGTCTAGATGGGTGGAGATAGATTTTTAGAGGTTGTCTCCATCATCTTACACATTCTTGCCACAACAAGATCAAGAAAAAAGAAGAGGGGAGATCAAAATCAACCAAGTCGAGCAAATCAATCGAATCATGAGAGATCCATAGGCTGATCAAAGATTGATGTATTGCTTACTTGATATAGGCTAACCAGCCACACATAGCTCTTAGTGGATACTATCCACTCAGCAAAATGGGAGAAACCCGTTAATCCCATGCACATAGGTTTTAACTCACACATTACACTTATGCATACTTTTCAAAGCGCATAAGCCTAAATCCGCTAAGTCCTTTACTTTGATCCGACTTAATCAAACCAGCTTCTCCTTGACCTAAACCGCTTCTCCAAGTGCCACTCGTGTGCCGCGGTTTTGATCCATGGCAGATTCTGGTATTTTGGCCAAACTACCAAAATACCCTTTCTTGACTGGGTCTTCATCTTCCACTGCAAGCAATCGCTATGCTTACCACGTTAAGTTCACCATTGGCTTGCCATACATCAGTAAGTCTCTTCTGCTCCGGTTCCACCAAACCATGCATCACTTAGACCGACCAAGCCATGTGGTGCAAACTTGTCGTTCAAGCTCGCCTTCAACATTTCCCGTCTTTCTCGTGCCATGCTTGAGCTCAGCATCTCACCTGGTATCCTTGATCGTTCTGGGCCTCGGCTCCTTCCTAAGCGTAGCCCTTATCCTCACCGTCGACCGTGGTGACTCTAAGCATTCTTGCACATCCAAAGAAAACATTTTCAAACACAAGTTTTTCACAACATAACCCACGTTAGCCGAAACATGCATCATGCAATCTTAATACAATGACCTAGATTACTCTAACTCAAACCATGACTCAAATCTCAAAATGCTTAATTTCTGCCAAAACTGGTACTACCACTCTTCTTAAGCCGATACTACCACATTTCCTGAAAATTTCAGAAAACAGCCAAACAAATTACAATCTTTGTGAAATCACTTAACCACTCTACGATACTTGAAATGGTTCATCACAATATTATTTTAGACCTTCTAACATGGTTTTTCACCAACAATGCAATAGTTACAAGGAAGCACATGTAATAAAACATCAAAAGATGTGAACCACAAGCAGCCTGAACTTGATGTCATGAATTCACGGTATGCACAACACAAGACGATCTAATGTTCCCTTATTGGCGAGTGATGAGATCATCAACATGCCAAACAGGGCAGACTTATTTATTAGAACAAGACGTCAACACATCGGAGAGTTTAAGCACAAGAGGAGAGTTTAAGCACAAGATTTAAAGAAAAGAAATAGCGTGAAGCAGCAGCCAAGATTCGAAAATTAAGGGTGAATGTAAACACCAATTGCCTCAAGAAGAAGCCAACAATGCTGCTGTTTCGCTGCGCTCGAGCGCGAAAAGGAGTTTCCTTGTGGCTGTCCAAAAGGCCCGTAGCTACTTGGTCACAAGCATAAGTGATGTTATAACGTTATGAAACTGATCAAATCGACCGTAAGTTCTGGAAACTTCCGTCACAAACTCTGAACGGCTAAGTTCAATCTGCATGTAATTGGGAAAATCAGTATAGGGTTTAGGGCAATGTCCTAATAATTAACATTCAACCACATCTGTACTTCTGCTGTAATTGTAGACGATAGACCATCAAACCTTTTGGACATGGTTAAATCAAGAAATACTCGGTTTATTAAAGCCGGGGGACTCTCTGTCCCCTGAGACCATCCACGTGTCAGACCCTCATGAAACAGCCCGTAAAGATTTAGTAATTACGTTTAGGTCCCCGGTTTTCGCAGAAAGGTCCCTAGATTCTTGCGAAAAAGCCCCTACACACTTTTTTTGCTGGGTAGCGACCCGTGGTTTCCCGTAATTACTAACAGGACCTTATTTCTTCCGAAAAGACCATCGGTTTTTTACGAAAAAGCCCCTCCACTCTCCTATTATTGCGAAAAGGCCCTTGATTTTTTGCGAAAAAACCCCTACGCTTTCTTTTTCTGCGAATTTTCACCTCTTTTACTTCGGTTCACACGGTGGCTGGCGTGGCTTGGCGCCACGCCTACGTGGCTAGTAACATAGATAGTTTGCAAATGTGGTATTTCCACATGTACATGCATGTGGGTACATGAACTATCATCACCATTAAATGTGCCATGACATTGATGCAAACTTTCAAAATTCAAACCACCGTTACATCTTATAATCATTGAATATCGCTTGCACGAACCTTTGAGGTATTTTTTAGGGTTAAGATAGCACGTGTATCCGTATGTACACGTGGCTTTGCATTCACTACTAGATTTCGGGTCTTAGACAACGGCGTGAAAACGTTGCAATAGGGCCAAAATAGATGCAATATGTATGTATTTCAACTAATCACTTCCGTTGGCAAGCGTTGCTAATTGTTGCGTCCTTAAAAGATTGTGCAACAGTTTTTGGTTTCGTTGTAGTACATATGGTTATTGCCATGAAATGAAGCATTGCAATTGTTTGTTGTTGCAAGGAGCGATGTCATGGCAATAGAGGCTATTGCATCGACCAACTACGTGGCAATAGCCTCTTTTGCCATGAAGTTTGTTTGTGGCAATAGTTTGTCTTGCCACAGAGATATTACATGGCAATAGACTCTATTGCCATGGAGCTATAGTGTGGCAAGAGAATATATTGCAACACCATGTTTTGTGGTAAGAGGTACTATTGCCACGTTAGGTGTTTCGTTGCAACAGCCTTAGAAAATGTATTGCAACAAAACATTTATGGTGGCCAATAAATCCTATAGCATCGATCATTGTTCATGGCGAATAGTTGGATCGCAACGTAGTAGCGGCGTTGCATTACACTATCACAACAAAATGCGATCAGGTTTATTGCAACGGGAAGAATTGTGGCAACGCATATAGCATTTGATATTTGATTATTAATTTGTTGTTGCAAATTAATAGCAAAATAGTAACAATGCTAGAACGTAGCAACATATATTAATTCAAAATATCATTAATTCTGACAATCATAATTTAAAAAGTGCCACTATTACTGAAGGAGTTACATATAAATCTCCAAACTTAAACTACAAATTTCTTAACTAATAATAACAAAAATAGATTCGCTTCTGTTGCATTGCTCCTTGCTGGTTTGGCATGTAGAATGTCTTGACTTGATGACCCATGCTTTGACTCTGTGTGCTCTAATCAACTTGTTCCTTCCTGCTTGATAAAAGCATTAACTTTAGCATATGGTTCAGCAATTTGCAACATCTTAGTGAAATATGATTGATGAAATAATCAAATTAAAGCAACAGATCATGAAATAATATTTTATATGAATGAGCGATCAAAGGAACCAAAACAAGGTCCTTAACGTGAGTAAGGTCCAGCAGACATATACTAGTAACAATTATTGTCACTACTCACTACTGTGCAACACCATTACGATAAAAGTAAACAGGATTTTATCTGCAAATGTTAGAAGCAAATGAGCTTTACAATTTATAATGGACTAGTAAAAGAAACAGTTCAAATGCATGAGAAAAAGGAAACAGATAGGTAACTGCGGTGTGATATAGTTCTATCATATTGATTAATTAATGGGATGTACATTACCCACCATATTGCATTCATATTAACTGGGGATAAAAATTATAAAGCACATGGTAACAATGCCCTAGATCACAATCTTAACTAGGATAGTAGGATATGCCATCAGTTGTCAATTTCTTGGATTTTTGTTGTGCCAAAGAATCACATTAATCCTATAGCTTGATAGCAATAGCAAACACTCTCCATTAGTACAACTATGCAATTACCTCTTTCCAATCATCTACTACTTTAGGGATTGCTAATTAATCATATGTGTGTTACAAATACCCATAAACTAAGAACATCAAGCACAAATGTTTTCTCTACCACTTTGCTAGACCACACCGCCAAATAAAATTTTGAAGAAAGTTAATATTTTTTACAACTGCCTGACACTACTCAAAACTGGAAGCTGAAAAAATGGCTATTAGCATTTATCTCATAGACCAGTACACCGCGCAGAATGAAACAACTCTTTTCTGATATTTGCAGGGTACATCAATGGTCAAGACCTTGAAGAAAGCACATGCAGATTTGGCTACCAGTTATCTTCTATGCACAAGAGACCAGGTAAATAACACAATGAAACAAACAAGTAATGAACTATTATAAGCATGTTTTACAGTCGGTTCACTAACCATTTACACAAGCACCAGTTATTCTGTAATTATCAAATTTGATTATTGTTCGTGAAACAACAAGTTAATTTGGTACTGTTCATGCCCACTACAGAGAATAAATCACTTGAGATACTATTGGTTAAGATTACAAGAGCAACATGTTAAGCCGGAATAAATTACGTTTTCATGTCATACCTGCTCCTTCCTTATCCTTGATCGAGTTCTAGCAGCATTGAACAATTGACTTGAAGAAATAAAATTTGTTGAGACATTGGCAGTGCCCTTGTGGAAAAGGCTTCGGTTAAGAGTAGAGTTGTTAGTGTTGCGAGCAGGTGGCCTAGCATCCTTTTCTGCGGTGAGGACGCTTTGTGGCTGAGTCTGCAAATGAAATAATTAGTGTACAAAGATTGCCTGTAATTCAAATTACAATTCCCTGATGGCTGCAAACTTTTTGCAATTTTGTTACCTGTTGTGAAGTTTCGTGTACATGTTCAGGTGTCTTTTTGTTATTGTCAGTTGGAGTAGCTGCGTTTTCGGTGGTGTTCAATACACTTCCTTGGTTATCCTGTGTATGAACAAATAGGGAATACTTTAGTTATCATATGATGTACAAATCCAAGACACATTTACAGATTTATTACCTGTGATGTTGCTCCGCTCTGTTTTGCTAGCAATGAAAGGAACTCTTCCCTGAGCTGTTCTCTTGCGTTCCTTTCATTCTGCAATTCCTCTTCCATCCATCGCCTAGTATGTTCCCTTTCAGCAACTTCGTTAGCAAGTTGTTCTTTTAACTTATGAATTTCATCTACGAACTCATTATCTTTTTTGCGGGCTGCAGCAGAAGCACGGGCTTGTTCGTCAAGTCTGTCTTTCAATAGTTGGCTTCGTGTCGGATATTTCGCCATGTATCCATGACCATGCAGCTTGCATGATTTGGTTCGGGTGCTCTCCTTGTAACTTGACTGGAAAGCAATGTCTTCCTCTTCAACTGTAAGGAAGCCTTTATCTGCCTCTGCTGATAGGTTAGTAATTTTGAAGGCTGCATCATCCTAATTTAGATAAGAGATTAAAAGTTAAATAAGTTAAGCTATCGGCATAAAATTCTGAGTAATATACTAAGTCATGAACAAATTTAATTACTACTCACATAGACATCCTTAGAAGCGTTGTTTGACCATTCCCCGTTCTTCGTGTGGGTAATCATCCAAAGAGTCAAATCACTTGGCTCTTCCCCGGTCTCTGGGTCTCTCTAAGATGGCAAGAATGTACCTTATGAACAACTGATCACTTAAGAAAAGAATCTCATAGGTTTAATTTATAATTACCTGCTCATAGCTACATTGGGAGAACGGTTTGGATCCCATCACATGCTTGGTCTTCTGTTTTTTACGGTTTTCAGAGTTCTAGTTGCTTAACATCTGCAAAAAAAAAAGTATGCAAGTGCAGTCAACAAGCATTCTTATCAACATGTGTATTCAAAAGAAAAAATTCAGTAGCATGTAACCTGAAATTTTTCAGTTCCAAAATACAGCACCATGTAGTGCCACTCGACAGGGTGTAAATCTTCAGGCTTCTGTCTCATGCGGTCATCGTAAGTGTTGTATGCCTTGTAAGTAGCTCTGAGTGTTGATCGCCATCCTTTGTATCGCTCTTTGGCAATGTCCAATATCTTTTCAATTGCATTGTCAACATTTTCGAAATCCCACCTGCTCTGCTCAAATTGTAACACATAGAGAATGTAAAGTGAGAATGTGAATTGTTACATAATTAGAGACGCAACATGCTAAGGCAACTACAACAGGCAACTTACCAACAAATCGGCTGCTATTGTATTTTTGACATTTTGCTGGACATCTTTCCACCTTTTTACACCAATAAGTGGAGCCCTTTTTTTGTAAACATTACCACTTCATCCACAAATGTTCAGGAGTTTTCACCAACAGGACCTCCTCGCCTTGCTGAAAATTTTATTGTAAGTTTCTGGGACGCAGTCCTAACTCTCTTGGTAGCTGCTGCTAAACCTTTCAGGCATCCACGACCTTTCTTGCCTTGCTGGCCGCCACCTCCTTACAAACCAATTAAATTTAATTTAGCATTCAAATTCAGCAGGGGGCATTCGAGCCTAGTAAAAGTAAAATTACAGGAAGGAAAACGTACCATTTTACTGTTGCTTGTTTTTCCTAGCATGAGATGGCATGTCAGGTGGTTTTGGGCTGCTTTCATGGCTGTCCTCATTTTGAAGTCTCCCACCATAATTAGTATGGTCCTCTTTCTCAAACGATACTGCATGTAACAAGCATCAGAGAAGTATACATGAGTTTGAAAAACTAATAATACGCTTGCATAGTTCAATGTAAAATTCAAAGATTACATATATCTGCAAGGTGGCCTTTCTGCCTTAACCATTCCTTATATGTTTTGATTGTTTCTTGCCTGTAGTCATCCTCAAATTCTGCGAGTCGTGAACAAATGTTAGTGCAGTGACCAGTTCAATAGAATTGTTAAAACACTGGCGACAATGGGAGCAACATAACTTACCCGTGTGTTCTTCCTCGTCTCGCAATTTTGCTAGCCAAACCTTGTATGCATCAATTTGTTCATCTGTACATGGCTCATCTCTTTGACCCCTTTTTTGCTTCATGGGTGTTACGCTGACTTGTAAGTCAGTTTGTTGCTCCCTTGTCAACAACAATCTGACTTCCCTCTCCCCTTCATTGTTTTGTATCATTGATTCTGCATCACGACTGAAATCGATCGGCTCAAGAGTTGCTACTGTCCTGCCACATCGCTTCTTATAGTACATGAAGTCCCTACTAGCATAACCAAGCTGTTCTTTGAAACTTAACAAGGTCACATATGTGAGATTAGCCCTATCAATTTCGGCATATACAAATTCACTTCCTGGAGGTGCCCCATTGCATTCAATAAGAAGTTTCCACACCTGACCCGTCAATGGGCTTCTGTATGTATAGATAGCGAAAGGTTAATTAGGTAAACTAAAACCCAACAAGCCCTTTCAGTATGAAGAAGCAGAGAGAGAAATAGAAACATTTTGTTTAATAATAATATAAACAAAGTAGTAAATCGATGCTTGTAATTCCGAATAGTGCCATACTTGAACTAGTCACTAGAAAAAGTTAATATTCACATCAGATCAGATCACAGTAAGAAAAAGTTAATGGTTTTTCTTACCAATTAGGGAGGAGAGTATCAAAAACTTCATAAGTTTTTTCATAACATAGGTGTTTCTTACAATGTGTCTTGCCCGCCACACACAACAGCTAAATGGAATAGTTGAAAGTAAGCATGGACATATTGTTAAAATTGGTCTTGCCTTGTTGGCCTAGTCTGGTATGCTGGTGCATATTTCGGATGAAGCTTTCCTCACTGTGTTACCTTATCAATTGTTTACTGAGTTGAGTTATAGAAAATTCTACTCCTCTTCAGTGGTTGTTTAAGGTTTCTCCTGATTACTCCCTGCTCAGGACATTTGGCTATGCGTGTTGGCTGAATTTGAATTCCGATATAAATGATGTGTTTTTGTTGGATATAGTCCTTTGCATAAAGGCTAACACAATGTAAGTACATCTCAAACTTACTGACATGACTTAACATAAAGAATTTTAAGCCTATGTCGATGTCCATGTTAAGCTCAGAGAAGTTATCAAAGTCCCGTGGAGAGCAGTTGTCTAAGTTTGAAGTTTTTCTATATAGAAGATGTCATGGTCGGGCACGACTATACTCGGCACAGTCAAAACATGATGCCCATGGAACTACAAAGTGTATAGCTCTTGTTCAAATAATATATTGCACAACCTACCAATTTGTTCACTGCAAGATAGCAACAAATAATCGAGAAGTGGTCTATGGATAGTACATCAAACAACCGAAAACCTTTAAAGTATAAGGATTCAACTCTTGCATACACAACAAGGATAAGGTTTTGCAACAAACAGTGCATTTTGTCCCTCTGGGAAAACATATAAGATCACATAAGGATTTAGTTGGGTGAGGGTAGGATCACATAAAGATCACATAAAGATCATATAAGATCATATAAGAGGCACCATATACCTGGAGGTGAGGGAAGGATTAGCCGAGTCTTCATCTTCTTCAACGCAGGACGCATGAACTGTACGGTGGCTTCGGCCAGGCATGGCACCGTGTGTCCTCATGATAGCGGTGGTGGCGGCGGAACCAGGAATCGCCGGGCTCGATGGAGTCATCGGCATCGTGTAAACCGCCGACGCCTGGTCTCCCTCTGCAGATGAACTAGATCGCGGCATTGGGGGTGGTGCCGTGGTGGGGACGTCGGGTTAAAGAAGATGGAGGCGTGATGGATTTGGACCTGGCGAAATTTTTGGGCGGGCTGTATTTTTGGTTTGTTGGAGGGAAGGAACCTGGCGAAAGTTAGAATAGATCAAATGTGTTAACCAATAACCATCTGCCGGCCGCACCAGCTGCCGGTGGTGCGGCCTCTGAGCTCGTCACGGAACCCCACCCTGCGGGGCTCCAACTTCAACCGCCGCCACCTCAAGAGAAGCTGCCCGAGGCCGCCAAGCCGTCATCCACGCAGCTGTCACCTCGATCGCCGTCGCCAGATCCGGCTCTCCCCTGCCCGTTCGGTGGCCGCGCCGACCGCCTCCCCGCCCGGATCCGGGCTCACCGACGCCATCTCCTTCGGCCGTCGCGCCCGCCCCGTGCTCAATTCGGCCGGACGTAGCCCCAGACCTGGCTGCGCCCCGCTCGGATCCAGCGGGCAGCGGCGCCCTCAAGCCGCCGCTGGCCTCGTCTCTCCCGATCCGGCTGTCTCCACATCAGATCCGGTCGGCCTCTTCTTGTGTCGCACCGCCCATCGTCGTATTGCTCGAGCCGCCGCCACCGTCCTCTCCTTGGACGGCCGCCACCGCTCGGCCCTCCCGACGTCGGTCGGCCGACGCCGGTCTGATTTGGAGCTGAGGGAGGTGACAAAGATCCGGCCTCCGCGCATTCCACGCGCCGGCGAGGGAAGCCAACGCCGCTCGATTTCATCCGTCACCGCTCACGTGCGGGAGAGCTGGAGTGACGATGTGGTGGGTGAGAGGGTGAGAGAGAACACGATGTGGTGGGTGACAATCTGAGAGAGCCTTTTTCTCAAAGAAATTCAGATCATGCATGTTGTTTACAAGCACAAAGAAGTTCATTAAACAAAGCAGTACCCAACCCAAGCAAATAATTCTCCTAATTAAATATGCAGCCTTTTTTAGACCTTGTTCTTTACAAGCACAAAGAATTTCATTAAACAAAGCATAACACAACCCAAGCACAAGTTTCAGGTTTTAAACAAAAAATTCATCATCATCTCCTATTCCTAACGAATTCACAGGTGCAACATGCCCATCGTCAATGTAGGTGTCATCATCTTCATCATGATCATCAAGTAAGTCCTCATCATTGGGTTTAGGTACCGATGCAGCAATCGCATTTTCAATGACAGAAGCATCAACACTTACCCCTTCCATATCATTCCTCTTCCAATTTGTCAAGTCTTCATATTGGCAGGATACATTCATTTCTTCCAGTCCGACGACCAGCGAATCAACATCACTGGTTTCTCCCCCCAAGTCTGTACATCCTTCTTCAAGCATGGAAAACAAATTTCTAGGTTTCATTCTAACAACAGTTGACCACTCAGGTTTCTTCGCGCATTTCACATAAAAAACCTGCTCAGCTTGTGTCGCTAAAATGTAAGGATCATTGAAATATCGAAATCGAGTTGTATCAACATCGATAATCCCATATTGATCCCTGCTGTACCCCCTTCCTTTGTTCTTAGTGGTAGCAGGTACATCGTACCAGTCACACTAAAAAAGTATGACTTCTTTTTGGTTGGGGAAATCTAATGAGATTATTTTATTAATCACGCCATACTAGTCCATGTTTCCAGTATTGTCATCGCCCTTCACAACAACACCACTGTTTTGTGTACTTAGGCTCTTCTCTATAGCAGCCATCCGAAATAGAAAACCATTTATGTAGCATCTGTTGAAAACTCAAGCACGATGGTCTGGTCCACGGGAAAGGGCATATATTAGCTCACTAGTTTTCCCTTCATCATAGAGTCTGGAGATCTGCACTCATTTGAAATAAAATATATTAGTGAAATAAATGACAGCATTATGAACCAAACAATACAAAATAAAATAGAAACTCACTGTACGCTCAAACCAGCCTACAAATTGGTCTCTGTGACAGTTTTCAACACTCCGTGGGCTGATACTTCTAAGCCCATTCTTATGGTCACTAAATTAAAACAGAAAAGAAGGGCTTCAGTAAGTTACACAAACATGAAAAATACTACTACAAATTTAGTACATCTAAAGTAGAACTTACTTTATCCATTGAATGGCTTCATCACAGTTTGTAATTATGTAGTGCCTCATCCGATGCAACTCCGTAGTAGAAATTGACTCGATGCAACATCCTTTCCTACCGTAGTCAATGCTCCCGAATATGCTTAGCCCAGATGGTGGTTCGTTCACTGCAGCCCTTTCATGACGCTCTGGACGATTAAGCTTGGTGTCGACGTCTTCCAAGAAGCGAGAGCAAAATGTCATGCGCTCCTCAGATATATATCCCTCGGCAATTGAACCCTTAGGGTGCGCTTTGTTCCTCACGTAGCCTTTAAGCGTACGTAGGTACCTCTCAATAGGATACATCCATCTGTAACACACGGGCCCTCCAAGTCTAGCCTCTTCAGCTATATGAACTGGCAAGTGCATCATGATATCAAAAAACACAGGCGGGAATACCATCTCAAGCCGACAAAGAGTCTCTCTAATCAAAGTGCTTAGGTTCTTAAGTTCTTTTTCCTCCAGCTCCTTTGAACATATTGCCTTGAAAAACCGACTGAGCTCAATCAATGGGATGACGACATCTTGTGGCAATATGTTGTGAACTACTAAGGGTAAAAGATTCTGAAATATAATATGATAGTCATGAGTTTTGAGAACAGACAGCTTACACCCAGTGACATTCACAGATTTCTTGATATTCGAGGCGTAACCATCAGGCATCTTCAATCCTTCTAGAAATTTGCATAATATTGTCTTTTCATCCTTGCCTAGGAAGTACAACGCTGGTGGCAAAGTATACTTACCATTCTCGACCATAGGATGTTGATCCTTCCTTATCCCTAGATGTTGCATGTCAAGCCAAGCCTTTTCACTATCCTTGCCTTTACCTTGTATGTCGAGCAAAGTCCCCAATATGGCCTCGCATATGTTTTTCTCGATGTGCATCACATCCAAATTATGCCTTACAAGCAATGAGCTCCAGTAAGGCAGTTCAAAAAAAATACTCTTCTTCCTCCAGTTGTGCCATCTAGTTTCTTCTTCACGCTGCTTCCTCTTTTTTGTCACCTTCCCGAATTTCACTTGCTCAAAACTCTCATACTGTTGCATCACTTGCTCGCCGGTAAGTGGCACCGGAGTCTTCCTGCGTTCCACCTTGTTATTGAAGCTGATCTTGTTCCTGCGCCACCTATGGTCCGAAGGCAAAAAGCGGCGATGTCCCATGTAGCAATGCTTGGACCCGAATTTCAGCCACAAGTAGTCAGTATCCTTATGGCAGTATGGACATGCAAACTTGCCTTCGTGCTCCAACCCGATAGCATCGCATATGCGGAAAGTCATTAATTGTCCAAAGTAGAAGTGCACGTAGAGTAAAATTCTTCTTCTCCTTCGCATCCCATGTTTCAACACCCTTTTCCCAAAGATCCTTTAGCTCATCAATCAGGGGCTGCAAATAAACATCGATGTTCATGCCAGGGGATTTTGGGCCAGGTATCAACATCCACATCATCCAAAACGATTGTTTCAAACACATCCAAGGAGACAAGTTATAAGGAATTATGATCACAGGCCATGTAGTGTATGTAACATTCAACATCCCAAATGGATTGAAACCATCGGATGCAAGACCCAACCTAACACTACGAGGATCCACTGCAAACTCCTTATACATGTCATCCACATGCTTCCATGCTAGTGAGTCTGCAGGGTGACGCATTTTCCCATCACGAACCAATCCTTCTTTATGCCATCGCATATATGATGATGTGGTCTCCGTCATGTACAATCTTTGAAGCCGCGGAATAAGTGGGAAATAACGTAGAATTTTACGAGGGGAACACTTCTTTGCTCCAGTAGTGCCACTAGCCTCATCAATCCCATCTGAACCCGTGGTTTTCCACCTAGACTCACCACATATTGGACAAGTATCCATCTTAGCATAGTCCCCACAAAACAATACACAATCATTCTCACATGCATGTATCTTTTGGTAATCAAGCCCAAGATCTCGAACAACCTTTTGCACTTTCTCCAAGGTGTTTGGGATACAATGGCCTTTAGGGAGCAGAAGTGAGAACAGATGAAGTATGGATTCCAAGGCACTGTTACTAAGACCATACATGCATTTAATCTGAAAGATCCTGACAATGAAAGAAACCTTAGTGGCCTCCTTGCAACCTGGATACAATTCCTTCTGTGCCTCTTTCAATAATTTATAGAAATTCTTTGCTTGTTCATTTGGCTCTTCGTTATTACTATCTATGATGTCGCCATGCAAAGCACCCCTGATTAGAGAAGAAACTAGATCAGTGACAGAAGCACCATCACCTGATGCGCCTTCATTGCAATCCTCTTCAATAGGGACGTCCTTGCCAGCCGACATTTCATCGGTATCTTGCTCTTGGATGAAAATTTCATCAAACCCTCTCATTAGTAAATAACGTTCAACCTCATATTGTAATCTATAGCACTGACAACGACACCTTGAACACGAACAGGGTGTAGTTTCTCCTTTAGATGTGCCTCCAAATGTACTTTCCAAAAATTTCTTGAATCCAGTTTGCCACTCAGTTGTTGATTTACCCATACGCATCCAACTGCTGTCAGCTTGTGACATGATTCCAAAGTATATCAATCAACAAATAACACCCAATAATCTGTCCAATGTACCAGTACCTGCAAGACCTCGACACAAAAATAGACAATTAAGAAACCTTATCAAGCAGCACAGAAATCATTTAAAACAAATTAATACATAATAGATTAGAAAACTAGGTTCAATATGATCAAAAGACACGACTTGCTTTGTCCTTGCTTAGTTGACGGCTCTTGCTCTTCAAACTCTGCATCTGCTCCTTCGAAGACGTGATCTAACGAGGGAGAAAACGGAACGAAACTCAAAATAAATTCAAATAAAATTCAAATGAACTTCAAAAACTTTCAAATGAGAACCAAAAGATAGAGCTCAATTTTAGATGAATTTAGGAAAAAGAATCGGGTCAATCGGAGCCAGCACGAGGGAGAACGGGCTCTTCAAAAAAACCTAATTTGGGAAAAAGGCTGAAATCGGAAATTGCACTGTGCTGTGGACCCGGCTCATGAAATGATCAGTCTGCGGTGAACCCGGCGCATGAAACAGTGCTGCTGACCGAGCAGCTAGCGTGGCGGCTAGGGCTGACGTTGCGGTGACATGGCTGACACATGTGCAACTGGGGTTGACGTGGCATGAAAAGTGGCTTGGGGACGTGGCCGGTTCACGGGTTTACAGCTGACATACGCGCCCCGCATGTCAGTGGCTCGGTGAACAGGGAACCGGGCGCACAGGAAGGCGAAGCGACGGCCGAGCTGACGTCAGCGATGACGTACGCGGGCGCGGGCCACGAGGTGGCTGCGGGAACCGAGGCGACGTCGGCGACTAACCGGCGGCGCTCACCGCGGCAACGGCGAACAGCGGCGGCGGCGGCGGCGGCGCTCATTGGCGACGCGGCGGCGGCGCGCTAGTTGGCGGACGACGCGACCCTCGGCGAGACAACGGCGACCGGCGGCGAAGACGAAGCAGAGGCTCGGGCGGCGGCGAACGGCGGCGAAGCTCGCGGTGGCTAGCGGCGGCGAGCTCGAGACGGCGGCGACCACAGGTCGGCGGCGCTCGGCGAGATGACCGGCTCGCGCCGCGGCACGGAGTTCGCGGCGGCGTGCGGACCCGAGACGAGACCGGTCGGGACAACACGACAGCGGGCCCCACCGCCGGTGGCACGAGGCGGCGGACGGCAGAGATGACGCGCGGGCGCAAGGGCGACCTGGATGGCGGACACGTGGCGACCATCGGGCGGGGCAGCGCGGGCGCGGATGGGCGACGCGTGGCCGGGGGCGAGGTGCGGCTGGGCCGACGGCCTGCTGAGCGGAGAAGAGGGCCGGAGGCTAATGGGCTTTCAGCCCACTGGCTTTTAGGGTTTTTTATTCTTTTTCTTTTTCCAGAAATTCAAATAAAGCCTTTTGAGCTCCAGAAAAGAGAAAATAAATCCATAAAAATTCCAATAAATACTTTGAGACTCTAGGAACTCAAATAAAATATTTTTGACAAATTTTCATGTTTAGTTTAGTCATATTAAATCCTTTTGATTAAGTAAAATTCCATTTAAGCTTTAATTAATTCCATAAAAATTCAAATGGTGAATTTTATTTTAAAAACTTCAAAAAGGCTCTAAAAAATCAGGATGTTACAACTATCTTAAAATTTCTTTAAACATGCCTGTATGCAAAGTCATGGTTGTGATATCAATATCAATCTCATCAAACAATTTTCTTCTCAATACATAAAGTTGCCAAACCATGTATCAATAAATCATCGTTGTCTTTATGATTCTCTTAACTGATATACTCATTCTTGAACAATTGTTTTTACACTAAACATTCAAAGAGACACTGGCAAAGTAACTGATGCATTATTCGCGTGACAACAACCACAAACAAAGAGACGCTGGTAAAAATACTGATGCATTATTCAGCACACACAGGTGGCTTGTGATCTCAGCTGTGGTAATTCTGACTGAAGTACAACAGAAAGCATACATGGAAGCGTTGATCGGGAAATAGATGCTGGAAATGCCACCGCAGGAATTAGCTCCAAATCGTTCAAAAAGAAGTTCAAGAATATCCATGGACAACGAATCAACCGCACACGAAGCATTCTAGCGTAATATCGGCGTATGACAGGCATATCTTCCATCGTCACATTCTGCATGCCCTCGAGACAGAGACAGACTCTTTGATGGCTTGCAGTTCGTTGATGATATCTCCAGCCTTCATTCTGCTCGAGGGCAATTCCTGAGAGCAGGACATTCCAAGCCTAAGCAGTGAAACAAGGCAATCAATCTTTCTTTTGTATGAAGAATCATTCGCAGTATGAAGCCCATTCTCGGGGTCCAAAGACAGCCGCATGTCAACAACGTCCAACACACTGTCGTGTAGACCACGCCCAACGTATTCACGAAGGCTCAATCCTTGCCCGAATCCACTATCAGTGGGCCTCTTCCCAGTTACTGTTTCCAAAACTAGAATTCCGTAACTGTAAATATCTCCCTGTGTCGATACCATGTTTCCAGCACCATACTCTGTTGCATCAAACGTTTGCAAAAGGTTACAACTTTGATAACACCTATAGTTCAAAATTTAGGGCAGAGTCACAATATTATAGACAAAAACTAAAGGCTGCTTCAATTAAAATAAATTGCTTCTGCAACTTCTCTAAAAGTTTCTCTAGCTGCACGCACTATTTGACAGATCATTAGGCAACAATAACAGCAAACAAGTAAGAAAACAGAAAACACATTAGGCTAACCTGGGGGAGCATAACCAATTGTCCCTCTAAATCCCATCGAGCTTGTTAGCTGTTGAAGAACTGGGCTTGTCTCAACAAGAATCTTAGCAAGTCCGAAGTCTCCAACATGGGCTACCATCTCAGCATCTAAGAGCACATTGCTTGGTTTTAGATCACAATGTACAACAGGTGCGGGGCCTTGGCAATGTAGGTAATCCATCGCATTAGCCACATCATGTAGTATGGTAATTCTCTCAAGGAGATTTAAGTACTTATGCTCTGCTTGCCCATTTGTGTCAGGATGCAGCCAGCCTTCTAAACTACCATTAGGCATGAAGTCAAACACGAGTGCTTTGAAGTCATTCCCTCTGGTATCAATGCTTGAGCAAGCTGTAATTATCTTGACAAGATTCCGGTGTCTCAGGTTTCGCAGTGCTTCACATTCGGCTATGAAACTCTTGAGTGCCCCAGGGGTTTGAAGTTTTAGTACCTTCACAGCAACAAGATATGTGCGTTCACCAGCTTGACTATCTAACTCTCCTTTGTATACGGTTCCAAAAGACCCAGAACCCAACAAATTGGTTGACGAAAAACCATCAGTTGCATTTACCAACTGAGAGTAAGAGATCAATGGGTGGCCTTGCATTGATGTTGTTGAAGGGATTTTTGTTTTGCTTTTCTTGTGCCAAGTAAGAAGCTTGTAGAGTAATGGAAGGATGACTAGTGTTGCAATGAGAGAAATAACAACAGGAATCACCAGAAATCTATGCTTTTTCTTTGATAATTCCAATGAACATGGAGGTAAATGTAGATCAGTTATGCCCCCACAAAGCTTGTCGTTGCCTTGGATTGAGACTCTAGTAGCATTTGCGAAAACACCAACATTTGGCACTTCTCCAATCAAACTATTGAATGAAAGATTTAGATGGCGGAGCATGCTAAGCTTCCCCAAGAACTTGGGTATTTCGCCTGACAAATTGTTGCTTGATAGGTCAAGAGCTTGCAAACCTCTCAATTGACTTAGGAGTGATGTGATACCGCCGTTTAAAAAATTGTTTTGGAGAAATAGACTCTGGAGAAGTTGACATTCACCGAGGGTGGTAGGGATTTCACCTATTAATTTGTTCGATTCTGCATGGAATTCTACAAGATTTTTTAGGTTCCTAATTTCTTGTGGTATTGATCCCTCCAAGATATTGTGGGATAGATCCAAAGATATAGAGAGTGTGGTGATGTTGAATAATCCACTAGGTATTGGACCTGTGAAGTTATTACTAGCAAGACGTAGTTCCAACAACTTTGTCAGGCTTCCAAGTGTGCTTGGTATCCTACAGCTAAAGGAATTTCCATCGAGGTACAAATAATTTATTTCTGTAAGATTTCCCAAGGTCGTTGGGATTGACCCACTAATTTCGTTTTTAGATGCATAGAGAAGATGCAGATTTTTAAGCCTACCTAACGAAGATGGAAGAGCTCCTGTGAAATAGTTGTTAGCGAGACCAAGAGCTTGCAAGTTGACAAGGTTGCCGACATCCTTGGGTATGCTTCCTGAAATTGTGTTTGCTTCAAGGTCGAGATATATTAGTGATGTGGAAAGATTGGAAAGTGAATCAGGAAGGACTCCTCCAAACTTACAGTTACTCAAATACAAGCTTTTTACCATGGAGCAATTTGTTAACGATGTTATAAATTCCCAATCTTTGGGTTCTTTAGTTTCAAGCATAGTATCTGCGAGATTTAGCCATTTGAGATTTCTTAAGTTTCCAACCTCAGGAGGAACAGTGCCGCTGAAATAGTTAGAACCAAGCTGAAGTACCGACATAGCAGAAGCATTGGCTAGTGAGGCTCCGGGGAAATGACCATGAAACTGATTGTGGTCGATGAATAACCTCTCGAGTTGGCTAGTGAGGCTCCGTGTAACACCCTGCCCATCCTCTAGGCCTAGAGTGCTACCATCATTGCATTACAATAACAGTTCTAAAACATCTGCTAATCATTTTAAGCAAACTCTACCTTACCCATTAAGCAAAGCACATACACCATTCTTTTTTTTCTTAAGCAACTATGCTAACTTACTAGTGGAATTACATGTACTAACGAAAGCTGATAAGTGAAGTGTTACAAGTACGTGAAATTATTCATGTGCTACACCTGCCCATGCATGTCATCCTCAACGGCCACCTAAAAAAACAACAAAGCAAGGGCGAGTCCAAAGACTCAGCAAGTACACAATAGAACGTTGAACACTACCAAAACATGTAAGCAAATCAACCAACCATAACATACTCCACATGCATTGTCACGCTCATATCATCATTCTCATGTTTTCACACTAATCACAACATGCTCCACATGCATTGTTATGCTCATATCATCAGTGCCATGCAATGCAATGCATCTCCGTATGCAACTTATACCGGTATAGTGGAGTGTTTCACCCGTCGATGAAACCCCTCTGCCTTGTCGAAGGGAGCTCCTCGAAGAAGCTATGGTTCACCCTTTCGATAGGACTTCCTGTACATGCCTTGCCGAAGGGAGCTCCTTGTAGAAGCTATAGTTCACCCTTTCGGTAGGACTTTCTGTAGCTGCCTTGCCGAAGGGAGCTCCTCGTAGAAGCTATAGTTCACCCTTTCGGTAGGACTTCCATAATGCTCATGATGTAATGCAAATGCATGTCTCATTAGGCATCAAAAATTCATGAATAACACCTCATGAATACTGTAAACCATAGCATGGAAACACGAATAACAAACATTCACCACAATTTACTGTTCTACCCTGCACTTGCCTGTTAACCAAGCGGAGCGGAACGACGTACGGACGGCGTCGACTCGGGACCTCCACCTGGATAAGCAAAGAGTCTGATTTAACGCATCATAACGGAACCAGAGATTAATTGGGGGACGACGATACTATTCGCATTTCCCCGATTCTAGCGTAAAACGCACGGGTCTTAAGGATCTGTCGCGCAAGCACCAAAACCCCCTTTTTTCTCCTCTTTTCTTTTCTTTTCTCCTTCTCCTTTTTTTCCTTTTTTTTCTTTCTCTACCCGGCCGACCCCCTTTCTTTTTTTTTTCTACCCGGCCGGCCCCCTTCTTTTCCTCCCTCACCTACCCATCTCTCTCTCTCTCTCCCCCCAATTTCATTCGGCCGAAACGGCCCCCCACTCCCCACCTTTTCCGCCCGGGGCGGCGCACGGCCGGCTCGGCGTCGCCGGCGGCCCTCCCGCCGCCCCCTGCCTTCTCCCCTCCCACCTCTCTCTCCCTCGTGCTCGTGCTGCGCTTTGCGCATCCCCCGGTGGCATGGCAGCGTGCGGCCCGGCTCGGCGTCGCCGGCCCGTAGCCCGTCGGCGGCGGCTCCACCGCCATCCCGCCTCTGCCTTCCCCTCTCTCCTCTCTTGCACGGCGCCCTCGGCGGCGGCGGACGGCGCACGGCGAGCCCGGCTCTCCGGCCCTCGAGCTCACCGCCGGCCGCCCTCCCTGCCTTCCCCCTTGCGCGGCGGTGGGGTGGTGGGCGCCACCGGCCGGTAGGCACGGCCAACGGCCGCCGGCCGCCTCCTCCGCTGCTCCTCTACAACCCTTCGGCTCGCCGGCACACTTGTGCCCTCGGTAACCCTTTCCCTCGCTTCTTCCCTTCCGCCCTATGTGTGATTGCGATGCTTGATGAGGGGTGCATGTGCGGTGTTCTTGTGCTTACCTTGTGCTGGCCGTAACGGTGTGGCTACGCGGCTCAGTGGAGAGGGAGGGGAAGAGAAATGGGAGCAGCTTCTGCTTTTGCAGAGAAGGGGAGCGAGGTGGGGTGGCTTTTTCTCTGTTGCTTGACTTAGGTGTGGCTGCAGGACAGAGGTGGCAGACATGCAAGTCATGGCGGTCATGCAGCTTGCCACGTCTCTTGAGTAGTTGGCAGATGCATGAAAAGGCTGGGGTGCCTTACGGGCAAGCTTCTGGTCAAATGCTCCTTTTTGTGCAGTGCCATTTCTGCCCCTCCCCACTTAGCCTCTGGCTGGCTAAGGCCCTAAGGGCTTTTTGGTCCAACGGTAGCCCTATACTTTTTGGCACTCTTCTACTGTGGCGGGTAAACCGATAAGAGGTAAGAGTAGTAGTCCCTGCCGAAAGATGAAAACCCAATTCGTGAGACGGTGCCGGCAGCCCCTGGACGGTCTGGGAACCTCTGCGAGCGTTAAATATTCGGCGTTCTAATAGCCGATGGGTCTGACGGCAAAATCACCCTTTCCTTCCCTAATTTCTCTCTTTTGCAAATCAGTGGTATTACACTCCGGGGAAATGACCATGGAATGCATTTGGCTGTATCATTCCACTTAGCATGTTATACTGGACAGAAAGATGTTTTAGAGAGGAAATGTTCCAAATAGAAGCAGGGATAGCTCCAGTTAAGTTGTTATAGCCTACATCAAGCCTAAATAAATTGGACAACATGCCCAAAGAAGGGATAGCTCCTGATAGCATGTTATGAGCAAGAGAAAGAAACAAGAGTGCGGTCAGATTGCCCAAAGCAGGTGGTATCTCTCCAGATAATCTGTTTTTGTACAAATTCAAGAATTTGATTGATGGCAACCCTGCCAGCGATCTAGGGATCTCACCTTGGAGGTTATTATTACCAAGGTCAAGTGCTGTCATCTTGGTGCATCCTCCCAGAGCTACAGGAATACTTCCTTGGAGAGAATTCGTGCTCAGGTTCAGCACCTGAAGCTTGCTGAGATGACCAAGCTCTGGAGGTATGCCTCCTTGGAGAGAATTCTTGCTCAGGTTCAGCAACTGAAGCTTGCTGAGATGACCAAGCTCTGGAGGTATCTGCCCAACGAGCTGGTTGTTCTCAAGGCTCAGCTTCTTGAGAAAGGATAGGTTGCCCAAGAACGGAGAGATGTGTCCCGACAGGTTAAGGGAGCCCATGAGCAGCGCGACGACCACTGTCGAGTGCCGACGGCGCAGACAACTCTGGCCACCGCAGTAATGGCGGAAATGTTCCATGAAGCCAGCAGACCATATGGGCCTTGGGACAGCATGGACTTGAAGGAGAGCGATGCAAGCTCGTCGGCGATGGCATTGCTTGCTCCACGAGACGGAGACGCCGCCAGAGCATGGGAGCAGAGGCACAACAACGAGAAGCTGAACAATGTTATTACTCCCATCGTAAGTGTTCACAAGGCCTGGATTGTATATGTCGAAGTGTTTAATTCAAGGGACGATGGTTCTTGATATATAGTTGAGGGTCGGTATCTAGTACAGAGTAGGCTGAAGATATAATAAATTCAACCAGAAATTTGTTAAATGTTACTCGAGTATTTTTTAAATTGTGAGTACTTAATTGTTATCTATTGGATGTTTGCTTTGTGATATATGTTGTACTTTATGATTTTTTTCTCTAGATGAATAATATGATAAAATAGTAATCAATTTATTTATTGTCATCGGGAGATATAATATAAACGAACAAATAGGGTCTTATATAGTTTTTGTCGTGTTTCTTATAATTTGTTTTGTTCCTTCTTTTATAAACTGTCATATTATTTTTTACATCATTTGATTTATGTAAAGCTAGTACATAATTGATGTAAAAAGGCCATACAAAAATGAATAATCTGTATTAGGGTATTCCTCAATGTATCAGATCACATGCTAATAACTAATAAGCAAACTAGTGAAAGGAGGATATGCATCCAATATATAAATAATTAAGTATTCTTTGACAAAATAATACATGAATGAAATAGGAGGCAAAGTGATTAACTACTTAGCAATAAAGCAATTAATGACCAGTTTACTGTTAGTTATAAATATATGAGATCAAAATTTAAGTACAATTTAGCAATAAAGCAAGTAACTACTTCCTAGACACCATATACTTTTTTTAAAACCAAGTAAACAATAATACTCGTACAGCTAGTCAAAGTCGTTCGTCAATGGTCGTTTATCAGGCGGTAGATTGCTTACCGCAGTAGGAGAACGGAAATATATGAACACAAAAAGTTTATAGGTCTGTTGTTTGCGGTTTTTAAAAGTGGCTTTTAGCTTTTGTTATAGTATCTAATTTTTAAATGGAGTATTTTTTTAAAATAGGATCTACAAGTTAATTATAGTACACATCGAAAGCCTAATATATATATTAACCAAAATCACAAATAAGTATCTCTCTTTCCATAATCACTGTCACAAACAGGCAAAATTTAAAATTTTTAACTAAAAACTATAAGCTACAGCCATATCAAACATGCCCTATACAGATCCCTCAGCTGAAGTCTAGTCTACATAGGTCAGTCTTCCACTCAGCTGTCTTCCACTTCTCAGCTGTCACATGAAAGCTGGATGCATTGCGTCTGATGGTAAGCAAATGCTTTCAGAGTACGTGGGCAGAACTTTTCTCACCTCATTTTTTTTAAAGATCTTTTTTCTGTTCACCTCAGATACCCGGCACACCCTCAGAGCATCTCCAACAGATTAGGTAAATCATTTTGTAAATGTAAATATAGCTAGTTTTAGGTAAAAATGGTCTCCAACAGATTGTCTAGATGGGTATCCAAATTGGAGAGCTGTGTATCCCGGGTTTGTCGCTATCGAAACATGGATAGCCTGCGCGGCTCGCCATTCTCCGTCGCGCGCGCGCATGCCGAGCTTCCCGCGCGCCAGGCTCCTCCTTCCCGCACGCCAGGCTGCTTCTTCCCGCGCTATTCCCTTCTCCCCCCGAGTGGGCGCGCCGCCTTCCTTGTCCCCGCGAGCCGCCGTGCCGCGCTGCTTCTCCCCGTGAGCATCCGCGCCGCCTCCTTCTCCCACCGAGCAGGCGCGCCGCCTCCTTCTCTCGGCGGCGCGCGCCTCCTTCTCCCGCGACCGGGCCGCGCGACCGGTGTACGGCAACCTGGCGCGGTTCTTCTTCTCCGATGGCCCGATTCGTCATCGGAGAACAGAGAGGTTGCGAGGACCATGTCGATCTGGATTGGTTGGAGAACAGAGAGGTTGGATTGATGCGGCGTCGAGTGATTCCTCCCAATGAATTCAATGTCCATCCATCACAGGCCCCCTCCCCAAATGTGAGCCAGCAGCCACAGTTCCCCTTTGCAGATTCGGAGGAATTACCTGGTGATGTCTTCATCCTTGTATTTCATTAATATTTGCTGTATGTTCTTTTGTTTACAAGCTTCATGTAGTTGCAATTTGCAAAAGTTAAAGATTGTGTATGTGATTCGAGTTCGATGCTACCCAATTCATCTTCAGAATCCATCGTTCACACACCTTGAGGTACAGATAGGAAGGACAAATTCTCTAATCAACCGAGGTAATTATCAATCGATTCACAAAATTATATGAATGGATGATCAAGTTGAACAAACCTGGCTGAGGAACGAACCAACAGGCGGCTGCGTTCTGCTGCCCGGCCGGCTGGAAATTGAAAACAGCCGGGCCAACGAATCTAGATGGCCGGCGGGGCCAATCACCGGCCGGCTGCCCTTCCTTGGTGGGCGGCGGGTGCAGGGGCACTCACAGGCCAGCGAATCTAGATGGAGATCGGCAGTGCCAGGGGAGACACCGGCAGCCTACGTGCGGCGGAGGCAGGAAGTCGGGCCGATGGCCTGGTGGGTTCCAGAAGCTGACGTGGCATGTTTGAATATAGAGAGTTTCAGTTTTTTAGATAGTCTGTTGGAGTACACCATTTTTTTAAGGTGAGATTCATTTTACAAAATAGCTAAATCACTAAATTTACATATTACTTTTGGCTAATCTGTTGGAGATGCTCTCACGGTTCACAGGCACTCATTTTCTATTGCGCAAAATTTTTCTAACTAGAAATAATAGTATAGATTCATCATTAAATTTCATTCATAAGAATACTTTTCAATTATTTTTTTCCAAATACATTACAATTGGAATTAGTAATCCGAGCTTTGTCTCGTAGGCAGCCTCGCATAAAAATAGTGGTACTAAACCTATCGTGAAAAAGGCACTTCCAGTTCCATATCATCGTCATTTTTAGCCGGTTTTTTTTCCGTATTCGTTTATATTATACGTAATGGGCTAACATATTTTTTATATTTTTAAAATTTTTTAAATTTAATTATGTTAAATAAGCCTATGTCAGCTACAATATTTTTAGCCAGCTACAGTGCTTTTCAGTCATAAACCACTAGAAATAAGCCAAAATGATCACACCCTTAAAGCTTTGACTAGCATATGAATAGATAAGGCAACTGTCAAATATATGTATTGGTGACTATGTTGATATTCTAAATCATAAGTAAAGGAGAAAAGGACTAGTAGTTTATAATCTATTGGTTGAAGTTACAGCTTTTAATGTTTTCATGTCAAAAATAAGTTACAAGTTTTAGTGGGTTGATTTGTGTCTAGGGTGCCAAATTTTAACAAGCACGTGTGCCTTCGTAGGATTCGGATCGGCCACCACTGCATTCTATTGTGGCACAATGCCACTGTCTTTTTGGACCATCAAATTGAAAAGCAAATCTTAATATATATTGGTCACTAAACAATATCATAAATTGTCAGATGGCTAAAGAAACTATACGAGTCAAATATCGTGATGGAAATTTAGAATTCAAGGTGAATTTAAGCATTTGTCACTACATTGTCTCATGAACATGTTGTCTTAGAGCCTACATATTAGTGAGACATTCGATGTTAAATCCTTAAACGCCAACTATTGGAGTGGTAAATACTCAAAATTCTCTATCGTAAATCATCAGATGGCTAAAATAATAATATCATGTACTGTTCCCAAAACTGCGGATGGGGTCGAGGCTCACTTGTGCATGTAATACTGCAAAATTTGGTCAAACTTGTGCCCAACCCATTGGAAGTGTTGGGCCGATTAAGCCAACGGTAACTTGTTTTCACAACTCAAAAGACTTGCAATTTTGCAAATCTGCCAGAAAACCTCCAACATGTGGTGGTGGTAAGAGTTGGGAGATTTCAGTAACATTGCAAAGCTGCTTACACACACATGAACACGAAGAGAGGCTTTAGTTTACTGATGATAACATATTGAAGATAGAGCAGTAACTGCACCGTAAATACTACACTGAAGCAACTGGCATAATAATTTCGTGGTCCAGAAATCTGCTACACTTGAAACAGGAGGTAGTAGGAACAGAAGTTGATATACCGTTGAGTTAGGTTAACTCATATATAATTTTTCAGGATTTCAAAAGGTATGTTATAAAGAGTCCTAGATGAATCTGTTTAGAATTAGGTCCTCTAGTACTATTTGAATTAAGATTCCTACTTAAAATTAGAGAAGTGCTATGAAAGACTATATAAACCATAGGGTGTGACCATAGAAAGTAACCAAGCAATCCAGTCTACTCATCTAAAGTAGAGGGCGAACAGGAGAATTAGAGGCTAGAATATTTTTAGCATTAGATTCTTGTATTTGACAATGATCCAAGGGGCTTAAAAAATTCAAAAGGGTTGTGAGAGAGAGACAATACTTTGTACTCTTTTGAGATTGTGCTTATGGATTTTTTTGGTCAGCTTCATAAATACTTCTCTCTCTCTCTCGTTGTGGTAGTTTCAATGTCGTCACTTTGATTCTCTCTATGAAATTCATCTTCTTTGTTCTTGATACTGTGCGCGCTTGTGCTGTATCTCATAAACTTTGATCTAATTCGAAGGCTGTTGCGCATAAGAAGGGGTATCAGAGTGTAACAAGTGGTATCAGAACTAAGGTCAAATTAATCTGATTTGTGAGAAGGTTGATAAAGCGTCAGGTGGCACAAAATCAAGATCAATGTCAATAATGTGGAATTAAGTAGAGAAATTTGATGGCGGTGGAAATTTCAACATGTGGCAATATGTGGTGAATGATGCCCTTGTCTAATAGGAGCTAATCAATGCTCTTGAAGGGAACAAACTGGAAAAGACATTTGATGAAGACTAGAAGCTGATAGAGCAGAAGGCTGTCGGTACATTCCGTCTATGTCTCTCTGATGAGGAAAACTACTCAGTGATCAAGATAAATTCACTGAAGAAATTATGGGAGGGCTTAGAAGAATTATATATAACAAAGTCGTTGCAAACCTGTGGGTGCTGAAGCGATAACTGTATACATTACGTATGGAGAAAGGTACATGGTTCGTTGACCATCTTAATGTCTTCAACAAACTTATCACACAACTGATTAGTGTAGATGAGAAAATTATGAAGAACAACAAGGCCGTCATACTACCATCATCATGAGAGTAATTGATGATGAATATTATCGTAAAAAAAACCACTCTTAAGTTCAATGAGGTAGTTGTATATCTATTGGACGCAGGGTCCTTGAAAAGGTTATCGGAGGCTTCATCCTCAGGTGAACAAGCATTTGCTACAGTAGGTGTTGTAGCGAGAAGCAAATGACACAGTAAGAAGAAGAGAAAGGCCAAGGGTACACATGTATGATATCTATGCGCTGAGGAAGGTCACATAATAAAAATTATTCGAGTTTTAAGCAAATGAAGGGTTCATGCTCAGCGGTGCTAGCAAATAACGATTTAGACGTACTAGTCATCAATCAACCAGGTACTTTTCATGAATGGATATTATATTAAGGTTGTTGCTTCCATATATGTTTGGCCAGGGTGACGTTTGATGAAGGATCTCTACACTCGGTGCATGGAACTATTCATTTAGTGGATTGTAAAGAGTATGCAATTACTGAGATGGAAACAGTTACATTAGAGATATATGATAGAGCATATCTTATATTGATAGGAGTTTGGTATGTTCCTGATTTAAGGAAGAATCTAATACATGTAAGGTTACTTGAACTTGAAGGTTGTAAGTTATCACTTCGAGATGGAGTCATGTGAGTTACTTACAAAGGGCAAGTAATCATGAAAAGTATCTATAGAAATAGAGGATATCAATTGATGAGTAAACTTAAAAGAAGAGCAACTAATGTGAGGTCTGATAAAAATCTTGATCAGAAGAAGGAAACCGTGTCGTCAACGATAGATACTCAAATCTCATCTGTAAGTAATGTTCAAAACTGCAAAGATGATTGCAAAATTTAACAGACACAAGGGTGAAGGTGCGAGCTATTGGAAGAAAGAGGAAGTGATGGGACCACATACACGGTACTGAGGAGTAGGTGGATCTTGGAGGCGGTACAAACCTATGGCATGGAAACTACAAAAACAGAAGGTGTGGTTAACTAAACTACACAACGAAGGAACTCTCAAGGGGATGATCCAGGCAGGTTAGTCCAAACACTGACACACATATTGTAGTGATGTGCATGAGCCCCTGTGGTGGGGCACTCCCAAAGATGGGAAGAAGAAAAAGAACAAAAAAGGTGGAGCCGACTTGGAGCAAGTTTCTGAAGGAGCCCAGTGACTTCAACGGATAAGAGTCAAGGTGAAGATTATTGAATTAGGGTGACTCATATCTAGTATTTTAGTATTTGGAAAGACATGCTATAAAGAGTCTTAGATGAATCCTATTAGGATTAGGACTCCTGCTCCTGTTTGAATTAGGATTCCTACTCTAAATTAGAGAAGTACTAAAAAAGGACTATATAAACCATGGAGGGTGACCATGGAAACTAACTAAGCATGAAAGCCTATTCATTTAAAGTAGAGGGTGCATGCAAAGATTAGAGGCTGGGATATTCTTTAGTACTAGATTCTTATATAGGGCAAGGACCCAAGGGTCATAAATATTCAATAGAGTTGTGAGGGAGCAATAATACCTTATACTATTTTGAGATTATGCTTAAGAAATTTGCAATCGATTTCATCAAATCTTTTCTCTTTCATTGTTGTTGCTTCAATGTCATTATTTTGGTTCTCTCTACTACATTCATTTTCTTCATTCTTGATACCGTACATGCTTGTGTCGTATCTCATAAGCTCTGATCTACTTCGAGAGCTACTATGCATAATAAAGGGTATCAGAGTGTAACATATACAAATGACAAAACACCCCAAGGCTTTAGTTAATGGTAGTGTTCTTTGTAGTTGCAGCTTATAGCTTATGGTTACTGCTGATAACTTTTGTCCTTAGTGCGAGCACTTGTGCGAACAAATCAAATATCAATAAACCGATAAGCTGCTTCAAAAATACTGTCCCGATAAGCTATTTCGAAATGGTGATGAATAAACCATCTTGTTTGTTTATTCGTGAAAAGATATAAGCCATAAGTTGAAAAGAACTAGACCAATAAATCTGTCATTGAGGCTCAAGGTTTGCACAAGAGTGAAGAAACTCACTTACTTTTGAGACATATTAGGTCTTGTGCAAGTGTAACAGGTAGCAAAATGAAAATTGTGCAAGTAATGGGTTTTATTAGGATTCTCGTAGGCGGCACCATGGCGTACTTTCCAGAGGAAGTGGAGGAGCACATTCTTGGCTTTGTAACCACACATCGTGACTGGTGTGCCGGACATGGTACCGCACTGAGTGCCTCCATCGCCGCTCGGTGTTTGTTTGCATGTGCTATGCGGTGAAGGGCAAACCACACTTTGCTGACTTTGACCTTGTTCTAGTGGGGTTGGGTGCCATGGCGGAGCCTTGAGGAGCTCCAGCTGAAGCGGATGGTTGTCACTGATGGGTGCCTCAAGTTGCTTGCTCGTTCGCTCATTCCCCAATTTTAAGTCACTTGTTAGCTGAGAGGGGGTTTAGCATTGATTGGCTCACTACTGCCGCCACCAATTGCTGGTGAGAATTCTACAAGCTTGGATATTTTGATGTTATGATAGTGTTACTGTCGGACCCCGGAGCAACAACTCCCGGATCCTCTGTGTAAATCGCACTAGTCCAGGATCAGCTAGTGCACACAGTGGACAACAAAGATAAATATCAACCATAATGACATTTATCAACTAAATATAGGCCAAATTTAAATATAAGCAGCAGAAGAAAATCACTGAAGTGGAAGAAGCCCAACAAGCCTGCCCACAGGCAAACGACAGTAAGACGCGGCCTACTCGTCCACGTCTTCACCGTAGTTGAAGTCGTCTTCCTCTGTGTGCAGATAGCAAGGTGAGTACAAACTTGTACTCTGCAAGTCACACGGAGATATGCATTATAATGATAAAGGCAACAAAGGAAGGTTTATAGGGTTAGTTTGAGCATAAATCAGCATTTAAAGAAATACAATAAATAGATTAAAATTGTTGAATTTAATACAGTAAGTAAAAACAGTATTTATAAATGAAATTAATACCGTCAGTGCAGGTCCATCCCCCACACTAACCTAACCATGGGCATCCCATCCGGACCATCTTTTCCAAAAACATTTTGTATGGATTCCATCCATCCACACGCTTCCAAACACTCATGGATTTCATCCATCCAGAAGCTTTTCAAAACCATTTTTGAAAAACAAAGTCTAATCCGTGAAAAATTTTACTCAGCATGCCTATGAACCGAAAATGATTTCTTGGTCTTGAATGTGCAGAGAGGCTTGAAATCAACCTTGGTCAACGGTAAGGATAGGGGATATGCTCATAAAGGAGTTAAGGCCTAGAGCGATCAAGAATATCGGATGAGATAGCTGAGCTTCAGCATGGCACAAGGGAAATGAAAAATATTGAAGGGAAAGCTCAAATGATGGGTTGCACCATATGGTTTAGTTGGTCCAAATGAGGTGTGGTTCGGTGAAACCGAAAGGGACTGACGCATGGCAAGTTAGTGGTGCACACACATGACAAGCATTGTGATTGCTTGCAAGGAAGATAAAGATCAGGTTAAGAAAGAGTATTTTGGTAAGTTGACCAAAATACTAGAAACCATCTTGGATCAAAACCATAATGCTCGCAAAAGTGGTTTAAGTTAAGAAAAAGCTAAGAAGGTCAAGTTAGATCAAAGGCTAAAAACTTTACGAATTTGAGCTCGTGTGCTTTGAAAAACGCGTATGAGTACAGTGTGCAAGTAAAAACCTTTGGTGTGTGGGGTTAATGGGTTCCCCATTATGAGTTACTAGATAGAATCCATCGGGGTTAAATATAGATCGGTTGCCTCGTCTATTTAACAGGTTGTGATGAAAATTTGTTAGTTAACCATCCAATCTTTTCTTATTCTAGCCATGGGTTCTAGGATTATGGTTTGAGAAATGCAAATGATGTGGTGTGATCTTTTGTCCTCCAGGTGAAGTGGCTGTACAACCTTCATTCTCAAGTAGTAATACATTAACTTTGTTTATCTCTCATAGAGTCATCTTATTTTGGCCGATTTGCTCTTGATCTTCTCTATCTCCTTCTTGATCTTATTGTATACCAAGAACGTGTAAGTGAAGGAGATCAATCCCTATCCCTATAAGTCGTATTTCGAGTTTTTGGATTTTTTCCCCAGTTTTAGTGCAATCTTGTGTGTTCTTGGGAAAGGTATAAACTTTGACAAGAATTCTTGTGATCTTTGGATAAAATAGGTTTATGAGATCTCAAATAACCTGTGTGCAAAATTTTATATCATTTGGATTTGAATTTTTTGAGTTACACCAAAAGTTGTATTGGCTCAGACTGATTTTTCAGTTCTAGAACAGGGAAGCAGTTAGACTGCCATCCCCAGCGGTCAGACCGCCAAGAGCCTAGTCAGACCGGCCTGAAGGTAGCGGTCAGACCGCTAGGGCTATGAGTGCTTCGGCTCTCGGATTTTTGAGTTGCTTGATTTGGTCTTGGTTTCTAATTCTGATCTTCATAGCTCAGTAGCTACTAGAGTGAAAGATCTGTGAATACTTGGGAAAAAGTTTTGAAGGCACCATTTACGCCCTCTATTACCATACAGGTCCTATAGAGGAATACAGTGCGGATTATTTTGGCTGTAGCTGATAGCTAATAGCTCTAGCGTGAGTGCTTGTATGAATAAACCGAATACCGATAAATCGTTTCGGCTTCAGCTTCTGGTTTCTGGCTTATTTTTCACTATTCATAAATTTCATCTTTTTCTGAACATTTGGATTTTTTTGAGCTTTTTTGCCAATTTTTTTTCCCGTAGTCGTTTGTGTTGTCCATGATGAGCTAGTATATTTTTTTCTATTTTTAATTTTTTTAAATTTAATTATGCTAAATAAGCCACTTTCAGTTACAATGAAATTTTAGCTATTATAATATAATTTTAGCTATATACCATAGCTTTTCAGCCCAACCGAGCAGGTCTAATAGGTCAGTCTTTCACTACTCAGCGTTAGCTGGATGCATTGCGTCTGATGCCAAGAGACTTCCATAGTACGTGTGCAGAACTTTTCTCTGTTCAGCTCTGACACACGGCACTCCCTCGGTCATAAGCACAAATTTTCTATTGTACAAAAATCGATTGCGATGACAGTTTTGAATTATCTGTGATAATTTTTTTAGTTGTGTTTGTTCTATTTAAAGAAAAAGAAAGAACGGTTTTACTATTTTTCAGTCTGAATTTTTTTGTTTTATTTTATAGTTCCAAGAAAAATTGTAGGTGGTTTGTGCCAATGAAACTTGTTGCATGAGTGTCCTAGTGGGTAAGGAAGACTCGTACAACAATTGCAAACCTTTGGTCGCCAATCAACTCATCACGTACCTTTCTGCTGGGCCTGCTGCTGACAGAAATGCAGCCTCATGTTTACTTCAACCAAAATTCCAATAAAAGCTGTCACTCGTACGAGCTTAGTAGAAACCATTGATGAGAGATCCATCATTCATATTTGTTCCAAATATCCACCTGAGAAAATTCTTTTGATAAGAGTTCGAATTCTCCAAGATATATTTATCTGTCCTCCATTCCTAGAACCAAAAAGCGCGTTGATCCAAATGGCTTTCAGCTTTGGACTTCTAAATTTCAGCTTTTTTAGTTTTTTGGTTATTTTTTGGCTTTTTAAGTTTTTCTTTTTTTCCTCTTAATTTATTTGCATTGTCCCAAAATAAATAGAGGCATTTTTAATTTTCTTAATTTTTAATTATTTTTATTTTTCTTTTCTCTCTTATTCCTTTGTATTGTTCCAAACGAAATAGTTGTATTTTTCTTTCTTTTTTGTTACTGAGGAAAAGCCAAACAGTAGTTTCATTGCGTTTCAACAAAAATGCATATAAACAGCCGCAGCCGTCTCCCCCTAAACCCTAACAGCCGAATGGTAGTAAAAAAAGAAAATAGTAAAAACTGAGAAAATTTAAGAAAACACTATATTTCTTTTGGACCAATATAAATAAATAAGGAGAAAAAAACTGAAAAAAGCTAAAAACAAAAAGAAAAGAATTTAGAAGTCCGAAACAGAAAGCCATTTGAAGTGAGGTATAATTAGGTAACTTATCGCCATTCAAACCAGCCTAGCTACCTATAAATCAAAAGTTCAAAATGTGTCTTCAATTTCCAAAACATGCTCGCCGTGCCTCGAAAAGGAGCAAGGAGGACGTGGCTTGAACAGATTTAATTAGATGCATGGCTCGGGAGTTGGGACTAAGCAAAGAATGGTGATCGGTTGGGCTGTGGTTTATGGCTTATTTCACTGTAGCTAACTGAAATTACATTGTAGCTGAAGGTGGCTTATTTGGTATAATTAAATGTAAAAAATTTTAAAAATAGAAAAAATGGGTTAGCCCATCACGTGTAATGCAAACGAACATGGGAAAAAAAGAACCGGTAAAAAAACTCAAAAAATTCAAAAAAAAACAGAAAAAAACAAAATTTGGGAATAGTAAAAAATAATCCAGAAGCCGAAGCCGAAACGATTTCATATCCACTGCAAAATACTCCTTCCTCCAGTGACAAATAACCGAGTAACGTATTTCTCAAACAAATTTAGCATTTGTAGTAGTTGCTGTATTTCTCAAATAAAGTAGGGCTTATTTGTCGCGAAAGATAAGATTCCTAATATATTCCAAGCAGGCCTAAAATACAAAGCTTGCCTATAGATTATAGATTCTCTCGTGAACAATACGAAACATAAGTAGAGAAACCACTGGAAACTCTTACGAACAAACTACAATTAGTAATCCCATCGCAGTTTTTATTTTACGGTAGATCGTAGCTACATACGGACCTCTGGCTAGTTTTTGAAAATTGTGGCTTTGCCTAATGCTATAAATAAAAGTCTCCCAATAACAAAAGAAAATATGTTTCATGATTTTCATGGACCATTGGTGGAATTTTTATGCAGCTTGGTAGCAAGTGCCTTGGAAAGGAGCATGGAGGAAGTGGTTACCTGCTGTAACTTTAACTTTTAGATATAATGTAAGTGTTTGTACAAATAAATCAACTAATAAGCCGCTATTAAATGGCTATCCTGATATAGTGTAAGTGTTTGTACGAACAAATCAACCGATAAGCCGCTATTAAATGGCTATCCTGATAAGTCGTTTTGAAACAACGATAAAAAAAATCATTCTATTTATTTATTTAAAAATACGCTGAAAAAGAAATAGACCCACAACTTCAGAATCTTTAAAAATAAGCCGCTATTGGTGGAATTTTTATGCAGCTTGGTAGCAAGTGTCCTGGAAAGGAGCATGGAGGAAGCGGTTACCTGCTGTAGCTTATAACTTTTGGATATCGTGCGAACAAATCAATTGATAAGCCGTTATTAAATGGCTATCCTAATATAGTGTAAGTGTTCGTGCGAACAAATCAATTGATAGGCTGCTATTAAATGGCTATTCTGATAAAAATTGTCCTATTTACTTATGTGAGAAAAATTATAAGTCATTCGCTGAAAAAGAAATAGACCCCACAACTTCAGAATCTTAAGTACGACGACCTGCAAACGGAAACGAAATCGTCCATTGCGGAGACAGACTAAGCAAAGAGAAGTCTATAGGTCAGTCTTGCACTACTCAGCAGTCACAGCTGGATGCATTGCGTCTAATGCTAAACAAAGGATTTCAGACTACGTGTGCGGAACTTCTCAACCACCTCAGAAATCAACCGATAAGCCACAATTAAATGGCTATTTTGATATAGTATAAGTGTTCATGCGAATAAATCAACCGATAAGCCGCTATTAAATAGCTGTCCTGATAAGTCGTTTCAAAACAACGATAAAAAATCATCCTATTTACTTATTTAAGAAAAATTATAAGTCATCCGCTGAAAAAGATATAGACCCCACAACTTCAGAATCTTAAGTACCACGACCTGCAAACGGAAACGAAATCATGCATTGCGGAGACGGACTAAGCAAAGAGAAGTCTATACGTCAGTCTTCCAATACTCAGCGTTAGCTGCATGCATTGCCTCTGATGCCAAGAGACTTTCATAGTACGTGTGCAGAACTTTTCTCACCTCATTTTTTAAAAGAACTTTTCTCTGTTCATCTCTGACACCCGGCACTCCCTCGGTTCATAAGCACTCATTTTCTATTGCGCAGAATTTTTCTTACTACAAATAATATAGATTATTTTTTCAATTAAATTTCTTTTATCATTAATTTTTTTCTTACTACAAATAATATATTGGATATAGTAAGCACCTTGTATTTGTGAATGATGGGAGTAGTACTTTACAACGAGACGATTGTAATCTATAGCACATACTGCTACCTTTATTATATAGTAGATATTATTTTAGAGTGTGTGCAGTTAAACTTTAAATCCTTGACTAATAATGTACACAACGGTATTAGATTTGCATAGCATTACTAAACCTACCGTGAAAAGGGCACTTTCAGTTCCATATCATAATAATTTTTAGAGTTTTCACTAACATATAAATAGAAAAGGCAACGGTCAAATATATGTATGGGTGACTATGTTGATATTCAAGACGACAAGTAAAAGAGAAAAGGACTAGTTTTTATGTCAAAAGTAAGTTACAAGTCTTAGTGGGTTGATTTGTGTCTAGGATGCAAATTTTAACAACCTCATGTGCCTTCATAGGATTAAAATCCTCCACCATATCATTCTATTGTGGCACATTGCCACTATCTTTTTCTACCATCGAATTGAAAAGCAAATCTTAATATATATTGGTCACTAAACAATATCATAATTGTAGGATAGCTAAAGAAACTATACCAGTCAAATAATCATGAAGGAAAAATTTAGAATTCATGGTGAATTTAATAATTTGTCACTACATTGTCTCACATACATGTGGCCTCAGAGCCTATATATTAGTGAGACATCTGGTGTCAAATCCTTAAACGCCAACTACTAGAGTGGTAAATACTCAAAATTATCTATCGTAAATCATCAGATGGCTAAAAAAATAATATCATGTCCTGTTCCCAAAACTGCGGATGGGGTCAAGGCCCACTCTGGGTCCATTTTAGGTCCATGAATTCACACCTGTGCCCAGACCATTGGAAGTGCTGGGCCGACTCTGCCAACAGTAATTTGTTTTCACAACTCAGAAGACTTGCAATTTTGCAAATCTGCCAGAAAACCTCCAACATGTCGTGGTAAAAGATGGGAGATTTTAGAAACACTGCAAAGTTGCTTGCATACACATGAACACGAAGAGAGGCTTTAGTTTACTGATGATAACATACTGAAGATAGAGCAGCAAGTACACCGTTGATACTACACTGAAGCAACTGGCATAATGATTTCTTGGTCCAGAGAGATGCTACACTTGAAACAAGAGGTAGTAGGAACAGGAGTTGATCTTCTGTTGAGTTAGGGTGACTCACATATTATTTTTTAGATTTAAAAATTATGGTATAAAGAGTTCTAAATGAATCATGTTAGGATTAGGATCCCAACTCCTATTTGAATTAAGATTTCCTACTCTAAATTGGAGAAGGACTAGGGACTATATAAACCATAGGGTATGATCATGGAAAGCAATTGTAGGACCGAACAGGCAACAGAGGGGGGTGAATGGTATCTTCAAACCTCCCCAAGTATTCACACAAACCTTCTTCTCCAATAGCTACAAAGCTATGAAGACGAAGATTTAATGTTTACTGGAAAACTGAAAACCAGACCAACAACAGAACAAGACCAGAGCCGAAAACAGAGGGAGAAGCGAATGACTGCCGAGACTGAAAACCAAATATCTTTTGATTTTTGGGTCAATCGACCAGGAGATTTCAACCACAGCAAAGTAACGACCTCAAGTCAAGAAATCATAGAGCTAATGAACACTCTACACTGTGGTCGAGTAGAAGAACATGGTCGAACTGAAAAACAGAAGAAGAGAGAAGCGCACAACCAAAAAAATCCAATTTCTGAATAACTTTTGATTCATGGATCAAATGATTATGAAACTTCAAACACAGTTAAAACACATCCTCTGGCCAAGCAAAAACACAACGGTCAAGGTTTCTTTGCTGCGGATGAAGAGTATGGTGTGGACGAATCCAAAACAGAGGAATCAAAGATGGCGCACGAATGCAAGCCGAAGACTCTCCGACCGAACTTTGCTCTTGGGAATAGACTGGCCAAATGGCCTTGAGGATGCTTCCCAATTCAGAGCAAAATAGAAAATCAATCTCTCAGACAAAAATGAGGAGCAGATAGGATATAATAGAGAAAGCGCAACCGAAACAATCAAACATCATACAGGCAGAAGAACACAAATAGAGGAATAGAGATGAATGATTGCATCATGGAGGTTTCGACAGCCACTCCAACTAGGAGATACACGAGCACACTTGCTCCATCTCAGAGATCAACTCACGCAAAAATAGAAATGAAAACCAGAGCGTCTCAGGAACAACCTCACCGAGTGCCGTGCTCTCCATCCCTATTTATAGCCTCAAGCTACCAGGGGAACCCGTTAAACCCCCAACTAACACCGAGTATTAACCATTGCTTTGCCCAATAGCACCAACAACCTTAGTGCTTTACCTATTAACACACACAGCACCATGTGCTTTTCCAGCAGAATCCGCTTCCTTTGCAGGCCATAGTCAATTTCACCGAATTGCCCCTCACGCACTTTCCCGAAAGCTTCCTTCATGTCTTGCTGTCCAAGTCTCACAGCCACGTTGCAAGCCTAGTCATCTTCGACACCTCCCGAACCGTTATGGACCTCAACACCTCCTGTGCCTAGTCTCGGCTCATCATGCCTCGCCATGACTTAGCCTCAACATCCTACAACCATCACAGACAAGAAAACATCTCATAGCACCACACAAAACAAGATTCATCAATATACATCAAAAGAGCATACTCAAAAATATAATTCTCAAAGTCATAAACACCTTACGACCGGTCGAAAAAGTAGAACAAGAAATGCACAAGACCTTCGACCACTATGCAGGTCAAAACAACCGACCCAGAAGTCGTTACGATCGATCTACCAAATGCTATGGCCTTCCTAGTGAGTTCCAGCGTGATCGGACCCCTTCCGACCACGTCCGACCGCAATACGACTTCGTTCGAGCGCTTCCAACCGCAACCGACCATGTCCAACTACGTCCAAGCGCTATCAACCAAGTCTGACCGCGTTACGACTTCAACTGACCACGTTCGACCACTTTCGACCACGCTCTGAGCACGTCCGATTGCGTTCGACCACAACCGACCTCATCCGACTACGCTACGACCACTTTGGACTGCTATCGACCACGACCGACTGTGCTACGACCACTTCCGACTCCTATCGACCACGACTGACTGCGTACGAGCACTTCCGATCGCGTCCAACTGCAATCCGACCACGTTCGACCTATTCACAACGTGGTCGATGTCGGCCATCTTCCAATGTGGTCATGGTCTGTAACAGCCCAGGTTTTTATTTAAAATAAAAATAAATAAATAAAAATTTAAATTAAATAAGTATTTTTGCTACCTAAATTTTCTTTTTTGCTTTGCCCTGATTTTCTGTCTTTGAAAAAGTTGAATTTGAAAATTATTTTATAAAAATATTATTAAACAAAATGATATTTTGATTTTCTATAAAAATCCTAATTCAAATTAATTATCTGGAGTTATTTCGATTTTATTTGGTTTTTTGAGTTTTTCTGGAGTTTTAAAATCTATTTTGAAAATAAATAGTATTTTAGTTATGAAAATATAATACCAACATTAGTTGGAAATATTTTTATTAAGTCCAAAATGTCACTAGAAACTTCTGTGAATTTTTCTGGACTTTTTGGAGTTTATTACATATTTTTCTGAGCTTAAATGAATTTCCTACGCTTTTTTGAAAAATCCAAAATCAGAAAATAAAAATAAAAACCCCTCCTCCCTCCGGCCGACGCGTGGACGGCCCAGATTAAGCTACGTCCCACGCGCCCGGCCCATCCCCACCGCTCACCCCATCCCACCTACCCCTCCTCCCGGGCCGACAAGTGGCCGGCCCGGATTGCGCCATGTCGCCCATCTGGCCCGTTCGCCCTTGCCCCTCCCTTGGCCGTCCGATTCGCATCCGGCCGCCCGCATTCCCCCTTCCCTCTCTGTCTCGCTGCACCGTGGGGCCCACCTGTCATCCCTCCCGTCTCCTTCCTACCACACCCGCCGCCGGCAGTTGCGCCCACCTCCGCCCTCCCGGCCTCTCCCCTCTTCTCCTGCGCGCGCCACCCTTCCCCTTCGTGCGCCGCACGTCCCGCCCCCCCACGTCCCCCTCCTTCACCGCACCCACTCCCCACTCCTCCCTCTCTTCCCGAAACGGCCACCCGCAACTGCTGCCCACTCCGGCGACCGATTCATGCCGGCCCGCTCCCCCTCGCCCCTATTTAACCCCCGCCCGAGCACCCTCGTTCCCCACTCCACCTCCCACTGCCCTCGATTCCCCTTCTCCGCCGCCCTAGCGCCCCGGCACCGTGTGCCTTTGCCGCCACCGCCGCCATCAAGTCCGGCGAGCAATCGCCGTCGCCTCGGGCCACACCGCGCCTCGCCGCACCCACCGCCATCCTCACCGCGCCCGCGCGCACCTCTGGGACCCCTTGATCGAGCCCCTCTGCCGTCGGAAAGCCGTCCTCGCCGCCACCCGGCGCCACGCGGGCACTCGGTCAGCGCCACTTCGCCCGCGTGCCACCTCGGCCGCCTCCCGCACCGTGGACCTGGTCCATGGACCCGGGGCCCACCTGTCGGCGGCATGTCCGAAAATTCAAATATCTGCCGACGTTAGCATTGTGTCATAAATAGCTTTTTCTTCAGAAAAATAATTCAGCCGAATATTAAAATCCCTGCTGACATCATAATTCAGATTTTTCTTTAGAAAAATAATTCCAAAAATTCAGATTTTCCATTTTCTCTCTTTTCAAACTTCCCAGAGCCCGTTCTTTTTCGTCCTAACTCCGATTGAGCCCATTCAAATTTCTAAATTCATCAAAAATTCACCTCTATCCATTTCTGGCCTCAATTCAAATATTTGAAGTCAATTTGAATTTATTTGAATTTGGTGGGTTATTTTCACGTGTAGACTTCGACGATTCGAGAAAATTCTTCGACGAAGATTCAAACCAAGTTGAAGAGCAAAGCAAGTCACACTCCTTGACCATGTTGATCCCAGTTTTCAAAATAAAATTATGTTGTTTTAAATTATTCTGCATGCATATTTTTATTCAACGTATTTCAATTCAGTTTTAAATTTAGTTATTGCCTATTTGTTAATTCCTCCATTTTATTGAAATTCCCTGATACCTTGTCACCCTAGATTAAAATTCTAGTTAGTACACTAGTATGGACTAGAGAATATTATATCGAATGCTTAGACCTGCTTAGTTATAATATTTGTTTTGGGGATACCTTTCACATAAAATGATGACCTTTTCACATAAAATGCTAAACTTTTGACATGAAATGATATGCTTTTGATATGTAATCTTGACTTTGGTGAGTCAAGGAGGTTTATGAAATATTTTGAAAACAAAATATAAAAACTGGTTTAGACTTAGGCAATTAGTTGGATTGGTGGGTGCAAGCATGCTCTGTTGGTTGGAGCCGCAGAGTTGACTGTCGGGCACAAGGGTATGTGGTTGGGCCTAAGTCAGCTTAAGGACCGGTCTATGAGCTACTGTTGCAAATCTCTATCGCACGACCACATGGCTGGTATGGGACAACCCTGGCTGAATAATTTGCAAAATCCCAATCTGAGTCAGGTCATAGGTTGAAAGTGGGCGTGGTTGGTGCCATGTGAAGTCCCACTTGGGTGAGCGTGGTTGTAGCCATGAGAAGTCTCACTCAGGCTCAAGAGGGGGTCCCGGTCTGGTGGATTCCTTACTGGGGTGAAACCTTAGAGTTGGCTTGGCTAGGTTGAAGGCTTTGCATTATAAAGGCCTTGTCACGACTCCTCGCCGCACACCTAAGGAAGTGTGTAATCGCGTGGCAATATGGGATGATCGTGTCTTGTGGGTAAAGCTGTACAACCTCTGCAGAGTGTATAATCTATCCTGGATAGCCGTGCACACGGTCATGGGCATGCTGAGTAAAAGTTTTTCATGGATTAGATTTTGTTTTTCAAAAATGATTTCGAAAACCTTGTGGATGGATGGAATCCACGAGAGATGAAAACCTTGTGGGTGGATGGAACCCATGAGAGAGATTGGAAGCTTGTGGATGGATGGAATCCACGAGTGTTTGGAAACGTGTGGATGGATGGAATCCATACGTGATTTTTTGAAAAAGGTGGTCCGGATGGGATGCCCGTGAATAGGTTGGTGTTTGGTCGGAGCCTGCACTGACGATATTATTTTCGATTACAAGTATTGTTTTTACTTACTGTATTAAAATCATCAATTTCAATCTACTTATTGTATTTCTTAAATGTTGTTTTATGCAAACTAACCCTATAAGCCTTCCATTGAAGCCTTTATCATTATGATGCATTTCTCCATGTGATTTGCGGAGTACAAGTTTGTACTCACCTTGCAATATCCATACAGAGGAAGATGATGTCAACTACGGAGAAGACTTGGACGAGTAGGCCGCGTCTTACTGTCATTTGCCTGTGGGCAGGCTTGGGCTTTGCTTTTTATCAGTTTGCTTCCGCAGTTATTTGCTTTATTTATCTTTTGCCAATGGGTGTTGATGTAAGACTTGGCCATAAGGCCGTACCCTTTTATTTAATATAATTGGTCATTTGTGCTTGGTATTTATCTTTGTTATACTGTGTGCACTAGCTGATCCTGGACTAGTGCGATTTACACAGAGGATCCAGGAGTCGTTACTCCGGGTTCCGACATGGTCGAAGTCTGCCAACTTCCGACCGCAGCGATCGAAGCTCCGACTTCCGACCACTTCCCGCAATAACGTGGTCGTAAGCCTTCCAGCTGACTCACAACATGGTTGTAAGCCTTCCCCACCACGGCCAACGTGGTCGTAACACCTTTCGACCATGGCCAACGTGGTTGTAGCCGCGTTCGACCACGGCCAACGTGGTCATAGCAGCATTCGACCACGGCCAACGTGGTCATAACTACTTTCGACCACATCTAACGTGGTCGTAAATCTATCTGAAGTCCTTCGACCACGGCCAATATGGTCGTAAATCCATCTGGTGACCTCCGACCACGACCAATGTGGTCGTAAACCTGTCCGACCACATCCAAAGCGCTCTGCAGCAGTCGTAAACCATGTACACACCTTCCGACCACTTGAGAAACACGTCTGCTAGCTTCCGACTTCTGACTGAGTGGTTGTAAGAGGTCCAATGGGCATTCGACCACGGCCAACGTGGTCATATTTGCTGCCGACTACTGCCAACGTGATCGAACAAGCCTTCGATCACGCCAAGGAGCTACGACTTAGCAGAAAACGCACAAATCAAACTCAAACTTTCTAAAACAAGTGTCAATTGCTCATCACAAACATAGGGTCATCTCCACATGGTCTCTCAGCAATCAAACCTACTCATCCAAAGCAGAGGACACACGAGGGAATTAAAGGCTATGATATTTTTAGCACTAGATTCTTGTATAGAGTAAGGATCCGAGGGTCCTAAAAGATTCAAAAGAGTTGTAAGAAAGCAACAATACCTTATACTCCTTTGAGATTGTGCTTAATGATGTTTTTGTCGACTTTGTCAATACTTTTCTCTCTAGTCATGGTAGCTTCAATGTTGTTATTTTGGTTTTCTCTTTGAGACTCATCTTTTTCGTTCTTGATACCGTGCACGCTCATGTCGTATCTCATAAACTTTGATCTACTCGGGGGGCTGCTGTGCATAAGAAGTGGTATCATAGTGTAACAAGTGGTATTAACGCCAAGGCTAGATTAATCTGATTTGCGAGAAGGTCGATAAAGCTTTAGGTAGCACAAAATCAAGATTAATGCTGATGAAGTAAAATCAATTAGAGAAATTTGACGACAAAGGAAACTACAGTGTGTGGTAATGTGTGGTGAAGGGTGCCCTTATCCAGCAGGAGCTAATCGATACACTTGAAAGGAACATGATGTAGAAGTTCGGTCCTGATCTTCCAATAGGGTTATACATCAATTTGTGAAGGTACGATTTTTGTGATGTAGGCTACAAACCGGTCATGACTAGATCGCCAAATAATTACTAAACCACACTCCGAGTCGTTATCAACCATGCAAAGAACACGGTTGACCTGAACATGTGATTCAATTTCTATGAGCAATCAAAGGACAAACAAGAACATGGATAAAGAGCAATCTAAAAATTGCTAGATATATAAGTTGCTCAATAATAGTTGAGATTCTATAACACGAATCTATTGGTCTAATTGACACAAGAGACAACATGGAGTTTACACATACAGAGCTAAATTGATTTGGTTCTTTGCCAAATCAAGCTGACCATCAACCAACAAGGTAACCCACATCCTATTTTTTATTTCTATCATGGAACCACACCTCGGGCATAATCATTCACAAGCATAGCATCCAACCATAGCAACCACATCACCATCATAGAGAGGAGGAAGGCGTATACCCTAGATGAGACAATAGCAGCGACGGTGTGCCACCGTCGGCCAACCACGTGCACCCAATGGCCACCGCATTCCCCAGCGTGTGGGAGGCAGGCCGGTGCCAGGCTAGAGGAGGCCAAGGCCAAGCTAGGGAGGTAGGAAGTGGTGGCACGAGAGCGCTGGAGAACTGAGTGGCATGCAGGGGAGAGACGGCTAGTGCAAGGCAATTGACGGTAGAGGGGCCGGATGTGGGCGGCGCCAGGGGAGCAGTGGGGCGGTTGGAGGTGCTAGAGAGCAGGGGAGCTGGTCGACATTGAGAGAAGCAGGGAGTAGAGGAGAGGAGGCCGATGCCAGGGAAAAGAAGCAGAGGGTGGTGTCAAGCTGCAAGAGGTTACGGCGGCCAGAGAGAGGAGTGCAAGGAATCGGCTAGGAGAAAGAGCCAGGAGAGGAAGAAATAGCGAAAGCTAGGTGAGGAGAGAGAGATAGAGAGGGGCTTAAGATGAGGAAAGAGAGTGAGCATGTAATATTAGTATTCATGAATTGTCATCTAGACCGCTCTGTTGCATGTTTAGTTGTCCAATTAATTTTGTTAATCGTATTTACATTGCAGAACCCCATTAATAAATATTCTTAATTATTAAAATGAAATAATGGTCGTTCTTAGACTAAAATTTCACATGGCGATTTAAATAGCTATTAAGTTGTAAAAATGTAAAATCGACTAAAGTAATTTTGAGGATCACACGAGAACGCCTCGGTAGAATTTATTTTTCTGTATTAGTAAATCAAACTATAGCATACGTACTGATTGTGGGAAAAGAACCCATAATGGAGAGAGAAATTCACCCAAGAACCGGAAACTAGATTTTTAAGTTAAACAAGTATTCGCCTATCAAATTATTATTACCCTACATAAAAATTAAGATCATGTTTTAATCAAATGAATGCTATGAGAAAGTAATGAAAGAGATAAGGGTATGTAGTTGGACAAGCCACTGTCGTACCGATAAGTAAAGGGTGGGCAGAAGGTGCCTTTGGCAAGTGATAAAGGGTAAAGTTGGGACCCTCTACATAGGGATGAAATCTAGGATTATACATGCTTCACTCTGTAATAGACCGTATAGGTCGTATCAACCATTGTTCCGTCGGAAGGCAGGCAGAATGAATAACTCTATCAAAGTTATTATGCAGTCCACAACTAGGTAAGTAGATTTATCTAGGGAAAAACTGGGCAAGGTCTCAATTGGACTTTAGGTCATAAAAGTTATTCCCAGTGCATATATTTAGTGATGTGGAGTGTCGAGTGAGATCTCAATTAGACTTTGGGCCACAAAGAATAAGTCTGATCAACAACTGTCTTATAATTGAGAGGGTGCTAGGTGAGGGTGAGAAATCGTCTTGCACCAATAATTATAAGTAAATCTAGTGAAGGTATAATATACTGAGATAGAGTTACAAGTTCTATACTCCAATTTGGGCATCGCATCTAAAGAAATGCGAAGATCCACTCGCCACAAGAATCATGATGACTATGGGTAAAGTATGCAGTGCTATATAAATTACGAATTTATGCCTGTCACTTGGATTGAAGGCTACGAGAACCAGTGGAGGTTTCTATCCACTTTACGAGTGTTTAATAGATTTCTAAATTAATAATCCGGAACTCTTTCTTAACCTAACAAAATATTTATTTTCTATATGTTTTAAAAATGAGAATGAGGATGAGAATGAGACTCGATGTTCTAGGAAATGTTAGATTTTGAACATACTATGCATTTTTATTAAATAAACTTGTTGAGCACTCTTTACTCGTCCTTGCAATTTCCTTTGTTTAGAGTGTAGCCAGCCTAGGATTTCACTTAATCTGGATGCGGCCCACCTAGAGAAGTTCTATCCTAAGTGAGAGGGAGATAATTTTGAGCACGAATCATATGAGATGGACACCTTATACAAGACCTAGGATGATTAGAGGTTACTAGTAGCACGGGCACGATCTGCAAGGTATATGTAAATTAATGTGTTGTCTTATACTTCCGTAGTCCTTCTATAATTAGGAGTTAAACTATAACTGTTTAATATCGGTATTATAATATTATTGTTCTGCTGCAACACTCTGATAGGCTTATTATTTGTTGGAACGGTGTTTTACTGAGTAAACAAATAATAATCGATTGACTAGTATTATTACTCATTGGTAATGACATGGATCATCGCAATCTAAACAATAGATACTCAACCGATCCAATTCCAGCCCCAATTACGCAAACCAAACTGGGTGTAAGTGATTTTCAGCCATTCGACTTAGAAAGAACAGAGTAAATTGGAACTTTTACCATAAAATCCGCTATAGTACGTTGCATTGGCAGCGAAGCTGGCAGAGCAATGCATGATGAGGTGATCGTGCGCGTGTCGGCGTGTGCCCGTCGGCGTGGCTAGCAAGCTGAAATATGTAAGTCAAAATGGTCGATCCATGCATTGTGCAGTAGAATACCCACAGAGATGGTGTCAACTGAGCAAAGCACGCGTGCATGTCGTGGGTAAGATCCGCATCCTCATCATTCCATCGGACCGGCCGGGAAAAGGAAGCCGGATGAATCCTGCAGTTTTATTGGTTCGTGATGGCCATGGCACCGTGCACGTAGAACCGAGCGAGTTATCACTTGTCACAGAACTTCTAGTTTCACTTTTTTTAGATGAAGATTTTTGTCTTGCATCCAGACGTAGACTTTATAAGAATAGTTGTGGAAGACAAACTCCGTATGTATATATGTCAGAAAGTTCTACCATTATGGCATATTTGAAGTTGTAGTTGCCAAGTTGTCTCAGCTCAGTAGTTCGATACAACAAAACAGAGTCCAAACCAGTAATATGTGTGCAACAAATAAACAGCAAATTGGATACAAACGGCGATAGCTTCTGGTTTTCAGAAGCCAAAAACCATTTCGAATGTGTTTGCTTCTTAACGCTGTTTTTTCTCCCTTTTTTATTTTTCCTTTTTTCTTTACATTATTGGTGGTTTTTATTTTTTTTTCAAATTTTTTATTTTTCTTTAATTGAATACCTGATAAAAAGTTAACATCTGCTATTGTGCTATTTCAACTAAAAGCCATGACACTTTGTGAGAGACCATGTGAAGGTGTTCCCATGTTTGTGATTAGTAATTGACTCATGTTCTGGTAAGTTTGAGTTTGGTTTGGTTGGTTCGCGCCAAGTCAGTGCATGGTGCAGTTCAGTACGGTTGGACTTGGTCGAATGCGGTCGGGTGTGCTTAGGATGGTTGTTCTTTTTCTTGATCGGTTGTTCTAGCTATTTTGTGTTTGAGTATGGTTTACTGATGCTTATGTTGGTTATGCTGTTTCGAGCGGTGCTATGTGACGGTTTGCTTGTCTGTGTGACTGCAGGACTTCGGAGCTAGGTCATGGTGAGACGTGGGAGGACCGAGACTAGACACAGGAGGTGTTGAGGTCCAGACAGTTGGAGACGCTGAAGATGATCGAGGCTGCTGAGGTGGTTGCGAGACGGGAGACGACGAACCGAATCTGGAGCTCCCGGAGGTGGACACGACGGGCAGCGGCGAGGTGGACCAGGACTAGGCTCAGGGAGGAGCTGAGGTCCAGACGGTTAGGATGCCGGGTGCGGTCGTGTGCAACGGAGTGGATCGGGACTAGACGCAGGGAGGAGTCGAGGTCTAGACGGTCAGGATGCCGGGTGCGGTTGTGCGAGCAGGAAGCTTCCAGGAAGTTACAGCAGGGGCATTTCGGTAAAATGCACGAGGCTACAAAATGGAAGCGGGTTCAGTTGAGGCTGACGGGTTGAAGACCCAGGAGTAGAGTTTTGAATGGAGTGCTTGTTTCCCTCCAAAATTTGGATGTAGGGCTTTGCCTTTGGTTTTAGTCTGGTGAGGAGAGGTGTTGGGTAGGGAAGCCCTCTTGACTTGTTTCCTTGTCAGGATAGAAGCCATGGAGTGGGTTCTAGCTGACTCTTCTTGATTTGCCACTTTGAGTGTGAGCTCCTGCCTTCATATATGTGGTGAGGAGGAGGCAGAGTGTGTGACTGTGAGCTCAGTGCTTGAGTATCCAGTGCGTGTGTTCATCTCAAGCATGTAGTGAGAGGGTTGTAGAAGAACCACTTTGTAATTGCCCATGTCTCTGAATCAATATGAAATGGACTGCGGTTGAGCTGCTCTAGCTGATTCTTTTCTCTCTGAGTTTTTGGTTTCTGACTTTGAGTCCTTTTGTCTTACTCTCTGATTTTTGGAGTTCTTGGTTCTTGATGGCAGAGGAATTGTGGATTCTAGATTCTCCTTGATTAGAGGATGGATACTAGGGATGCTTGAAACCACAAGATGCCAGAATCTCAAAAGCCTTGCAAAAATCAAAGCTTAGCCATGGATAGCAATTTCCTCTGCTTACCCATTTCCAGGGTTTGAAGGCAGGGTATGCTTGGCTTCTTGGTTTCCCAGTGAAATGAATGTTCTAAGATTTGTGTTTTCAGGTGTGAGGTCATTTCATGGTGAGATTCTCAAGTTTCATGGTATTTGGCCTCATTTTGATCTTTGCTGGGTCTGAATTTCTCAGGTTCAATTATGCAGTTTGATCTCCTTCTTGCTTCTTGTCAGCATTTACTTCCTATTAAGTTTGATTGGCTGTTTGGATGTAGTTTAGTTGATTTAACCCAAGAAGGGCCGCAAAACATTTGGCAATTTACCTGAGCTCAGCTGATTTCAGTAAATACTGTGCTGTTGAGTTGCAACTGGTCGCATTACTCTGTTATCAGGGGGCCGGTCTGACCGCTAGGGTTTCGGCTGGTCAGACCGCTCCCTGACCTGCGGTCAGACCGCATATATACCGGCGGTCAGACCGGAATGCAGCTGGCGGTCAGACCGGAATGCAGCTGGCGGTCAGACCGGTCTTGAACCGACGGTCTGACCGGCTGTGGCTAGGCGGTCTGACCGGCCCATGCATGGTGGTCTGACCGGCCCATGCATGGTGGTCTGACCGGCCTGGCCTGTTTCCGCTGAGTTGTTCTCTGCTGCCAGCTTCATTTGATCGCTTTGATTGCCAATTTCTCTCTAGATGCCAGTAAGCATGAACTCTCCTTCTTCATAGCTTCTGTAGCTATCAGAGAAGAGCTTTTGAGTGGATACTTTGGGGGCAATTTCTTTTAAAAGGCACCATTCACCCCCTCTGTTGCCATTTCCAATCCTACAATTGGTATCAGAGCCGGTTAGCTCTTTCTCGATAGATCTTAACTGGTCTGTGAGCCATAGCGACGAACAAGTATTCCACCAAGCCCCTGATCTTCGATGGGATCGACTATCCCTTCTGGAAGAGTCGGATGTAGACCTAAATTCAGGCTCAGGGCTATGCGATTTGGCGCAAGGTTAAAACTCGCTTTGTTGTTCCTGCCGATGAGAACATCAATGTGGCAAACATGTCCGATGTTTAGGCGAATGCTAAGGCAAGGAACATCATCATCCAAGGTTTGAGCAGAAACAAGTTTGATTGCATTTCTCATCTTTCGTCGTCCTTTGATATTTGGGTGACCCTCGATGCTTACCATGAGGGCACCACTCAAATTAAGACGGTACGACAGAACCAGTACAAGCGAGATTACAACAAGTTTGAAATGCTCGCTGGAAAGTCCCTGGATGAATGCTTTGTGAGGTTCCACAAGATCTTGAGCAAACTCCGAGCGGTCGGTCTCACATACCCCGACTCGGACAACGCTCGTCAAATGCTTTCGGTTTTGGATTTGCGTGTTTGGGAGATGAAAGCAACCACCATCAAGGACATGACAGATCTTTCGACTTTGACTCTTGATGTGTTATATTCACGCCTCAAGACTCACGAGATTGACATTGTCTCTCGCAAGTCGAAGTCTTAGTCGATGGCATTGGTCACTGATCCCAGTCCTGCCTCTGGATCTTCTGCTGACACTCTTTCGGGTTTCTCTCTTGCTGCTCTGTGTGAAATTGATAATGATCAACTAGAGCAGCTCCCAGAAAACTAACTAGCCCTCTTAGCCAGAAAGTTCTCATGTAATACTGTAGAAAAGGAGTGATAGGGGATTTTATTTATATGTTGAATAAAAAATTCAGATTAGAAATAAACATATTTCTATACAATAATCCATAAGTTCAAAAAATATATATCAGTTTAGATGTCGGCACCGTCCTTACAACACAACTTTGACCAATAATTTCTATTGTAATATATTTATAAACATAATAAAATTATAATATTATGAAAATTCTTTTCGAGACGAATCTTCACGTATGATTTTCATACATCCAATATGTAACATCCCAAAATTCACTTTCTTTAAAAAATTTAATTCCAAATTAATTATTTAAATTATCTAGATTTCATTTGGTTTTTATATGGATTTTATGTGCAATCCTGGAAGGAAATCTCGAAATCTTAATTCCAATTTGAAATTCCAAATTCTAATTCTAATTCAAAAAATTCAAATTCAAATATCCAAAAAATCCAAATCTCCATAAAATATCTATTCTATTTTTCTGGGTCAAACCTATTTTTCCCATCTTTTCTTTTTTTTTTCCCTTTTTCCTTTCTTTCACTCTCTTCCATCGGTACTATTCATCATCGTCTAGCTTCGATCTACTAGCCAGCAGGTGAATTGAGCTGGCGCCTCTCACTTCCTCCCCAAGCCAACTGTCTAACCGAACATTATCTCCATGTTGTGCGAAAACAAAAGTTGTTCACGCGAGAAATCCATTCCTTCTAGTTTCTTCATGATTCGTTCATCCATTTACCTTTTATCTCGTTCATTCCCAAACCGACTCAAAACTGAATCCTACGAATTTGAGTCCGTTTATATCTCTTTTGAGCCCTTATATACAACCCGATGACCTCTCTTGACCCTTTTCAATCTTCACCAAGCCCACTCAAACCCCAAAACACCGCTGTCAGTGAGAGCCATTTGTTCCCAGAATTGTTCGTCGCCCTAACTCGCGTTCCAACTACTCCGGTGAATTTCTTCGAATTCCTTTCATGTCACTTCGTGTTCCCGAGTATCTTGCACACTCATGTGAAGTTAATTTGATTTTCGTGCAATCGTTTAATAGGAATTGCATTTTCCCAAAACAAATATGCATCATCCTTCATAATCGATTTGTTGCCTCCGGTGAGCCAAAACCTTATTCTTTGCTACTATACAATCACCATCATCTACTTTACGTATTTCATACCTTGTTCCCTATTTGCATCACTGGAGCACTCTTTGTTTCCTTGGACGTCACTGTGGCTAGCCCAATTCAGCCATCCTTTGGTTGAACCGATCACACCATCATGTTCTTTGGGTCAAGTCCATGGTCATGCTCCCTAGTTCTCTTTGCATTTCTCACCGGAATGCCATCTCCCTTGTCAACCCATGCTGCCCACTGTTTTGCGCCACCAGGTGCCGCTCCATCTATGACTGGTCGGTGCCACCTCTGGCCATCCCCTCCCTAGGCTCCTGGGTTCTGTTTTGCCACTTGCTTGGTCTCCCCTATCTTCCCTTCACTCGCTCATGCCACGACAATGAACCACCTGGAGTTCTATTCGTTCTTCCCAATGCTCCTCTGTCCTATCTTCTATTGATTGCTTTGAGTAACTTACAGCTAGGCCCCACCTGCCACACACACAAACAAATCTAAAATCCAACCAAAAGAATATGCTAATGAATATTCTCTCATTTCTCCTTTTTCCAGCATTTTCCTTTCTGACCGACCTTCTGATTGCTCGTTCTCCATCATCCGAACTCTGAATCCAGTGATTCAAATTCTTAAATTCATCTAAAATCCTAATATAACTTCTACTATATATTTTTGTATTTTTATGATTTTATTTGTATTTATTTATTCATGCTTTCTCATTTTGCGTGTAGAATTTGATGTTGTCGAAACAGTTTTGACTAGCAAGAAGAAACCACAGCCACAGAAGGTAAGTTATCCTTGATCATGTTGTACCCATGTTTTATTAAAACTATTTATTGTTTAAAATTTAAATGTGTTGTGGTTACAGACCAAACAGAGGGAGAGAGTGTGGTAGTGGAGAGTTAGGTTGTGTTTGGTTTAGGGACAAGGTGGGATGGGATGGTCCTGTCTCTGGTTTTGGGATGGGATGATCCCATTTTTTTGTTTGGTTGGGGGGATAGAGTCATCCCTGTTTTTTGTTTGGTTGGAAGGATAAAGTGGGATGGAATGGTCCCATCCTTTGTTTGGATGGAAGGATGAAGGTGTGACATGTGTGGCATTTGAGTTTTTTTTAAAATTTTTTTTGAAGGCTATTGTTGATATGTTTCTACACATAAGCCTTTGAGTTATTTTTAAAATTTTTTTTAAACAAAACAGTACTTAAAAAAACAAAGAGGTGGGATGACTCTATCCCATGTGGGATGACTCTGTCTCATGAAAAAAAGAGGATTGCCTGATCCCGGATCTACAAGGAATATTCCTAGTGAGATGTCTTTGACTCTGCTTGTCTTCCATCCAAACACCTACAAAAACGGGTCCATCCCATCCCGTCCCACCTAGTCCTTGCAACCAAACACATCCTTAGGTGAGCAATGCTTAGGGTTTTCCCCATGGCCTGTATCGTGTGTGTGTGTGTGTGTGTCCACATGAGAAGTGCTTTACAATCATACCCTTACACTCAGGCACCCCATTAAGGGGTATTCACGTCATTATACATGTCCCATTTTGGGCCTTACAACCTTCTAACAAGCCGGCTGGGCTTAGGTGGGGGCCACCCCTACAACAGGAGCCTCTCATGGTGAAGGGCTTCACGGGCCGAAGCCATGCTGCCAAGCCATTTGGCCCCCTTTGTCCCTGCAGCCTGTGAACTTCTGTATTGTTTGGTGGAGCCTTATTGCCTGGAGTAGTCTTCGCCCCGCAATGAGGATACGGGACCGGACCTGCTGTCGAAGATGTTTTTGGCCTCGGAGTCGAGGGTGCCGACGAGGTCGAAGACGCCGGCGGAGTCAAAGACGCCAGCGGAGTCGATTCCGATGCCGAGACAGGCTCGGGCCGCGGACACCCCTGGGCGTGAGGTAGGCGAGGCTCCCTCGCGTAGCACCAGGAAGTCGAGTGTTGGGCGCTTCGCCCGGTGTGGCGTCGACATGGCCCGACAGCTTCTTGGTTCAGAGATTTCGTCTTAATGACGGTGAGAATCGCGCCGACCCCTGAATTGCCAAGGGTGGGCTGCTGCAACCGTACGCGCTGTCCCGATGGGAGGTACACGCGGCGGGATGCGATTGGCGCGTTGTGGGCTGCCAGTGGTCGCACGACCGCGGTCGCGCACCCCTTCCCCAGAATAGTGGGACGCGTGGCGGGATGCCACTAGGGCATCGTGCGCTGTCTGGCCGCCTGCCACTGCGTGCCCCCAGTTGTTAGCGGTTGCACTTCCCGACCGTGGGGAGCTGAACCGCTGGGCTCCCGCCGGTTGCGTTTCCGATCGTGGGGGAGATAAGGGGGCTTTATAAGGCATTACCACCGGCATGCAAACGCTCCTCTTGGCTGCTCATTTGCCGTTGCTTTACTCTCGTCTGCCTCGTTCTTTCGTACGATCTGCACTTGCTCCTACTTCTCCAGCTTGGAGGAGGATGGCTCATCGCGAAGATCCCGCCCGCCGACTCAGTGGGAGCGCCACGTCGAGCCAGCGTTGTCTGTCACTGCCGCCGGCGGAATACTCCTTGGTGCTTTGCGATCCGCCGCAAATCAACAAGCGGTGGGATGCCATGAAGAAGTCGAAAGGGCGCTGCTCTGGTGTGTTAGGGCGGAGTCGCGTTACGGAGGAGATGATCCAGGACCTTGTCCGGGAGAAGAAGCTGGAGGAGCGTGCGGGGGCTCGCCTGCTCGGCCCTAACGAGACGGAGCCACGCCCGGCGGAGACGGAGGCGATTGTCTTCGTTGCCTTTTTCGATGCCGGGCTCCGAATGCCTTCGACGCACTTCGTCGGAGAGGTCCTGCGGGCTTACAGGCTAGAGCTGGTGCAACTGACGCCAAATGCGATAGTTCGCCTGGCTATTTACGCCTAGGCGGCACAAACAGAAGGTCACTGTCCCAGCACGAGCCTGTTTGCCATTCTGCACGATGCGCGCTGCTAGCTGAAGAAAGTCGAAGGAGGAGCGCTATCGAACTTCGGCAGCGTCAACTTCGTGCTGAGGATGCATTGTGCGGGGCTCTTTCCTGCGTTGGCTATGCGAGGGAAGTGTGAGTCCAGTTGGAGGCGACGGTGGTTTTACTACCATGTGATGAGCACGAGCGGTCTGCGATGTTGGGGACAGCCGATATCGTTCAACAGCTCGCCAGATGTGAAGCCGAAGGCCGACGATGCGCAGAAGGCGCGGAGGCTTGCCGGCGTCGCCCACTGGTTCAACATGCGTGACCTCGCTGAAGAGTACACCATGTACGGGGTGGCGCCGCTTTTCAGCCAGTGGCAGTACGAGCGACGGGGCAGTACTCGGAAGGATGGCATCCAACAGTATCTTTCCTTCTAAAACCCTCCGCTCCTTGTAAGTCTTTCTGCCCTAGGCTGCATGCCTGCTCACGTAGTCGCACGACCCTTTATGAACGCCCCACTTTTTATGTGCAGTGCCCTGGCTGGAGGACGCAGAGCGTGCGGTCGTTGCGCTCCTTGGGCCATACACGGCCAAGGAGCACAAGCTGCGTGAGGCCGCGACCGCCTCGGCGAAGCAGGGGTGGATAAATCGGGTATGCGAGGTCCTGGGGATTCCCGTGCCCGAACGCGCGGTGCCAGCGGAGGTCCAGAGCCGCCGCGATGGCGACGGCCAGGTGGGGGGGCGTCCTCTCGACGCAGGGCCCGATCCGACGCTGCCGCATCCAGTCCGTCGGCCGTGTCCCCGATCGGTACCGTTGAGACGGGGGTACGATCGGCGCTGGGTCCGAACACGCCGGTTCGAGGAGGCACATTGCCCCCAGCGAGGAGGCCTTAGGCGGTGGCGAGGCGATGGGCCCCAGTGCCGACGCCCCCGAAGATGAGGCCTCGTCGTCTGCGACGACCATCGAGGACCTGCCGCCCGCGCTAGCCATTGCGGCCACTGGAGCGGCTGAGGAAGCATCACCCACACCCCCGAGAGCGAAGCGCCCCTAGATACGGTCGCCTCCGCCCTCGAAGAAGCAGTTCAACGTGGTGGGCGAGGTCACTGGGGTCCTGGAGCCCGATGAGGTGGCCGTCGAGGCTGAGGAAGAAGCCGTCGCTCCCTAGGCCGAGGAAGCCCCTGTGTCCCAGATGGAGGCTGAGCAGACACCTCCCCGCGCTTTGGTAGAGGGTGTCGAAGGTAGGCGTAATTCCTTTTCCCTCCGTGACTTCGCGAAGCTCTCTCCGATTTGCTCGCTCATTCCGTCATCGACATCAGGCGAGACAAGGTCTCCCAGACGCGGTCAAGGATCGAGCAATGGAGGTGTTCGCGAAGTCTTCGGCCTTGTTGTGCAGGGCGCGACGTGGGCGTCTGGCGTTGCCGAAGCCGCTGGCGCAGAGGGGCCGAGGCCGTCGTCTCCGATTTCATCCCTCGATTAGAGATGCTTCGCGTCCTCAACGATGTCGCGGAGTGCACCGGCGGCAGCCTAGATTGACAGGTGCTGTCAACGTGCGGTGGAGATCTTCTAGCGCTTGCACTGGGTGCCTTGGAGATAAGGGTAAGTGTCTAGGCTTGCGGCCTTCACCGCTGTCCTGTACATAACTAACCCGCAGTTTCTTTTAGTCCCTTGCTCTCAGCCAAGCCCTGGAGGAGACTCACACTCGCGAGCAGAGAGTGCTGGAGGGCTAGCTTCGCGCTGCCGATGAGGCCCACGCCGTCAAGGACGATCGTATTCGTGCGCTGGAGGCGGAAAATGCGAGGGTGATTTCCAACGCGGAGGACGCTGTGGGGGCGGCGCAACGCGCCACTGAGGAGATCCAGCACACCGCGGTAGAGGAATGCGCCACCTTTATTCAGCAGATCTCCACGCTGGAGGAGGAGAAGGCCCAGCTCGCCGCATCCCTTGCGGAGAGGAACTGGACCTTGGATGATGCGGTTGTGTCGGCGTGGAAGGCGATGGAGTCTTTGGAACGGGCCCTTCAGGATCTTTCCGTTGATGTGCTGGACATTACGCACGGCCCTGCAGATCTGGCGTAGATGCTTGAGCGAATCGAAGAAGGCTCGAGCCTCGCCCTCCGCGATGCCAGAGCCTTTGGCGATCTCTGCGGCTTCTCCAGCGCTTGCCTAGCCCTTGCCATGCTCCACCTCCGGGGGTGTGAGCACGTTAACGGGCTGGCCAACCCCCAGCTGGATCTGCCAGCTGAAGCCGGGGCGATGTCCCGCGCCATACGCGCCATTCAGCCCGCCCTCCAAAGCTTCTATATGCAGATCTGGGGCTACGTCGGGGAGGATGCGGCCAGGGTCGTACTGCGGCGAACGCTGCATCAGGAGGGGAACTTCCTCCAGTGGCTCGAGGAAGTTCCCCGGTGCAACGAAGATGGCACGGACCCATAGGTGCTACGCCGGGGTTGGGTGTGTTGTGTCATGTACGCCTAGCTGTATGGTTGCCTTGCTGCCCCCTCTTTATATGAATGAAGCAACACTTGCCCAATATCTTCTGTGGTTGCGTACTATTTTGCTCTGGGCGGGTGTGCCATGTAAAGGTCGACTCGCTCCTCTTATCGATAGGCCTAGTCGAAGTAGAAGTGCGAGCGCTCCGTCCCCTACCTTTCGAAGGGGTGGCAGCGGAGCTGGCGCCTAGTCAAAGTAGACGCTCGAGCGCTCCGTCCCCTATCCTTCGAAGCGGTAGCAGAGAAGCTGGCACCTAGTCGGCGTAGGCGCTCGGCGCCGTCCCCTACCTTTCGGAGGGGTGGCAGTGGAGCTGGCGCCTAGTCGAAGTAGACGCTTGAGCGCCCCGTCCCTACCCTTCGAAGAGGTGGCAGCGGAGTTGGCGCCTAGTCGAGGTAGACGTGCGAGCGCTCCATCCCCTACCCTTCGAAGTGGTGGCAGCGGCTCGCTGCCGTGGGGCGCGCGCGAGGGCAACGACCATGCGCTTAGCTTGTGCTCCATGGGCTGTGCGCGGGGGCAAGCCCCTGCTACGCCTTATCGGTGATCCGTGGAATGCGCGCGAAGGCAAGCCTCTGCTGCACCTTTTCGGTGCTCTGTGGAATGCGCACGGAGGCAAGCCTCTATTGCGCCTTTTCGGTGCTCTGTGGAATGCGCGCAGAGGCAAGCCTCTGCTGCGCCTTTTCGGTGCTTCGAGGAATGCACACAGAGGCAAGCCTCTGCTGCGCCCTTTCGGTGCCCCGAGGAATGCGCGCGGAGGCAAGCCTCTACTGCGCCCTTTCGGTGCCCCGAGGAATGCGCGCGGAGGCAAGCCTCTACTGCGCCTTTTCTCATATTCCATGGGGTGCATGGGACCATCAACCACGTATTATTTATACTCCGGAGAGTATGCACAGGGATAACGCCCAAGCGTGCACGGGAACATCCGCGTCTTGTTTATACTTAGTAGAGTGCGTATGGACAACATCCACGTCTTATTTATACTCCCTAGAGTGTGTGGGACCATCAATCACGTCTTATTTATACTCCAGAGAGTACACACGGGGATAACGCCCATGCATGCACAGGAACATCCGCGTCTTGTTTATACTCCATAGAGTGCGTGCGGAGGCGGACCTCGAAGCTATGTCTTATTTATACTCCGTAGAGTGTGTGCGGAGGCGGACCTCGACGCTACGTCTTATTTATACTCCGTAGAGTGCGTGCAGAGGTGTCCCCCGCACGTCTTTGTTTATACTCACACAGAGTGCGCACGCGAACGCGTGTCTTTGTTTATACTCACGGAGAGTATGCGCGCGAACGCGTGTCTTTGTTTATACTCACGGAGAGTGCGCGCGCGAACGCATGTCTTTGTTTATATACACAGAGAGTGCGCGCGCGAATGTGTGTCTTTGTTTATACTCACAAAGAGTGTGCGCGCGAACGCGTGTCTTCGTTTATACTCACGAGGAGTGCGCGTGGAGGAAAGCCTCCGCATGTTTTTGTAGGAAACAAGACGAGTTTTGCAAACGGTGAACTTTATTGAATTCCCGTTTGCGCGGGTCAGTGATTACAAAAGACGAGGTACTGACCACTAATTGCTCGAGGGCGGGAATGGCCATGACTGTCGTTGCCCTGGCGGCGAGGTGGGGCACGGTGGGAGCCTCTATGGCTGGAGCGATCCCTGTGGTAGCTCGGCGGGGTGCCTCCTGAGGCCACCGAGGATCCTTGCACTGGCATGCCCAGCCTAGGAGCCTCGTTGAGCCTCGTGGTGCGAGCCTCGGGTACCGAGCTCTATACGTCGGGCCATGTCCTGGTCGCCGTGGGCGGTGATGATGCCCTACGGGCCCGGGATCTTCATGCATAGGAAGCCGTGGTGCGGGATTGCCCTGAAGGAATTGAGAATTGGGCGCCCCAATATGGCGTTGTAAGGGTACGGGATATCGATGACGTCAAAGGTGACGTCCTCGCTCCTCACGTTGTCATCCCGGCCGAAGGAGACTTGCAGGCATATCTGGCACAGCGCCCTCAGAGGCTGACCTCTGAAGCCCTATAGCGGAATTTCCGAGGGGCCCAAGTGACTTCGGGGGATCCCCATCTGGTCGAAGGCCGCTGCGAACAAGATGTTCGCGGAACTTCCCCCATCGACGAGGACACGCTTGACGTCGCATCCTGCGATGGCGACCTGGATGACCAGGGAATCTTGGTGGGGGAACTTCACGCCCTCGGTGTCAGCAGGCGTGAAGGTAATCTCGTGTTGCGCCTAGTCTGGCAGTGCCTGTGCCGGGTATGCTGCCACGTGGTGTAGCGTCCGCGCATAGGCCTTCTGCTGTCGCGCTGAAGCGAACTCCAATGAGGAGCCCCGGAGATGACATTTATGACCCTGCGCTGGGCTCCCTCCGGGGCTTGTATCTACAGGAGGCCCTCCCGAGGTTGCTGTACGTGAGCTTGAATCTGCAGGGAGCCCTCCTGGTGCTGCATCCCTTGATCTTGGATCCGCATGGGGCCTTCCAGGGGTTGCTGGACGTGGGCCACGACCGGTGGCCGTGCCTCAGGATTTCTATCCCTAGCGACGCTCTGTCGAAGTGCCGCGATGGTGTTGCATGCACGCGTGTTGTGGTTGCCCCGACCATGTACCTCGCACCATTGGCCGTGGTACTGGTCGTCATACTCCGCGCGGGCCCTATCATCGCGACCCCGGCTGTGGCCTCGCCCCCGACCTCGGTGAGCCCTGCCGCCGCGGCCTGCGGGGGCGTTGTCCTCGGAGCCGCCCTCAATGTCAAAGACATAGCGGGCCCTCCGAGACTTCTGTTGACTGCGCTTAGGCTTGTCGCCCATGAGTCCTTGTGCTGGGCATCCTTGCGCTCGGAGGCGTCCTTCGATGGCTCCTGCTTGCGCTTGCCTTTCGAGGAGCCTTCCTTCAGCGAATTTTTGTTCCTTGCCGAGCCCTCTGCTTGGTTGGTGTCGGAGTCGTCACCCTGGTGCCGCCGCACGTCCTCTTCCGCTCTGGCGTACTCTTCCATCTTGTCGAAGAGCTTCGCCACTGTCTTGGTTGGCTTCCGCGTGTTGTATTCAGCCAGCGACCCCAGGCGAAGACATTTTATTGCTGCGTTGATGATGGTTGTTTCGTTGACATCCTTGACCTGGCAGCGAACCTTCGCGAAGTGCTTGAAATACTCCCGGAGCTTCTCCGAGGGTTTTTGCTTGACCGCGAAGAGCTAATACACGTCGACGTGCTCGACGTAGTTCCCCCTGGAAGTTGTTGTAGAGCCGGTCGCGTATCTGCTCCCATGCGTAGATGGAGTTCGGCTCGATGGTGAAAAACCAAGAAAGCGTCACTCCCTGTAACGTGAGGGGGAGCCCCTTCGCCTTCGTGGTGTCGTCTCCGCCGGTAGTTTCGATAGCGGTCTTGTACACGCGCACGAACTCCCGGGGGTCCGTGTCGCCTTTGTGCGGCTCGATGGCGCTGGGGAACTTGAAGTCCTCCGGCCATGCCGCCTGCTGCAAACCTGCAGAGAGTGGGGACTCCGGGTCCACGCGTCATAGCGGGACCCGACTAGACGTAGGGGCGTCGCGGATATCCGCCCGCTTTGGTGTGGGCTTTGGTGACTCCGAGCCTCTTGCATATATTGCACGGCCCCGCGGAGATCCGCTAGCTCCCGCTGGAATGTGCTGAGGGCCGCCAGCAGAGCATTCTCCACTGTAGGCATAGCCGGGGTGATCGGCGCCCCTGGTCGCATGGCCGGGACAGCGGCGACCATGGCCTGTGCTGCTGGGTGGCCTGCTGCGCCGGCGTGGTGGACTCCGGAGTCGATGACGAGGCCCGCGTTGCCACCGGAACCGCTTGCCGCTCCCCGCATTGTGTGTGAGGACAGCAGCCGTGCCAACGTGGGCACCGGCGCTACCGCCCCCGACCACCCGGTCGGTGCTACCGGCAATCACCGTCGTGCCCACGGTGGGATCGCCTGTCATGCGCGGGGCGGTGTTGACCGTCGTGGCAGTGGTGGTGAGGCCGGTCGTCGTGGCGATGGTGGCGGGGTCGACCGTCGTGGCAGCGGTGGCAGGGCCGGTCGTCGTGGCGATGGTGGCGGGGTCGACCGTCGTGCCGCGCACGCTGATGTTCATGGCCAGCGCACTCGTGTCGCCGTCCACGCCCGCGACTGCCGACGCGAAAGCCCTAGTGTTGACGCGAGACTCCGTCGCGCCTGCCTTCTTCTTCTTCGCCGCCGACGATGAAGCTTTCTTTGGTGCCATCCTTCTTCGGATCTTAAGGCTTGCTCCTGTCCTCCCCACGGATGGTGCCAACTGTTGTGGTTACAGACCAAACAGAGAGAGAGAGTGTGGTAGTGGAGAGTTAGGTGAGCAATGCTTAGGGTTTCCCCATGACTGTATCGTATATATATATATATATATATATATATATATATATATATATATATATATATATATATATATATATATATATCCACATGGGAGTGCTTTACAATCATACCCTTACACTCAGGCACCCCATTCAGGGTTACACATGGGGAGTGCTTTACAATCATACCCTTACACTCAGGCACCCCATTCAGGGGTATTCACGTCATTACACATGTCCTATTTTGGCCCTTACAACCTTCTAACAGGCCGGCTGGGCTTAGGTGGGGGCCATCCCTACAACAAAATACAATCTATTTCAAATAAAATTCTAACTTGTCTTAAGGTTATTAGTTAATCTGGCACTTTTATACCCTCATTTGATGTTAAAATCCCTGTACATTTATCATCTTAGGTTATCGTTGTCTCAGTATTGAGATTATATTATTGTTTGATTAATTTTGGAACAGTTGAACCCTATGGGTGGGAATAATGTTATCAAATCTTTAAACAATTGTTTTTTTATCAAGTGTTTGGCAATTGGTATTGCGATTAGTTTACAAAATAAAATAAAAGGGTGAAAAACTATTTTAGACTTAGGCGGATTATGATTAGATTAGTGCAAATTGAGCATGAGAACTTGTATTATGAATGTGTCGCCCTAATCAATTAAGGACCAATGATTGTGATTGTCCAAATGGATCACTACCATACAACCACAAGTCTAAATGAGTATGACCTAGATAATTAATTTCTAACGGTTTAGGTTAGATTCCGCCATATGGCTGAATATGGGGTGTCAGATAGCAGCATTGCCACACGGCACAAGAGAGAGTTTCTGACTTGGGTAAATAGAACCTATTCGATGGTGAAACCTTAGTGGGTGGATTTTAGTTGAGTTGCCATTGTAAAAGCCTTGTTATAATCTCCTCACCGCACACCAAAAGAAGTGTGATTATCTGGTGCCAATATGGGACAATCATGTCTTGTGGGTAAACTTGTATAATTGCTACATAGTGTAATATTATTCAAATAGCCGTGCTCACGGTCAAGAATGGACAATGTGTGCTTTCACATGGTAGATTTGTAATTTTGTTTTTAAATAAGCTTTTGGGAAGTCTAGGAGTGGCTAAAGCTCTCAGGTGTGCTCTGGTAGATAGCGCCAGCTAGGTAGATAGAATCAGATTCATTGAACCTTAGTAGTTAGAGCATTAATACTAGTGTTGGCAACTAGAACTTTCACTAGAAATTATCTAGTTTCAATTATTGCAATTAATTTGTTAAATTGATGCTTTGGGAATCTATATTGTTAATTGAAATAAATATGTTGCTTTGTGCAAAAGAACCATATTATCATTCCATTGTTAAGCCTTGTATATAATTGTATTTTTCTAAGACTTACGAAATACTCTATGTACTCACCTTGCAATCTACAAAATATCTTAGAGAAATATTTAGACACGGAAGGAAGCTATGACTACTTTGTGTGTGCCTTCGACGGAGGATTCCCAGAGTTGTAGGTTGCGCTTCCCCAGTCAATTGCATGTGATGTATTGATGGGCTATCTTCGGAGTTTATTTCTTTTACTTCTATAGTGTTTTGTAAGTCTGAGAGATCTTATAACCTCAGTTGTGATAAGTGGCCATAAGGCATGTACTTGTTATTATTTTAACATGGCATGGATTGATTATGTAATCATCACTATTCGACTCTGTGTACTAGTTTTGATCTGGGACTAGTGCGGTAATACACAGAGGGTTGGATTCAGAAATCCGGTACCGACACAATATTAATATTTAGACCTTTACAAACGGTTTCAGCACCGTAATGCACTATCAATGTAGTGGCTATTGGCATTGCTGATGTCGATTTGGATATATGTTTTAATTTTGGAACATGTCAAATCGCATCGTACAATACTAAAGTACCGATGTACTGCAATTCATATTTCACCGATGGTTCGCATGTCGTAACCCACTACAATAACCTCGTACTATGAACTTCCTATTGGTTTTTCCAATGTTTCTACATACGAATTAATTACATTCTAACATAAATATTTACTAAATTTTTTAATATGTACAAATATTAGCAGACGATTAATTTGTACGTTACGGTGATTGAATTTTCTACAACTACAATTTTGTACGCATGCAAACTTCCTAATGATGCTAATTTTCTAAAACTACATTTCCTAATTTATACACAACTACACGCTTCTACGGCTGTTAATTTTCTAAAACTACATTTTAACTCACTTTTGCGTACAAAAAATTGAACTATTTCTATCTACATCTACAATTTTCTACTAACAATAACAATCATATACAATATTTCTATCGACATCTACACCTACTGTTGCATCTTCCTCTCCTCTCCGTTTCTATGCCCTTTTAACCCCCCCTATTACCCGCTCGTTGGGCGATAGTCACCCAACCATTCGGCGATTCGAGCTCCAGTCGCCCAACGGGCGGGCGATAGCAATTATTCGCCCAACGGTCCGCGGATTGCCCTCGTGTCGTCTGGCTGTTGGGCGATTGGCTCCAGTCGCTCCTCCGTTGGGCAACTAGAGCCTATTTCTTTAAAAAATATTGCCACAGAGCTGGGTAAAGCAGATGTCGATGGGTGGATGCATTGGTGCAATCTGAAATCCTAGAGCTGAACCGAAATCAGAAGTGCGGTGGAAGGGCCGACTTCCTCAACGACCCATCTGCAACTTCGTCAATACGCAATCATCGACCATCTAGAATTATGCGCACTGCGCCTGTCAAAGTGTGGTTGGAGGACCAAGGACCATACGAAGAATATCTAGATTTTTATTATGATAGACTATTATTAAATTAGAGGATCTGATATTAAGATTTCCCAAATTTATAATTGTTTAGAAACTGGGTCAGTCTGAACGGTAAGGCTACCGGTCAAATCGGCCAGTGCTACCAGTCAGACCAGCTGGTAGTGGTTTGATTGGTCAGATGAGTTGCATCAGAAGAAAATTGGAATTTTGGGAAATTTGGTTATGGGGTGGTTTAAACTGTGTTTGGTTAGTGTATATATTGCATGATGCATGTTTAAGCTAATGTAAGTTAACTTATGAAGAACTTATGTTCGAAAACGATTTCTTGATTTTTGGATGTGCAGAGAGGTTTGGAGTCAACTATGGTCAACGGCAAAGATCGGAGATATGCTCATAGAGGAGTTGAGGTCCAGAGAGATCAAAAATATCGAGTGAGATAGCTGAGCTCAGCATGTCACAAGGAAGATGGAAAATATTGAAGTGAAGGCTCAAACGACGGGTTGCACCATGTGGTTTAGTTTGACCAACTAAGGCTTGGTCCGGTGAAACGGAAACATGGAGAAACTTATCGACGTGTGGCAAGTCAGTGGTGAGCCCACACGTAGCAAGCATGGTGATTACTTGTAAAGAAGATAAAGATCGGGCCAAGAAAGAATATTTTGGTATGTTCACTAAAATACTGAAAACCACATTGGATTAAAACCACAATGTTGGAAAAATTGTTTAGTCAAGAAAAAACTGAGAAGATCAAGTTAGATCAAATGCTAATGGCTTCATGAATTTGGACTTATGTGCTTTGAAAAACGTGCATGAGTATAGTGTGTGAGTAAAAACCTTGGTTTATGGGGGATAACGGGTTCCCCACTATGAGTTATTAGATAGCATCTATCAGGGTTAAATGTGGGTCGGTTGCCTCATCTATTTAATAGGTTGTGATGGAAACTTGCTTGTTAACCATCCAACCTTTTTTATTCTCGCCATGGGTCTAGGGTTAGGGTTTGAGAAATACGAGTGATGTGGTGTGATCTCCTATCCTCAGGTGAAGTGGCTATACAACTTTTATCCTCAAGTAGTAATACATTAACTTTGTTCATCTCTCATAGAGTTCTCTTATTTTGGTTGATTTATTCTTGATCTTCTCTATCTCTTTCTTCATCTTGTTGTATGTCAAAAACGTGTAAGTGATGGAGATAACTCAAGGAGATCAATCGCTATCCATCTAGGCATCATATCTTGCAAGTTTTTAAGTTACCCGATTTTACTTAGATTTGAACTTCTTGGGATATTTCTTGATCCAAGTGTTTTGTCTTAAATCTTTGTGAGCTCTTACTTATTGTGATATATGTGAATACATCAATAGTCATCTTATCTATCTTTCACCCATGAGCAAGTCGTATTTCGAGTTTTTGGATTCCCCCCCCCCCCCGGTTTTAGTGCAATCTTGTGTGTTCTTAAGAAAGGTATGAACTTTGACAAAAATTCTTACAATCCTGGGATAAAATAGGTTCTTGAGATCTCAAGTAAGGTGTATAAAAAATTTCATATCATTTGGATTTGTATTTTTGGAGTTGCACCAAAGTTGCATTGGCTCGAACAAACTTTTCAGTTCCAGAACAGGGGAGCGATTAGACCGCCATCCCCAGCGGTCAAACCGCCAGGAGCACAATTAGACTGGCCTGAAGGTAGCGATCAGACCACCAGGTCTATGAGTTCTTTGGCTCTCGGATTTTTGAGTTGCTTGTTTTGGTCTTGGTTGCAATTTTGATCTTCGTAGCTCAGTAGCTACTAGAGTAAAAGATCTGTAAATAGAAAATTTTTTGAAGGCACCTGTCACGCCCTCTGTTACCATACATGTCCTATAGAGAAATACAGTGCGAGCGCTTATGCAAACGAATCGAATACCGATTAACCGTTTCAAAAAGACTGTCTTGATAAGTTATTTTAAAAAGATGACAAAAAATATTCTCGTTTATTTATTCGGAAAAAAAAGCTGTTAAGTGAGAAGAAAGGATAGATTGAGAAGACGAGAATAGAATCGTTAGATCCTAATGTCGAACCTAACCGCACCCACGATGAAGGCGAGGTCGACGACCGACGACGACGACGATCAGCAGTGGCTCTAGCGAGCTAGCTAGCTACCGCTGCGTGAGCTCGCTATAGCCACTGCGTGCAGGGGCACAACGCACGGGTCCGGATCTGTCTGCTGCTGCATGCATGACCAGGGCAGTATGCATGTGAGGCGGACGTGCTGGGTGGGTGGTTTGACTCGTTGCCATCACCCGCGTGGGAACAAGGCAATTAAAGCAGACGAGAATGGAAGGAGTACCCGGCCCGGAGTAGTACGGGAAATGACCGGTTATGTCAGTGCGTAGACCAGACGTACGTACCAGCGATACATACATCTTTACTGCTACTGTCTGTAGCCTTTCATTTCATCGATCGTCCTGGGTGACACCAATTAAGTTTACCAATTATTAATATTTGCTTTCGGAGGGGTTTTTCTGCTCCATCTTTCAAAGAAATCATCAGCATGAACTAGCCATACGAGACACTCCTTCCGCTTCCGTTTCGTAATATAGGTCATATTCTTCTCTGTTTCAAGCATAAGTTCCTCATAGAAACCAGGTGTGTGGATAATGGTTTACTCAACCTTACATAGTTACATCCCTGCCAAAGGTACACTACCCAGTCCAGGGGCCTTTATTATGAAAACGAAGGGAGCACCGAACTAAACAGAGGTATCAAATCATTAGTAATATCTACACGTATCTTGGAATCTCGAGTTTTATTGTGCGACAACATAAAGTGCTTCTCGAGCCAGCTTGTTACGAGTGTGACTGTGGCCTTGTTTAGTCGAGCTTCAGTCTTAGTTTTTAGGCTCTATAAGCTAGTTTTTAGAAGAAGATGGCTCAATGATCCCAAAAATTTAGGGTGCTCGGCCCAAATTTCGGCTCCAAAATATCCCAATAATACAAGGAAGGTTTTATCCCTAAAACATCCTTCGTTTTCTGAAAATTTCCCCCTCTTCCTCGTCGAATCATGCCCAAAATCACTGTAAGATCATGTGGCTAGGTCTAGGATTTTTATGATGATGAATAATTGACAACATGACTTAGTATTGTTATTCGAGGCGAGTGCGTGTGTGCGTGGACTAATATCGGTCAAGTTGGTGAGAACTTGTGCTGGGAAAAACGTTCTTTGGTCTTTGCATGTGCAGGTTGGGCGTGGAGACGGTCATGGTCGGTGACGAGGAAGACCGGGACTAGGAGGGGAAATCTGAGGTCCAGGTGGTCGAGGATGTCACGAGGTGGTCGGGCTCACGCTGGAGCACATGGAGATCAAAGATGGATGATGCGTGGAGAAGATACAGGAGGTGCGGTCCTGGAGGCTTCGACACGCGATGAGTTGAAAAGTCGGAAGCGTGAAAACCCGTGTTAGGAAGGGTTTCGGGTCCCTTGTAATTTAGTGGGCTGAAAATCTAGTTGAATTGATAAATGGGCTGGTTGATATTTTGTATTGGGCCTTAGAGTTAGTTTAGGCTTTGGGGATGATTAGAGACTCGGATACGGCATTGCGGCAGGTTAAGAAAAGAAGCCGTGACCGAGTAGGAAAACAGCGGCGGCTGCACTATGTATAGGAGAGGAGTCGATGAAAAAATATTGTGCGCGTCGGCCGTTTTTGGGAAGCGAACAAAAAATAGAGCGCGGCGTGCTTTTGTTGAAGACTCGTTGGTGGATGATTGGTTATAGCAACTTGTGACCGACGTGATCGGTTTTGGATTGAAAAAATTATTGAGTTGGGGTTGCATGCATGCATACGTGAGGAGTTGATGGATTATTGATGTGAGATTGGCCGCAACATCTCGTCTCGTCATCACGGCGTCTTCGATCGCTGTTTTGCGCGTGAAAGAAACCACGAAGATCTCGGGAGCGCTGCATGCGATAAGTCGTGAGTGGCGACGGATGGTAAAAAATATATAATAATATAAATCTTGAAAAAAGCTTTAGCTAAACCTGCAATCATTCACCCCCTCGATTGCCGTCGACGATCCTACAAGTGGTATCGAGCCGATTGATATGGCGTCGAGAGGTATGTAAATCGTCCCCATGCTAGATGGTACTGATTTTGCTTTTGGAAATGTCGGATGCAAGCTTATATTGAGGCTCGGGGTAGTGATGTTTGGAATAAAGTTTCTACACCATATGAGGTTCTGCATTGTTATTCTTGATTTAAATAAAGCGGATGTTAATTTAAATGCTCAAGCTCGTAATTTCTTTGTTTCAAGGAATTTCTCGTAAAGAATTTGATCGTGTAGCTCATATTAATTCTGCCCATTTAATTTGGAAAACTCTTTGCGATTATCATGAAGGAACCACTAAAATCAAGAAGGTGCGTAAAAATCTTTATCAAAAAGAATATTCTGATTTTGCTATGAAACCTAGTGAATCCATTGATGATCTCTTTGCTCGGTTTGAGAAAATATTGAGTGATCTGCGGTGTTGGTGTTATTCCTGCTGATGAAGATAATGCAACTAAAATTTTGAGATCTTTAGGTTCTGAGTGGTTGATGGTTGTTACAACTATTAATCAAACTGTTGATTTAGATACTTTAACCATGGATGATCTTTATTCTAGATTGAAAACCTATGAGATGGAAGCTTTGCCATCTAAGATCAATAAATCTTCATCATTAGCACTTGTGACTGACCACATGCGAGCGGCTTGTCGAGTGCTTTGTCTTGTGTTTCTTTATCCGCCTTGTCTTCTTTTTCAGAGGAACAGTTCGAGCAGCTTCCTGAAGAGGACTTGGTATTGATTTCCTCACGAGCATACAAGGCACTCAATAATGTGAGGATTAGAAAGCGAGGTGGCGTATCAGGTCCGATCAGATGCTTTGAGTGTGGCGAGCGGGCCACATTAAGATGGATTGTCCCAAGCTCAAGGAAAGGTGGTGAAGGAAGAGAAGAATTATCGTCGTCGACCATCCAAGAACAACAACACCAAGGGTGGCAATTTCCGTCGCAAGCTTGCTGAAAAGATCATATCGGCTATTGGCGTCTTGATTTGGCGATGTGGAATATGAGAGCTGCAACGACGATGACCATGGCGATGATGATGCTAAAGGCAAAAGAAGAAAACGCAGCGACTTCACGGGCATGTGTTTCATGGCGAGCAACAACGATGATGATGGCGATAGTGATCCCGATGAGGTAAGACCTTCATATGATGAGCTTGAAGATGGTTTGATTAAACTTGCTATTGAATTAAAAAGACAAAACAGAAATTGAAAGAAAATAATTGTGTTGTTGAAAGTTTGAATTCTGAAATTAATAGACTTAGAGGTTTAATTCGATGATGAATCATGTGAGTCTTGCCAAGTTTTACATTCGAGTTAGAGGTCATTAGATCTATTAGTGCATCAAACTTGGTTCAACTTAGAGATGTAACGATAAATTTGATGAATTAAAATTGATACATGTTTCTTGTGATGAAAAATTAAAATTTGCTAATGATGAAATTAAAAAGCTCAAATCTAATTCTTCTACATGTTTAGAGTCAAGTATTTCAAATGCTCAATCTAAAGCTTGCTCTAATTGTGAATTGCTAGAAGCTAGACTTAACTCATCTCAAGAATCTATTCAACAAATGCTTTATCATGAGAACATGTCTTGCTCAAATTGTCCTAAGTTAAATATTGAAATTGATGCTTTGACTAGGCAATTGAATGATTTATTGAAAAAGAAAGATTGGCTCAATCTAGTGCTTCCAAGAATTTAACAAATGAACTGCTTAAGTGCACATCTTGTTCCTCATTGGTTAAAGAAAATGAGTATCTTAAGGACACTTTGGAGAGATTCTCTTTTGGCAAGAAAAATCTGAATATGATTCTAGACAAGTCAAAAACAAGTGTGAAAAATCGTGGTCTAGGATTTAATTTTGTTGAGCATGTCAAGAATAATCCTCCTAAGGTTGTTAAGGTTCTTGAACCTGGAAAAATTGAAGTAAAATCTGAAACAAAACAAACTGTGTTTAAATCTGCTGGCTTTGTGCAAAGTTCATCGAATAATAATGTAGGTGCTAGCTTATTATCTCAAAAGAATTTTGATTATGTTAAATTCCATTGCACCTACTGTGGAAGAGATGGGCACTTACATGAATTTTGTTTTAGACGGGCTAAGAAAGAAAAGAAGGAAAGGTTGAATGCTTTGAGACAAAAACGTGCATTGTCTTTTGCTCCTAGATCAAATGCGAAAGCTATGTTTTTAGAGAACTTTTATGATGGCTTTAAATCTACTTCACATGCTAGATTGAGATTTAATTCAAATAATACACGTTCTTTTCGGCATTCTGATCATCCACATGCACGTGATTTTGGTTCTAGTTTTGTTGCTCCAGTTCGTGTGTCTCAGTACTGGATTCCTAGATTTTATTTCACTAACCCGATCTTCGAGACCGATGTTTCCTGTGATGTAAGAACAGTTGACAAGGATGAAGAACATGAGCTCGATTGGATTCCAGTCTTATACTTTATTGCTTGATTGGAACACTTGATGATTCTTCACTTCTTTGATGGCTTGCAAAAGATTTCACTTCTTGAGAGATCATGTGGAAAAGGTGATGTTGTCTTACACCCTATTGAGTTGGATTCTCATGTTGATGATATTCTTTCAAATCCACTTGACTCACTTTATTTTGCTCTTTTGTGAAGTGGGTTGGGCGTGTTGCATCTTATGAGATTATTCTAAGGGGGAGCTTGATGTTTAAGAATTTAGAAAGCTTTGTTTATTATACTTGTTAATTAAATCAACAAATCCAAGCCATCAAATTTAAATGAGTTGTGGAGCTATCTCTATCATGTTTATTCATATACTGTGTAGCTTTGATCATGACTAGTTATAATTAATTTGCTACATTTGAATTAAAAGTATGACATGGCGGAATACTTTGACTAGATTAATTATATTCATTACTTTGTGATGTCCATCGAAAAGGATTAGCTTGATTGTGAGTCTTATTTTAACTCTTGGCTATGAGGCTCACATGTTTCATATTCCAATTTTTATGATTACTCAATTTGGCATGTTTCTAAGAAAAGAGAGTATATAAAAGAAAAAAAATTGAAAAGATGTATGCTTCAAGCATGCCATGGTGAAACAAAAAAAAAGCACAAAAGTGCGCAAAATGAAAAGAAGTATGCTTCAAGCATGCCACCATCAAAAAAAATAAATATGTTATTATGGAAAAGAAGTATGCTACAAGCATGCCACATGCCTAAAAATTGAGTGTGGAGCAATAAGTTATTACATGAGACTGCTAGCCCGTCTAGAGTTAAAATTTGCTTCACTTTTAGGTTTTGACTTTTCGTTGTGATATCTCATTGTGCTCTTTATAATTGGTCTAGTCAACATTAGGATGCTGTCATTGATATAAATCGCCTAATCATATTGAAAACTTTGTTTTGATATTGCTATATGATATATGACTTTATATGATCTAGATAGCTCCACTGAAAAATTATGGCTTGGTTAAATTATTCAATCAATTCAAAGTGACTTGGATAATCTACAAAGCTTCTAGATTTTCATTCTCATTGCTTCTTTTTAGAATAGCTCTTCTTTAAAAGTTCTTGATGATTACATTGCCAAAGGGGGAGAAATTTGGTGCGATTTGTGAGACATTAGAGAAATTTGCTAAAACTATATCTCTTGTGTTGAGGGGGAGAGATTTGAGACTTGTGGCTTCAAATGCTTTTTCAGCTTCAGTGCTTCGCTTATATCTATTTGAAGCTCATTCATCACGCTATCTTACGGTGTTGTCAATGTATTCATCAAGGGGGAGATTGTAAGATCATGTGGCTAGGTCTAGGATTTTTATGATGATGAATAATTGACAACATGACTTAGTATTGTTATTCGAGGCGAGTGCGTGTGTGCGTGGACTAATATCGGTCAAGTTGGTGAGAACTTGTGCTGGGAAAAACGTTCTTTGGTCTTTGCATGTGCAGGTTGGGCGTGGAGACGGTCATGGTCGGTGACGAGGAAGACCGGGACTAGGAGGGGAAATCTGAGGTCCAGGTGGTCGAGGATGTCACGAGGTGGTCGGGCTCACGCTGGAGCACATGGAGATCAAAGATGGATGATGCGTGGAGAAGATACAGGAGGTGCGGTCCTGGAGGCTTCGACACGCGATGAGTTGAAAAGTCGGAAGCGTGAAAACCCGTGTTAGGAAGGGTTTCGGGTCCCTTGTAATTTAGTGGGCTGAAAATCTAGTTGAATTGATAAATGGGCTGGTTGATATTTTGTATTGGGCCTTAGAGTTAGTTTAGGCTTTGGGGATGATTAGAGACTCGGATACGGCATTGCGGCAGGTTAAGAAAAGAAGCCGTGACCGAGTAGGAAAACAGCGGCGGCTGCACTATGTATAGGAGAGGAGTCGATGAAAAAATATTGTGCGCGTCGGCCGTTTTTGGGAAGCGAACAAAAAAATAGAGCGGCGGCCGTGCTTTTGTTGAAGACTCGTTGGTGGATGATTGGTTATAGCAACTTGTGACCGACGTGATCGGTTTTGGATTGAAAAAATTATTGAGTTGGGGTTGCATGCATGCATACGTGAGGAGTTGATGGATTATTGATGTGAGATTGGCCGCAACATCTCGTCTCGTCATCACGGCGTCTTCGATCGCTGTTTTGCGCGCGGAAAGAAACCACGAAGATCTCAGGAGCGCTGCATGCAGTAAGTCGTGAGTGGCGACCGGATGGTAAAAAAAATATATAATAATATAAATCTTCAGAAAAGCTTTCGCTAGGCACTGCAATCATTCACCCCCCTCTGATTGCCGTCGACGATCCTACAATCACTCACAATACCCCAAATCCTCTCCGTCACATCAACGGCGGCGACAGAAGTGGGCACTGGTGGCTCTCCTATCTGGGCGGCGAATCACAATGGAAATGTAGTTCTACTTTCTTGCCAACTTATGTTTGTTCACTGGTCGTGAGCTAGCTGGCCCAACACTGTGTCCCCACCCAACTTACTTCCAATAAAAAGCAGCACTATTCGATCTCCCCATGTACTTTGATTGAACCGAGCAAAATTGCAATTGCAATACGTGTGGGACTAATCCTAAGGCCTGTTCTTTAAGTCAAAAGCTAGCGGTTTTTAGTTTTTGCTATAGTACCTAACTTTTAAACGGAGTATTTTCTCAAGACGGGGTCTACAAATTAAACGATCTACACGTTAAAAGCCCAATATCTGTATCAGCCAAAATCGCAAGTGAGTATCTGTCTATTTGTAATCTATACCGTAAATAACCAAAATTTAAAAATTTCAGTTAAAAACTATAAACCGCAGTCGAAAAGAACACACCTTAGAACGCTCATTCAACTCCGATTGCGCCCCAAGACTATTTAAGCCAAATCCTTTGCTTCCCGAGCCTCCTCACGCCCCACCATTTCCTTCTCGCTCCTCGCTTTGGCCGCGCCAAGCTTCCTTCAGCCCCGACCCTCTCCGAGCACCCCTTCAAGTTCACCTTGCTTCCTCCCCCCCCCCCCCCCCCCTCTCTCACCGCGCCTGATTGGCTTCATTGGCCGTGCAGCTCGTCGGAGCCCCTCTTCTCCCCCAACTCTGGCGCCCGGTCGACCCGCTGATTCCAAGCGTCCCGTGCCAATTCCTTCCGTCCAAAGACCCCTCATGACCTCCTCGGCCAATCCCCGAAGCCCGCTTGGACCATCGTCGCCCCCACGTCACTGGTGTCGTGCTCCTCGCCGCCGCTTCGGTCCTCCATCGACAGCCCATCATCCTCATCCCCGAGCACCTTCGTTGCTTTGGGTATGTATCTCTTAGTCTCTAGATGCTTCCGTAGCGAGGAATTAGGCCCTCGCGTCGCGTAGTGCCGTGGTGCCATTCTCGGTGCTCTGCCGCCGGCCACCCTAGACTCCAAATCCGGCCGTGCCACCTCGCGTGGAGGTTCGTGCCGAGCCAAGGATTCCATTTGTGGCCTTGTCTCCGACCGCCGTCCTCCATCTCACCAGCGAATGGAGGAAACAACCTCCTAGTAGGCAAAGATGAAGCAAAAACAACCGAGGTCCACGTGAATACCGCCGATTGCTGCAAGGATGATTGTAGAAGTGAGTTCTTGGTGACATCTGATTCTCTGGGTTATCAGGTTAATCAGGACATTGGGTGTGTCACTCCATCTAAGCCTTTACCAATGAAGAGGAATTTGATTGAACAAAGCCCTGACTGTGTTGCAAGCAGTTCATGTTGTATTTTGCGTTCGGTCGTCATTCAGTTGCAGTAGGTGATTGTGGTGCCACTCTTTTGCAAAGTTGTGTTACAGCTTCAAACAATGATGGCTGTGCCTGGTGTGGATTTGCTATGGCCATGGTTTCTGTTGTATGCTCGATGCTTTGATTAATCACAATAGCGTATGTGCTGTTCAGCTGTTCATGCCATGTGAGTGCCTGTGCTGTGCTTTTGAGATACATAAATATTCTGTTACAGTACACAGCTGCCAAAATGCTACGCTCATCAAGTAGAGATATGACTCTTGTGATTGAGACCTTTCCGGTTGTGTTCTTGTCTATTCTCATTACAGGTTAGGCAAGATGAATTTGTGTATTCTCACTCTTAAGATTGGGTTCTTGGTTGAGAGCTTTCATTCCTGAATAGAAACACAGAAGACACGGCCTTAAGTGATAACATTCAACGCTTGGCCTCATGACAAGTACAAACAGATGGTGCACAAACTACAAACATTACATGAACTAGTACAAACAGATGGTGCACAAACTACAAACATTACATGAACTAGTACAAACAGATGGTGCACAAACTACAAACATTACACGAACTAAGTAACATTTATTATTTTAACTTCAAAGGAAACGACATGCATAACCAAATAAACCAGCGGGGGAAGCCCACACTACCATCTGCATGCTTTGTAATACGACTCCATTTGCAGTTACAGTTCTAGCCAAGGTTCCCAATAAGCTTAATTCTTTTGTGCCAATCTTGCCCAACCCACAACGGCAAGCACATATATTTTGTCATATACCTTGTCGAAGAGACGGAAATAAGCAATCCTCCATGTTTTCTTGAAGAGTAGGGAACAAAACACCGCCCAGACGCCAACAACAAATCCCGACCCAAGCCCAAGGTGAAAGAACATTGGCTCAGGGACATGTGCAGTTCTCTTGTGATCACCATCGGCATGATTCGATGCAATGCCTCCTGAGCAATTCCTTTGGAGAGGAGGCCCACAAAGGCCATTGTTGCCGCTATACATATCTGGATGTTCCGCGTAGAGGGTGTCAAGTTGTGATCCTAATGGTATTCTTCCTGATAGATTGTTGAACGACAAGTCCATGTAGCCCAAATATGAAAGATTCGACACGCTCGGTGGGATTTCTCCTGAGAGTTTGTTCCTTGAGAGGTCTAGTGATTCCAGTGATGTCATGGACCCAGTCTTGTCTGGAATGTTTCCAGTCAAGTAATTCCATGACAGATTCAGATTTTTTATCAATGCAAGAGAAGTTATTTCTTCTGGAATACCACCAGTTAAGAAATTGAATGATAAGTCAATGCTCAGCATGTCATAAAGTGAATTGTCATAATAAAGTTCTTGCCGCTTCGTGACCACAGGAGAAGCATAAGATGGTTGTAACCCCCGTTGGTCTTCGTGAACATGCTTCACTGCCATCGTCATTAAACCCGACAAATGCCAAGGTATAACACCTGATAATCTATTGCCTGCTAGATTCAAATCACAAAGATGTCCAAGATTTGTGATGTTGAATGGAATATTCCCAGAGAACGTATTGTAGCTCAGCCGTAGATATTGTAATTCCATCAAATCTCCTATCCACGTAGGCAATCTTTCAGAGAACTTATTTCTTGATAGATCTAGAAAAACTAGATTCGTGCAGCTTTGCAGAAAAGATGGGAACTTGCCTGAGAACCTATTGTTATTTAAAAACAGGCCTATTACATCTCTCGTCCCGAAACATTGAGGAAATTCTCCTTCCAAAAGGTTGTTGGCTAAAGCTAAGACCACCAAGTTTTGAGATTTGCAGATAGATACTGGAACATGGCCTGATAGAGAATTTTTTGACATGAACAAATGGGTGAGGTTCCCCGGCAATGGAGGTATTTCACCGGTTAATTGGTTTGAAGATAGATGGAAATATATCAACGACATGATTTCCATATTTGTTGGCAAGCCACCACTGATTCGATTGTGGGAGATGTCTAAAGCTGTAGCATTTGAAAATGTTGTAGAAAACCAATCCGGAAGATGATCCGTTATACCTGTGCCTGAAATATCAATGGCATCAACACCTGCCAACCATTGAAGCCAGGCAGGAAACTGAGGACCCAATTGGCAAGATGCAAATTGTGCATTTTGCAGTCTAAAGGGGGGTAACCACTCAGGAGCTACCACAATCTTCAAGTGATTATAAGACAAAACTATCTGTGTCAAGCTCTGCAAACCGGCAAAGTGTTCTTCTGTGATGACACCATTCAAGTCATTGAAGCTTAGGTCCATCCAAGTCAAATTTGTGAGCATACCAATCTCAGAGGGCACAGGTCCAGTCAGATGGTTCTCAGAGAGGTCGAGAGTGGCTAAGCTGGTTAATTGGCCAATCCCCGTCGGTAGGGTTCCGGTGATATGGTTCTCATAGAGGTAGAGAGCGACTAAGCTGGTTAATTGGCCAATCCCAGTTGGTAGGGTTCCGGTGATATTGTTTTCACTCAAATACAATACCTGCAGTTTGGTGGGCGTGCAGTGCAGCAAGCTCTCAGATAACTCTGTCATGTTCCCAAACGAGAGACCATATGCAAGGTCTAGAACTTCCAAATTGCATAGGTTCCTCAGCAAGTTTGGCGATATAATGCCCGCACCATCGTTTGATGAAAAATCAAAGACTTGGAGGGACGTCATGTCGCCCAGTGCATTTGGAAATTGACCGAACAAATGGTTGGATTCAAGGTCGAGGTACTTGAGGCTTGTCAAGTTCCAAAACCAACAAGATGCGGATGGGTGATCAAAAGAGTTGTAAGAGAGGTCGAGCTTCTCAAGTTTTGTGAGGTTTAGGTGTAGGAGCGACTGGTTTGCACTTTCAAGCGAGCAATAAGAAAGATAGAGGACTCTCAAAGAAGGAATCATGTTCACGACATGAGGCCAATTATCTACCATGCTGAGATTTACCCCGTTCAGGTTAAGATAGTGTAGCGAAGGTAGATGTGTTAACCATGATAAATCTGTTGGTTGCATACTAAATACTGCGTAGGAAAGGTCGAGATAATGTAGCTTAGAGAGGTTACCAAGCTGAGGAGGCAGCAAACCGTCGAATTGTATATGGGAGAAGTTCAGATATCTCAAGCTCTTTAGAGAGCCCAATAGATCCGGAGAACGACCGGTCGGTACCTCCAGGGAGTTCATGCTGAGATCAAGATGCTCCAGATGCTCCAAAGAAAACAGAGAAGGACTTATCTGGCCACTCAAAGAAGTTGGCCCATAATCAAAATAAGAATCAAACGCATTTCGCAGTTGAAGCTTGAGGACATGGCCGGTCCGGTTGCTGCACCGGACGCCCCTCCACCGGCAGCAGTCCTCCCCTCGCCGCCACGAGGAGAGGCGGCCCGCGGGGTCGCTGGTGATGCCTTGCTTGAACGCCAGCAGGGCGTCCCGCTCCTGCGGAATGCAGGCGGCGGTGCCGGTGCCGATGGCATGGCCGGCAAAGGTGGCGGCTGCTACGACGAGGAGGAGAAAGAGCTTGCTAGTGGGATGCATGGTGGCTAGGTGTGTGTGTGTGTGTGCGCACGAGCACCGCACGGAGAGCACCCTTAATTTATACTACTAGTAGTAGAGCTAGTTAAAGTCGTTCGTCGATGATCGTTTAAGTGGCTGCAGTGCATGCCGTGAGCCGTCTGGCCTCCGACGGAGAACGGAAATATATAAATACAAAAGGTTTAGACGAGTGAAAATTAAAAAAATCTTTCTGGCTTATAACTTTGCGAAGCATGTAAAAGGCATTGGCACGAGAAGACATAAAACTTATTTAGGGAAGCCACAATGATAGTAATATTTACGATGATATATTGTACTATTTTCCCGGTGGTGATGATTCGTGCCAAGTTTAGGATACATGCGTTAGAACTTGATTAGTATTAGCTTTCTAAGGGCCTGTTTTTTGTGCTGCGGCTTAGTGTTTTTAAATTATTTCTAAGAGAAAATACGGAGTAAAAAAAATCATATACGGTTTTAGCTGATATAAATGAAATTACTATAGTGTGTACTATAATTAAACTTGTAGACCTTAACTTGAAAAGACACTATGTTTGAAAGTTATTTGTTGTAGAAAAGCCAAAAAATAGTTTCTAGAAACTGAAAAGAAGACGACCTAATTCACTTATGTATTATAGTTGCAAATTTGGTGAAGCTAAAAAGGACAGAGTTAATTAATTATCCATGAGCCAATGTTATTTGTCATCCTGAATTTATTTTTATGAACACTTCAAGCTAGCATTGAGTGTAATTTGTAACGTAAACAAATTACGTTTAATAATCCCATCGCAATTTTATTTTATGGTAGATCGTAAGTAACCTCTGGCTAGTTTTTGAAAACTGTGGCTTTTTCAAATGCTATAAATAAAAGTCTCCCAATAACAAAAGAAAATATGTTTGATGATTTTGATGGAACATTGGTGGAATTTTGTGTAACTTGGTAGCAAGTGCCTTGGAAAGGAGCATGGACGATATGGTTTCTGGCCTTTTAAGTACTATATGTCTGTTCTTTTGAACTATGATTTATGGATTATGGCTATAATTTATAGTTTTTGATCTTAGAATGAGTATTTGTGCGAACAAACCGAAAGTCGATAAGCCGTTTCTAAAATACTATTTGATAAGCCGCCTCAAAACGATGGTGAAAAAATCATCTCATTTGCTTACTTAAGAAAATTTATAAGTCGTAAATCATAAATTAAAATAAGCTAAACATAACGAGCCACGTCTTCGGAATCTGAAGTACGACGGCCTGCCCTTGGCAAAAAGGAAGTCATGCATTGCGGAGACCGCAAAGAGAAGGCTAGTCTATATATGTCAATCTTCCACTACTTAGGTGGATGCATTGCGTCTGATGCTAAGCAAGGATTTCAGAGTACGTGTGCAACTCTGTTCACCTGAGATACCCGGCACTCCATCCGTTCATAAACACTCATTTTCTATTGCGCAGAATTTTTCTTACTAGAAATAATAGTATAGATTTATCTTTAAGGGCTTCTTCATATAGATTTTTGACTTGGGTTCTTTTAGATTATAATTTATGACTTATAGTTTAAACTTTTGGATTCTAATTGTTCGCGAGAGGTGGTACGCAGAGAAAAATAGTCGTATGCGATTTTGGTCGCAATAGCTAAACTCAGCACACTTGTTACTATAATCTTTCTATTGACCTCACCTTAAAAAATATACCATTTGAAAACTAATTACTATAGCATAACTCATAAGCTATAAGTAAAAAAGAAGAGAGCTTTTAGACTCTAGCTTATGAATAGTAACATCTAGTAGAGAAGCTTGTAGAGAGAGATACTCCTGTGTGATTTTGACCGATATAAATAAAGTCGTTACAGTGTGTACTATAATCGACTAGTTGACTCAATCTTGAAAAACACTCCGTATGAAAGTTAGGTACTGTAGTAAAGCTGTTTTTAGAAGTCAATATGAACAATGTCTAATTTTCATTCATAAGAATACTTTCCAATTATTTTTTCCAAATATATCACAATTCGAATTAGTAGTCCGAGCTTTGTCTCATAGACCGTCTCACATGTACAAAGCAACTTATATTTGTGAACGATGGAAGTAGTTCTTTACAACGAGACGATTGTAATCTATAGGCACATTCTACTACTTTATTATAGAACAGATATCATTTTAGAGTGTGTGCATTCAAATTTTAAATCCTTGGTCAATAATATATACAATGGTATTTAGATTTGCCACACGAAAATAATACTAGTAAACGTGTCGTGAAAAAGGTACTTCTAGTTCCATATCATCAAAAGTGTTGTGGCTTTTGATTGATTGCGAGAGAGATTGAGAGAGTAAGGGATACTTGTTAGGGCCAGGACACCAACCCTGATGCTACTCCTTCTACAGTAAATACTTAACCTCAATACAAGCCATAGTGGTACAAGACATCAATTAAACTACAATGCTTCTACACACTTCCCAAATTCACAAATCTCCTTTACTAGACAGTCACCCCTGTTGTCCTGGTACTAAAAGCAACATAATTTTAACTTCCAAGTCATAATCTAACAAACCATACTAGTTCTGAAATCTATATAAAATTTTTATAACTTCTTAGTTGGCCACATGCCCAGATTAAATCTTCTAATCCCCATTCTTAACTCAGAAGATAGATCAGTCATCTTCTGGATAACAGAATTAATATTTTCATATCTATTCATCTACTCATGCAGCCATGGTAAACCATAACATTTTCAGAATCTACAGAAAATTTTCTAACTCTTTATAGTTATGCAAAAAATTCAATTCTACTATCTATCAGGCTAATTTAATAATTTTCCACGACTACGCCCAGTAGCAACTGGTTCCAAATAACAGTCTTCCAAAATTCATAACATGTGTTCTACCTATCCAAAATTCATGTTCTTGGATTCTCTAGAATCCTTAGACAATAATCTACACTTTTTTATGTAGATAAAAATCCCTAATTCATCCATTTACTATTTTTGATCTATAGTTTACCACAGTTTTGCCAATTGACGTCCAGACAGCATGCATACAAAAGTCCTAACTAAAATTTAACCATTCGATTAACATGATTAAATATTTTACACAAATCTAGCAAAATTCTCTACATCAATCTAGTACATAACATTATCAAATTATGCCCATAGGCACACGAAAGAGCAATAGAAAATTATCGCAGATTAAACAGATCTACTAGTTGACCCTCCGAACGAACACATGCTACTTCTCTCTCTAATCTAGATTCTACTTTCTAATCAAATTAATAAAATAGAGCAAAAATACACAGATCGTTACCTAGATAAAATACGCCAAAAATCACAACCCCTTCCTCGTCTTTTCTTCCCTTCTCTCTCTAACCTGCTTGCCACCGCAACCATGCAGTAGCAGCCCATGCATTTACTAGTTACGAAAGCACATCAACTAGCAAAGCAAAGCAAAGCAAAGCACAGCACAGCACGTGTACAGCACCTGAAGCAGCTATGCATTTCTCTAGTCAACAGCCGCTGATAACACAGCCCAGCACGTGTACAGCATTTATCTAGTTGCATCCATGCATGCGCGCGTGCGGCCGGACGTTGGTGCGTGGCCTGCCTTTGCAAACGGAAAAGAAGTCAAGCATTGCGGAGACCACAAAGAGAAGTCTAGTCTATATGTGCGCCTTGCACGACTCAGCTGAAGTCCAGTAGAAGTCTTCCACTACTCAGCTGTATGCATTGCTTCTGATGCTAAGCAAAGGATTTCAGAGAACGTGTGCACCACTGTTCACCTGAGATACCCGGCACTCCCTCGGTTCATAAGCACTCATATTCTATTGCGCAGATTTTTTCCTTACTAGAAATAATAGTATAGATTCATCATTAAGGGCTCCTTCATATAGGCTTTTGATTTTAGCTTACGAATAATAACAGCTAGTAGATATGTTTATAGAGAGAGAGACACTCGCGTGTGATTTTGGCCGATATAAATGAAGTCGTTGTAGTGTGTACTACAATCAACTAGTAGACCCTGCCTTGAAAAAGACACTCCATTTGAAAGTTAGGCACTGTAGAAAAGTCATTTACTGCAGAAAAATAGGTTTTAGAAGTCAATATGAATATAGCCTAAATTTCTTTCACAAGAATACTTTTCAATTATTTTTTTCAAATATATTATAATTGGAATTAGTAGTCCAAGCTTTGTCTCGTAGACCGTCTCACATGTACAAAGCAACTTATACTTGTGAAAGATGGAAGTAGTACTTTACAACGAGACGATTATAATCTACGGGCACATAACTTAATTATAGAATAGGTATCATTTTAGAGTGCGTGCACTCAAACTTTAAATCCTTGATGAATAATATATACAACGGTATTTAGATTTACCACATAAAAATAGTATTAGTAAACGTGTCGTGAAAAAAAATACTTTTAGTTCCATATCATCAAAAGTGTTGAAGCTTTTGAATGATTGCGAGAGAGATTAAGGAAGTAATGGACACTTATGATTAGAGATGGCAATTAAGTGCGACTGGTATAGGTAGTGCTCGCCGTGGTGTGCAGCGACATGTGCAAGCAGGTTGTTGGCGATGGCCGATGGAATGTTGGCGCGTGGCGAGATGGCGGAGCGCAGGCGAGTGATTGCGGCAAAGCTACTGGAATGACGGCAGCACAGCGCGTGGCGAGGAGCGACAGATGGAAAACGACGACTTGCTACGGCGATGGAGGATGGCATCGACGCACGGGAAAAAACAATGTGGCTAGGGTTTTAATTCCTAGTTTTTGGGCTTATCACTCCCCATGGACCCTTTTATGATGGTATGAGATCGATCCGATCTCTACCTCCTGTACAACTCATTCTAGGAAAGAAATCCTCTATAAAATCCCAAACATCCCATCTTCCATATCTCCTTTCCTCAATTTACGAACAAGTCCTGAAAACGGTTATTCTTAGAATATTACAAAATCATGGATGCTGAGGTGATTAGAATCATAGGAATGGTGATTGGGATTACAACAATATGGATTTTAAAATCTTTGTGCTGACAGAATCAAGTCTGAATTAAAATGAAGGGTGTAGATAGATAAGGATGTATCTGTTTAGCCTGATATGAAGGCTAGGTGTGGGGTTCAACCATACACTCCAAAACGGGATGAGGCTATGCAAGGGAAGAGCTTGTCAGAGGGGTTAAGGATATGATACAGAGGGAAAGGATTTGTCTAATCCAATAAAGGTTTTGAGACCATGTTGTCTACAGGCCCGAAGATGAAGGATATGTAGAGCAATTTAATTCGATTAAACTATAAGGATACACAACCCAATTTACTCAAGCCTAAAATGAAAATGGTAAGGAATAAAACATCTACCGCTGGTCTTTCAACAACTAGCCAAGGTCCGGTAATCCCTGAAGGTTTCATATGGCCGACTTTAGGAATGGTAAAGGATTGGGCCTTCCCCGGCAATATACCCTAAACCCTAGGTCCTACTCGATGTGGCCATGATTAAACAAATAGCACCAAGAAACAAGAAGATATAATAAGAACCAAATCCTATACTACTGCAGGTCTACGTGCCCAGCCACACTCGAGATCCTGTTCTTTAGACCACCCAAACTTTGTGTTTGGACCATACTCAAAGCTTGCCTCTGACTGAACAAATTACGATTAATAATCCCAACGCAATTTTATTTTATGGTAGATCGTAACTAACCTCTGGCTAGTTTTTGAAAACTGTGGCTTTTTTTAATACTATAAATAATAGTCTCCCAATAACAAAAGAAAATATGTTTCATGATTTTGATGGACCGTTAATGGAATTTTTTGTGTAGCTTGGTAGCAAGTGCCTTTGAAAAGAGCATGGAAGACATGGTTTCCTGGCCTTTTAAGTATCATAGGTCTGTTCTTTTGGGCTACAGTTTATGAATTATGGCTACGGTTTACAGTTTTCTGGTTCTAGTACGAGTGCTCGTGCGAACGAACCAGAAGCCGATAAACCGTTTTTAAAAGACTATCCTAATAAACCGTTTTAAAATGACGATGGAGAAATCGTTCCATTTATTTGTTTGTGAGAATTCATAAGTGATAAATTATAAACTGAAATAAAGTAAGATAACCAGCTACGTAGCTTCGGAATCTTGGGCACGGCGGCCTGCCTTTGCAAACGGAAAAGAAGTCAAGCATTGCGGAGACCTTGTCTATATATATATGTCTTCCACTACTCAGCTGAAGTCTAGTAAAAGTCTTCCACTACTCAGCTGGATGCATTGCTTCTGATGCTAAGCAAAGGATTTCAGAGTACGTGTGCAGCTCTGTTCATCACCTTGAGATACCCGGCACTCCCTCGGTTCGTAAGCACTCATTTTCTTTTGCGCATAATTTTTCTTACTAGAAATAATAGTATAGATTCATCATTAAGGGCTCCTTTATATAGGTTTTTGGCTTTGGTTTATGAATAATAATAGCTAGTAGAGAAGCTTGTAGGGCGAGACAACCACATGTGATTTTAGCCGATATAAATGATGTCGTTGTAGTGTGTATTACAATCGACTAGTAGACCATGCCTTAAAAAAGACACTCTATTTAAAAGATAGATACTGTAGAATTGTCATTTACTGTAAAAAAAAATAGGTTTTAGAAGTTAATATGTATATGGCATAAATTTGTTTCACAAGAATACATTTCAATTATTTTTTCCAAATATATTATAATTGAAATTAGTAGTCCAAGCATTGTCTCGTAGACCGTCTCACATGTACAAAGCAACTTATATTGTGAACGATGGAAGTATTACTTTACAACAAGACGATTATAATCTATAGGCACATACTACATCGATCTTTATTATAGAATAGATATAATTTTAGAGTGTGTGCACTCAAACTTTAAATCCTTGCTCAACAATATATACAATGGTATTTAGATTTACCACATAAAACTAGTATTTGTAAACGTGTCGTGAAAAAAGTACTTCCAGTTCCATATCATCAAAAGTGTTGGGGCTTTTGGATGATTGCAAGAGAGATTGAGAGAGTAATGGACACTTGTGACAACCCGTTTTTTTTACCAAGGGGTAAAAACATTAGTCAATAGATTATTATTTGTTTGCCCGGTAAAACACCACTTTAATGAATAATAAGCTCAACAGAGTGCTACAACAAAAACAATAATTAGATATAGATCACAACGTTACATGAGTATAGCCATGGAGAGCTAAAGTTTAATGCAAAGTTACGAGGGCTCGAATAGTACAATACTGAAATTAAACAGTTCTAGTTCAAATTCTAATTATACAAGAGTACTAAATAAAAAGACAATACACTAATTTTACTGACACCCTAGAGGTTGTGCCTGTGTTGATAGAAACTCTCTAGTCACTTTAGGTCTCGTACATGGGCTCCCCGTTATACGGGTGGTGCTCAATACCATCTCTCTCCCCATCAGAATTGAACTTCTCCTGGTAGGCCTAATTCACACCAAGTGAAATTTTGAGGTAGGTTGCCTCTAAACAAGAAAAATAATATCAAGGTTGAGTATAGAGTACTCAGCAAGTTTATTTAACAACAATGCACTGAATGCTCATAATCTAACATTTCCTAAACTATCCAATTTTATCCTCATTCTCATTTTCATCCTCATGTTCATGCTCATTCTCAATCTCATTTAGAAAATAAATGTTTTTAGGTTGAGAAAGAATTTCATATTATTAATTTAGAAATCTACTGAGCACTTGTATAAAACGATAAAAACTTCCCATAGCCTCTAGTCTAGGAGATAGGCATGAATTCATGATTTACATAGCATTGTGTGAGCTTGTATCACTTTACCCATGGCCACTCTAATTTTTGTAGCGAGTGGATTTTTGCATTTCCTTAGATGCGATGATCAAATCAGAGAACAAAACTTTCAACTCTATCTCAGTATATTATATGTCTACTCGACTTACTTATAATTGTGGGCCCTAGGCAGTTTACTACCATCTCTAGGCACCCTCGCAATTGTAAGACAATCGTTGGTCGGGCTAGGCATCACCTTTACCTGATACTTCACATCACTAAATGTACGTGCCAGGCGTATCCTTTATGGCCAAAAGTCCAATTGAGACATTGCCTGCTTCCTTTTGAGATAAATGTAGTTACCCATTTGTGGAGTGTATAATAACTTTAAGAGAGTTACAGATTCTGTCCGCCTTCTGATGGAACAATGGTTGATATGATTTATACGGTTTATTACACAAGTGAAATTTGTTTGTCCTTATATAATGCCCTACTTAGAGGAACCAAACCTGCCCTCTTTTTTAAGGCAGTGATCCTCCACCCACCTTTTATTTATCGGTACGATATTGGCTTGACCAACAAATTAACTACCCTTTTCTCTTTCATTTTTTAACATAATATTTATCTGATTTAAATATGGTTTTAATTTTTCTGCAGGGCAATAATAATTTAACCAGAAATTACTTTTTTTACTGAAAATAATTTGATCATATGCTCAAAGGAATTTGGGTCTCGGGGTCACTTAGATAAAATCTTCCGGTTGTATTGGATCGTTTCCTGCAACTATTACACATGCGATGATTTAATTTACAAGTACAAAAGAAATTTAAATACTTAAAGGAATAATTAAATAAATCATACTTGCACCTCCATGCTATTCTTGGAATTAATTTGACTGATTTCATATTTTTACAACTTAGGTACTATTTTAAATCACCACGCACAATAATTGTCGCATGAAATTTTAATCTTCTGATGACTATTAATTGATTCTAATAATCATGAATAGTTATTTTTGGTTTTCTGCAGTTTAAATGTGACTAACCAAAATTATCCGGTATTTAAATATGCAATAGAGTGATCTAGACGATGGTGCATGAATTTAATCCTTACGCGCACAAGTTTTAATCTTCTGACGGCACATAATTTATCCTAATAATCCGAAACAAATAATAGTTGGTTCCTACAATTTAATAGCAACTAATAAAATTAACAGGAACAAAACGATCAATACAACAACATATGAATTTAATTGTTCGCGTTTAACCTCTCTCTTCCTTTTCCACACTATCTACCTTCTTTTGTTCTTTTCCTCACCGGTTGAATGTCTTGGGCACTCATTCCCCGGGCTCCCTCGTCTTCCTCTCCTCTCTTCTCTGGTTCTCTTCTCTGCCCTCGGGCTCCCATGACACCAGCGCCTCCTAGCGTCACCCAGGATTAAACAATTCATCTGAAACCGAATGAAATTTTGGTAATTTCATTTATTTCGTTACCCAATGAAAGCAGGAATATTCGGTGAAATTTTGACTGAATTTATCTTTGTTTGAAATTAGTCCAAAATTTGTCTAAATTTGATTAAATTCGAATGAAGTTTGAAATTTTCGTCTGAAATTATGAATGAAATTCTGAAATTTCGTTCCATTCGGTTGTTTCGCTGGCTTCTAAAATTTTTTTAACGGCGAAAGGTTTTTCCCTAGCGTCACCTCCGACCTCACTGGCCGCTTGGCCCCTGGCTCTTGTGCTACTCTCCGTATGCACCCTCCTCTCCTACTTGTGCTCAGCGCCACTGCTGCCTGCTGACCATGGCCACCCAAGCTCCTCCCTGCACCGCTCTGGCCTAGCCTCGACCACTGGATCCGCATGCTGTGGCTGACAAACGGCTCCATCTTCAATTGGATTCACTACCACCCTTTTTTTCCTCTTCTGTTAATTGAATTTCTTGGCTTGGGCATGATTCATTTTCTGATTTGATTTGGTTTTTGGCTCAAGATTGGCGAGGGTGATGGTGGTGGGCTATCTTGGCTAGCTGCGGTGGGGCTCAAGGCCTCCTGCATGCCGGGAAGTGCGATGCATATTGGGCTTGAGTAGCTATGCTGACGGTGGTGCAGCGTTGTTGCTGGGTCTCACCTAGGGTATACTTCCCCTCCTCTATTTCCCCCTTCCTCTGTCCCCCTCCTTTGCTCTGTGATGGTTTAGTTCATGCTAGGGTTGGATGGTTCATTTGTGCATGGTGGTTCACATGGTGTGGTCCTGTGAAAATGGCAGTAAAAATGGAAACAGGGGGTGTGGGCTACCGTGTCGGTGGATTGTTGGCTTGATTCGCGAAAGAAATGAGAAGTCGATTTTTTTTTGACTTGGTTGCATTGATGGTGGCTTAGGGGGGTTGCTCCTTTTCCTCTTGGCGCTCACGAGTTGGTGAGATTGTTCCCCTTGTTCTTGCTCCTCCTCTTAGTGTTGGTTGGATTCTCCTGGTAGAGCTACCTTGCCCCTCTGTGCTTCGGTTGGTTGGTGGATTTGGGGATGGAAATGGATCTGCTGGGGGACGAAAATGGGGAATGGAGTGGCTTGCTTGCTGGTTCTGATGGCTTTCGATGAAATGTTGTCTCCATTTCCCCTTCAGCCTTACCTTCTCCCTGTGGGTTCCTGTGCTCTCCTGTGGTAGGAGTGACTTTACTGTGCACAGAGAGTTGGATTTGGATATTTTTGATGGGTTGGCTGCAAAATGGAACATCAGAATGGATTCAGGTTGGATTTTAATATTGGATGATGAAACCTATGCTTGCGAGAGGTGCCAACTGATCTCAGATGGTCTGATATCCTGATTAGCAAATTGCCTACATGGATATCTAACTAGGGTTATGATGGCAACTGCTTTTAATTCCTTTCTTTTGTTTGATTTTTGTTGGTGTTTTCATATTTACTTACTCACAATTAATACCACGATTTGTGTGTAGTAAAGCCAGTGAATCAGAATTAATATATGGGATGAGCTCAGTGTAAATTAAACCCTGTAATTCCTAATTAATTACAATTGTGATGTAATTCTTTAATTTTTGGGATGGTCTTTTGGGTTGACACCGAGAATTGTAAATTTGATGTAATTTGTACTGTCATTGTTAATGTAATGAGAGTTGTAATATTTTTATTTGATTTGAGGCGAAATTTTAATTGTTGCTCGACGGATGTAACTCGTTCGTTATAAAAGGACTATAGTTAATTTAACTATTGTAGGATGGACTATAATTATTTGAGTTGAACGCTTTTAATTGCATGACATTAAATTTTATTCCTCAAACAAGTGTATACAGATTGTTTTGGTTCTCTTCATTGAAATTGTGAAAGCATCATATTTATTTACCGTTCGAAGGTATCAATTTGACTAGATTCCCAAAAAAATTAAATTATCACACATTTTAATCATTGGTTTTTTAATTAACTCTGCTTAGCTTCGTAACTCATTGCTTAAGGATAATAAAAAATGTGGGGCGTTACAACACTTGCATTGCGAAAATACCCTAAGTCAGGTATTGGTATGTGGTTTTGAGTTCAGTGGAGATTAGCTCAATGAAATTCAAGAAGTGGACACTTCCCTCTATTTGTAATATATGTCACCTAGAATACATGCAATAAACTTTCCCAAAAAATTTAAAAACTAGAGTGCATTCTATATTAATATATAATGATGCAAATGGGTTTTACAAAAATATTCCTTTCCTAATGCCAGGTCAAAACCATTTTCGTTTGGGAAATTTTATTTTATAAATTAATGGTTAACATGGTGCTCTAGAGATTATGCCAAAGGTTCCTGAAATCATATATTCATGAATTTGGAGAAGTGCACCAGAATAAATAACAATATTTCTACAAATCAATCCAAGCAAATCTGTAACACCCTGACCTAACAAAAGCCTAGAATGTCACCCATGGAAAACATTCTCGGGGAAATTTTTTTCACCCCCTACCGATAAAACCGAAATTCAGAAATTTGGAAAAAAATTTAAATTTTTGTTCAAAAATTTTAAATTCAAATATGAATTTTAAGGGGAAATGAAAAAAATAATGCTAGTTTTGGGGTTTGAACTCACGACCTCATGCTCATCCAACACCATCCCGTACAACTAGGCTAGCTAAGTCTTTCTTACCTAGTGTTAGTTATAAAACCTATTTAAACCTAAATTTTTGGACAAAATTTACAAAGTTTTTGCCCCCCACCAAGAACACCAAAATTTCATGAGTTTCGTGAATTTTGGAGCGAAATTGTAATCCTTGATGTTACCCAAAACTACAGTTACTACAATTTTAAACATTAATCAAACATTACCGGCAACCAAGCTTCAAGAAAAATGAAACAACATAATCAAAAACATAAATTTTAGCAATAGCGAAACCAATAAATTAATCTTAATATGAACCAATTAATCACTAAGATGTCTACTTAAAACAACAATAAACCAAAGGTGAATCCAAGACTCAGCAAGTACACAATAAAATAATAAATGAGGCAACAACTTAATTAACATTTCATGTCCATTCAACATTAGCTCACTTTCACATATCTATTCTCATCAATTTCCCTTCTCATGTCTTAACATCTTATCTCTCTTTTTCATTATTGCAATGCAATGCTCGTGCACATGCCTCAACTCATCTTTTGCCTATACCGATATAGCGGAGTGTATCACACGTCGGTGTTCACTCAAACTCGTACTCAATTGCGCGGGGACCAATTGCCCGTCCTTTTTCATATGGGGACCTCATTGCCCACATTTTACAAATGGGAACCTCATCCCATTCTCATGGGTCTCATCTTTCCATCACCTTCGACCACGTGCTCGCCTTCGACCACGTACAGAATTTCGACCACATACAGAATTTCGACCACATACAGAATTCTGACCACATTCAGCCACCCGATCATGGCTGTTCAAGCACTGACCACGATGTTTGACCACCGACCACGTTATAATTTTTGACCCCTCCGACCATACACAAATTACTGTATCTTTCGACCATGTTCAAATTATTGTAGCTTCTGACCGCCACCATAACTATTTGACCACTCTATAGTTTCCAACCCCTAGAGTTTTTCGACCACTCTATAGAGCTTCCGACCACTCTATAAAGCTTCTGACCACTCTTGTTTCTAACTACTCTTGCCTTCTGACCACTGCAGAGCATCCAACCGTTGCGGATCTTCCGACCATGTATAACTTTTGACCACGGTGAAATTTTTTATTTTTTGTTCCTTTATATTCAAATTTCTAGAAGCCCGTTCTTCTTTATCCTAACTCCGATTGAGCCCATTCAAATCCTAAAATTCATTAAAAATTCCAATCTATTCATTTCTACCCTTCTTTTAATATTTGGAGTTTAATTGAATTTATTTGGATTTAGTTGTTTAGCACATAATTAGAAATTGGAGTCTTAAAGAATCAATAGATAAAACAAGACCAAGATTCAGATGAAGATGAAGACCAAGATCTCAAGACCACTGTAAACCACGCATGGTGAGTAAATACTTTGATCATGTTAAATCTACATTTTCTGCAGATTATTTCTATTTTAAATTATCAAATTGCATGCTGTTATTTCATATACAAATCTATATTTGTTATAAGAATTCTAAATACATGCCTATTATTTAACTTGTTAGTGTTACACTCTTTTGGAACTTTGAGTATTTGAGCCTTGTCACCCTAGCAAAATTATAATGGTAAAACTTTCAAAAATAAGTCTATAATTATACACCATGCTTAGTACTGCTTAAATACTCGGGGGCACCAAAATGACCCAAGCATCACTTTCAATCATGAGAAACTAATTTGGGAAGTCATGGATGGAAATGACTGGTATATTTTGACATGATTATTTTATGCTCCCAAAAACCCTCAACCTGCTTAAATATCTGGGCGGATGGTATGGGGAGACTGGTGCAGTGGTGCACGAGAGTGTGGTTAGTGTTAGAATCGCCCAGATAACTCTAAGGACTAAATCTTGTCATGATCTTATATGTAAGACAAGTACAATCACAAGTCTGTAAAGTACAACTTGGCTTAGTAAATTCACTGGACCCTGAAAGACATTTCATCGGTTGGGGAGAGGGGTAGTGCAAGTGGTTGTTTGTGTGACGGCTTGAATGGGACACTCGTTGAGGGTGAAGTTTGCCGCGGCGAGCTAGTCGGTATGGGTACTCAGGCTGGGCTAGTCACTGGGGGTAGAACATCCTACACAACTTATGGGACTTGCCGCAAGTGGGAGAAGCCCATATGGATGAGATGATGGAAGGGGCGAGGTATTTTGAAAAGTTACTGAGATGGTCTACTCAACCGCATGACTAAGGAATCGTGTGGAGCAACAAGCGGATTGTCTCTTATGGATAAAGTGTACAAACTCTATAGAGTGAAAACTATTCGAATAGTCGTGCCCACGGTTACGGGCAGATATGGGAACTTAACCACATATAATTTTATTTCAAAAACTTAGTCGGTGGAATTGGAAAAGTGGAGGGCAGTGAAAAGCCTGATTTGTGTTGCCCTGGGTGTCGCCCCAGTGATAAGGTATGCGGTTATAACACCGAAAGGTTAGCATATGGTGCAAGAGCCGTGCAATGGTGGATGGAATCTGTGCTACTATTATTACTGCATTCTTTTTACGCAATATTTTGTTTTAGTTCAAACTGTTAGGTCTTAGGAAATTTCTCTACATCATATTTTAAAAGCAATTTATGATAAATAAAACAACTCGACCCTTCCCTTAATAAGCCATGCATGTTATCTGTTTGCATCTTGCATATCGGCTTGCGTAGCACGGTGGTTTGTGCTCACCCTCGCTCACTCAATTAATCCAAAAGCAGGAGTCAGATTGCTACGCTTCAGGAATACACCTGGTTATGATGGTGAAGAAGATGAAGAGGTCAAGAACTAGGTCGCGAACCCCAGTTGGCTGCCTGTGGGCACGTCCTGAGTGTCCCACCTATTTGTTTCATTTCTGCTGTTGCATTTTGATGATTTCGGCTTGACCGGCCCATGTGTAAGCCTATTATTATATTTACGCTTCCGCAAGATATGTACTTTGATGTTCAGTTATATATCTGTGAGTACTATTTGCTGATCTATGGAATAGTGCGATGGAATCACCAAGGATTCTGGATGGTAAAATTTGGGTTCGACAGGGCTTGTATTAGAGCATATCGACTGTAGGTCGTGACCTTAGTTAGCTTGGCCGTTAGTTTCACGACTAGAATTATTTTTTCAAAATCTATTTCCAAAAATATAAGTAGTATTGCTCATTCTCATCTCTCTTAGATGATTCTCGCTCATCTATATGCTGCCATGGCCATTGTCTTGTTCTAAAGCTCTCTTATTCCGAATTCAAAATGATAAAAATCCAGGACTCTTCTTTTAAACTCTCTTTGCAAACCTACTTTAGGTCAAAATCACAATGCTTAAATTGGAAACTCATTTTCAAAAAAAAATGTTTTATCCCTAGAGGATCGATTATCAAATTGTTTACAAAATTCATTTTCGAAGTCATTTCAATAAACCTGATCTTTCGAGGAAACTTTCATAAATTTAACTACCTACCAAAAATTTATACCAAAATTCACTTTGGTTTCTCAAATAGTCAAAGCAAAGTTATTTCTCGAAAACTTTTCCCCAAAAACGACCTTAGTTTTTCAAAATATACGCCTGAGGGTTAACTTTTGAAAAAAAAGAGGTGTTACTTCTGAAAAAGTTATGTTGGTAAAAACAAATTCCGCATGCTTAGTTTTATTACCCATGGTTAGAAAAGTACTTCTTTTCTTGCAAAAAAAAAAAAGAATGGATAAGAATAAATAGAGCCGTAAGTAAAGAAGATAGATATTTGTGGTGAATAAACAAGAATGTGGGTGGATTCATATTGATCCTAGAAGGAAACGATAGTGTGAGTTTTGAAAAAATAAATTGGTGGAGCTTAAAGAATTAGTTTGACTAGATAGATGAATTAATTGATTCTTGGAGAAATAGGAAGTGTGAAAATAATTATTGGATTACAACATTAATAAATAGTACTAGTCCCGGTGGATGTTTACAATGGTAGAATAATAGAATATGGTTGATTACAAGTTGGATTAATTAAACTGTTGAGAATTCGAGAGGTGATAATTACTGTTGAATTATAAACTTGATTAATAACATTATTCCCGATGGACGTTTGTAATAATAAATTAGTTTGGAGGTAGATAATGAAGAGCAAGATTGATTACATGATAAATAGACTATGAATATGTATAAATGGAGGAAAAGATTGGATTATTACGAGGTCATGATACTGATATCAGTGGATCTAAAATATAGAATACTAGATTTTCATTAGATTGTAGGGTTGACAAGTTAACAAATATTGGATCTGAGATTGGGATTATACATTCATAGTGACATTTGATATTTGATTCACAAATTTATGGTGGAAGTTAAGATTTATATAAGAATTAGATAACCATGACTGGATTAATGAAATTGTGGATGATACAATAGAAAGTATATGATCGATGGATGAAATAAATAATCACACTCGCTATTGGAATTTTAGACATCAATAATACCATGACTAAGTAATGAATGAAGATAGCCTATGTATAAATAGCAAGAAGAATAGGTTAAAATAGCACGACCATTGGATTTTAAGACTACGTATAGAGCAATTATGTGAGTAAATTAGTCCGTAATTGATATTTGAAGATTGATAGATGTTAGAATACCCTTCCAAAATGAAATTCCTTTTTTTTTCCAAAAACAGATATTCCAAAATTTAGTATCTTAAAACCACCATTGGAAAAACATTTTTGCCACAAAACCCCATTTGCCAAAAATGATAATAAAAGAGATAGAATTGATATTGATCAAATTTCTGCTGAATGACTCTCCTCTTCTTTCTATTGAGTTCAAAAGGAAATTAATTCTCTGATTTTCTTACCTTTACTCTAAAAGTTTAAGGTTAGAAACGTCGAAGATGTTCATAGAGATAAGATGGTCTCGTTTTAAACAGACTACATATGATGTGCCCTCTTATGTGTGCTTCCCCAATGGATGTTGTACTATCGCAAGATTTTACTTGGACACTGTACACTGCCTTCTTGCCCTTGGGTGTTATATTTCGTAGTCACAAGAAAAGATTGTTTCAAAAAACTTGTGTGATTTGTTTGCCACTCCAGCTTCCTAGGTGTGCTCTTTTAAAATAAGAATAGGTGTAGATTACTTTATCCCCACAACTCAATCCTTATCTCCTGCTATTCCCCCTCACCCTTTTGCTGAAAACTTAGTTAGATCGACAGAAGCAAAATGAAGGCTAACCAAAATCAAGGCAATCAAGAAGAAGTGAAGACTTCGCAACCTGTAAATTCTTATATCTTCTATAGGTCCCACCCAACTCATGGAACTTCCTTAATAAATATGAAATAATAAAGAAATCACCAACTCATGGAACTTCCTTAATAAATATGAAATAATAAAGAAGCCATTAAATTAAGTTTCAAGCCATAGTATATATCAGTCAGCTATGGCTAACCGCCTTTGAATCCAGAGCAAAATATTCCCATGAATATTCATTCGTCTCATCCTTCTTTTATATCAACTTAAGCAGATTTTCTCCCTGCCATTCCCTTTTGCTCAACTTCGTTGACTCCATCTATATTCCGAAATCACTCAACCTTACCTCAGATCACCCACTTAATCACAATAAAACTTAATTTAGTTCATTTGGATTTATTTAGACTTTTGAGTTATTTGGATTTATTTGGATTAGTTGTTTATCGCACAATTAGAATTTGGAGTCTCGAAGAACCAACAGGTCGAGCGAGATCAAGATCCAGATAAAGATGAAGACCAAGACACTACCACACATGGCGTCATCACAGACAGTTTGTAACCCTCATCAGAGACAGCTTCTGAACAATCTGATTTATTGCGTCAGTGATAATAATAGGTGGTTATCATAGACGACTCTCAAACCTTCTATGATAAGTAACAACATAGACGGTTTTTAAAAATAACCATCTGTAATATCCGACATGTCACAGACGGGTAATACAAGAAACAGTCTATGATGGTCTACGTATCACAAATGGTTTTATGTTAGAAACTGTCTGTGATAGTTCTTTGTATAGCTAAAAAGTTTTCTGTTTTTCAGCTAGCGTCCGGAAATGCTAGCCATGCCTTCCAAAACCAGCAAGCAAATTACAGATAAATGACAGATAAGTAAATTATAACTCAAAGTGAATTACAACTCAAAGTAAATTACAACTCAAAATCATTTACAAAAGAATGTTCATGTATTGTCGCCAAAGTTACAATTGAATCATAACTCAAAGTGAATTATAATTGAATGAATTATAATTGAATTAAATGTTTGAACATGTATTAATCGATGTCACCAGAGTGAAACTATCCTCTTGAGTCAATGACATCCATCATCAAGAAGGTAGAGAGTTGTCCTCGAATATCCGAGAATTCGTTCAGATCAAATGTACTTGATTTTATTATCATGCCCTATGCTAGGAGTAAAGTAGTAAGCATATATTTTTAAATTGATAATTAGGAAATAATTATTGCGATATTGACAAACCTCTGGATCATTTGTCTTAGCACTTATGATTTCTTGCATATGACAGCAAATGTAGAATGCACATATATTGCCTTGTAGCTGTTAGTGGTACTGTAAATATATAATTATATACATTAGAATAGTTAGTTCAAGAGACATTATTATGAAGTGTGATATAGGATTATTGTGTTGTAGCGAGTATCAAAAATCATGTCCTGTGTTGCAGTGTGGTAGGCGTTGAATGACTTACGTGATTCCAAAAAGTTATCCTCAACCATTGCAAATGAAGGGAAAACTACAATAGAGTTATCTATGAAAGAAATGAGCATACTGGTCGAGTGTTTGTTATACAATGGTGAAGTCGTGGTCATTCTTGAATAGAGAATCATGGTATATTACCTTGTTCCACTTTGATATAATGACTACAAGGATCCAGTGCCACCTACTCATGTATTTTACTATAGTCATTAAACCTAAGTTCATGTTGTATATAAAGTACAAATGAAATTTATATAGCAACTAGTGAAGCACTTACTGCTGTTTGTAGTGCACAAATATGTAGTCCTTGTTGCCTTGAGCAAGTAGTCCCGTTGTTATGTAATTCTCGACATAGGATGCGTCTTGAGTGATGCATTACTAAGAGATCAACTATGGGTTAAGGAAACCCACCGGTTCTCATGATTGTCGAGCTTCTTGCATCATGTATCTATACATAAGTAATGAGTTATGATATTTATCGGTACTACATGAATGTAGAACTTGTTGTATATAATTACAGTGTCCAACATCATAGAAGTGAGGCTCCGAGGGCATCGAGGTTGAATAGTTCGAGTAAGTCATCGAAGCCCACGATGAAGAAGCATGGGTCATATAGGAAATGTCTCTCCATGTATCTAACAGTGAATCTAGTTGGCTGGTTTGTCCTCTGCTTGTTGGTCCTCTGTACGCAATCTATTCCAAGTAGGTAATAGTGTGTCAGGGGCCAATGGCATTCTGAGGGAGAATTTTCAAAGTTCGCGAGGCATCTTAATCTTCTTTTATTTGGCCTTAGCGCCTCACCTGTGATACGCTTTCTGGGAGATGACTTGGCACGCTTTTCTTGTTTCTACGATGTCGTGTCCATGGGAGCCGATATAGCGACCTTCTTAAGCAGAGGTTAAGGTGGAGTCATCGAGGGTTCTGTTAGAGCGGCATGGTCGTGTGGAGATCATGGCACTGCAGGGTTGAAGGTGATATCCCACTTGGGCCACTGGACAAAAGTGTGCATGACATCCCCTAGTGTTATAACGTCTTCATTCGGGGGCTTCTCCAATAGGACAGCCATGAAATGGACATGTACCATGTCCACCTTGACGTTGGCATAACCCTATGCCAACTGGGCATCAGCACTATCCCTTCTTGGCATGGAAACGCCATCCCCTGCCTAGCCTCAATAGGAATGGACCCAAGTAGCCTCACATGGAGCTTGCAGGTGTGGGCTCCTACAAAACGATACACAATTAGCTAAAGCATACTACAAGTCTATCTTTGGAGTATTCCAGAGATATACATTATCTAAATTTCATCGATTGAAAGACTAGTGTCGCTTTGGTTAGATTTGTGTGTGGATACGTAGCTACTCCAATGGTGATGTAGACTAGTTTCCACAATAACAAGGTTGGCATGCGACTGGCTGAGCACTTGCTCTGGCCTTTCCTGCAAACATGCTGGCTTCCCCAAAAATTATGCATGAATCTTCTCTTTTATGCTCTCCTCGTTCTCGATCTTCGATCTCTTTCGACTCCTATATGAGTTAGAGTCGCCTGGAAATCTCTGCCTCCAGGGAATGTAAACCCAAGGCCTCATGTGTGATCTAGGTGCTCCTTGTTTCTCAAGGCCATGGATAATATGTCCCTCTCCATGATGGCCTAGAAATTGCCTTGGGAGGATTTCGCAGTCAACGTTTCCTACAAAAGGCCAGCATGTTATTTCAGTTCCTATGAAGTTATGGATATATTACTACCTAGATAGTTTGATATCTTACCAAGTGTTGTGACACTTCCTAGTCTACTGGGTTCTTGAAAGATATAGAGGCTGAAGAGGTGGTAAATGCCCTCGCTCTTAACCAGTTTATGCACACTTGTTTGTGATCCCGACAAATGGTAGGGAAGCCTCCGATAGGACCTCCTCATCCTCTCTCCTCTATTGCAGGATTTTACCTGCATACCCAATAGTTCCTAGATTGCCTTGTGCACCGTGCTTTTTTTCCTGGAATTCGACGACCGTCCTCATGCCCACAAAGAAATCCTACATATTCAGATGGAGGAAATGATATTTCATGAACAACATCCTATCCTGGTTCACATACTTCGTGACAAGCGTATTCTTGAAGTTCTTCCACACCTTGCACATCGCCAGGAGCACCTATCGTCACACGAGACCCTAGACATCTTCTACGATCTTGAAGGACCTTGAGACTTCCTCCCAAAGCTGCTCTTTCTCTTCAGTCATCATAGAGTTCCAGCATGGTGTGGTGATGGGGACCCGTTGCCTTCCAACTATCTCGTAGGTGGTCTAGAATGTAGCCGCTGCTTTCTCGGGATGTAAAGGGACCCTAATTGGACTAACCTCCGTAATGGTTATTTGGCTCTTAGGCATTTTTGATATGCCTTGGCCTTCTGGCTTAGTTGCTCATTTGGTCTAATCATCGGATGCATTCAGCAAAACTAAACTCGAAGACTGTGTGGACACCATCTCGCTTTATTGCTATCTATAAACCATTCAAACTGCATTTCAGTATGGGGTATATAAAATACAAACTTAATATAATAGATGAACTTTTATTGTTCTCAGGTGATGGCTACACTCTATTTTCAATTAACATCATTTTCCAAAGAAACTATAATAAAATTTTCAACAAATATCATTTTCCAAAGAAATAAGGGATTACGTGGCTACCATATATACTAACCTAATTAATAGACTAACTAAATTAGTCTATTAATTATGCATATATGTGTAAGGTTGTAACCTATGCATGTTTCGATGAGCTTAGCTTATAATTAAGCTAGATTAATACTCCTCCACTGCATACACTACTATAGTCTGTAGACTGGCTAGCTAAGGGTGTGTTTTGCCTTAATCAGCCTTGCAATCATAACTCACTCTCAACAACAAACATGAGCAGTATGATTCATCACATAAGCCCAACAATATGTTGGTGGTAAATCCAGACTAATTAATCCATGTAGCCCAACAATCTTAATAATGTTTGCCAGTTGGTAATATATCACAAGGAAAGATTGCAGGAGCTGATTGTAGACATATCGCCTATTATATCATTACTAGGGCTACAGGGAGGCAACCTAAAGGGTGACTAGATGAGGCATGGTGTCGGGGAGGGTTGGAGGTGCGACACCGACGAGGAGCCAGGAGGAGAAGCCGCACGACGGGGAACCATGGGAAGGAGGTAGTGCATGATGGGGAACTAGAGGAGGTGATGATGATGGGGAGCCAAGGAGGAGCCATGCGATGGCAATGGGGAGCCGAAGACATGAGGCGCAATGGTGACGAGGAGCCGAGAGGAGGAGCCACGTGACAAGGAGTCACGGGGAGGAGGCGCCAAGGCGGTGCTCAATGAGGAACCAGAGGAGGCGGCACGCAATAGGGGAGCAAAGCAATGAGGGGATGAACCTAAGTGTGTGTAGGAGTAGTAAGTTAGGTTTTGCCATAAGTGCATGTATATATAGAAGAATATTATCATAGATGGTTTTTAAAAATAACCATCTGTGATAAGTCACAACATAGACTGTTTTTAAAAATAATCGTCTATAATATCTGATATATTATAGACGGCTAATAAAAAAATCATCTGTGATGGTCTACATGTCACAGATAGTTTTGTGTTAGAAACCATCTGTAATAGTTTTTTTGTATAGATAAAAATTTTCAGTTTTTTCGCTAGTCTCAGGAAATGATAGCCATGCCCTTGAAAAATAGGTAAGCAAATTACAGATAAATGACAGATAAGTGAGTTACAACTCAAAATTCCACTTGGGTATTTCCTCTAAAAAATAGCCCTTCACGATGATTGATGCATATAGCTAGATTTCTAAGTGGGTTCTTCCTCGGGTCTGATGCAGCCTCCGAATGGATGCAACTTATCAAATTGATTATACACTTCCTCATCCATGACATTCTTAACTCTGACAATACTTCTTTTTTCATGAAGAACTACGCTGTGATTATTATTTGCCAGGTCCATTACATAAAAAAACTTGAACAACTTGCTTAGCGAATATGAATGATTCATCTTTGTATCCAACATGTTCGAAGTCCACAGTAGTGATGCTGTACTTGTCGACCTTCACACCTAGTGGAAGTTGGACCCAACGGTACCAAAATAAGAAGATCTTGAAAAGTACATAGTCGAACTGCCAAATCTCCTATACGAACCCATAGTAGGAGCTCAACCCACGTTCATTATGTTTGGCCCAGCGGTACTGAACTACTACTGAAACACAACTATGCGGATACCACTGTTCTGGACTATGCTCCTTCTATCTTAAGCTGTCACATAAAATGTGTACCCATTTATGTCGTATCCTTACTATGTCATGATTGTAAATTTTGGCCCTTTTGCCAACCATCGTAGCATTCATCACTTGATGACCTCCTAGTGAATCGCACCTTTAACCCTTCATTGAACTAACAATTGTGCTCTCTCATGATTCAAATCTCTAATTGACCTGTATTGTCTTGGCATACCATGTATTTGTGCTTGTCGATGTATGGGGATACTTCGGTTATGTGTTGCATGACTGTGAAATGGGCTTGAGCATATATATCCAGATCAGGAGTGATTTCTTTCCTTTCGATGGTCCTAATACCCTTCAGCTCCCTTCACGATGAGATAGAGGCATACCTATCTGTTCCAGCTGAGCAACGTAGTCAACGCAAAACTCAATGACCTCTTCGGTTGCATAACCTTTGATGATGATACTCTCCAGCCGAGATTAATTCTATACATAGGACTTGAGAATTCTCATGTGCCTCTCGAATGGGTACATATGACGAAGGAATACAGGGCCGCATATCATTATCTCTTTCACAAGGTGAACGATAAGATGGACCATGCTATCGAAAAATTAAGAAGGGAAATACATCTCAAAATGATATAAAGTCATCACCACCTTGGCTTGGAGAGCATCTAGTCTATCAGGATCAATGACCTTCTAAGCAATTGAGTTAAAGAAATAACACAACATCATGATTGTCACTTGGACCTTGTTCGGTAAAATACATCTAATTGTGTTAGAAAGCATTTGCGTCATCGGCACATGAAAATCATGAGACTTCACACCAATTAATTTCAAATTTTTCATAGAAACAAATTTCTTCATACTAGCAGAGTAACCAGATGGAGCTTTCACACCATACAAGCTTTGGCACAGTTTATTTCTCTTGACCTTGGACAGAGTGTACAAGCGGGGAAAAGTATGTTCGGCCTTTATCAGTCTCTTTCGATGCTAACTCGGTCCTTATGTTCATATCAACCAAGTCATGCCATGCATTAATACCATCCTTTGTTGTTCAGTAATAGACCAATCAAGCTATCACATACATTCTTCTCCACGTGTATGGCATTGATGCAGTCGCTAACTTCTAAGTGCTCCTAATAAGGTAAGTCTCAAAAAATTGATCTCTTCTTCCAGATGTTCTTCTGATGGGTTCTTAATTTATGTCCCTTTTCAAGTAACAACATCGATATCCTTAGTGATATCATAGACCTCTTTTTCTCTAAAAGGTCTTGGAGCTGAACCATCCTCCTTTCTATCGAATTGTTTCTTCATTTTGCGGTATGGGTGATACTTAGGAAGGAACCTATAGTGACGCATGTACATAGTTTTATACGAGTTGTTCAGCCACACACTCTTGGTATCAACTAAGTAGTGAGAACAAGCTTTGACTCCTTTTTCTACTCAAGCCCGATAGGTTACCAAGGGCAGAAAAATCACTGATAGTGCCGAACAACATGACGCGAGAAGTGAAGTTCTCTCGTTTGTCTGTATGCCATGCCTGCACCCCTTCCTTCCAAAGTGTTACAAGATCTTCTAGTAATGGTACTAGATACATATCAATACCGTTCTTAGGTTGCTTTGTCCTTTGGATAGGTAGTTATATCAAAATATAGTTTTGCTTCATACACAACCAAAAATGAAGGTTGTAAATACATAGATTCACGGGCTAAGTACTATGTCAGTTGCTCATGTTACCGAAATGATTCGTTCCATCTGTACTCAACCTAAATCTTATATTCCTCAGTTCCATACCAAAGTCCATAAACATCCTATTGAAATTCCTCCATTGGGCAAATTCAGCAGGGTGTCTTAGCTTTCTATCTTTCTTACGCTCCTACGAGTGCCAATGCAGTAATGTTGTCTCCTTTTGGTTTGCAAATAAACACTTTAAACGGAGAATTATAGGCAGATACCACAGCACCTTAGCAGAAGATCCTTGTTTCATCTCGATTCCCTCACCATCAACGGAGTGATTCTTACGCTTGTATCAGGATGCTTTGCACACCAAACATATATGCATGTTTGCATACTCTTTACGGTACAGGATACAGTCTTTCAGACATATATGTATTCTTTCTACATCCATTCCCAAGGGACAGAGAACCTTCTTTGCTTGGTACATGGTTTTGGGCAACACGTTTCCCTCCGAAAACATATCCACTAAGAGACTTAACAACATCATCAAACTCTTATTGGACCAACCATTGCTTACCTTCAACTTTAGCAGTTCAAGCATGGATGATAACCTTGTGTATTTTGGCTTGCGGCCTGGGAACAATTGTTTCTCTGAGTCCATCAAACTCTTGAATTTACTAAACTCTCTCACACAATAGTTCCCTTCTGCATTGTGTAATATCTGATCCTGATTGTTATCGTGCAACCTATCCTCATCGAAATAGCAATCGATCTCCGGTATATCATTATCTCTCTTGATGATGTTACTACCTTCCTATATAATATGCTCTTCACCGTGACTACTCTGAAACCCCTTCGAATCAAGTATTCTTCTATCTACACTGAATTGGTAAACATCTTAAGATTTCCGCAATCAATGCATGGACAGTACATAAATTTCACCCCTCTCTTCAACAATTCTACTCGGTAGCTCTTCTAAAAGCAGGCACGCTATCGATGTACTCTTCACTCACACAGTTCTCAACGTATATCAAGTTTCGGTCCATCTATGCTATGCATATAACAAATTATGTTAAATTAGATTAATACTCTCCTAGATAGCCATTACGTATATGTACACTAGCTCTTATACATAATTGTCATTTACCATAATTTGTCTATCTAAAGTAGCTAGCTATGATTCATGAACTAATCCAATAAGAATTAAAGTAGATGGGAGTGAGACCCACTCTTAAATTAGAGCAAAAACTACCAAGCTAGATCTCTCTTTCCTTACAATTAAAAAGTGTACAGATCTAGCTAGAATATAATGCATTTCATTATATATACCACCAATTACTAACATTAGATCACCAAGAACAAATAGATACACAAGCACCCTTCTAAATCTTCAGTCTCCTTTCACCAAATTGCCTCAAAGTTGCTGCGCACCCAACAGACAGAATATTTGTCAGAACGAGGGTATTTAATAATGCAGTGAATATTACAAATGCCTCCATTCACAACCTGTCTGTGATAAGTAGGTCATTACATATGGTTTTTACAAAAACCATATGTGACGTATCACTGACAGCTTTTCACAAAAATCGTTTGTGATAAGTCCATATATCATAGATAGTTTTTATTATGAACTTACTATGATGTACCACAGATGGTTTGTGTAAAAATATTATCTGTGATAAGTAGGTCATCACTAATGGTTCTTACCATCGGTTGCAATATAGATGGTTATGCTAGTAAAATCGTCTGAGATAACTACGCTATAGCTTAACACTAACGGATTATGTAGAACCGTCTGTAATGAGGTGTCCAACATAACCTTGTCTATAGTAGTGAGAGTTCAAGACCATTGACAGAGAAGGCTTTTAGTAAGATCAAGGTTGTGGTAAATTGAGCAAGACAAGTCATCACTTTGTGTATATTGCATCTACCTTTCAAATGCAAGTTCTTTTATTTGAATGTAACAAATTGCATGCTTTACTTTATTATGCAAATTATATTTGCATTAGCTCATAGTTAATTCCCTATGGATAATTGCTTAATTAGTCCCCACTCCTTGACTTTGGACATAAAACCTTGTCACCTTAGAATAATGGTAAATATACTAGTGATAAGTCTGTATCTAAAAGCTATGCTTAGTCTTACTTAGATAACTCAGGGATATTAATTTGCTCTGACATCATTTCGAACATAAAAAACTTAGTTTGGACAGTCACTAGTGGATAGTGGCAGGTATGTTGAATTCAATTATTTTACACTCCTAAAAACCCTCAGTTTGCTTAAATATCTGGGTGGATAGTAAGAGAGGCTGGTGCGGTGGAAGTACGAGAGTATGGTTTGTGGTAGAACCACCAAGATAACTTAAGGACTGAAACATGTGATGACTTCCCAAGATAAAACAGTGCAACCACAAGTCTATAATGGGTACGACATGGTTAATTACTCTAGGGAACATTAGCATTTATGCTGCAAGCTGCAACAACTGGAGTCAGATCCTCTTATTGGGGGTGCAAGTGGTGTGTCATTCACTTGAGGAAGTGGGCAGGAAGAACTCCACATGGTGGAGGGGCGCTGTTATTCACCCACAGCAGTGGGGAATAATTTTTGACACAACTTAGGGTTCCTCACATCGAGTGCAAGTGGTGTGCGATCCACTTAAGTGTGGAGGGAAGGCTTCACATGGTGGAATGGCACCATTCCGCAGTGGAGAATAATTTTCAACACAACAAGGATGTCTCGTCGAAGTAGGAGGGGAACAACCCTACGAGCGAGTAAAAATTAAGGGGAGGTATTGAAAAGACCTTGTGATGATCTTCTAGATCTACATGCCTAAGGAAGTATGCGGAATGTAACAAGTTGAACATCTCTTGTAGGTAAAATGTACGACTCCTGCAGAGTAAAAACTGTTCAAACAGTCATGCTCATGGTCATGGACAGGTATGGAAACTTATTTGAGTTAGTTCTATTTATAAAATGGTCATTGTGGTTGGGACGAGAAACGGAAAGGGTGGTGGAAACTCAAGAAACAACTATGACATATGGTGGTGGGAATCATGCTCTGTAAAAGGTGGTTGAAATCTGTACTACTATTATTATTGCACACTCTTACACTCATTAAAAATATGGTTTAGATGAAAATACTAAGTCTTAGAAATGTCTACCCATTATATCTTTCAAACTGAAGCCTTTAGTAAATAAAATAACCTGAACCATCCTTTGATAAGCCATACATATATTATTATTACATTATATGTGGTGGCTTGTTGAGTACCTTTGTACTTATTGTTACTCAATTAGGATTATTCAGTAAATCAAAAGAAGAAATAAAAGTCCTGCATGCACCTAAAAGCATTAACATGACTGGAAGATGCTACGGTTAAGATCTAGGTCATGAACCCCAGTTGGCTGCCTGTGGGCATATGCTGAGGGTCCCACTAATATGAAGTTTTCATTTCCGCTGCTACTCTTTAAAGGTTTCGGCTTGATTAACCCATGTGTAAGTTTTACCACTATATTAGTTACGCTTCCACGAAATATGTATATGATGTTCAGTAATTTATTTTTGAGCATTATCTACTCATCTATGGAATAGTACAATGAAATCACAGAGAATTCTGGATTGTGAAATCTGGATCCAACATTAGCCCTCCACTTAGGATCATTGGCTGGATCATACGGCTCAGCAGCTCTGCGACTTGTTGGTCTGGTTGGTCTACGTCTACCATGGTACCTCATCTCAATGTTCTGCGTAAGTGCACATAGAGAAATAGACTAAGTATCAAACAATGGAGGGCTACTGTTAGTCTACTACTGCATTACTATTACTACTTTACAACTACTGCATTACTTGCTACTCTGGACAGCATTACTAATACTAGTTTACTACTACCAGTTTGCTACTCTGGAGTCTAGACAACATTACTACATTACCGGCTACATTACTAGTTTACTACTACTGGTCAGCACGTTGGACTGGAGAGAAGAACAGAGCAAGGGAGGAAGGAGAGAAGAGGGGATTGCCAGATGAAAATGGCATGGAGCGGAGCAGGGGAGGAAGGAGAGAGGAGAAGGGAGGCTACACTGACCGGAGCAGACAAGGTTCTCTGCGGAGGCGGCGGCGGCCCTTGGAGGCGGAGGCCACTGGCGGCGGAGGCGACGACCGGCTGCTGCTAGGGCTGCGCTCGTGGGTGGCGACTCACATTGGTGGTGATGGCGCGGACGATGGGAGGAGGGGATGACTCGATCTAATAGGTAGGGTTAACTCTCCAGTCTCCAAAGGTAATGTATACATGTCTAACACTCTCCAGTTGAAAGTGGGCCATCACGTCGGGTGGTTAGACATGCCCGACTAGTCACCGCTGGTCACCGACTAGTCGTCCGACCATCCGACTAGTCGCTTCAGTCGAGTCGATCTCCCTAGTCGTCCTCCGTGTGCCGACTCAATGGTTAGTCATGGATTAGTTGCCGACTAATCGTTGGCTTAATAACAATGCAACATGGTACTGAAATCTTGAGAATGGCAGTTGATGATTTGAAGGAACTGATATGGATCTGATTCATGTCAAGGAAATAGCGATGTCTAATATGTGTTGGAATAGAGTGTCAAACCTCAATGTCGAGGTCATGAACGAAGCGGCAAGTATCGACGAGGCAGATGAAGATACTAACAACGCAAAGGTGGAGAACCTGTATCTTTACAGGACATCCGCTGGACCAAGGGGTGATGCGCCAGAATTCATCTCGATATTCTAATCTATATCTATCGTATCGGTTAAAGGGTTTTTCTAGACCTGCCTTTTGGATAAACTCCTTTAATATCATCCTCTGGTATGTCTATTAGGAGTGGTGCTACTCCTTTGGATTGCCTTCAAAATTATTGAAGTCCTGGCTGTAGCTAGACAGATTGATCATAACACATCATAATATCTAGGCGTTTTGGAAAGCTCGCTTTCTAGCTTTACCGTGCATGTCATAACTGTGATTCATGTTCATCTATTAAGGGTTTCATGTTGGTGCTCTTCTGCAATGGCTGGAAAGTTTGTGATGTTGAATTGTTGATTGCCTGAGTTAAAAACAGTTGTCCGACATTCTTATCTAGATGCTTTTGACTGGACGAGTGAAGCAAGCGAAGCGAAGCCATGAGAAGTCGAGGCTGGTCAAATCAAATGGACCAACCTTGTAGAAGCATTTGATCAAGTATTCTTATACCACTATCTTATGTTCCAGCAGTTCAAAGGAGCTGGCTTATGAGAAGCATTTCATTCAGTTGTAACGTGTGGAGTTTGCTGTTAGCTGTCAGCTTCGAAGCCATCTGCTTATTCCTGCACGGTTTACCAAAGTATGTGACATGCTGAAATGAATGTTTTGATAGCCAAATGGCGCCACGGCCATCCTATCTGGGAAGAAGCACAAATTTAACCTCATCCGTCGTGATTCAAACCTCCATTACTTGCTGTCGATCGATCATAGCAAAATTGGCGTTTGAGATCAAGGGCCCGATCAAAGATCGATGTCAGGGCCCTTGATCCATTTTATGCCGTGGTTGATCTAAAATGTTGATTTTATCAATCCTAAGCATCGATTCCCGTCAAAAGAAAAAAAAAACTACGCATCGCACAATCTAGGGTTAAGAAAACCAGCGGTAACCGGCATGTTCTCAATTTTCCTAGTGAGGTATGGGGATACTATATCAGCCGAAAACCCAAGTTATTGCGACTTAATTTATAAGGTGAAAAATTGGAAATATGCTGGAAACGCAATAAATGATGGGAGTCTGATGTGAGCCTATTGCCGCTTTGAATGTCAGAACATAACGAGGAGAACGGTGCGAATCATAAATCCAAATCTCGTGTCCATGTAGACGCCGCGTATGGTCTTCTCTTTTTTGGGTTCTTTTCTTTTGCCAGAACACTTGAGGTTGGAACATCCCTGTCACACACATCCAGTGTCAAATCTCACGCTATATAAACCTTGCTGAGTCGTGGCTTCCTCGGACGAACTCAAATTACTACAAGATCCATACGTGCTTGTTCATATAGTCATAATGCTCGTTCCAATTCCAAACATAAAGAGATCTGAATACGGAAGTGCAGCGGGATGTACGCCGTCGAATCCATCCAAGATCCCTTGGACGCTACCTGTACTAGTACTGCAACAGCGGCACCAGGCGATCAAAAGAGGAGGAGGACAAGTCAATGGACACGAGACACTGAACAATCAGGCAGGTAAAGCAGATGTCGATGGATGGATGCATTGGAGCGATCTGAAATCCCAGAGCTGGACCGAGATCGGAAGTGCGGTGGAAGGGGCGACTTCCACGACGGCCCATCTGCATCTCCGTCAATACGCAATCATCGACCGTCTAGAATTATGCGCGCCGCGCCTGTCGAAGTGTTTGGTTGGAGGACGAGACCATGCGAAGAATATCCAGTATTTTATTGTGATTAAATTAGAGAATCTTATATTTAGATTTTACAAATTTATAGTTATTTTGAATCTAGATTAGACCTGGTGGTCAACCGGTCAGAGCAGGCTATCTGACCAGCTACCAGTCAGATCGGCTAGTGCTAGTATAGTCAAACCGGCTAGGTAGCGGTTTGACTGGTTAGATGAGTTGCTTTGGAAGAATTCTGGGAAATTTGGTCATGGGGTGGTTTAAACTGCGTTAGGTCAATGCATATTGCATGATACATGTTTAAGCTAATGTAAGTTAAATTATGGAGAATTTGTGCCCGAAAACGATTTCTTAGTCATTGGATGTGCAAGGAGGCTTGGAGTCACCTATGGGCAACGGCCAGGTTTGGAGATATGCTCATGGTGAGATAGCTGAGCTTCAACATGGCATAAGGAAGCCGAAAAATATTGAAGGGAAAGTTCAATCGATGGGTTACACCATATAGCTTAGACAGTCCAAATGAGACATGGTCCAGTGAAACCAAAACGGGACCGACGCGTGGCAAGCCAGTGGTACACCTATACGTGGAAAGCATGTTGATTACTTGCAAGGAAGATAGAGATCTGGTCAAGAAAGTGTATTTTAGTAAGTTGACCGAAATACTGGAAACCACCTTGGATTAAAACTACAACGCTTGCAAAAGTGGTTTATAGAAAAAAAGGTAAGAATATCAAGTTAGATCAAAGGCTAAAGACTTCATGGATTCGAGCTCGTTATTGGGTTCCCTATTATGAGTTGTTAGATAGAATTCATCAAGGTTAAATGTGAACCAGTTGCCTCATCTATTTAACAGGTTGTGATGGAAACTTGCTAGTTAACCATCCAACCTTTTATTATTCTAGCCATAGGTTCTAGGGTTAGGGTTTGAGAAATGCGAATGTTGTGGTGTGATCTCTTATCCTCCAGGTGAAGTGGTTGTAAAACCATCATCCTCAAATAGCAACACATTAATTTTATTCATCTCTCATAGAGTCATCTTATTTTGGTTAATTTGCTCTTGATCTTCTCTATCTCCTTGATCTTGTATATGCCAAGAACGTGTAAGTAATACAGATAACTCATGGAGATCAATCCCGATTCATCTAGGCATCATATCTCGCAAGTTTTTGAAGTTACCCGATTTTACTTGGATTTGACCTTATCAAGAGATTTCTTGATCTAAGTATTTTGTCTCAAATTTTTGGGAGATCTCGCTTGCTGTGATATGTGGGAATACATCTAGAGCCATCTTAGCCATCCTCCACCCATGAGCAAGTCGCATTTTGAGTTTTGGATTCCCCATTTTATGCAATCTTGTGTGTTCTTGAGAAATGTATGAACTTTGACAAGAATTCTTGCGATTCTAGGATAAAATAGGTTCATGAGATCTTAAGTAAGGTGTGTGTAAAATTTTATATTATTCAGATTTGGACTTTTGGAGTTACACCAAAAACTGCATTGACTTAGACTATTTTTTCAGTTTTAGAACAGGAGAGCGATTACACCGCTATCCCTAGTGGTCAAACCGCCAGGAGCCCAGTCAAACCGGCCTGAAGGTAGCGGTCAGACCACCAAGGCTATGAGTTCTTCGGCTCTCAGATTTTTGAGTTGTTTGCTTTAGTCTTGGTTTTCAATTCTGATCTTTATAGCTTAGTAGATATTAGAGTGAAGGATCTGCGAATACTTGGAAAAAAATTTTGAAGGTACCATTCACGCTCTTTATTTGTTCGAAAAAATCATAAAATGTAAAGCGACAAGAGAGATTGACGAGACGAGAATAGAATCGTTAGAGCCTAACGCCGAACCTAACCGCACCCACGATGAAGGCGAGATCGACCACCGACGACGACGACGATCAGCAGTCGCTATAGCGAGCTAGCTAGCTGCCGCTGCATGCAGGGGCGGAACGCATGGTTCCGGATCTGTCTGCTGCAGAATGCATGGCCGGGGTAGTATGTGCGGCGGACGTGCTGGGTGGGTGGGTGGTTGCCATCACCCGGTCGGAACAAGGCAATTAAAGCAGACGAGAATGAAAGGATTACCCGGCCCGGAGTAGTACGGGAAACGACCGTTTATGTCAGTGCGTACCAGACCAGACGTACGTACCAGCAATACATACATCTTTACTGCTACTATCTGTAGCCTTTCATTTCATCGATCGTCCTGGGTGACACCAATTAATTTTACCAATTTTAATATTTGATTACGGAGGGGTTTTGCTCCATCTTTCATGGAAATCATCAGCATGAACTAGCCATACGAGACACTCCTTCCGTTTCATAATATAGGTCATATTCCTCTCGTCCTTTGTTCCAAGCATAAGTTCCTCATAGAAACCAGGTGTGCAGGTAATGGTTTTCTCAACCTTACATACTTACAACCCTGCCAAACGTACACTACCCAGTCCAACCTTCTACGTATGGGGCCTTTATTATGAAAACGAAGGGAGCACCGTACTAAACAGAGGTATCAAACAATTAGTAATATCTACATGTACCCTGGAATCTGGAGATTTGTTGTGCGACAACATAAAGTGCTTCTCGAGCCAACTTGTTATGAGTTTGACTGAGGCCTTGTTTAGTCGAGCTTCAATCTTTGTTTTTACGCTCTATAAGCTAGTTTTAGAAGAAGATGGTTCAACGATCCCAAAAATTTAGAGTGCTTGGCCCAAATTTAGGCTCCAAAATATCCCCATAATCCTCGTCGAATCATCCCACGATCACTCACAGTACCCAAATCCTCTCCGTCACATCAACAACGGCGACGGAAGTGGGCACCGGTGGCTCTCCTATCTGGGCGGCGAATGACAATGGAATTGTAGTTCTACTTTCTTGCCAACTTATGTTTGTTCACTGGTTGTTAGCTAGCTGGCCCAACACTTTGTCCCCACCCAACTTACTTCCAATAAAAAGCGGCACTATTCGATCTCCCCATGTACTTTGATTGCAATACGTGGACTAATCCCATTTATGTCTCAATCTTGGAATGCTCATTCACCCCCGATTGCAACCTAAGGCTATTTAAGCCAAATCCTTGCTTCCCGAGCCTCCTCACGCCCCACCATTGCCTTTTTGCTCCTCGCTTTGGCCACGCCAAGCTTCCTTCAAGCTCGCCATCGCCACTGCCTAGCCCCGCCCGGCCGCCGTCGCCACCAACCTCCACAGTGAGCCCTGACCCTCTCTGAGCACCCCTTCAAGTTCGCCTTGCTCCCCCCCTCTCTCTCTCTTTCACCGTGCCTGATTAGCTTCCTTGGCCATGTAGCTCATCGGAGCCCCTCTTCTCCTCCAACTTTGGCGCCTGGCCGACCCGCTAATTCCAAGCTACCCCTGCCAATTTCTTCCGTCCGAAGTCCCCTCGTGACCTACTCGGCCAATCCCTGAAGCCTACTTGGACCGCCGTCGCCCCCCACGTCGCTAGTGCTGTGCTCCTCACTACCGCTTTAGCCCTCCATCGATAGCCCACCCTCCTCGTCCCCGAGCACCGTTGTCGCTTTGGGTATGTTTCTCTTAGTCTCTAGATGCTTCCGTTGCGAGGAATTAGGCCCTAGCATCGTGTTGTGCCGTGGTGCCATTCTCGGTGCTCTAGTACCGCATGAGCTCACCGCTAGCCACCCTAGACTAAAAATCTGGCCGTGCCACCTCGCGTGGAGGTTCGCGCTAAGTCAAGGATTCCATTTCTGGCCTTGTCTCTGACCGCCGTCCTCCATCTCACCAATGAATGGAGGAAACAACCTCCCAGCAGGCAAAGATGAAACAAAAATCCGTGGTGACATCTGTCCAAGGATTGCTGCAAGGATGATTGCAGAAATGTCAGAAAATCCAAGGTCCAAGTGAAGACTGTCGATTGCTGCAAGGATGATTGCAGAAGCGAATCCGTGGTGACATCTGATTCTCTGGGTTATCAAGTTAATCAGGACATTGGGTGTGTCACTCCATCTAAGCCTTTACCAATGAAGAGGAATTTGATTGAACAAAGCCCTGACTGTGTTGCAAGCAGACTGTTGTCCTGGTCCACCTAATCATGAACACTTTTGTGATGGAGAACATGTTTTCTGACCTAGGTGTTTAGGTTCATTTACTGGCAGTTCACGTTGTATTTTGCGTTCGGTCGTCATTCAGTTGCAGTAGGTGACTGTGGTGCCACTCTTTTGCAAAGATGTGTTATAGCTTCAAACAATGATGGTTGTGCCTTGTGTGGATTTGCTATGGACATGGTTTCTGTTGTATCCTCGATGCTTTGATTAATCACAATAGCGTATGCGCTATTCAGCTGTTCATGCCATGTGAGCGCCTGTGCTGTGCTTTTGAGATACATAAATATTCTATTCCAGTTGGCTCCTGCCAAAATTGCTACGCTCGTCAAGTAGAGATATGACTCCTGCCAAATTTGCTACCCTTCAATAGAGCTAGTGGTTAAAACATTTCCGGTTGTGTTCTAGTCTTTTCTCATTACAGGTTAGGCAAGATGCATTTGTGTATTCTCACTCTAAGATTGGGTTCTTGGTTGAAAGCTTTCATTCCTGAATAGAAACACAGAAGACACGGCCTTAAGTGATAACATTCAACGCTTGGCCTCATGACAAGTACAAACAGATGGTGCACAAACTACAAACATTACATAAACTAGTACAAACAGATGGTGCACAAACATTACATGAACTAAGTAACATTTATTATTTTATCTTCAAAGGAAACGAAATGCATAACCAAATAAACTAGCGGAGGAAAGCCCACACTACCATCTGCTTTGTAGTACGACTCCATTTGCAGTTACAGTTCCAGCCAAGCTTCCCAATAAGCTTAATTCTTTTGTGCCAATCTTGCCCAACCCACAACGGCAAGCACATATATTTTGTCATATACCTCGTCGAAGAGCCGGAAATAAGCAATCCTCCATGTTTTCTTGAAGAGCAAGGTACAAAACACCACCCAGACGCCAACAACAAACCCCGACCCAAGCCCAAGGTGAAAGAACATTGGCTCAGGGACATGTGCAGTTCTCTTGTGATCACCATCGGCATGATTCGATGCAATGCCTCCTGAGCAATTCCTTTGGAGAGGAGGCCCACAAAGGCCATTGTTGCCGCTATACATATCTGGATGTTCTGCGTGGAGGGTGTCAAGTTGTGATCCTAATGGTATTCTTCCTGATAGATTGTTGAATGACAAGTCCATGTAGCCCAAATATGAAAGATTCGACACACTCGGTGGGATTTCTCCCGAGAGTTTGTTCCTTGAGAGGTCTAGTGATTCCAGTGATGTCATGGACCCAATCTTGTCTGGAATGTTTCCAGTCAAGTAATTCCATGACAGATTCAGATTTTTTATCAATGCAAGAGAAGTTATTTCTTCTGGAATACCACCAGTTAAGAAATTGAATGATAAGTCAATGCTCAGCATGTCATAAAGTGAATTGTCATAATAAAGTTCTTGCCGCTTCGTGACCACAGGAGAAGCATAAGATGGTTGTAACCCCCGTTGGTCTTCGTGAACATGCTTCACTGCCATCGTCATTAAACCCGACAAATGCCAAGGTATAACACCTGATAATCTATTGCCTGCTAGATTCAAATCACAAAGATGTCCAAGATTTGTGATGTTGAATGGAATATTCCCAGAGAACGTATTGTAGCTCAGCCGTAGATATTGTAATTCCATCAAATCTCCTATCCACGTAGGCAATCTTTCAGAGAACTTATTTCTTGATAGATCTAGAAAAACTAGATTCGTGCAGCTTTGCAGAAAAGATGGGAACTTGCCTGAGAACCTATTGTTATTTAAAAACAGGCCTATTACATCTCTCGTCCCGAAACATTGAGGAAATTCTCCTTCCAAAAGGTTGTTGGCTAAAGCTAAGACCACCAAGTTTTGAGATTTGCAGATAGATACTGGAACATGGCCTGATAGAGAATTTTTTGACATGAACAAATGGGTGAGGTTCCCCGGCAATGGAGGTATTTCACCGGTTAATTGGTTATACTCTAGATTGAGATATGTCAATGACATGATTTCCATGTTTGTTGGCAAGCCACCACTTATTCGATTGTTGGAGATGTCTAAAGTTGTAGCATTTGAAAATGTTGTAGAAAACCAATCCGGAAGCCGATCCGTTATACCTGTTCTTGAAATATCAATGACATCAACACCTACCAACCATTGAAGCCAGGCAGGAAACTGAGGACCCAATTGGCAAGATGCAAATTGTGCAATTTGTAGTCTAAAGGGGGGTAACCACTCAGGAGCTACCACAATCTTCAAGTGATTGTACGACAAAGTTATCTGTGTCAATCTCTGCAAACCGGCAAAGTGTTCTTCTCTCATGACACCATTCAGGTCATTGTTGCTTAGGTCCATCCAAGTCAAATTTGTGAGCATACTAATCTCAGAGGGCACAGGTCCAGTCAGATGGTTCTCAGAGAGGTCGAGAGTGGCTAAGCTGGTTAATTGGCCAATCCCAGTAGGTAGGGTTCCGGTGATATGGTTCTCATAGAGGTAGAGAGCGACTAAGCTGGTTAATTGGCCAATCCCAGTTGGTAGGGTTCCGGTGATATTGTTTTCACTCAAATACAATACCTGCAGTTTGGTGGGCGTGCAGTGCAGCAAGCTCTCAGATAACTCTGTCATGTTCCCAGACGAGAGTCCTTGTTGAAGGTCTAGAACTTCCAAATTGCATAGGTTCCTCAGCAAGTTTGGCGATATAATGCCCGCGGCATCGTTGAATGAAAAATCAAAGACTTGGAGGGACGTCATATCGCCCAGTGCATTTGGAAATCGACCGAACAAATGGTTGGATTCAAGGTCGAGGTACTTGAGGCTTGTCAAGTTCCAAAACCAACAAGATGCGGATGTGTGATCAAAAGAGTTGTAAGAGAGGTCGAGCTTCTCAAGTTTTGTGAGGTTTAGGTGTGGGAGCGACTGGTTTACACTTTCAAGGGAGCATGCAGAAAGAGAGAGGACTCTCAAAGAAGGAATCATGTTCACGACATGAGGCCAATCATCTACCATGCTGATATTTACCCCGTTCAAGTTAAGATAGTGTACCGAAGGTAGATGTGTTAACGATGATAAGTCTGTTGGTTGCATACTAAATACTGCGTAGGAAAGGTCGAGATAACGTAGCTTAGAGAGGTTACCAAGCTGAGGAGGCAGTAAACCATTGAATTGTATGTGGGAGAAGTTCAGATATCTCAAGCTCTTTAGAGAGCCCAATAGCTCCGAAGAACGGCCGGTCGGTACCTCCAGGGAGTTCATGCTGAGATCAAGATGCTCCAGATGCTCCAAAGAAAACAGAGAAGGACTTATCTGGCCACTCAAAGAAGTTGGCCCATAATCAAAATAACAATCAAACGCATTGCGCAGTTGAAGCTTGAGGACATGGCCGATCCGGTTGCTGCACCGGACGCCCCTCCACCGGCAGCAGTCCTCCCCTCGCCGCCACGAGGCGAGGCGGCCCGCGGGGTCGCTGGTGATGCCTTGCTTGAATGCCAGCAGGGCGTCTCGCTCCTGCGGAATGCAGGCGGCGGTGCCGGTGCCGATGGCTGCTACGACGAGGAGGAGAAAGAGATTGGTAGTGGGATGCATGGTGGCTAGGTGTGGTGTGTGCGCACGAGCACTGCACGGAGAGCACCCTTAATTTATACTACTAGTAGTAGAGCTAGTCAAAGTCGTTCGTCGATGGTCGTTTAAGTGGCTGCAGTGCATGCCGTGAGCCGTCTGGCCTCCGACGGAGAACGGAAATATATAAATACAAAACGTTTAGACGTGTGAAAAATAAAAAAAAATCTTGCTGGTTTATAACTTTGCGAAGCATGTAAAAGGCGTTGGCACGAGAAGACATAAAACTTATTCTTTAGGGAAGCCACAATGATAGTAATATTTACGATGATATATTGTACCATATTTCCGATGGTGATGATTCGTGCGTTAGAACTTGATTAGTATGAGCTCCCTAAGGGCCCGTTTTTTGTGCTGCCGCGGCTTAGTGTTTTTAAGCTTTTCTGAGAGAAAGTACGGAGTAAAAGAAATTTACGTGTGGTTTTGGCTGATATAAATAAAGTTACTATACTGTGTACTACAATCAAACTTGTAGACCTTAACTTGAAAAGACACTCTATTTGAAAGTTAGTTACTGTACAAAACCGAAAAAATATTTTTTAGAAACTGAAAAGAAGATGACCTAATTCACTTATGTATTATAGTTGCAAATATGGTGAAGCTAAAAAGCACAGAGTTAATTAATTATCCATGAGCCAATGTTATTTGTCATCCTGAATTTATTTTTATGAACACTTCAAGCTAGCATTGAGTGTAATTTGTAACGTAAACAAATTACGTTTAGTAATCTCATCGCAATTTTATTTTATGGTAGATTGTAAGTAACCTCTGGCTAGTTTTTGAAAACTGTGGCTTTTTCAAATGCTATAAATAAAAGTCTCCCAATAACAAAAGAAAATATGTTTCATGATTTTGATGGAACATTGGTGGAATTTTTGTGTAACTGGGGAGCAAGTGCCTTGGACAGGAGCATGGACGGCATGGTTTCCTGGCCTTTTGAGTACCATAGGTCCGTTCTTTTGGACTATGATTTATTAATTATGACTACGGTTTATAGCTTTGTGATCCTAGTATGAGTGTTTGTACGAATGAATCGAAAACTGATAAGTCGTTTCTAAAATACTATTTCGATAAATGGTCTCAAAACGATGATAGAGAAACCATCTCATTTGCTTGCTTAAGAAAATTTATAAATCATAAATCATAAATTAAAATAAGCTAAAAATATCAAGCCACGTCTTCGGAATCTGAAGTACGACGGCCTGCCCTTGGCAAAAAAGAAGTCATGCATTGCGGAGACCGCAAAGAGAAGTCTAGTCTATATATGTCAATCTTCAGCTGAAGTCTAGGATAAGTCTTCCACTACTCAGGTGGATGCACTGCGTCTGATGCTAAGCAAGGATTTCAGAGTACGTGTGCAACTCTGTTCACCTGAGATTACCCGGCACTCCATCGGTTCATAAGCACTCATTTTCTATTACGCAGAATTTTTCTTACTAGAAATAATAGTATAGATTTATCGTTAAGGGTTTCTTCGTATAGGTTTTTGACTTGGGTTCTTTTATATTACAATTTATAGCTTATAGCTTAAATTTTTGGATTCTGACTGTTCGCGAGAGGCAGTACACAGAGAAAAAATAGTTGTACGCGATTTTGGTCGCTACAGCTGAACTCAGTACACTTGTTACTACAATCTTCCTATTGACCTTGCCTTAAAAAAATATACCGTTTGAAAATTAGTTACTGTATCATAAGTCATAAGCCATAAGTGAAAAAGAAGAGAAACTTTGACTTTAGCTTATGAATAGTAACAGCTAGTAGAGAAACTTGTAGAGAGAGATACTCACGTGTGATTTTAGCCGATATAAATAAAGTCGCTACAGTGTATACTACAATCGATTAGTTGACTCAATCTTAAAAAAACATTCCGTTTGGAAGTTAGGTACTGTATAAAAATTATTTACTGTAGAAAAGCTGTTTTTAAAAGTCAATACGGACAATGCCTAATTTTTATTCATAAGAATACTTTTTTCCAAATAGATTACAATCCGAATTAGTACTCCGAGCTTTGTGTCATAGACCGTCTCACATGCACAAAGCAACTTATATTTGTGAACGATGGAAGTAGTACTTTACAACGAGACGATTGTAATCTATAGGCACATACTACTACTTTATTAGAGAATAGATATCATTTTAGAGTGTGTGCATTCAAACTTTAAATCCTTGGTCAATAATATATACAATGGTATTTAGATTTGCCACACGAAAATAATACTAGTAAATGTGCCGTGAAAAAGGTACTTGTAGTTTCATATCATCAAAAGTGTTATGGCTTTTGGTTGATTGTGAGCGAGATTGAGGGAGTAAAAGATACTTGTGAAGACCTGTATTTTAACAAAGGGGTAAAAACACTAGCCAATAGATTATTATTTGTTTGTCTGGTAAAACACCGCTCCAACGAATAATAAGCCCATCAGAATGTTACAACAGAATAATAATTAGAGACAGCGTAATATTACATGAGCATAGACAACGTAGGGCTAAGGTTTAATGCAAAGCCACGAGAGCTCAAATAGTACAATACTAAAATTAAATAGTTCTAGTTCAAATTCTAATTATATAGGAGTAGTAAATAAAAAGACAATACGCTAATTTTATTGATACCCTGGAGGTTGTGCCCGTGCTGATAGAAACTCTCTAGTCACTTCAGGTCTCGTATATGAGCTCCCCGTTATACGGGTGGTGCTCAACACCATCTCTCTCTCCATCGGAATATAACCTCTCTTGGTAGGTCTTATTCACACCAAGTGAAATTTCGAGATGGTTAGAGTCTAAACAAGGAAAAAAATAATATCAAGGATGAGTACAAGTATTCAACAAGCTTATTTAATAACAACCACTGAATGCTCATAATATGACATTTCCTGAAATATCCATTTTCATCCTCATGTTCATGCTCATTCTTAATCTCATTTAGAAAAAAATATTTTTATGTTGAGAAAAAATTTCATATTATTAATTTAGAAATTTACTGAACACTCGTATAAAAGGATAAAAACATCCATTGGTTCCGGTAGCCTCTAGTCCAAGAGACAAGAATGAATTCATAATTTATAGAGCATTGCGTAAGCTTGTATCACTTTACCAATGGTCACTCTGATTTTTGTAGTGAGTGAATTTCCACATTTCGTTAGATGTGATGACCAAATCAAAGATTAGAACTTTCAACTCTATCTCAGTATTTTATACTTCCACCTGACTTACTTATAATTGTGGGTCCTAGGCAGTTTACTACCATCTCTAGGCACCCTTGCAATTATGAGAAAGTCGTTGGTTGGGCCGGACATCACCTTCACCCGACATTTCACATTGCTAAATATGTATATGCTAGATGTATCCTTTACGACCCAAAGTCCAACTGAGACCTTGCTTGGTTTCTCTCTTGATAAATCTACTTACCCATTTATAAAGTGCATAATAACTTTAATAGTGTTACAGATTCTATTCGCCTTCTGATGGAACAATAGTTGATACGATTTATACGATCCATTACACAAATAAAGTTTCTACATCCTTATATAATACCCTACATAGAGGATCCAAACTTGGCCCTTTTTTAATCTAGATATTTTCCACCCACCTTTTATTTATCGGTATAACAGTGGCTCGACTAACAACCTACCCTTTTCTCTTTTATTTTTCTCATAATATTCATCTCATTTAAATATGGTTTTAATTTTTCATGTACAGTGATAATAATTTAATAGGAAATTACTTGTTTTACAAAAAATAATCTACTCATATGCTCAAAGGAATGCTTGACTAAGATCGAAAATTTGGGTCTCAGGGTCACTCAGATAATCTTCCCGGTGGTACCGAATTGTTTCCCGCAATTAGTACGTGCACAGTGATTAAATTTACAAGTACAGAAGAAATTTAAATACTTAAAGGACTAGTTAAATAAATCATACTAAGGCATTCCCATGCTGTCCCTAGAATTAATTTGACTAATGTCATATTTTACAACTTAGCTACTATTTTAAATCAGCGAGCACAATTTTTTAATTGCTGCGTGAAATTTTAATCTTCTGAAGATAATTAATTGATTCTAACAAGCATAAGTAATTATTTGTGCTTTTTGCAGTTTAAATGCGACTAACCAAAATTATCTGGGTATTTAAATATGCAATAGAGTGATCTAGATAGCGGTGCATGAATTTAATCCGTACATGCATAAGTTTTAATCTACTGGTGGCACATAATTTAATCTACTGATGGCACATAATCCTACAATTTAAAACCAACTAACAAAATTAACAGGGTATTTAATTATGCAACAAAATGATCTATACAACAGCACATGAATTTAATTGTTCACATTTAACCTCTCTCTTCCTCTTCCACTCTCCCTCTCTTCTTTTTTCTTTTCCTCATTGGCTCTTGCAATGCTCCCCCTGTGCGCCCTCCTCTCCTTCCTGTGCTTAGCACCGCTGCTGCCTACTAACCATGGCCAGAACAGTCATGGCCACCCGAGCTCCTCCCTGCGCTGCTCCTCTTTCTATTTCCCCTTGGTTTCCTTCGGCCTTATCTTTTCTCTGTGGGAGCAGTGACTTTACTGTGCAACGAGGGTTGGATTTGGATATTTTTGTTGGGTTGGCTACAAAATGGAACTTCGGAATGGATTCAAGTTGGATTTTAATGACGGATGATGAAACCCTATAGTTGTGAGAGGTGCTAACATGTCCCGAATGGTCTAGTATCTCGATGAGCAAATTACCCACCACTTCAATATCTTACTAGGATTCTAATGGCAACTACTTTTAATTCCTTTCTTTTGTTCGGTTTTTGTTGGTATTTTCATATTTACTTACTCATAATTGATACAACGTTTGTGTTTAGTAAAGCTAGTGAATCGAAATTAATATATGGGATGAGCTCAGTGTAAATTAAATCCTATAATTCCTGATTAATTACAATTGTGCTATAATTATTTAATTTTTGATACGGTCATTTGGGTTGAGACCGAGAATTGTAAATTCATTGTAATTTGTACTGCCATTATTAAGGTAATGAGAGTTGTAATATTTTTATTTGATTCGATGCACAATTTTAATTGTTGCTCGACAGATGCAACTCGTTTGCTATGAAAGGATTGTAATTAATTTAGCTATTGTAGGATGGACTACTATATATTTTACTTGAGTTGAACGCTTTTAATTGCCACGAGATTAAATTTTATTCCTCAAACCGGTGTATACAAATTGTTTTGGTTCTCGTCAATGAAATTGTGAAAGCAACATATTTATTTACCACTTGAATGTATCAATTTGACTGGGTGCTTAGAAAAAATTAAATTACCTCACATTTCAATCATTAGTTGTTTAATTAACACCGCTTAGCTTAGTAACTCGTTTAAGGTTAATCGAAAATGCTGGGTGTTACAACACTTGTGTTGAGAAAATACCCGAGGTTTGGTATTGCTATGTGGTTTTGAGTTCAATGAAGATTAGCTCAATGATATTTAAGAAATGGACACTTCCCTCTATTCGTAATATATATCATCATGGAATGCATGGAATAAAAAACTAGTGCGCATTCTATATATACAGAATGATGCAAATGGGTTTTATGAAAATATTACTTCCCGAATGCCAGGTTAAAACCATTTTTGTTTGAGAAATTTTATTTTATAAATTAATGGTCAACGTTGTGCTCCAGAGATTATGCCAAAGGTTCCTGAAACCATATATTCATAAATTTGGGGAAGTTCACCAGAAATAGTTAACAATATTTCTGCAAATCAATCCATGCAAATCTATAGCACCCTAGCCAAACAAAAGCCTAGAATGTCACCCACAACTATAATCACTACCATTTTAAACATTAAACAAACATTACCGGCAGCCAGGCTTCAAGAAAAATCAAACAACATAATCATAAATAGAAATTTCAGCAGCACAAAAACCAATAAATTAATCCTAAGATGAACCAATTAATCTCTAAGATGAATCAATAATATAGCTAAACAAAGGAACCCAACAATTGTGGCAACATTATAACACCATAAGGAGTTACAGAAAACCATTAACCATCTAAAGATTGCTAGGATAGTCTAAGCTGATTTTGATGATAAATTATTAATCATTAGGTGAAATGAAGAACTACAAAAGTGCATGATCTCATGTTCTAATTTCACCCATGCATGTCGCCTTCAACTTTTACCTAAAAATAACAATAAAGCAAGGGTAAGTCCAAAACTCAGCAAATACATAACAAAATAATAAATGAGACAACAACATAATTAACATTTCATGTCCATTCAACATTAGCTCAATTTCACATATCCATTCTCATCAATTTCCCTTCTCATGTCTCAACATCTTATCTCTCTTCTTCATGAATGCAATGCAACACTCGTACACATGTCTCACTTATCTTTTGCTTATACTGGTATAGTGGAGTGTATCAACCATCGGTTTTCACTCATGCCCGAACTCTATCGTGCGGGGACCAACTGCCTATCCTTTTTCATATAGATACCTCATTGTCCATATTTTACATATGGGAATCTCATCCAACTCCTGTAGGTCACATATTTTCATAATGAATGCTCAACATGCAATGCAATGATTACTATCATTCCCTATTAGCAATTTATATAATCATCATTCTTCAATAGTCATCATCATTGTTAATTTATCATAAGCATGTGAGTAATATAAAATAGGCATAATCATATGAATAACCATGACAAGCACTCATTTAACCAAATAACAATTTCAAACACTTGAATACCATTATACTATGTACTTGACTTTTCTAGTTGCAATAGATGGATTGATTAGGAGATGACACCAACCCCAATGCTACTCCTCCTATAGTAAATACTTAACTTCAATACAAGCTATAGTGGTACAAGACATCAATTAAATTACAATGCTTCTACATGCTTCCCAAATTCACAATCTCCTTCTTTACCGGACAGTCACCCCTGTTGTCCTGGTACTAAAAGCAACATAATTTTTGACTCCCAAGTCATAATGTAACAAATCATACTAGTTCTGGAATCTATATAAAATTTATATAACTTCTTAGCTGGCCACATGCCCAAAGTAAATCTTCTAATCCCCATTCTTAACCCAGAAGACAGATCAGTCATCTTCTGGATAACAGAATTAATATTTTCATATCTATTAATCTACTTGTGCAACCATGGTAAACCATAATATTTTCAGAATCTACAGAAAATTTTCTAACTCTTTATAATTATGCAAAAAATTCAATTCTGCCATGCAAAAAATTCATAACATGTGTTCTATCTATCCAAAATTTATGTTCTTAGATTCTCTGAAATCCCTAGACAATAATCTACACTTTTCATGTAGATCAAAATCCCTAATTCATCCATTTACTATTTTTGATCTATAGTTTACCACATTTTTGCCAACTGACGACAATTTTCCAGACAGCAGGCATACAAAAATCCTAACTAAAATTTAACCATTCGATTAACATGATTAAATATTTTACACAAAGCTAGCAAAATTCTCTACATCAATCTAGTAGATGATATTATCAAATTATGCCTATACGGCACACGAAAGTGTAATAGAAAATTATCGTAGATTAAACCGATCTGCTAGTGGACCCTCCGAACGAACACATGCCACTTCTCTCTCTAATCTAGATTCTAGTCTCTAATTAAATTAATAAAATAGACTGAAAATACACAGATCGTTACCTAGATAAAATACGCTAAAATCATAACCCCTGCCTCGTCTTTTCTTCCCTTCTCTCTCTAGCCTGCTTGCCAAAGCAACCATGCAGTAGCAGCGCATGCATTTAGTAGTTACGAAAGCACATCAACTAGCAAAGCACAGCACAGCACGCACCCGAAGCAGCCATGCATTTCTCTAGTCAACAGCCGCTGCTAACACAGCCCCGCACGTACAGGTACAGCGGCAGAATGTGCGGACGCGCCAGGTGTGCATGCAAGCAGGCTGTTGGCGATGGCCGATGGAATGCTGGCGCGTGGCGAGATGGCCAAGCGCCATCCCCGGCAATATACTCTAAACCCTAGGTCTACTCATTGTGGCCACCATTGCTCATCCCGCACGGTGGTCACAACAATTCTAGTTATAAATAGATTAATAAGGCTAAACGTTTTAGGGATATTGACATATCATGACATTGTCTAATCTGAGTGGCGGATCCAGAAAAATTTTTTGGAGGGGCTGAAGTACCTTTAGCTCGACCTCAGCCCATTCTACATTATACATCTATGGCTAAAAATTTAGGGGGGACTCCAGGGGGGCTCCAAGGGTCCGGTAGCGGTAGGGGGGCTCGAGCCCCCCTGGATCCGCCGCTGCTTGCAGCAAGCTTTTAGAGGAGGTACGAATAAATTTTTATTTATCTTGTAGGCACAAATTTTCTTATTAATATTTAGCTTGCAAGTAGATGAGAAATCATTTGTGATTAATTGATAGAAAGCAGCGTTACTTCCTTTGGATGTTGATTTGCATATGGCAGCGTACACATTAAACAAATAGCACTAATAAACAAAGAGATGTAATAAGAACCAAATCCTACACTACTACAGGTCTCGTGTCCAGTCACACTCGCAATCCTGTTCTTTAGACCACCCAAACTCCGTGTTTGGACCATGCTCAAAGGTTGCCTCTGATCGAACAAATTACGATTAATCACTACTACAGAAATCCACATTACAGACGGTTCAGAAACGTCATCACAGACGGTTTTCTGAACCGTCTGAAATTATGGGTCAGTGATAATCCAAGTTATCACAGACGGTTTTCGAACCGTCTGTGATTATGCGATATCACAGACGGTTTTTTATTAAAAACCGTCTGTGATTATCCGATATCACAGACGGTTTTAATAAAAAACCGTCTGTGATATCGCATAATCACAGACGGTTTTTAATAAAAAACCGTCTGTGATACTCCTCCACCCCAGCAGAATCTATTTCTGTTTATAGCTAGCCTCAGGAAATGCTAGCCATGCCCTCTGAAACAAGCAGATAATCACAGACAAAAAACATACAATTCACACATCTCATTTCCTTTCAGATACATTTCACAGACATAAAACATCACATTGACATCGCACTTCATTTCACAAACATAAAGCATGCATCCATTTCGCAAATCGATTAATTGAATTGAAATGAAATGTCCATTAACACATCTCATTTACAAAAGATGTGCACTGCATTTGCACTTAGTGATAAGATCAATAAGAAATCATGGTGCGCAGTAGAACCATCCTCCTGGCGTTATGACTTGAGTCAGCAAAAAGTACGCCAACTCTCCTCGAATCCCTCCAAGAACAGGCTGTTTCAATGCAGTTGACGGGATGGACGCAACCTGTCGATAGGAATATCAATGTGCGTATATATGTAACGTGTTAAGTATGAAGTAATTATGAGAAGAGTGACAAACCTTGCGATTGGTGAGCCTCGAGGAATCGAGGAGTAGTTCCATATGTTGGCAAACGTAGTATCCACATGTGTTGCCCGGCTCCTGCTGGTGACACTGCAAAAAATGGAATGTGTTAGTTCAAGAGGCATTAGTACTAACTGTTGCATAGGATTAATTAATGTGAAATAGCGAATACCTTAAAATCTCGAACATGTGTCAGCAAGCCTTTGGCCCCGCGCTTCGAGTCACCTCCCTTTTCAATGTAGGTGGCAAACGCCCTACGTAATTCGAAAAAGTTAACCTTAATCATTCGGAAGGAAAGAAAGTACAATGTAGATATGTATGGGGAATATATGCTTACCTATCGATTACTTGGCTGAGAACTGTGAAGTCCATTTTATTCTTACTTAGGGAATCAAGGTAAAATACCTTGTTCCATTTTGGTACAATTACTACTAAAATCCAATGAAAGTTTTGAAGGAAGGGCATAAGTACATAATCCTTCTTGACGCAACCCAGCCAGTCCTGCTGCAATGTACCTCTCAACGAGGGTGTATCCTGGTCAATGGTTTGCTTGGCGACCAATTGTGGGTCGAAGAAACCAACTGATAAGTTGGATGATCTAGCTTTAATCAGCATGTGTCTATATATATACACACGAAAGCAAAAAATTAGATATGGCATTTATCGGTATGACATTAACGGAGATCGTGATTGTACACACTTACGCCGTCCAAAGATCGAAGGATTGAGACGTCAAGAGCGTTGAACGTGAACAGATCGAATAAATCCTCAAAGGCGACCACGAACATACACTCTTGAAGATTGTGGTGTAAATCATCCGACGTGAATTTGACAGTGATACTTGAGGTCCGTTCTCCCTCTAGCTTATTGGACTGCTGCATATACCACATGTGCAATTGCGTGCAACTATATGGTAGCTTTTCGAGGTATTTTTCCTCGAGCAACGGCTGACCAAGCACGAATTTGCGGGCCAAAGGTAGGTACGAAATATCATCATTGGTCTTCTTTGCTTTGCCCTTGCTGCTTCGGCTATAGGCCGACTTAACGGCAGTCGGCAGCAGCGGTGCAAGTTGCTCTGGCGAGAATAGGACCCGTGGAGATAGCACCGGTGCAGTATCCGGTGGTGGAACCGACTGGTCTTGTAATGGAGATGGCACCAGTGCAAGTTGCTCTGGCGAGAGTATGACCAGTGGAGATAGCACCGGTGCAGTATCCGGTGGTGGAACCGACTGGTGTTGTAATGGAGATGGAACCAGTGCATGTTGCTCTGGTCCTGCCACCGGTGAAGAAGACTCCAGGGAGATGTCGCTTTTGGGCCACTGGATGAATGTTCCGATGGCCTGTCCTAGAGTCATGATCTCGTCGTTGGGGGCTTCGGTAGCGGGACCACCTCAAAATTGACATGCACACCATCCACATTAACTTTTGCGGCTCGGCGCTAAAGCTTGACCGTGCACCATGGCCCCGATACTGCATTTAATATGCACGCCCCAAGTAGCGTACAAGGGAACGGAGCCATATCTCACTTGGAGCTTGCAATTCGTAGGCTCCTACATAACGATACAAAATTAGCTACTCGAATAGGCCTACCAATGGAGCAAGCATTCGAGAGGTAATAATTATTACCTGGATGTCGTCCACAGGAAATTTGGACTGGATTTGCGTCGGATTGGACGCGCAGCTACTCGGACGGTTGTGCGGGCTAGCTAAGCGCAGCGCGGGCGATGGCGGCTCTTGCGACTTTCTGTCTGCTTCCGCACCTCATCTCTGATTATATCAGCCATCGAACCCAGTAGCTCCTCTTTAAGAGATGCCTTGATCTCTTCTCGTAGTTGTGCGTCACGCTCGCCTTTGTTTCTCTTCCTGCGCCGATACATGTCAGAGTCATCTTGGAAACCATGTTTCCATGGAACGTAAAGCCCAAGGCCTCTCGTACGGCTCGGGTGCTCCTTGTTTCCCAGGGCCACGGAGAGCATATCATTCTCCCTTGTTCTCTGGAATGATCCCTCCGTAGATTGAAAACTCAGCTCTTCCTGCAAGAGCACGACATGTCATTTCAATTCGTACGAAGTTGTGGAGTAATTACAAGCTACGTAGTTCGATCGATATCTTACCAGGCGCTGAGACACTTGCTGGTCTGCAGGGTTTCGAAAGGAGACTTCCCCCGATGTCATTGTAGATGACCTTGCTCTAAGCCAATTTCGAGCGCGGTCATCCGGGATATTGGAAAACGATGGGGCGATGTCCTCTGCAGCTGCCAGCTCATCCTCCAACCTCCATTGCGGGATTTTACCCGCATACCCAGCTGTGCCAAGTCTGTGGGGGTGCGTGTTTTTTGCCTGGAGGGCCTTGTGCGCCAAACTTGTACTTTTGAACTCTTCGGTCGTTTTCATCGCCTTGAACTCTTCCCATTGTGGTTCCAGGAATGGGTATGTAGTGAAAGGCGTTTCGTCTGTCTCCACGTATTTCTTGACAAGCGTGCTCTTGAAGTTCTTCCATGCTTTGCACGCCGCTTGGTAGGTTTGTCGTTGCACAGCGTGTAAGTGTTCTTCTGGGAACTCGAACGATGCCAAAATTTCGGTCCACAGCTCACGTTTCCGACTGTCAGGCACGTTCTTCCACGAATTGTATGTGATCTCAATTCGTTGTCGTGCAACTATTCCGACCATGGTTCGGAATGCGTTTACCGCTTGCTTAGGAAGGATAGGGACCCCAGCTGCGTTTACCGCTGTGATGGTCTGTCGGCTCTGAGGCTTCTTTGATATCCCTCTTCCTTGGCGTCTTGATGTTGGAGCGGACGCCTCCGGCGATGATGCTGAAGAATGCGCGGGTGACATGTTGCTCATTTTGTGGGTCTATTAAGATAAGATGAGAATGTGATCATATTGAATTGGAAGAGAGGAGTAGAGGGGAGGGGGAGAAGGGAGGGGGTGATATGGACATAGAGAGGGGGTGATGTGCCTATCTTAGCACCTACTTTAGTTGCTAATACTATAAACCAAATAATAGAATCAATAACAGTCTCAACATGAATATGTGCTCTCAAATTGTAGGGTTGCACAAGATTAATCTTGGCCGTCCCGCTACTAAATCATATACTCTTCCTTGATTGGTTATGCCAAATAATGAATTCAGTCTTTTGAGCTCTAGATACAAACTCTACAATCTCAAGATCAAGATATATTCAGCATGCATATATTCAGACAGGAATATATGGAAGATTGTATATAACAGATAACAGCTATTAGAGCTCAAAGACCGAATGAACCAATCTATTAGAGCTCAATTTAATAACATGCCATAACTGTAAATCCCACAGGCAATCTCAGTATATGGAAGATTGTATATAACAGCTATTAGAGCTCAAAGACCGAATGAACCAATCTCAGTATATGAATTTATCATCATCGAGCAACTGTAAATCCCACAGGCAATCTCAGTATATGGAAGATTGTATATAACAGCTATTAGAGCTCAAAGACCGAATGAACCAATCTCGATATGAATTTATCATCATCGAGCAGCTCAAATCCCACAGCAATCTCAGTATATGGAAGATTGTATATAACAGACTATTAGAGCTCAAAGACCGAATGAACCAATCTCGGATATGAATTTATCATCATCGAGCAATCAGAAATCCCACAGCAATCTCAGATATGGAAGATTGTATATAACAGCTATTAGAGCTCAAAGACCGAATGAACCAATCTCGGTATATGAATTTATCATCATCGAGCAATCAGAAATCCCACAGCATCGGTGAAGTATCAACCCTAACAGTAAGCATGAAGCTCGGGAGGATTTGATGACCTTAGGGTTTTGGTGACGGAGGAGGAGGCGGCGGCGAGAGAGGAGGAGGAGGCGGCGGCGACGGAGGAGGAGGAGGAGGAGGCGGCGACGCAGAGGAGGAGGCCCGGCTCGGGAGGCGGCGGCGGCGACGGGCTCGGGAGGCGGCGGCGGCGACGGAGGAGGAGGAGGAGGCGGCGACGACGGAGGAGGAGGAGGCGGCGGCGGACGGAGGAGGAGGAGGCGGCGGCGCAGAGAGAGGAGGCCCGGGCTCGGGAGGCGGCGGCGGCGACGGGCTCGGGAGGCGGCGGCGGCGAGAGAGGAGGAGGAGGCGGCGGCGACGCAGAGGAGGAGGCCCTGGCTCGGGAGGCGGCGGCGACGACGGGCTCGAGTGAGGCGGCCGGGGAGGGCTCGAGTGAGGCGGCCGGCGAGGGCTCGAGGGAGGCGGCGGCGAGGGCTCGGGGGAGGCAGACCGGGATTTAGATATTAGAATAACTGCATAATACACGGAAAACCCTAGACACGGCTATATATAGCGGATTATTACAGACGGTTCTAAACTTAGAACCGTCTGGGATATGAATATCACAGACGGTTCTAAACTTCGAACCGTCTGTGATATTCATATCCCAGACGGTTCTAAGTTTAGAACCGTCTGTGATAAGACTGTGCCCAACTGTAGTCATTCATGATCAACAGCCAACCATCTGCATTCATGATCAACTACCTACCAGCTGCATTCATTTACACATTTTATCAGTCTGCATTCATTTTTGTCACACATTTTCACATACACATCTGAAAATTGACTACATCACACATTTTCACATATACATCTCAAAATTGACTACATCACACATTTTCACATATACATCTCAAAATTGACTACATCACACATTTTCACATATACATCTCAAAATTGACTACATCACACATTTTCACATATACATCTCAAAATTTTCACATATTTCCTTTAAAAATTAGCCCTTCATCATGATCAATGCGTACGTAACTAGTTTCGTCACGTTGTTGATCGTCGACCATATGCCATTTCCAAAAGGAGGTAACTCGTCAAATTGATTGTATTCCTCCTCGTCCACTACATTCTCCACTCCAACAATTCTCCTTTTCCATGAAGAACTACATGGCGTTTCTTATTTGCCGGTCGGTTACATAGAAAACTTGAAAAACTTGATTGGCGAGTACGAATGGTTCGTCTTTGTACCCGACACGTTGGAGGTCCACGGTCGTGACACCGTACTTGTCAACCTTCACCTGTGGGAGATGCACCCAACGGCAGCGAAATAAGGGGATTTTGAAAACCACATAGTCGAGCTCCCAAATCTCTTCTATGAAGCCATAGTACGAGTTTCTCGACCCATCGGTACTGAATGCATCTATGCGGACACCGCTGTTCGTTAGTGCTCTTGACATCCCGAGATCGCGTATAGAATGTGTACCCATTTATGTCATATGCTTGCCATGTCACAACTGTAAATGTCGGCCCTTTTGCCAACCATGTCAACGTCTCACTCGGCGAGCTCCTAGCGATTTGTCGCTTCAACCATTGGTTGAACCAACGGTTGTGTTGCCTCATGATCCAAACATCCGACCGCTCGGATTCATTGCGAAGCACATCCTTGTGCTGGTCCACATAAGGGCCACTTCAGTCATGTGTTGCAACACCGTGAAATGGGCTTGAGTATACGTGTCCATATCCGGAGTGATTGCTTTCCTTCCGATAGTTCGAGACCCTTCACCTCCCCTCATGATGAGATTGAGGACACCTATCGGTTGAATCGAGCCATATAATCGACACAAAACTCAATGACCTCTTCGCTTGCATAACCTTCGACGATGCTGCCCTCCGGCGAGAACGATTCCGTCGTAGGACTTGAGAATTCCATGAACCTCTCAAATGGGTACATGCTACGTAGGAATACGGGCCCACATTTTATCTCCCACACAACGTGAACAATGAGATGGACCATGATATCGAAAAACGAAGGAGGGAAATACATTTCAAGGTGACATAGAGTCATCACCACCTCGTCCTGCAGAGCATCTAGTCCTTCGGGATCGATGACCTTCTGAGCAATTGTGTTAAAGAAATAACATAGCCTCATGATTGTCTCTCGGACTTTGATCGGCAAAATATTTCTAATTGCAATAGGGAGCATCTGTGTCATCAGCACATGACAATTATGAGACTTCATGCCATTTAACTTCAAATCTTGCATCGAAACAAGTTTCTTCACTTTGCCGGAGTAACGGATTTAAACTTTGACACCATGCAAGCACCGCACGCTTCTGTTTTCTCAGCCTTGGACAGAGTGTAACACGCAGGGGGAAGGTACGTTCGTCCATTATCAGTGTGTGTCGGTGCTAACTCAGGCCGATGTCCATGTCAGCCAAGTCAAGCCGTGCGTTGACGCCGTCCTTTGTTTTATCACCGGATGTTCAGTAAGAGACCAATCAAGCTGTCACACACATTCTTTTCTACGTGCATGACGTCGATGCGATGCGAACATCTAGGTACTCCCAATAAGGTAAGTCCCAAAATATTGATCTCTTCTTCCAGGTGTTCTTCTCATGAGCCCTCAATTTACGTCCCTTTCCGAGGACAACATCTAAATCCTTAACCATATCATAAACCTCGTGTCCCCTTAAATGCCTTGGAGCTGAACCGTCTTCCTTCTCTCCGTCAAATTGTTGCTTCATCTTGCGGTATGGGTGAGCCCTCCGAAGGAACCGGCGGTGACGCATGTAGACGGTTTTGCGTGAGTGTCTCAGCCACACACTCTCGGTACCATCTAAACAGTGAGTACAAGCTTTGGCACCTTTTGTACTATGGCCTGATAGGTTACCAAGGGCAGGATAATCATTTATGGTGCAGAACAATAAGGAGCGCAGAGTGAAGTTCTCTCGTTTGTATGCATCCCATACCTGTACCCCTTCGTTCCACAGTACTTTTAGATCTTCCACCAACGGTGCTAGGAACACATCGATATCATTCCCAGGTTGTTTTGGCCCTTGAATAAGTATCGACAGCAAAATGTACTTTCGCTTCATACACAACCAAGGAGGAAAGTTATAGATGCAGAGAGTCACGGGCCATGTCTTTGTGTCATTGCTCATGCTCTTGAAAGGATTCATTCCATCTGTACTCGGTCCAAACCTTATATTCCTTGGTTCTGCACCGAACTCTGCAAAACTCCTATCGATGTTTCTCCACTGCGCGGAATCAGCAAGGTGTCTTATCATTCCATCCTTCTTGCGCTCCTCCGAGTGCCAACGCAGCGATTTGCCTCCTTTGGATTTGCAAAAACCTTTTCAAACGGGAATTATAGGAAAATACAATGCCACCTTAGCAGGAGGTCCTTTCTTCGCCTCTGTTCCCTCGCCATCATCTGATTGATTGTTACGTTTGTATCGGGATGCGTTGCACACCGGACATACATGCATGTTTGCATACTCTTTACGGTAGAGGATACAGTCGTTCGGGAATGCATGTATTCTTTCTACTTCCATTCCCAACGGACAAAGAACCTTTTGGCTTTATACGTGGTTTTAGGCAACTCATTTCCCTCCGGAAGCATGTCCGCTAAAAGACCTAGCAGCGCCGTGAAACTCTTGTCGGAGCAACCGTTGCTTGCCTTCAATTTCAACAGTTCAAGCACGGCCGACAACCTCGTGTACTTGCAGCTCGTGTACAAAGGTTTCTCTGAGTCCTCCATCAAGCCACGGAATTTAACATACTCTCTCTCATCATAGTTCTCTTCTACATCGCGAAGCATCTGATTCAGATTATCATCGTGCAACCTATCCGAATCCGAGTCACAATCGACATCAACCGGCGGCATGTCATTCACTTCACCGGCGATGTCATCCGGGGGCATATCATTCACTTCGCCGGCGATGTCATCCGGGGGCATATCATTCACTTCACCGACGATGTCATCCGGCGGCATATGATCATTCACTTCGCCATGATTGGTCCAACACGTATAATCTTTTTTGAAACCCCTCCGAATCAAGTGCGCTACAATTTGCCCTCGGTTCTTAAACATCTTCAAATTCTCGCATCGGTGCATGGACAAAGACATATATTCCACCCCTTATTCAACATATCCTCCTCGGCGGCTCTTATAAAAGCAGAAACGCCATTAATGTACTCTTCACTCACACGGCTCGCGGCATACATCCAGCTTCGATCCTACGTTACGTACATATATAACAACTTAGTATTAAAATCTAGATTAACTAATTATAACTACATATATACGGGCCACATTTATTATATTGAGACTTAATTTGCTAGCTCAATTCATATTAGAAACACAACAGCTATTATATAACCAACAATTTTACAAATTAACCATCTTCAATAACCACTAATGGATTACTTAGACCTAAATTGTAATGCAATTAAAGAAAAAATAAATTACATTACTAACCATATCTAGAGCAACCAGGAAAGACTGAATATTCAAAGCTCAATCTCTGCCTCTTCCCACCAAATTAACTGGCCTGAAATCGCCTAGCTTCCTCCCGAGTGAAAAAGTGCGCAGCAGTGGATAGATCTCGATCGAAATGAAGACAGATGCGATGCGAGCAGCGCAATAAATGCCTTAGCCATTATCACGAGCGGTTTTAACTAAAATCGTCAGGAATATCACTGACGGTTTTAACTAAAACCGTGCATGATATTAACTTATCACGACGGTTTTATATTAAAACCGTGCGTGATAATATGGGATTATCACAAGCGGTTTTTAATACGCACCGTCGTGATACTTCGGTAATAACCGCTGTGATAATCCATTTTCCGCCACAAATACCACAGACGGCCTCCTAATTACAACCGTCTGTAATAGTGTTCATCAGAGACGGTTTCACAAAACCGTCTGTGATGAGGCGTCTACTATGAGGCTTTCTGTAGTAGTGAATAATCCCATCACAATGTTATTTTATGGTAGATTGTAACTAACCTCTGGCTAGTTTTTGAAAACTGTGGCTTTTTCAAATGCTATAAATAATAGTCTCACAATAACAAAAGAAAATATGTTTCTTGATTTTGATGGACCATTGATGGAATTTTTGTGTAGCTTGGTAGCAAGTGCCTTTGAAAAGAGCATGGAGAACGTGGTTTCCTGGCCTTTTAAGTACCATAGGTATGTTCTTTTGAGCTACAATTTATGAATTATGACTACAACTTACAGTTTTTTGGTTCTAGTACGACTGCTTGTGCGAACGAACCGGTAGCCAGTAAACCGTTTCTAAAAGACTATTCCGATAAATCGTTTTAAAATAACGATGGAGAAGTCGTTCCGTTTGTTTGCTTGAGAGAATTCATAAGTGATAAATTATAAACTGAACTAAGGTAAAATAACAAGCCACGTAGCTTCGGAATCTAAGTACGACGGCCTGCCTTTGCAAACGGAAAAGAAGTCAAGCATTGCGGAGACCACAAAGAGAAGTCTAAGTCTACATGTGTGCCTTCCACTACTTAGCTGAAGTCCAGTAGAAGTCTTCCACTACTCGGCTGGATGCATTGCTTCTGATGCTAAGCAAAGGACTTCAGAGTACGTGTGCACCTCTGTTCACGTACCTGAGATAGCCGGCATTCCCTCGGTTCATAAGCACTCATTTTCTATTGCATAGAATTTTTCTTACTAGAAATAATAGTATAGATTCATCACTAAGGGCTCCTTCATATAGGCTTTTGGTTTTAGCTTACGAATAATAACAACTAGTAGAGAAGGTTGTAGAGAGACACTCACGTGTGATTTTGGTCGATATAAATAAAATCACTGTAGTATGTACTATAATCGACTAGTAGACCCTGTCTTGAAAAAGACACTCCGTTTAAAAGTTAGGTACTGTAAAAAAGTTATTCACTATAGAAAAATAGGTTTTAGAAGTCAATATGAATATAGCTTAAATTTCTTTCACAACAATACTTTTCAATTATTTTTTCCAAATATATTATAATTGGAATTAGTAGTCCAAGCTTTGTCTCGTAGACCGTCTCACATGTACGTTGGTGCGTGGCCTGCCTTTGCAAACGGAAAAGAAGTCAAGCATTGCGGAGACCACAAAGAGAAGTCTAAGTCTATGTGCGCCTTCCACTACTCAGCTGAAGTCCAGTAGAAGTCTTCCACTACTCAGCTGGATGCATTGCTTCCGATGCTAAGCAAAGGATTTCAGAGCACCTGTGCAGCTCTGTTCACCTGAGATACCCGGCACTCCCTCGGTTCATAAGTACTCATTTTCTATTGCGCAGATTTTTTTTTCTTACTAGAAATAATAGTATAGATTCATCATTAAGGGCTCCTTAATATAGGCATTTGGTTGTAGCTTACGAATAATAACAGCTAGTAGAGAAGTTTGTAGAGAGAGACACTCACATGTGATTTTGATCGATATAAATAAAGTCGCTGCAGTGTGTACTACAATCGAATAGTAGACCCTGTCTTGAAAATATTCCGTTTGAAAGTTAAGTACCGTCGAAAAGTTATTTACTGTAGAAAAATAGGTTTTAGAAGTCAATATGAATATAGCCTATATTTCTTTCACAAGAATACTTTTCAATTATTTTTTCCAAATATATTATAATTGGAATTAGTAGTCCAAGCTTCGTCTCGTAGACCGTCTCACATGTACAAAGCAACTTATATTTGTGAATGATGGAAGTAGTACTTTACGAGACGATTATAATCTACAGGCACATACCACAACTTAATTATAGAATAGATATCATTTTAGAGTGCGTGCACTCAAACTTTAAATCCTTGATGAATAATATATACAATGGTATTTAGATTTACCACATGGATATAGTATTAGTAAATGTGTCATGAAAAAAGTACTTCTAGTTCCATATCATCAAGAGTGTTGGAGCTTTTGGATGATTGTGAGAAAGATTGGAGTAATGGACACTTGTGACAACGTGTATTTTTACCAAGGGGTAAAAATACTAGTCAACGAATTATTATTTGTTTGCGGGGTAAAACACCACTTCAATGAATAATAAGCTCATTAGAGTACTACAACAAAACAATAATTAGAGACTCGCAACATTACATGAGTATAGCCATAGAGGTCTAAAGTTTAATGCAAGGCTACGAGGGTTCGAATAGTACAACACTGAAATTAAACAGTTCTAGTTCAAATTCTAATTAAACAAGAGTACTAAATAAAAAGGCAATACACTAATTTTACTGATACCTTAGAGGTTGTGCCCGTGCTGATAAAAACTCTCTAGTCACTTCAGGTCTCGTATATGAGTTCCCCGTTATACGGGTGGTGCTCGACACCATCTCTCTCCCCATCGGAATTTATACTACTAGTAGTAGAGCTAGTCAAAGTCGTTCGTCGATGGTCGTTTAAGTGGTTGCAGTGCATGCCGTGAGCCGTCTGGCCTCCGGCGTAGAACGGAAATACATAAATACAAAAGGTTTAGACGAGTTAAAAATAAAAAATCTTGCTGGCTTATAGCTTTGCGAAGCATGTAAAAGGCATTGACACGAGAAGACATAGAAGTTATTCTTTAGGAAAGACACAATGATAGTAATATTTACGATGATATATTGTACTATTTTCCCTGTGGTGATGATTCGTGCCAAGGTCAGGATACATGCGTTAGAACTTGATTAGTATTAGCTCCCTACTAAGTGCCCCCTTTTTTTTGTGATGTGGCTTAGTGTTTTTAAGCTGTTTATGAGAGATAATATGGAGTAAATGAAACTCGCGTGCGGTTTTGACCGATATAAATGAAGCCACTACAGTGTCCACTACAATCAACTTATAGACTTCACCTTCAAAAAATATTATATTTAAAAACTAATTACTATAGAAAACTATAAAAATAGCTTTTAGAAGTTGAAACGAAGAGGGCCTAATTGACTTATGTATTATAGTACGTAGCAAATTTGGTGAAGCTAAAAATCGTAGAGTTAATTCATTGTCCATGAGCCAATGTTATTTGTCATCCTGAATTTATTTTTATGAACACTTAAAGCTAGCATTGCGTGTAATTTGTACCGTAAACAAATTACGTTTAATAATCCCATCGCAATTTTATTTTATGGTAGATCGTAAGTAACCTCTGGCTAGTTTTTTAAAACTGTGGCCTTTTCAAATGCTATAAATAAAAGTCTCCCAATAACCAAAGAAAATATGTTTCATGATTTCGATGGACCATTGGTGGAATTTTTGTGTAACTTGGTGGCAAGTGCCTTGGAAAGGTACGTGGAGGTCTTGGTTTCCTGGCCTTTTAAGTTTTATAGGTCTGTTTTTTGGGCTATGATTTATGAATTATAACTATGGTTTATAGCTTTTTGGTCTTAGTATGAGTGCTCGTACGAATGGATCGAAAACCGATAAACTGTTTTTAAAAGACTATCACAATAAACCGTCTAGAACAATAACAAAAAAAACCATCTTATTTGCTTTCTAAAAAAAAATTCATAAATCATAAATTGTAAACTGAAATAAGCTTAAAATAACAAGCCACGTAACTTCGGAATCTTGAGTACGACGGCCTGCCCTTGGCAAAAAAGAAGTCATGCATTGCGGAGACCGCAGAGAGAAGCCTAGTGTATCTTCCACAAGTCAGCTGAAGTCTAGGATAAGTCTTCCACTAATCAGGTTTCGTTTATTTTGACTTAAACTTTTAACTTCTAATTTATTTTTTATTATTTTTAAATTTTATCTTTTTTAATTTTTTAGCTTTTTTTGAGTTTTTTTTGTCGATTCGTTTTTCCATATTTATTTACGTTATCCGTGACGGACTAACTGTTTTTTCTATTTTTAAATTTTTTAAATTCAGTTACGCTAAATAAATCATCATAGTTACAGTATAATTTCAGCTAATTACAGTACAATTTTAACTATTAATCAGTTCATTTCAGCCCGAAACAGCACAGAGTGGATTCATTGCGTCTGAAGCTAAGCAAAGGATTTCAGAGTACCTGTGTAGCTCTGTTCACCTGAGATACCCGGCACTCCATCGGTTCATAAGCACCCATTTTCTATTGTGCATAAATTAACAGCTAATAGAGAAGCTTATGAATAGTAACAGTTAATAGAGAAGCTTGTAGAAAAAGATATTTGTGTGTGATTTTAACCGATAAAAATGAAGTCGCTACAGTATGTACTACAATTGACTAGTTGACCACACCTTAAAAAGACACTCCATTTAAAAGTTAAGTATTGTAGAAAGGTTGTTTACTGTAGAAAAGCAGTTTTTAGAAATCAATACGAATAGGGTCTAATTTCCTTTCTAAGAATACTTTTCAATTATTTTTTTCCAAATATATTACAATTGGAATGAGTAGTGAATGAGTAGTCCGAGCGTTGTCTGATAGCCCGTCCCACCTGTACAAAGCAACTTATATTTGTGAATGGTGGAAGTAGTACTTTACAACAAGACGATTGTAATCTATGGGCACATTCTACTACTTTCTTATAGAATAGATATCATTTTTGAGTGTGTGCATTCAACCTTTAAATCCTTGATCAATATACAACGGTATTTAGATTTGCCACATGAAAATAGTATTAGTAAAAGTGTCAAGAAAAAGGTACTCCTAGTTCCATATAATCAAAAGTGTTGTGGCTTTTGGATAATTACGAGAGAGAGATTGAGGGAGTAAGTGACACTTGTGATGACCCACATTTTTACCGAGGGGTAAAAACACTAGTCAATTGATTATTATTTGTTTGCCTAGTAAAACACTGCTCCAACGAATAATATGCCCATCAGAGTGTTACAACAAAATAATAATTAGAGATAGGACGTAATATTACATGAGCATAGCCACACAAGGCTAAAGTTTAAGGCAAAGCCACGAGGGCTCAAATAGTGCAGTACTAAAATTAAATAATTCTAGTTCAAATTCTAATTATATAGGAGTACTAAATAAAAAGACAATACGCTAATTTTATTGATACCCTGGAGGTTATGCCTGTGCTGATAGAATCTCTCTAGTCACTTCAAGTCTCATATATGGGCTCCCCACTATACGAGTGGTGCTCAACACTATTCACACCAAGTGAAATTCTGAGACGGCTAGAGTCTAAATAAGGAAAAATAATATCAAGGGTAAGTACAGAGTACTCAGCAAACTTATTTAACAACAAAGCATTGAAAGCTCATAATCTAACATTTCTTGAAATATCCATTTTCATCCTCATTTTCATTTTCATTTTCACGTTTTTTATCGTTCAAGTGATTTTTTGATCTAAGGGTTTTTTGTCTTGATTTCTTTAGTGTTTCAATTTGCTGTGATATGTGGGAACACATTTAAAGCCATCTTGGCCATTATCTACCCACGAGTAAGTCATATTCACTGTTTTATGTTTTTACCTGTTTTTAGTGCTATCTACCTTCAAACGAAGAAATGTCAGATCTTTGGCAATAATTTTCTTAATTATTTATTGGAATATGTTCCTGACATCCTATAGAAGGTGTGTACCAAATTTTGAATAATTTGATATATTGATTTGAAAGTTAGTAGAGCTTCATGAACCAAAATATACCAAATCTCTTATGTTCTTTCAAGTTTTTTTATGGGATAGGTCCCTAAGGTCTTGAACTACTTATGGTTGAAGGTTCAAGTCTTTTGGATCGATGGATCAAAAGTTACATGATTTTCATATTTGAAATAGTGTTAAAATCTTTACTATTATAAAAATGTGAGTTGGTCGTCATTGATCCGTTCTCCCTCCTCTCTTCTCAGCCGTCGGATCAAAGATTAGCCATACAGATCTGTATGTAGGTAGTTCTTCCGCTTCTCGTAGAAAAGGTCAGACCGACACGTGGGCCGCACTCATCCTCTTCTCTTCCCCCGCATCCTCCGCCTCCCGCAACCACGCCGCCTCCCCAATGCATTTGCCTGCCGCCTCCTCTCCCCATCTGCCCGCCGCCGCCTCCCCACCTCCACCTCCCACAACTGCCGCCTCCTTATCCCTTGAACCCTCGTGTTGCGCCTCCTCTTCCTCGGCGTCACCATCAATTCCTTCCCCGTGCAGCAGCGTCTGGTAGCAATCTCCCAACTTTCCCCAGGGCACCTCCACCAATTCCATCTCCCATCGCCCCTCCAACTAGTGGCACAACACTCGGCGATAGCGGTCGGTGGATCAGAGAGAATGGAGCTTGGTGATAGCGGCCAGTGGATCAGAGAGAAGGGCACTCGACGATGGTAGCAACTTCCTCTTACTATGCTTGCCCACGTGGCTCTCTCCTACTGCTGCCGCCTAGCGGTCGCTCGCCCAGTGGGCCTCTCTACCTCCTCCTGCTCTTTGCTTAGAGCTCGTTGCACTGTTTAGCGATTTTGGTCTCCCAAGCTCGTCATCGAAGTTGGTGCTGTGGTTGAATAGGGCTGTGGTCGAGGGGCCACAGCCGAAGTCAAGGGGCCATGGTCGAAGTTGAAGCCGTGGTTGAAGGGGGCCATGACCGAAGTCATAGATCCATGGTCGAAGTCGAAGCCGTGGTCGAAAGGGCGGTGGTCGAAGTTAGGCCGTGGTCGAAGTCGAAGGGCCATGGTCGAAGTCCAAGCCGTGGTCGAATGGAACAGTGGTCGAAGGGGGTTGTGGTCAAAGTCAGGCCGTGGTCAAAGTCGAAGGGTCATGGTCGAAGTTCAAACCGTGGTCGAAGGGGATAGTGGTCGAAGTCGAAGGGTCGTGGATGAAGTTGGTCAAAGGTTGAAGTCGAAGGGTCGTGATCGAAGTTGAAGGGTCGTGGTGGAAGTCCAAGCCATGGTTGAAGGGGATAGTGGTCGAAGTCGAAGGGCCATGGACGAAGTCGGTCCGCAGTCGAACTTGAAGGGCCGTGGTCAACATCAGGGCCATGGTCAATGTCAAGTCTGTGGTCGAAGGGGGCTGTGGTTGAGGAGCTGTGGCCGAAGTTGAAGATCCATGGTCGAAGGGGGTGGTGGTCAAAGGGGGAAGTGGTCGACGTCGAAGGGCCGTGGTCATCGAAGGGGACAGTGGTCAAAGTCAAAACTGTGGTCGACATCAAAGGGCCATGGTCGAAGGGGACAGTGGTCGATGTCGAAGGGCCATGGTCGGAGGAGACAGTGGTCAAAGGGGACGGTGGTCAAAGGGAAAGTGGTCGGCGTCGAAGGGCCATGTTGGTCGAAGGGGACAGTGGTCGGAGGGGGCAGTGGTCGAAGTCGAAGATCCATGGTCGAAGTCGAAGTCGTGGTCGAAAGGAGCCGTGGTTGAAAGGGAAAGTGGTCGACGTCGAAGGGTCGTGATCGAAGGGGGCGGTGGTCGAAGGGGGAAGTGGTCGACATCGAAGGGGCGTGATCATCGAAGGGACGTGGTCGAAGGGGATAGTGGTCGAAGGGGGTAGTGGTCAAAGTCGCAAATCCGTGCTTGAAGTCGAAGACCTTTGGTCGAAGGGGGCCATGATCGAAGGAGGAAGTTGTCGACGTCGAAGGGCCGTGGTCGAAGGGGATAGTGATCGAAGTCGAAGATCCGTGGTCAAAGTCGAAGATCCTTGGTCAAAGTTGAAGCCGTAGTCGAAGGGGGTTGTGGTCGAAGGAGGAAGTGGACGGCGTCAAAGGGCCATGGCCGTCGAAGGGCCATGGTCGAGGGGGACAGTGGTCGAAGTCAAAGATTCGTGGTCGTTATCGAAGCCATGGTCGAAGAGGGAAGTGGTCGACGTCAAAGGGGACAATGGTTGAAGGGGGCAGTGCTCGAAATCGCGGTTATGGTCATAGTCGTAGCGCCCATGGACGTGGTTGTAGCGGTCATGGTCATAGTCGTAGCACTAACCCAGAGGACACCTGCTGGTTCATCCATAACCTCTGCTGCTACGAGTTCCCCCTCTAGTTGGACATCCCCGTCGCTTACCCCCAGGTCACCCCTGAGATCGACCTCCCCACCCTCGACGACAAGACCCACAAGGTGGTCGAAGAGTGTCATGGTCGAAGGGGGAAGTGGTCGACGTCGAAGGGTCGTACTTGAAGGGGACAGTGGTTGAAGAGGGTAGTGGTCGAAGTCGAAGAAGGCAGTGGTCAAAGTTGAAGGGGGCAGTGGTCGAAGTTGGGGCTGTGGTCAAAGTCGGGGCCTAGCAGGCTAGCGCCGGCAGTCGGGCGACAGGGCACAAGTGCACCAAAAGCCTGCCAACGTACGACCACTAGCGATGGTTGACTGCTCCCGACCTACGATCACGTGCGATGGTCGACGGCTTCTAACTTACGACCACGAGGTGTGATCGATAGCTTCTAATTTATGTCCATGAGCACTGGTCGATGTGTTTCGACATACGGCCACGAGGTGTGGTTGATGCCTTCTCACTTACAACTACGAGCAATGGTCGATGTGTTTCGACTTACAACCACGAGTTATCCTTGATGACATATGACTTACGACGACGAACAATGGTGGTCGACTTCCGATGTATGACCATGAGCCATTGTCGAAGGCTCTCGATTTAGGACCACGATCGATCATCGACCGTTGCCAACTTACGACCACCAGCGATGGTCGACCGCTCCCGACCTATGATCACGTGCGATGGTCGATGGCTTCCAACTTACGACGACGAGGTGTGCTCGAGGGCTCCCGACCCACGACCACGAGGTGTGGTCGATGTCTTCCGATTTATGACCACGAGGTGTGATCGACGGCTTCCGACTTACTTAACGAATTTAAAAACCTTTAGAACATGTTTGTATGCATATTCTAAAAAAATTTTACCACCCGTGAGTTTTAAAATATGTAGTATGATAAATTTTAAAAAACCGTAGCAACGCACGGGCATTCAGCTAGTCACTATTCACAGGCTAAAAATTTCAATAGCTCTGAGAATTTTTGGATTTTTGGCTTCTTGATCTTCGTAGCTTCTCATAGCTATTAGAGTAAAGATTAGAAGAATACTTGGGGAAAAATTTGAAGGAACCATTCGTCCACTCTCTGTTGCTATATTGGTCCTCATAGAGCATTATCTATTGATCTATGAAATAGTGTAGTAGCATAATAGGGAATTCTGGATTGTAAAATCAAGGACCAACATTAGCCCTCCGCTTGGGATTATTGGCTGGATCATACGGCTCAGCAGCTGCAGCGACTTGTTGGTCTAGTTGGTCTACATCTACCATGGTACCTTACCTCAATGATCTACATAAGTGCACATAGAGAAATGGACTAAGTATTAAACAAAGAAGAGCTACTGCTAGTCTACTACTGCATTACTATTACTACATTACAATTACTACATTACTTGCTACTCTAGACAGCATTACTAATACTAGTTTGCTACTCTAGAGTCTGGACAACATTACTGGCTACATTACTAGTTTACTACTACTAGTTAGCACTTTGGACCAAAGAGAAGAGCAGAGTAGGGGAGGAAGGAGAGATGAGGGGATTGCCAAATGAAAATGGTGCAGAGCAGAGTAGGGGAGGAAGGAGAGCTAAGGGGAGGTTGCACTGATCGGAACAAAGAAGGTTCTTTACGGAGGAGGCGGCAACGGCCACTGGAGGCAGAGGCAGAGGCCACTGGCGGTGATGGCTCAAATTGACGACGGTTAGTGGCTCAAACTGGCGATGGCTAGTGGCGGCAAAGGTCACTAGAGGCGAAGGCAACCGGTTGTTGCTAGGGCTCTACTCATGGGTGGTGGCTCACACTGGCGGCGGCGGCCCAAAGGATGGGAGGAGAGGATGACTCGATCTACTATCTAGGGTTAACACTCTAGTCTCTAGAGGTAATATATACATGTCTAACACTCTCCAGCTAAAAGTGGGCCATCAAATCGGGTGGTTAGACATGCCCGACTAGACACTGCTAGTGGCTGGCTAGTCATCCGGTTGCCTGACTAGTCGCTTTAGTTGAATCGATCTCCCTAGTCACCCTTTGTGTGTCGACTCGAAGGCTAGTCGTGGATTTGTCACTGACTAATTTATGGCTTAATAACAATGTAACATGGTATTGAAATCTTGAGAATGGTAGTTGATGATTTGATGGAACTAATATGGATCTTATTCATGTTAGGGAAATAGCGATGTCTCTAATATGTGTTGGAGGAGAGTGTCAAACCTTAATGTCGAGGTCATGAACAAAGCGGCAAGTATCGATGAGGTAGATGAAGATACTAACAATGCAAAGAAGGTGGAGAAGTTGTATCTTTACAGGACAGTCGCCAAACCAAGGGGTGATGCCCTAGAATTCATCTTGATATTTTAATCACTACTACAAAAAGGGTCATCCTGGATGCCTCGTCATAGATGGTTCAACACAAACCATCAGTTATGAAGTTACCACAAATGGTTTTAAAAGATGGACCGTCTAAGTTCATCACGATGGAAAGAACAGTCTATGATGACCTACTTATCACAGATGATTTTTATTCTGAACCGTCTATGATAATATTTCAACTTACCCACTCTCACCAAATTTGAAATTCCCGCTCATCTTGCTAGATTTCCTCTTTAAGATAGAAGGCTTGCCTGTTCTTCTCCTCTTCTTTCTTCTCACTTCTCCTCCACTCCTCCTCTTCTCTTCTCTCTTCCACTCCTCTTCTCACTTCTTCTCCACTCCTCCTCTTCTCTTCTCTCTTCTCACTTCTCCACTTCTCCTCACTAAATTTTTCCTTAAAAATAGAAGGCTCGATCGACTCTTCTTCTCCTCATCTCCTCTTCTCTCTTCTCACTTCTCCTCCTCTTCTTCTCCTCCCCTTTCCCTACCTCTTCTTCAATCCCATCCATCCAATTTTGCTATAACTTGGATGCCCAAAATACATATTAAGCCAAATTTTTGAGCATCTAAGCCACGATAAAAATACAGACTTGGCCAAATTTTGGACATCCAAGCCATGGTAAAATTACCCACTTTTTTTAGCTCTAGTACAGCTATCACAGATGGTTTTTACTAAGAACTATCTATGATAACTGATTATTACTGATGATTCTAGTTCCAAACCATCTGTGATAATAGACGACCATAGACGGCTCTAGTTCTAAATCGTCTGTGATACGATTTTCATAGACGATTCAAAAATCGTCTGTGATAACCCTTATTATCACTGACCTATGAAGTCAGACGGTTCAAGGAACCATCTATGATAAACATTTGTGTGGTAGTGAATCTATATCTATCGTATCGGTTAAAGGGTTTTTCTAGACCTACCTTTTGGATAAACTCCTTTAATATCATCCTCTGATATGTTTATTAAGAGTGGTGCTACTCCTTTGGTTTGTCTTCAAAATTATTACTTGTAAAGTCCTAGATGTAGCTAGGTAGATTGATCATAACACATCATAATATCTAGGCATTTTGGGAAGCTCGCATTCTAGTGGGACCGTGCATGTCATAACTACGATTCATGTTCATCTATTAAGGATTCCATGTTGGTGCTTGTGAGACCATGTGGAAGTCACTCCATGGTAGTGATGAGTAATTGACTTTTGGATTAAAGTATTTGTGGAGTTTGAGTTTGGTTTTTGAGGGTTTTGCAAAAGACTACATTCCTGTTGGTAGGCTTCAACCATTGACAATAGTTGGAGGCGTGGTCCTCGATCTGTAGTTAGGAGGTCCGAACGGCCTTGTGCTGAGTAGTCCGAAGAGCTAGTCAGAAGGTACTCAGTAGTCGAGAGGTCTCGGTCTCAATGGTTGTAGCTTCCCTGGCTAGTCGATAGTCATATGCCTTGTGGTCGATAGTCATAAGCCTTTGCATTCAGTAGTTATAAGCCTTTGCGATCGGTAGTCGTAAGCCTTTGTGATCTATAGTCATAGCGATCTGTTGTGATGGTCGTAGACTTTTGGTAGGTACTCGTTGGCTTTGAGTGCCTCATTTTTTGAGCACCCGAGTACTCATGTCAGACTAGCCAATGGTCTGATCGACATGTGCTTGGTGGTCAAAGTGGCTTCTCTCGATGGTCTAAGGTTGTTCTTTGGTATTCTTTGGGTTTTGGTCATGGTGTGACTTTGGTTGTTGATTGTGTGCACAGAGGTTTAATTTATGGCTCTAGGCTTAGGATCAATAGTGTGGGTGCATACTTTTTCCATTGTTCATTGTACGAATTAATTATGCAAATTGATGACCTTTTTGTATTGTGTGGTGCTACGTGATTGTTTGCTTATTGGTGTTGGTTGCAGGATTTCGGAGCTAGGTCATGGTGACACGTAGGAGGACAAAGACTAGGCACATGGTGGTGCTGAGGTCCAAAACGATCAGGGAGACGCTAAAAATGACCGAGGCTTGTGGGGTGGTTGGAAGCCAGGACTACGAGAAACCGAAGTGGGAGCTTCCGGTGGTGGACATGACGTGCAACGATAAGGTGGACCAAGACTAGGCTTAGAGAGGAGCCGAGGTTGATGAGGCGATGGGGTCCCGATCTTTCGATGAGAAGGATAATTTCGATGGGCGATGATCAACTCTCACGATCCAGGCTACGAACGCATTACATACGAACCAAGCAATCGCTGAACTAATCACCAAGTCGTTATCAACCGTGCCAAAAGCACGGTTGACCTGACCACGAAGGTCTATTCCTGCATGCAACCGAAGAACACGCAAGAACAAGATCACAAGTAATCTGAAATTGCAAATATATAAATTGAGTTCACAAAAGTGGGATTCTGCTGAGGTTCTTTACGGTTGGTCTAGTCGACACAAGCGAAGAACAAGAGTTTTCACAAAGGAAAAACTAAGCAAACGAAATTCAAGCAAACTAGAAAGGTGAAGCTTCCTTAAATAGGCGAGAAAAAACCGCACAAAACTAAAATATAAGAGGTGGTACTATTCATGGTACTGTTCACGTGAATAGTGCGGCCGTGAACAGTACGGGCCAAGCGAGGGGCCACCTTCTCCTGGGGCCCAAGCATTACAAGGCCCGAGTTGGCCCAAACAGGTGATGCAGCACATTCTTTGAGTGATTGTGGCATGCTCAAAAGGAATTTGGAGATGAGGCTAGATCCATTGGAAATATGACGAGAAAAGCTTTCCATCGAGTACTCATGGGCCTCAAACGGACTCCGTATGTGAAAGTTATGCACATTTGAAGTTGGTGCTGTCTTCGGAGGCCGAATTGAATCGCACATGTGTGTCTTCATGATCAGCTCCTATGTTCCTAAGTAAAAGAACATCACATGCATTAGGTAGTAGCATATTCTCATGAGAAACAAAATATACTCCTAGAAACAAAGTTACCCGATAGTTCAATTGTTGTGCGCGAGCTCGTGTGATTGGACCTTACAAGTGTATAAGTTCAGATCCATTGGTTGTATGCATGGAAGTGATGTCCTCATCAGAGGTCCTGTGTGGTCAAAGAAGCTGAATGCCATCATGCGCAAGAAGAGGCATGTGGTGCACCAAGTGACTTGGGTCGTTTGCAAGCGAAGATGGTTTGGTGGGATCTGGACGTATGAGAGGCTTGGCAGCAAGTCATTCGAGCCACGTGAAAGATGGCAAAGTATGGGCAATGCTTCGTGGAAAAGAAAGCGGGAAGCTTCGTCGAAAGCGGTAGAGGGTCATTTTGGTAAAATTTCCCAATACTGGAGAAGTGTGTGTGAATAAAACCTGGTGTTAGGTGGGATTAATGGGTTATACCTGGTTTGGCCTAATGGTGGGATCCATTAGGGTTTTGGGTTCAGGTTGTAAGCCTATAAAAGGGGAGGAGAGGTAAGAGCTAGAGTTTGAAAAGGTTAGCTAAGACTTTTGGTGGCTAGCACCTCCTCCTACCCACGGAAGATAGGATAGATAGTATGTGTGTGCTCTAGGCGAGCTCTATCCTCCTAAGTAGAGTGGTTGTAAAATCAATCATCTCAAGTGAGACATCAACCTTTGATCTACTTTTTGTGTATGTTTGGTCGGATTGAGTTTGCTCTGTTTTTGGTTGGTTTTTCCTCTCTTCGCTCAATCTCTTCTTGATCTCCTCCTGTTGTTTGTGTTGTTCTTGTTTCGGTTGGCTTGATACTCTTCTACCCCTACCTTGATCTTGCTGTTCCATGAAGCTATGGGAGCTCATTTGAATTTCAGTATGACATATCATCCCCAGACGGATGGTCAGACTGAGCGCGTGAATCAGATTCTTGAGGATATGCTAAGAGCTTGTGTGTTGGATCATAGGATCAAATGGGATGGTTGTTTGCCTTTCGCAGAGTTCTCATACAACAATAGTTACTAGTCTAGTTTACAAATGTCGCCGTTCGAAGCTTTGTATGGTAGAAAATGTAGAACCCCTCTCAATTGGAAAGAGACAGGGGGAAATCAAGTATTTGGGCTAGATTGTTTAAAGAAAGCTGAGGAAAAGGTTCGGTTGATCTGAGAAAGGTTAAGAACTGCGAGGGCTAGATAGAAGAGTTATGTGGATACTCGTCGTAGAGAGTTGAGCTTTGAGCTAGATGATTATGTGTATCTCAGGATTACACCATTCAAAGGTGTTAAGAGGTTTCAAATGAAAGGAAAGCTTGCGCCAAGGTATGTAGGGCCATTCAAGATATTAAAGCGTAGGGGAGAGGTTGATTATCAGTTGGAGCTACCTGTGACCTTCAGTGGGATACATGACATCTTTCATGTGTCTCAACTGAATAAGTGCTTGCGAGTGTCAGAGGAGGCAGTGCTAGTGGAAGCCATTGATCTTCAAGAGGATTTGTCTTAAAAGGAGCGTCCTATCAACAACTTGGCAGTGTCTGAGTGAGTGACCAGGATCAAGGTGGTTCATTCTTACAAAGTTCAGTGGAGCAACCATTCCGAGGAGAAAGCAACTTGGGAGCGCGAGGAGGATCTCAGATCGGAGTTTCCAAACCTATTCTTTTAGTGAGCCAGAATCTAAGGGTCAAGATTCTGTTTTAGGGGGAGGTTTGTAACATCCTGATTTTCAGAGCCTTTTTGAAGCTTTGAAAAATAAAATTCACCATTTGGATTTTTTAGAATTAATTAAAGCATAATATAAAATTTCATTAATTAAAAGGATTTAATATGACTAAATTAAATATTAACATTTGCTGGAAGTACTTCATTTAAGTTCCTTGCATTTCAAGGATTTTTCTAGATTTATTTGCTATTTACTAGAGCTCAAATGAATTTATTCGAATTTCTGGAAATTAGAAACTACGTAAAAACCCCTAAAAGGCCAGTCGGCTGAAGCCCATTTCTCCAGCCCGACCTGCCAACCCAGCCTGCGCCTCGACCTAGTTCGCCCCGTGCCCATGCCAAGCGTCACGCGCATCCGCACCCGCGCATGCCCGTCAGATGGCCGCCACGCGTCACCCATCTATGCGGTTGCCTCACACGCGTTGATCCTGGCTGCTCGTCCCATTCGAGTCGCTGATAGGTGGGGCCCACCTGTCAGATCTGTCATCCCCATCCCAGACTCTGTTCGCCGTCTTCGTTGCGAACTCCGCCGCTGCCACGCTTCTCCGCCTCAAACTCCAAGCTATGTCCGCGCACACTGGTCATCGACCATGTCGGTCTTCAACAACGTTGGCCTTCGACAACATTGGTTTCAACCATGTTGGTTTCGACCACACTGATTTCAACCACGTTGGTGCTGGTTTCGACCACATTGGTTTCAGCCATGTTGATTTCGGCCACGCTGCTTTTGACCACGTTGGTTCCGACCATGTTAGTTTTGACCATGTTGGTTTTTGATAACATTGGTTCTCGATCACTCTCTGGTCATTTACCACTCGAGTTGAATTTTAGGTTCTGGAGTGATGTCTGATCATCAACCACCATAGTCAAAATCCGACCATGTTGATTTCTGATCAGGATGTGCTCAGCTTTGTGGGACTTTCGACCATGTAGTCAAAGTTCAACCATGTTGTTTTCTGACTGATTTTGCTCAACTCTGAGAGTCTCTTGTTTTCCAGTGGGATTGTGATTCTAATCTTCATAGCTTTATAGCTATCGAAGTAAGGGATAAGTGAACACTTGAGGGAATATTTTTAGGCACCATCCCCAGCGCCCTTTGTTGCCTATCCGGTCCTATAATTTTTATCAAATCCATGTTGCTCTTTAGCTGATCTTTATCGATCATCAGCATGGAAATTAATAGGGAAACTTGTGAGCTTTTTTTGCATCTTGTCGAGGTGTCTTTGCCAATAATGTCCTTTGTGACAAGAGTTTGAAATCAACTAGAGAGTAATTTTATTTGCAAGAAACCACTAGTGTAAGCTTTGTGGTACATTCTTTACCTTTGATTGTTCAAGTTACAGGGAAAAGAGGCTTTTGGAGTCCACAGATGACGATGATAATGATATTGACAAGGAGAACGAGCTTTGACTTATCATGAGAAAGGTAAAACCTCATGTAACCTTGGCTTTGTCTAAGATGAATATTATTGCTCTTAAGGATATATGAGATGCCAGATGATAAGAATATTAGATTGCTTGATTATGATTTTGCTTGGTTAGATTCTCATTTATCATGTGTAGGTTGTGAGTCTTTACATGTGGATGCTAAAATTTTGAATACTTCTCTTGCATGCTTAAAATCTGAAATAAGAAATTAAAATTGACTCATCGCACATTTATAGAGTTGCTTGAGACTGCTAGGACGGAAATTAGTGAGCCAAGTGCTTCTATTCATAATTCTTGTATAGCCTCAAATGTTTCACCTACTATTAGCCTAGCTTCTGTTGATTTCTGTACTAGCTATGTCCATCATGTTGATCCAATTCATTACTTACTTGATGTCATTATACTATCTATTTGCATGATTTTCCCTACATCATGTTTTTTGTTTACTTGGTATTGTGATATATCATTTGTTGATACATGAGATTTCTTTTATTGCTATTAACATGTGATATTCTAGTTTCATTATTGTCATGCTTTTTGCTTGCTCATATATGTATAGGCTAAGATTTTTTTATCATGATTTTTATGTATGATTGAGCTTAGCTTTTCATCATGAGCATGTGTTATCTTGGTATATTCACTATCATATTTTTGAGATATCTTGCTCTAGTTTTCCATATATCCATTACAAATCTATGTTAGCATATCTTCCTCTTGATTCTGGTTAGCATAATTTAAGCACGTTTTTGTTTGATATGTTTTATGCTTACATGGTATTGATAATATATGTGGTATTGCTAATTATGAATAGATGAGCTTTGCCATAGCATTTCTTGCATTCCTCATCCCTGATTGTATGGATGCCTTGCTATGTGCTTTGTTGCTCATTTGCTTCATTATTTGCCATGGATATAAACAGAGCTTGATTTATCTCTCTAGCATATAGTGTTCTTGTTTCGCTCAATGCCATGCCTTGTACATTCTTGTTTATACTCAAATTTGTTTGCTTAAGTTTTAACTTGACTTCATAAGCATGAGTTACTTGTTGATTGCGTATTTTAGGAGTCAAGTATAATCATGATTTGTACTTTATTGTATCTATCCTGTTTTATTGCCTACATCATACTCCTTATGTCCAATTACCATTATTTATACATGTTAGTGTACTTTGTATGATTTTTGTTTATCATAATGTATGTTATAACATCCTGATTTTTAGAGCCTTTTGAAGCTTTTAAAAATAAAATTCACCATTTGGATTTTTCTGGAATTAATTAAAACTTAATATAAATTTTTATTAATTAAAAGGATTTAATATGACTAAATAAAACATTAACATTTGCTGGAAGTATTTTATTTGAGTTCCTTGTGTTTCAAGTATTTTTCTGGTTTTTTCTTGGATTTTCTAGATTTATTTGCTATTCTCTAAAGCTCAAATGAATTTATTCAAATCTTTAGAAATTAGAAACTACCTAAAAACCCCAAAAAGGCCATTGGGTCGAAGCCCATTTCTCCGGCCTGACCCACCAACCCAGCCCGCGCCTTGGCCCAATCCGCCCCGCGCCCACGCCACGCGTCGCGCGCATCTGCACCCGCGCTCGCCTGTCGGATGGCCACCACGCATCACCCATTCGTGCGGTCGCCTCGCCCACATTGATCCTGGCCGCTTGTCCCATTCGAGTCACTGACAGGTGAGGCCCACCTATCAGATCTGTCGTCCTCGTCCAAGACTTTGTTCATCGCCTTCGTTGCGAACTCCGCCACCACCGCACGCCTCCACCGTGGACTCCAAGCCGTGTCCGCGCATGCTGGTCATCGACAACGTTGATCTTAGACAACGTTGTCCATTGATAACATTCGTTTCAACCACATTGGTTTCGATCACGTTGGTTTCGACCACGCTGGTTTCGACTACGTTGGCTTTGACCATGTTGGCTTCAGCCACGCTAGTTTTGACCACGCTAGTTTCGACCACGTTGGTTCCGACTATGTTAGTTTTGACTGTGTTGGTTTTTGACAACGTTGGTTCTCAACCCCTATCTAGTCGTTTACCACTCGAGTCGAATTTTGACCATGTTGGTTCTGAAGCGTTGTCTGGTCGTCAACCATCATAGTCAAAATCAGACCACGTAGCTTTCTGATCAGGCTGCGCTCAGCTTTGTGGGACTTCCGACCACGTAGTCGAAGTTTAACCACGTTGTTTTCTAACTGGTTTTGTTCAGCACTGAGAGTCTCTTGTTTTCCAATGTGATTGTGATCCTAATCTTCATAACTTTATAGCTATCAGAGTAAGGGCTAAGTGAGAAAAAATTTTAGGCACCATTCACCCCTCTCCTCTATTGTCATCCAGTCCTACAGTGCTCTTCTACAATGACTAGGAAGTTTGTGATGTTGAATTGTTGATTGCCTGAGTTAAAAGCAGTTGACTAATATTCTTACGAGTTATGAGCTATGACAAGTTGAGGCTGGTCAAATCAAATGGGCCAACCTTGTAGAAGCATTTGATCAAGTATTCTTATACCACTATCTTATGTTCCAGCCATTCGAAGGAGCTATGGCCTATGAGGTCAAGCATTTCGTTGTCAATTGTAAGTTGTAACGTGTGGAGTTTGCTGGCTGTCGACCGAGCCATCTGCTTATTCTCGCACGCAGCGGGCGGAACTGGGCAGCAGGGCCGCGCCCCCAAGCGGCCAAATTTTTTTGGACCCCCCCTCAGCAGCCTAGCCCAGCACGGAAGCAGAAACGTCGTAGAGAGGAAACATCGTAGACTCAGCGCCTCGCGTAGTCGCGTGACTCGCCAGTCGCCACTCGCGTCGCTTCCAGTTCTCTGCACGATCAGCGGACAGCGGCGGAGAGCAGAGGCGTCGCCGCGTCAGGCCGCCAATCGCCATCCCATCGGTCGTATTTGTCTGGCCCCTCCTTTATCATTTTGCTAGTTCCGCCACTGCCTGCACGGTGTAACCTCATTCGTCGTGATTCAAACCTCCATTACTTGCTGTCTATCGATCATAGCAAAATTGGTGCTTGAGATCAAGGGCCCGATCAAAGATGCCAGGGCCCTTGATCCATTTTATACCGTGGTCGATCTAAAATGCTGATTTTATCAATCCTAAGCATCGATTCCCGTCAAAAGAAAAAACTAGGCATCGCACAATCTAGGGTTAAGAAAACCAGCGGTAACCGGCATGTTCTCAATTTTCCTAGTGAGGTATGGGGATACTATTGTTAAAAAACCTGGGGCTGGGCCAGCAGCCCGCAGCCCATGGTGGGCACCTCATTGTAGTCTATAAATAGGGAGCCATACCAGCATATTATGTATACATGAAAGAAAAACAATAAAGAAAGACCAGGAGTTCTCTCTATCTCTCTGTGTGTTCAATCTATTCTTCTGTGATTCTGTGATTGATTCGTTCTTGTTCTAAACAGAGGAATCGCTCGGACTGGTCGCCTGCGACGATTCCTCAACACGTTATCAGCACGACTTCGCTCCGGTGAACGAAGGTAATCATCGAAGCACAGATTGAATTTTCTAGATCGCTTTGAATCTGTATTTTCTTTTCGCGTTCTAGATTGAATCTCTACGGTGCAAATCCACCCTAATCTACCGCGAGCAGACTTGAAGTTGCCGGCACAATGCCGATCGGTAGATTATGAAACGGGGTAGATGTTGATTGCACTGTAGATTAGAAACGATGAAAATCCGCCCTAATCTACCGCGAGCAGACCTGAAGTCGCCAGCACAATGTCGATCGGTAGATTACGAAAAGGGGTATATGTTGATTGCATCGTAGATTGGAAAACAAAAAATACTTGCATGGGTTTTGTTTGATTCTGCATGATCATTACGCAAGGAAAGAAATTGTCGCCTTATCTGTTCAGTCATTGCATGAAAAAAAAGATGTCAGTCTGAAGCCGACCATGGCCGCACAGCCATCACCCCAAAGACCGGCCTGAAGTCACCGTCGGCATGAAGCCGCCGCGCGCCGTCGGTATCACCGCGCCAGAACGCGCACCCGCGCCCGCACGAAACTTTATGTTCAATTCATGCTTTCTGTTTGGTCACTGAACGAAACAAATTTTCTATTCAATTCATGCATACACAGCATAGAAAAGGGAAGAATCGGCATGGATGGCTCTGTACGGCCGTCGCATAAGAAGCCCTCGCCGGCCCGACGTCGGTCGGCTGCCCGGCCGTTGCGCCCGCAGCTCCCCGCACGGATGTGCCCGAAGCCAGCCAGCAGTTGGCTTGCCGCCGCCGGTCCACCTCCCCATGCACGAGCCCGAAGCGCGCCAATTCAGCCGGCCCACAACCGCATCCGTGCCCGGCGCCTCGTGTACCATGCTCGAACCCGAGGTTCCGGTCGCCACTTCTCGCCCGAAAGTCGAGGCTCCGGCCCGAAGCCGCCAGGTCGCCGCCCGAACGCGCACCACCGGTTCACCGCCTCATCGTGCGCACCCGGCCCGTAGTCGAGCTGCTCGCCCCGCACGGCACCACCCGAACCGCATCTCGGGCCGCCACCGGCCGCACGCTGGTTCCGCCGGCTCGACCTCCACCCAAGCCGCTGGCTGGTTCCGTTGCTCGCCGGCCGGCCGCTCGTCGCGCCCGCATGCGCCTTGGCCTCCGCCGCTCAAAGCCGACCACCACCGCCGCGACCGCCCCAAAGAAGCCACCTGCGCTGCATGTGCTCGGCGCCGCCACCCGTACCACGCCAGCCTTGCCCATGGTTGCCCCGCCACGCACCAGCCCCGCCACGCCCTCGCACCGCATGCGCCCGGCGCCGCCACGTGCGCCGATCGTCGCCGCCGTCCGGTCGGCCGCGCTTTCCTCGCCGCCGCCACGCGCGCGCGCCCGCTCGGTCCGCCCAAGAAGCCACCGCCACAAGAAACTCAGGGCAGGAAACCCTACCCGCTCCCTCCACATAGGTTTTGCGCCGGCCGGTTTGGACCGTTGTGGGCCAGATGAATGGGCCGGTTCGGGATAAAGAAAACAGGCTGCATGGGCCGGATGGGAAAAGGAAAAGAGGGGGAGAGGGCCGGCGCTGAAAGAAAAAAAGGCCCGGCCTTTGGGGGTGGGGCGCTGGCTATTTTTACAAAAAGGCCCTGAAGTCATAAATATTACCCATGAGTCCTAAAATTTGCATATAAATCCTGAATTTTGCAGAAAGTCTCGATAATTCCAAAAATTACCGATAGGCCCTCCGATTTACTTATGGGTTCAAAATTTTGCAGAAAAACCCTCGGTAAATCAGAAAATTGCGCGAATTTTTCTCTGAACTGAAAATTTGCGTAAAAACCCCTAGAAAGTGCAGAATTCGCTTAAAATTTATATTCTAGCATAAAAGGGCCTCGAGAATCCGAATTTTGAATTATTTTTAGCTTTTGAAGCATATTTATTTCTGTCATTATTATTCTTTGTATTTTCTGTATTTATTTACTGTTTTAGTTAATTGTAATTACTAAAAATTGCTTTTAATAACTGAAATTAGCAGTAAAAATTATAGAAAATGCATAGAAAATTATGAAACATTACGAGAACCTATTGTACCATTTATTTACCCGCAGTGAATTATTCCGTGCATGTCTACCAGCAGTAGACTTATACACATTTAGATGACTAGCATCACGAACTGGGAGTTCGAGGAGCTGGCCCAGCATGGCAAAAAACTATCTGACGTAGGCGTCCGATGTCGAGATTGTGCTTGGAGCTAGGAAGCTCCGCGCTGCTATTGGGATTGGTGGACTGAATGACGCTCAACCCAAACCTGAGGAGAATGATCAGGCACTTCATTTTCTCAGGCACTACCTCTGCCTCACTCTCAAGAATGAGTATATGGCGGAGAAGAGCGCGTTAGCACTCTGGACCGCACTCAAGAAGCAGGTTTGAGAGGCTAAAGTACACCACTCTTCCTCAAGCAGAGTAGGAGTGGATCAGACTGAGGTTTGCCGACTTTAAGACAGTCAGGGAAAACAACTCTGCCTTGCACAGGATTTGTACCCCAATATAGAAAACTGAGAAAATCCTTCCACCCCAATTCAGTATAATCCGCACGCAATTATCGTCAAGAGGGCTATGAGGAATATGGGGGTGTTCTTTTCAGCTTCTAAAAGCTGCTTTTCGGCTTTTCTACAGTAACTAGCTCCTTAAACAGAATATCTTTTTAAGATGGGGTCTACTAGTTAATTGTAGTATATACTTTACTTATTTCATTTATATCGCCAAAAACTGCATGTGAGTTTCTGTTACTCCGTAATCTCTAGCATAAACAACCTAAAAGTCACAAGCCGCAGCCAAAAGCCATAAGCCGCAGCCAAAAAGAACAGGCCCTATGCCGAATTGATTGATATGATGCAAGTTGTGGAAGCTCAGGACGAAGTTTTCCGCAAGAACTAAGTCACTTAGCCATCTGGGAGCTCCACTGGCCGTGAAGCTAACGTCGGGAGCAACAAGGTGCGAAAGCTCTTGATAGAGAAAAGGTAAAGGAAGGGTAAGGCCGCAGCCCAGAAAGGCGAATCAGATGCTCCACGAGAGAATAAGGCCAGCAAGCCAAAGCGGGATGGCAAAGGGTAGCATGAAGCCCACTTTGCATCGGCTGAGGGGGGAGTTCAGAGTAACTGCCTGCACTGGTGAAGGTTGAAACCATCACGACAGCAGCACTCCCTCTCGACCTAGAAACAGTCACCGCCATGATTTCTCTTGAAGAGAATGTCACCCCTGAGAGAATAGCAGAAGAAGTCTAGTGCACAGAATGCATTTAGACTTTAATTGTCATTTATTTTATGTGGAAGAATATGTTAGAATTTGCATGGATGGTACTTAAGAATTGTTATTTCCTCGTGATGGTTGGATGATATTTGAAGAATTCATTCATTTATTCAGTTTATGATGGCATGATATGTTCTGATATTGGAGTATTTTATTTATGTGTTGATTGCCTTCTCATACATATTAATAAATACCCTATATTAGAACACGTGTAGCACCCTATGAAGGAAGTGTGCGTAGCTAGCAGCGGCACAACGCATATCATCTTAAGAGAGATTGAGTATTTTCAGTCGATTCGTAAGAGCACTGACAGCCTTATGACAATCGCCAGAAGCGATGCATGTATAATTGGTTCGGGAAGAGCCACAATAGGCACAACTTTGGTCATTGAAGAAGCCTTATTGTACCCAGAATCGTTTAGAACTCTCCTAAGTTTTAAGAATATTTGCGCCAACGGTTTCCACGTTGAGACTAAAGAAGAGTACGGTAAGGAATACCTACTCATTACGAAGCGCGAAGAGAATGAAAAAGTGCATTAGAAAAACTTCTTTCACTAGAAACTGGGCTATATTATACTAACATTAAGGCACCCGCAGCCTGCACTGTCCCCGAAGACAGTATTTAGAAGCTCTGAACTCTTCTGTCTCTAGCATGATATATTAGGCCACCCAGGTCTTAGGATGATGAGAAACATAATCAATAATCCAAGGGCATAATATTAATGTGAAGAATTTTCCGAATCATGAAGATTTTGTGTGCCCTGCATGTGCCACTCTGAAAGTGAAGGATGAAATACCTGCATTCCTGGAACACATCCAGGGAGACATTTGCGGTCTCATTCAGCCCATCTCAGGGTCATTCAAGTATTTCATGGTGCTCATTCACGCTTCATCGAAGTGGTCATATGTGGGTTTGTTGTCCACAAGAAACCACACCTTTGCAAAATTGATCTCGCAGATCATTCGCATCAGAAATGTGTTTCCTGAGCATCACATCAAGTCCATCAGAATGGACAACGCCGGCGAATTTACTTCAAAGGCATTTGATGATTATTGCATGGAGATGGGAATTGCAGTCAAGCACTCGGTACCACATGTCCATACCCAGAATGGTTTGGCAGAGGCTTTAATTAAGAGAATTAAATTTATTGCCCGACCCCTCTTGCATAATTGTAATTTGTCAGCTACATGTTGGGGACACGCAGTCCTACATGCAGTGAATCTCATCAACCTTAGACTTTCGGCCTACAACATCCATTCACCTATGCAACTAGTGCAAGAGTCACCACCGAAAATTTCCCAACATTAGGGGGAGGAAATCAACCCCTTGATGAAGAATGTCGGGAAATTACGTGGTAAGCCACGGGAATCTATGCAAATGACCTGCGCACTAGAGAAGTCCAGAAGACATTACATGGCAAGCCACGGGAATCCATGCAGATGACCCACGCATTAGTGAAGCAAATAGAAAAGTCCAGAAGACAAGAGAAGTCCAGAAGACAATCAATTTGCAAGAACTAGCAAATCAACTGCCTGATCACTTTAGTGATTTGAAGATCGTGACTAAGTTGCATGTGCCTGCACGCACTGCACCGGAGAGGGTTGAAATACCAAAGAAAATTGAAGGTATTCCTAATCTCGTCCAGAGGCCTCAGGAAAATAAAAAAAGAGGACGAGAACTCCGGTTCCTCGAATCCTTAGTAACCGGGGACGCCTGGTGAAGAAGGATAAGAAGGACTTATCACAGCCGATCATTGAAGTCCCCCCAGAATGAGAAAGGGAGCCAGTTGAGACCTGGCACAAGTATGACACATTCAGAAAAGAGAATACCGAATCTGAATATCCCCATCAGCATGGATGTGTGCGCACACATCGGAGCCGAAAAACTAAAGGGACTTGCCACCACAATTGAAAGAAGCGATGCGCAAGGTGAAGCTCCTAAAGAAGCAATCGCTCCAGAAGAAGCAACTCATGAAGAAATAGCTATAAATTATATGCACACGGGAGAGTCCCTGAATAGGACAACAGCTAATATCGATATCTACTTCGCAAAGAAAGTTGCCTCCATCATTGATCTTGATCCCGAGCCTGCATCGCTCGCTGAATGTAAGAAAAGATCAGATTGCGAAGATTGGAAGAAGACAATAGCAACTGAATTGCTATCTCTGAACAAAAAAGAGGTGTTTGGGCCCGTATGCCGCACGCCTCCCCATGTGCACCCCGTTGGGCACAAGTGGGTATTTATTCGAAAGAGAAATGAAAGAAATGAAGTAGTGACATACAAAGCAAGGCTAGTAGCCCAAGGTTTCACTCAACGTCCTAGAGTTGATTATGAAAAAATCTACTCCGCAGTCATGAGTGGAATTACCTTTAGATATTTGATCTCAATGGCAATGAACTTGAACTTAAAAATGAAATTGATGGATGTTGTGACTGCATACTTTTACGGTAACTTGGATTCGGAGATTTATATGAAAGTCCCTGAAGGAATACCTCTCCCGAACCAAGACAGAGCAAATAGAAACCTATACAGTGTGAAACTTAGAAAGTCACTGTATGGACTAAAACAATCTGAAAGAATGTGGTATAATCGCTTAAGCAACTTTCTCTGCAAGAAAGGTTACACAAACAATGAAGACTGTCCTTATGTATTTATACGGCGATCCCAGAATGGATTATGTATAATCTCTGTGTATGTAGATGATCTGAATATCATCGGGACAGTAGAAGACATAAAAGAAGCAAGCTCCTGCTTAGAGTCAGAATTTGAAATGAAAGATTTGGACAAGACCAAGTTTTGCTTAGGCCTGCAGCTTGAGCATGTCCCTGAAGGAATCTTGGTACATCAGTCAACCTACACCCAGAAGGTGCTTGAAAGGTTTGGCTTCGAGAAGGCATTTCCCTCGAAAGTACCGATGATCGGTAGGTCTTTACGGCAAGAAAAAGATCCTTTTCGACCTAGGGAAGAGGGGGAGGAAGTTCTGGGACCGGAATTCCCATACTTGAGTGAGTGGGAGCACTGATGTACTTAGCAAACTCCACTAGACCGGACATTGCATTTGCCGTGAACCTGTTAGCAAGGTACAGTGCAGAGCCCACCAAAAGGCATTGGTAGGGCATAAAGGATATCTTTCGATACCTCCAAGGAAGCAAGGACCTTGGATTGTTTTACAGAAAGAATCAAAATCTGAACTTGATTGACTATGCAGATACTGGGTACCTGTTAAACCTGCATACCGCAAGGTCACAAACAAGCTATGTATTTTCTGTGTGGTGGAACTACAATTTCCTGGAAATCATCTAAGCAAAGCCTTGTAGCTACTTCGACGAACCACTCAAAAATTATAACACTGTATAAAACCGCACGAGAGTGCGCTTGGCTCCGCCGAATGGTTCACCACATCCAGCAGTCATGTGGAATGAACATTGTGCAAACCCCCACAATTATCCATGAAGATAATGCAGCTTGCGTTGCACAAATACAGATGGCTATGTAAGCATATCAACCCCAAGTTCCTCTATGCTCATGAATTGCAAAAGATGGACAAGATTAAAGTACTGCACACTAAGTCATGTAGATTTGTTCACTAAGTCACTCCCCGCATCTAGTCTTGAAAGGTGCGTGTGAGGGATTGGAATGATGAGACTTAGAAAAGTGCAGGATTCAGGGGGAGAATTCTCTCGAGCCCGTTAGTAAATCTTGATCATGAAGATTAAGTAACCAAAAGAATAAAGTCTTGAAGACTAAATGAAATTGGGTGGATTGTACTCTTTTTCCCTTGACGAGTTTTCCTGAAGTTTCTCGACCAAGGTTTTTAATGAGACAATTCGTGCATCGCAGCATCACATGCATCATGTGCTCTTTCTCCAAATTTTTCCCACTGGGTTTTTATGGAGTTTTAGTGAGGCATGAACATGTCGGATGAGTGCCCAAGGGGGAGTGTTAAGAAACCTGGGCCTGGGCCAGCAGCCCGCGGCCCATGGTGGGCACCTCATTGTAGTCTATAAATAGGGAGTCATGCCAGCATATTATGTACACATGAAAGAAAAGCAATAAAGAAAGACTAGGAGTTCTCTTTATCTCTCTGTGTGTTCAATCTATTCTTCCGTGATTCTGTAATTGATTCGTTCTTGTTCTAAACAGAGGAATCACTGGGACTGGTCGTCAGCGACGGTTCCTCAATAACTATATCAGCCGAAAACCCGAGTTATTGCGACTTAATTTAGAAGGTGAAAAATTGGAAATAATCCGGAAGCGCAAAAAATGATGGGAGTCTGATGTGAGCCCATTGCTGCTTCGAATATCAGAGAACATAACGAGGAGAACGGTGCGAATCATAAATCCAAATCTCGTGTCCATGTCGGCGCCTCATATGGTCTTTTTTTTGGGTTTTTTCTTTTGCCAGAACACTTGAGGTTGGAACATCCCTGTCACACACATCCAGTGTCAAATCTCAGGCTATAAACCTTGCTGAGTCGTGGCTCCCTCGGATAAACCCCAATTACTACAAGATTCATGCGTGCTTGTTCATACAGTCATAATACTCGTTCCAATTCCAAGCGTAGATCGTCTTGCATAGTTTTTACTGTCATAAAGCCATTATATGTTAAAAAAACATAAAGAGATCTGAATACGGAAGTGCAGCGAGATCTACGCCGTCAAATCCATCCAAGGTCCCTTGGACGCTACCTGTACTAGAACTGCAACAGCCGCGAGGCATCGCCTGCACCCGGCGATCGAAAAAGGAGGAGGACAGGTCAACGGACACCGGACACTGAACAATTGAGCGAGCAGGTAAAGAACATGATTGAGCGAGCAAGTAAAGTAGATGTCGATGGATGGATACATTGGTGCGATCTGAAATCCCGGAGCTGGACCGAGATCGGTAGTGCGGTGTGCGGTGGAAGGGGCGACTTCCTCGACGACCCATCCGCATCTCTGTCATCGACCGTCTAGAATTATACGCGCCGCGTCTGGCAAAGTGTATGGTCGGAGGAATATATGGTGGGTATTTTTTTGCTGTCTCCAGCGTAAGCGTTCGTACGAATAAATTAGACACTGATAATACAAATTGAACACTGATAAATTGATAAGATGTTTTTAAATGATTATTCTGGTAAATCTTTTCTAAAAGGCAACGAAGAAATTTCGATTATCTGTTGAAAGGAAGTCATAAAATCAAAAGAAGTGAACTGTATATTTAGACGAGAATAGAAACGTCGATCCTAACTTCGAACCTAACCACACCCACGATGAAGGCGAGATCGACCACCGACGACGACGACGACGATCAGCAGTGGCTAGAGCGAGCCAGCTAGCTGCCGCTGCATGCAGGGGCAGAACGCATGGGTCCGGATCTGTCTGCTGCTGCATGCATCACCGGGGTAGTTGCCATCACTCGCGTCGGAACAAGGCAAAGCAGACGAGAATCTCGAGTTTTATTGTGCGACAACATAAAGTGCCTCTGGAGCCAACTTGTTACAGTGACTGATATTAAGCTGTAGCTGTACGTATATTAAGCTGTACCTGTACGTACTAACAAATTTAAACAAAAAGCTTAAACTGATATGTAAGTACGAGCAATTTATTTATACTTTAACCCTCCCTCTCACATATAGACTGCTTCAAGTCTAAGAAGTGAAATAGAAGTAAGCTATAATTATTTTTTTAAGGGAAAATTGCTCTCATGCCACAAAGTTCAGAGTCATCCTCCCATTTGCCACAAACTTGAGTGACTTTGTTATTATACCACACAGTTGAGTGTTTTGTCTTTGTTTTGCCATTTTAATTTCGTTTTGCATGTTCAGGGACGGGAAATGACCCTTTGCCCTCGTCAGCAGTGGGCGGCCAGCGGGCTCGTCGAACGCGGCCGCGGTGGCGCGCGCTTCCTCCACCGCTCCTCGCCCCGCCGCGTCGGCTTCTCCCGCCGAGCCCTCCCGACTCCCGCGCCCGCAACCCCGCCCTCCCCTCCTCCTCGCCTCGCGCGGCGGCTTCTCCCTCCGCGGCTCCTCCGCGGCGAGGTCGGCGAGGATGTCGGCGAGATGCCGGCGAGGAGGGGAGGGGAGGGCGGGGTTGCCGGGCGCGGGGAGTCGGGGAGGGCCCGGCGGGAGAAGCGGACGCGGCGGGGGCAAGGAGCGGGTGGAGGAAGCCGCACGCCACCGCCGGCCGCGCTCCGACGAGCCCGCCTGGCCGCCTCCACTGTTGACAAGGGCAAAAGGGTCATTTCCCGTCCCTGAACATGCAAAACGAAATTAAAATGGCAAAACAAAGACAAAACACTCAACTGTGTGGTATAATAACAAAGTCACTCAAGTTTGTGGCAAATGGGAGGATGGCTCTGAACTTTGTGGCATGAGAGTAATTTTTCCTTTTTTTAATTGTGTTAACCGAGTCTTAAACTAAAGATCTCTTAACTCTAATATCATATTAAATTATATGCACCAGCTAATACATCAAAAACTTAAGCTGATGAGAAAAGACGAATAATTCACTTATACTTCAACGTATACTTCAATAACTTAGGCCTTGTTTAGTCGAGCTTCAATCCTAGTTTTTAGGCTCTATAAGCTAATTTTAGAAGAAGATGGCTCAATGATCCCAAAAACTTAGGGTGCCTGACCCAAATTTCGGCTCCAAAATATCCCAATAATACATGGAAGATTTTATCCCTAAATTATTCTTTGTTTTCTGAACATTTTCCCCTAAATATCCCAATAATACATGGAACATTTTATCCCTAAATCATCCCCCAAAATCACTCACAATCTCCGTCACAAAATCACTCACAATCTCCGTCACATCAACAACGGCGACGAAAGTGGGCACCGGTGGCTCTCCTATCTAGGCGGGGAATGGCAATGAATTATAGTTCTGAATTATATTTCTACTTTCTTGCCTACTTGTTCACTGGTCGTCAGCTAGCTAGCCCAACACTTCGCCCCCACCCAACTTACTCCCAATAAAACGCGGCACTATTCGATCTTCCCCTCATGTACTTTGATTGAACCGAGCAAAATTGCAATTGCAATACGTGTGGGAATAATCCCATTTATGTCTCCACCTATGCATCCCCTGTAAAGGTAGAATGCTCATTCACATCCATGTGCATGCTCTCTCTCTCTCTCTCTCTTGATGCTGGATTTCAGTGGTATCTAGGAAAGCCAGAAAGGCAAGCAAAAAAATGTCTAGTACGCATGTACCATGTATCTCTCCTTCTCCTACATGTATTAAATAGATTATACTTGTACATGTACTCCTCTTCTCTGTACTTGTCCTTTCTCTTGCAAGGCATTGTGTACACTCGTCGCTGGTGCTTTATTATAACACTGTAGTTTGATTGCATTGTGTTCCCCATTTAGCATGGAATATTTTCTTGGCAATCACACACCAATTATTTGGTTAAGATAGTGGTAGTACGGATTATTTCGTTTGATTGCAAGGCATTGTGTACACTTGTCGTTGGTGCTTTATCAAGCATCTGTCTTATGTGCTGGGATTATTGCTGGCTAAACATGTGCATGTTAGGTCCATCACACACCCCTAAGTAGTTTTGCTCTAAAAAAACTCCTAAGTAGTTTTCTTTGGATTGATAAATTTATAAATAAAGTACCCAAACAAACATAAACAAAACTTATAATTGGAACCTGGATAATATTAATTTTACATGTACTCATTTTGAAGGCTTATTTTTTTAAGACAATTGTCAATTTTACATGTACTCACCGGTGGAGTAACAAACCTATACATCCAGAATGTTGAAGCATAATTGTAATAGCCACATTTCAACAAGATATAACATACAGAGCATGGATCATGCATCAAGACATAATCTTCTAAAAGGCTACCAAGATTTACAAAAGGGAAACAAGAAGCAAAGCGAAGAATAGGATAGTAAATGCACTGTTAGAGCATGCACAATGGTGTGACGTTAGCTGTCTGTAAGTCTTGCCACGTAAGACACGAGATGATATAGAACAGAGAAAGCATAAAAAGTTAGGTCATCTCTCATACAGTAGTTGACTGTAACATGATAAACAAGATACATTATGTTATAGAGAAACTATCTATAAAAACATGTAAAAAACAACTTATTATAAAAACTATCTTTAGTGCCGTCTATAAATTAGATGATATAGAGAATATTATAGATATCAGTTATCTATATCATTTTACGGTACTTTTCTGAGTTGCTCCTGTGGTCCTTATTTTCCCTTACAAAGTTGCAAAACCATTAGGCCATGATGCATCAGGACCTGACCTTTACACGACCGAGCTAGCTTTCCGTTACACCGTCCACTATGGAAAGCCATCGGGTCGCTTAGCTGATTCGGTCCCAGGTTTGTGAATGTCAGCTCCTGCATGGCACGGCGTACCACGTCATTTTCTCTGAGGCCCTTTGGTGACAAGATATTTGATGAAGGTCTCCACGCAAAGTTTATAAACCTGTTCACTTAATAGAGCGTAAGGAGTATATAATTAATAAAGTAGAAACAGTTACATTAAAGATGTATGACACAATATATCTATAAGATTACTTAAATTCAAAGGTTGTGAGGTATCACTTTAAGGTGGAGTCATAAGAGTCACTTACAAAGGGTAAGTAATCATAAAAAGTATTTGAAACAATGAAGGATATCGATTGATGGGTAAACCTAAAGAAATAGTAATTAATGGGAGGTCTGATAAAATCCTGATATGGAGAAGGAAACTGTATCATCAACGGTAGGTACTCAGATTTCATCGTAGTTATATGCAGAACTGCAAATATGATTGCAAAATCTAATAGACATAAAGGCGAAGGTGTGAGTTGTTGGAAAAAGAAAGATGTGGTGGGACTAAACATGCAGCACTAGAGAAGAGGAGGAGTCGACTTGAGTGAGTTCTTGAAGGAGCACAATTACTTCAATAGATAAGAGTCAAGATAGAGATTATTGAGTTTGGGTGACTTATATCTAATCTTTTAGGATTTAGAAAAGTGTGTATAAAGAGTCATAAATGAATCTTACTAGGATTAGAACTTCTATTCCTATTTGAATTATAATTCCTACTCTAAATTGGAGAAGAGCTAGAACAAACTATATAAACTATAGTGGGTGACCTTAGATAGGAACCTAGCAATGAAGCCTACTCATCCAAACCAGATGGCGCACCAGTGGATAAGAGGTTGAGATATTCTTTAGCACTAGATTTTTATGTAAGGCAAGGATCTGAGGGTATTAAAAGATTCGAAAGTTATGAATGAGCGACAATCACGTATACTCTTTTGAGATTGTACTTAAAACATTTGCAGTCGGTTTCACCAAATCTTTTCTTTCTCATCATGACTGCTTCAAAGTCATTATTTGGTTCTCTATGAGATTTATCTTCTTTGTTCTTGATATTGTACATGCTCGTGACGTGTCTCACAAACTCTGATCTGATTCGAGAACTGCTATGTATAAGAAGGGGTGTCAGAGTTTAATTGAACTGAATACCGATAAGTCATTTTAAAAAGGCTGTCCCGATAAGTTACTTTGAACAGACGATGAAGACGCCATCCTGTTTGTTTATTTGAGAGAAGTTATAAAGGTATGTAGAATAGGAATTTTTTGTACGAATAACCTATTTTTAATCAAAATTACAGAAAAATACCCGCAGGAAATTTTTTTACAAAAATAGGTTCTAGTCGCCCAATGGGGGGGCGACTGGAGCCTTTCGCCCAACCAGCGGGCGACAGCATGCCTGTCGCCTTACCATAGGGCAACTGCAGTTAGTCGCCCGCCCATTTGGCGACTTACATGCAGGCGCCTTCCCATTGGGCGACTTTCATGCAGTCGCCCCCCATTAGGCGACTGCACTCACTCCCCCGTGATTGTTTTAAATTTTGTGAATTTTGTAGTTTTAAACTGGTAAAAAAATATGCTGGAATTGTAATAAAATTTTATGTTCATTGTATGTTGTAGGTACGTAAAAAATTTTAGAAATTTTTTTTACGAACGATTGACTATAGAACGATCGGTACATACGCTGGTAAGTGACATACGCTGAGAATTCATGTGCGGAGAAAACTGGTATGTTAATATTTGTTAGATGACTTGATATGTGAATGATTGAATGCAAAAAGACGAGACAATAGGCTTGTTTGAATTTAAATAAACTTCATAATACAGTTAGGAGTAACATGCCGTGTACTTTTTCATTATATGCATAACATATATCATCAGCACCACCCCTCAATCGCCACCCTGGCGTGCCCCGTCACCGCGCCCGCGTCCTCTCGTACGGCCCCGTTTGGCCGTCCTACGGTGCAACGGGTGACGATGCTCCGAAAACGTAAAACGATCAGGAGCGTGTTGCACCCGCCTCTAAGCTGGTGGAGTCAGCTGCACCTCTGGCTGTGTGCCCTCCGGTGCACCGGGGAGGGAACTGTCGGAAAGAACCTCCGGTGGTGTGCCCCGAAAAGCTGCGTCGGAGGACGGCCCCAGCCAGTCCAAAAAAACTGGTCTACATTGTCCTAGGCCGGGGAGACGCCATGTGCGTGCTGGTGGACGTGAAGACCTGCAATAGTAATATCGTTAGTTCGTTACATATCGCCTTGAGATAAAAGCGAGATCCGACGATGCGTACCAACAGTAGGCGCCATCACGCTAGGATGAGGGGCATACGGCTCAGAGTACACCCCCCTGCGTGTGGAAGCCCGGGATATGCGGAGGAGATGTGAAGAGCTGCTGAGATGGTGTAGGAGGCCGTCCCCAGGCAGAGCCCCCTAGCTGGTCCAGGTGAGGTGGTGTAGGACGTGTCCACGTACTACCTCCGGAGTAGTGCCACGCTGGTCGGGGTGGCACTGGTGGACGACCCGTCTGTGCGCTGAGTGTGGGTGTGGAGACCGCCGGTAGCCTCACGCAAGAAAGTAGGCTAACGATACGTCTACACCCGACCTCCACCCGACGCACAAAGCTGACGTTCTCCTCATGGGTCAACTCCGCACCTGTGGCGATCCTGTCCAGTATAGTGACAGACTCGGCTCGCAGCACAAAACCGACGTCAGCCTGGACAAAAAGACATAAAATAGTCCATCATCGAAATGACATTGCCATTTGGGAATCTACGACATGTACGGGCCTGGTACGTGTCCGCGCCTGGTACTAGTGCAGGTACTCCGTGTAGTTCCTGCTGTCGTATGGGCAGTCCTCCTCCACATGGTCGTTGAGCGCACCCTCCCACTGCGCAATCCAAGGCTGCATCTTCGTCATCTAGTCCAAGCCTCGTTTAACTCCCTTTCTGGAGTGCCTGCTTATAGGACCATTACGTAATGTAAGTACTTGCGAATACAGTAGTAAGTACGTATATATTTATGAGAAGCGATCACTCACGCGTGCACATTCTGCAGAAGCGGTGGTCCGACTGGTACAGGAAGTGCCTGACATAGACCAAACTGCCGCATGACTCGCTGGGGTGCGTAGTCCTCCACGAAGATATCGTACATGAGCTTCCAGAGCGTGAGCCAGAAAGCCCGGTCACGCCAGCACAGTGTGGATAGCCCGTCAGGAGCACGGGCTTGCAGTGCCGTATCTGCGTAAGGCTCCCAGTGCACGTCGTCGGCTGTGAGGCGGTCGAACTGCTCTACAAAGGGCAGGTACGCCCGCGTGACCTGCACGTGCGCAAACTGTACCTGCAAAAAAGACAAGTTGTTAAGTATGACCATCGTTAATAAGAAGGAAATAGTTGACTGTGATAATACTTAGCCGTCGACGACACCAAAGAGAACCCATCGTCGGTCGGTCGACATCTCCCCCCGGATACATCTTGGGCCCGTACGGACTCATGTCATTTAGCACAGGTTGTCCGAGGCTGAAGCGCTCGAACGACCACAACTGCAGCAGTAGGGTACAGCCCGCGAGGACCAAGTTCACCTTGGTCCTCGAGCACGCATCGCACAGGCCGCGGTACATCATGGCAAGTGCGGCCGATCCCCAGCTGACCTAGGGGGCCTCGCCGTCCGCGATCGCCCTCGCATGAGCGATAAGGCGCGCATCCACGGTGTTGCCGTGGCTAGTGGTGAAGAGCACCCAACCAAACAGCCACAGCACGTACGCCTCCAAGTGGCGCGAGACCTGGTAATCGTCCACCTCTGGATCCATGTGCTCCACCTGAATGCAAACAATTGTTATTAGTATGTAATAGCGCAAATAAGAGCTTCGAAGACACGATCGATTGTAAAGACCACGTACCCGGTACTGTGCGAGCCACCTCAGCGACAGCCCATGGGTCTGACTCTCCAGGAAGATGTGGTGGTCATCGGCGACACCAGGTGGAAGGACCCCCTCAAATCTGCCGAGCAGGTCAGCGCGCCACTCGGCCAGGGCCTTCGGTAGGAAGGCAGCACCTCCCGTGATCGGAAGGCCAAGAAGCAGGAACACATCCTGCAGGGTCGGCGTCATCTCCCCGAATGGGAGGTGGAAAGTGTGCATCTCGGGCCGCCAATGGTCCACCAAAGCCATTAGTAGGGAACGATCGAACGGGAAGCATCGTGATCGCACCATGGCGGCCTCGTCCCCACCCGCGGCCAAGGCGGCTCCATCCGTCTTCATGGCCTGCACCACTGGGCAAGAGGGGGTAGCCCGGCACCACACGAGGTGTGCATGTCCGGACCACTCCCAGCTCAGCCGGCTCGTCTGCACTCCCCGGTGGCGGCACACGACGGGAAGCACGATGCATGCGGTCCACGTGCTCGTCCAACAGGGGATACTGCCAGTCACACATCATACCTGCATGCAGATTTCATACGCATGTTGTTAATTTTGTAAAACTACATATTTAATAAATTTAGTATAACAAATATTTAACTTTTTCTAGCTAGATCTACACCTACGGTTGCTTTCTATAAAAAAATTTCTAAACTAAAAATTGTACTAAAATCTCCGTACTAAAAATGTTCCATACTAACAAATGTATATTACAAATTTTCTATACTAAAAATTATACTAAAATTTCCATAATAAATTTTCTACATCTACAATTTTTACTACTACTAACATTTCATACAAGATTACGTTAACTAAATTTTCTATATTACAAAATTGTATACTACAAATTTTCTGTACAAAAAATTCCATACTAAAAATTGTACTAAAAATGTTCCATACTAAAAATGTATACTACAAATTTTCTAATTTCTATACTAAAAATTCCTATACTAAAATTTCTATACTAAAATTTTTTACACTAAAATTTCTATACTAAATTTTCTATACTAAAAATTGTACTAAAATTTCTATACTAAAAATTCCTATACTAAAAATTCCTATACTAAAATTTCTATACTAAAAATTCCTATACTAAAATTTTCTATACTAAAAATTTCATGCTAAATTTTCTACACCTACAATTTTTACTACTACTAACATTTCATATAAATATACTAAAAATGTAATATACTAAGAAAAAATTCGAAAAAATACCTGAACCTGAAGATCTGACGCTCTCCTCTTCTCCCCCTCCTTCTCTTCTTCCCCTCCTTCCTCCTCTTCTCTTCTTTCTCTTCTTTCTGCTCATCCTTCTCGTGTCGCCGATCGATCGGATGCAAATAGTGGCGGCGGCCGCGGCCGAGTGTGCCACTGCTTTTAACCCCCCCTGTCGCCTGAACGTTGGGTGACTGGAAAGCTGTCGCCCAACCATGCGGCGACTGCATGCCAATCGCCCAACGCCCAGGCGACAGCAATAACTCGCCCAACCATTACCAAACTACTGATGTGTCACCTCCCGGTTGGGCGATTAGGTCCAGTCGCCCAATGGGGGGCGACTAGAGCCTATTTTTGTTAAAAATTTTCCCGCGGGTATATTTTTATAATTTCAAATAAAAAATGGATTAATCGTACAAAAAATTCTGTAGAATAGTCTATCTCTTAAGGTTGTTTCTAAAACTTTTACTTCACCTAAAGATAACACTAGAGACAACATCTCCAATAGTAAATCATTTCTTTAACTATTTAATACTATTTTCATCGTAATTTTTGCCTCACATTCTCTCACTATTTACGATGGTTTGCAGACTCAAGTAGTTTCTTGAATAAGAGACAACACATTATCTCTCCTCGTCTCTTCTCTCCTCTATATAGAATTTTTACTCGTTCAATATAGTTAGGAAACAGCTAAAATAATACTATTAGAGATGCCTAAACCAAATCATAAACAAAAAAAAAGATCATTATCAACCTCAACGGCATTACATATGCCCTGATATGGAAACCCCTCCGTGGTCGACCAAACTAGTCTACCATTAATGTCACATTAACTGGCCGGCTATATAAAAACTACGTATATATGTTTCTAGAATTCATTCTATACTGCATAGGGAAAATTATGAAAGTTGACCTCCCCTTTTGCCTATGCCATCTAGATCTACTAGGCTATTCAAGGGTTCATATGTTCTCTGAAGGAGCTAAAAATTTCACATAGGACTTCCACTTGTACTGTTACACATGCCATAGAAATTCTCCGGCTGGAATTCATTCTATGTTGCATAGGAAAAATTATGGAAGTTGACTCACCCTCATTTGCCTATACCGTCTGGTTTACTAGGCTATTCAAGCGATCATATGTTCTCTGAATATGGTGAAAATTTTACATAGGACTCTCAATTGCACTATTAACATGCTACATAAATTTGTCATTAAAATTCATTTTGTACCATGTAGGAAAGTTCATTGAAGTCAGCACACTTTTTTGCCTACGTTGTTTGGCTCTATCGTCCTAGTTAAGCAAATATTTGTTGTCAAAAGGAGATAAAATTTCACATAGGACTCTTACTTCTTCTACCATGCCATAGAAATTCACCATTATAATTCATTCTATTTCGCACATGAAAATCATGGAAATCAATACACGCTCTTTTGCCTACGTCGTTTGGCACTATCAGTCTATTAAAGCAAGTATTTGTTTTTCTAATGAGCTGAAAATTTTATGTAGAGCTCCCACTTACAGTTCTAATATGTCATAGAAATTCGCCACCAAAATTCATTTTATATATCATAGGAAAAATCATGGAAGTTGACCCCTCCTCTTTTGCCTCCGTTATTTGGCTCTACTATTGAGTTGTAGATGTGCAAGTTCTATTATATGTCTTTAGTTTATATAATACATTACACTTGGAGTTTGATTATGATACATGTATATCGCATAGGAAAAATTATGGAAGTTGACTCACCCTCGTTTGCCTATGTCGTCTGGCTTACCTGGCTATTCAAGCGATCATATGTCTTCCAAATATGGTGAAAATTTTACGTAGGACTCCCAATTGCACTACTAACATGCTACATAAATTTGCCATTAAAATTCATTTTGTACCACGTAGAAAAGTTCATAGAAGTCAGCACACATTTTTTTTGCCTACGCAATTTGGCTCTATCGTCCTAGTCAAGTGAATATTTGTTGTCCAAATGAGATGAAAATTTCACATAAAACTCTTATTTATATTGCTACTATGCCATAGAAATTTGCCGTTACAATTCATTTTATTCTGCACATGAAAATCAAGGAAATCAACACCTTTTGCCTACACCGTTTGGCACTATCAGTCTATTAAAGCGAGTATTTGTTTTTCGAATGAACTGAAAATTTTATTTAGCATTCTCACTTGCACTTCTAATATGCCATAGAAATTTCGCCGCTAGAATTCATTTTATATATCATAGAAAAAATCATGGAAGTTGAACCCTCCTCTTTTACCTACGCCATTTGGCTTTACGATTAGGTGGCAGATGTGCAAGTTTTTATATATGTCTTTAGTTTATATAATATATTACACTTGGAGTTTGATTATGGTACATATGTTGGGTTTCTAAGATGTCACGGATTGTGAAGGTTGTGCATATCATGTAGATGAGGAAGGATAGGATATGATTACAGATTAGGAGGGTTTAGATTACATGTTGTTCGTTTGAGAGAGAGACACATATATACTTAGGAAGGAACAAATAAGAAAGTTGTAACCTCAAAAAAGAAAAGAAAAGATCGGTTTGTATGAGTTGGGGGAGAGGCATACGGAATTAAAAGACTTTATTTTTAATTCTGAATTTCTTTTAGTTTGGATTATATTTAATATGGACTCTTTCATTTAATCTGAGCTGTTATAACTTGGTCTACCAAATTAAGGGCTTGATGTTTTGCTTTTTTGAGAATTTCTAACATATTTCTCTTTTTTCTTAGCAACTATAAAAGACCCATCATCGACTTTTAATAATAAATAGATGTTTACTTTATACCCCTAATAAATATGCATATTTATTTGCTATTCTCTATATACATGTATTTATATAGTACTTAGATATAATAATTAGGAGTAATTTCATCATTTTTACAATCTTCTTATCTATGCACAAAAAAAACACCTTATTAAGTTGAACAGAGGGAGTACACAATGGAATGTGTGCATTAGTACAAGCTAGGATCCATGCATGCTCGAGTTTAAAGAATGAATGGAGAATTAATTCGTTCATGCTGGCTATTTAATATCGTCGGCGTGTTTTAGCATTTATTTTCCGTTCCTTTTCGAAACCTGGTCGGTGTAATTTATTGGGTACGTACGTACATACATTCGTCGTCGAAAGCACGCTATACGTACCTCGTTGCTTCTTTAATTTCGATCGCTTTCTCGTGCATGCGTGCAGCTATATACTTATATTCATTCGTTTCTGTCACTTCTTTCCTCTTAACAGCTGCTAACTTTGCGGTTGGGATTGGGAAGATGCGGTATTCGATCGGCAAGTAAGTACGTAGACGTATATCTACTTTTGTTTCGACAAATAAATACGGCATTGGATTGCTCCTACTTTGGGGTAGTTTTTACTGTTTCAATGCTATCCTTATTTTCGAAATTAAGCTATGTGACAAATGTAGCCAGTATCCTACTTTAGCAAAAAAAAAAAGTACCTTGTTTGGCAAACCCTATTGAAGCTTAACAACTTCTATTTAATGGTCTATGCTTCCAATGTTTCAATCTCAAGTAGATTAATTCCCCCCTAAGCCACGGCTATCGACTTCTATTTTTTTGGATACGCTGTTTGCCACATGGTTTAGAAAAAAAAAAGCAGCTAGTAAAATGCCAAAACATATAAAGCAAGTCACCAAACAAGATTGATTATTCCGTAATTCACCTCAATGCTACGTGGAGCCTCAATCAACGAGCTAATTTTTTTATTTAGAGACGTGTTTACAAGCCCCTGATTTTGCTGCTCAAAGCTAGTGCACACTTGGTTAAAAAATAAACCTCCATGTCCTGTATCTCCTAAATAGTATGTACCTGCTTCGGTCACCGGTGCAACTAATCAGCTGACCTCGAATTAATAATGTCTACTTCATGAACTAAATGGCCGGTCAAGTCATCCATCCAATGCAACCGTACCTACTACTGGTAGTAAAACAATACTAGAACATTGCGGCGATTGCTTGATCACGCTAACCAGTAATTAGAGCTAGCTAGGTCAAAGCCATTGCCACGGTTAATTAAAAAAGAACCTCGTGCTTTCACGAACCGAGTTGTTATCCCTTTCCGCCATCTATTTTCCCATTTCAAAATCCTGAGCTCACCGTCGTGAGCAATGGCGAATCGTCGCCTCTTACGTGTGCACGTCCAGCTGGTTTGTTAATTGATCGGCGAATTCTAAACTCACCGTCCCGCAGTCAATATATGAATAGATCCTTAGCTGGCCTAAGGCAGCGATCAACATGGCTTATGCTACAGTGCTCATGGCTTATTTGTCACTATTTATAAATTTTGTCTTTTTATGAATTTTTGGCTTTTTGTTGAGCTTTTTTGCCGGTTCTTTTTTTCCTATATTTGTTTGTATTATACGTAATGGGCTAACATATTTTTTATATTTTTAAATTTTTTTAAATTTAATTATGCGAAATAAGCCTCTGTCAGCTACAGTACTTTTTTCAGCCAGCTACAGTGTTTTCAGCCATGAGCTTTTAAGCCGAGTTGATCACCCCCTTAATGGAGGACCGTTTGGAACCCATAATTTGGCTGTGATCATTTCAGCTTCAGCTTTCTGGCTTCCGGCTTATTTTTCACTATTCATAAATTTCGTCTTTTTTCTGAACTTTTGGCTTTTTGTTGAACATTTTTGCCAGTTCTTTTTTCCCGTATTTGTTTGTATTATACGTAATAGGCTAACATATTTATCATATTTTTAATTTTTTAATTTAATTATGCTAAATAAGTCTCTGTCAGCTAGAGTGTTTGTTTCCGATTCCTGCAGGACGTTCCAAATGGAACCTCAACGTTGCAAGTTAAGCATAGGCGAATTCTGCCTGTATACGAGCTGCAAGGCACTCGTCACCTGGATTCTTTCTGGTCATCGATTATGATTTTTGAATTCTGATGATTCATGAGAGAAGGTATGAAGAAAGACAGTTTTATACGTTTTTGATCATTATAGCTGAAGTCGATACAATATCTATCATAATTAATTTATAGATCTCACCTTGAAAATAAAGAACCGAGCCTTAATACCATAGACTTTTGGTTCGTGCCCTAATTTTCTGATTCCCTAGCTAGCTTGGTAGAACGGGGAGTAGTAAGGGCCTGTTTGGTTGGTGCCTAAGTTTACTATGCCTAAGTTTAGGCAATATGTGGCTGCCACAGAAAGTGTGGCTAACAAAATCGAAGCCACACTTGTGGCAAAGTTTGGCAAGAAACTGAGTCTATGACGTGTCAGGTCGGGTGCTAAGAAAGTGTGGCATGTCACAGTTACGTCAGTGAACCAAACAGCTACCTAAAAATTATAGCACATCTAACTTGTGGCTAGACAACTTCTGATCATGAACCAAACAGACTCTAACTAGTTAAAGAAGCCTAGGCCTTGCATGATCCTAACATGCCCTGGGCAAGCTCAACCTCAACTCGAAGGCTCGAAACCACATCAACATGGGAATTGGGTTCCACGTGAGTCCAGCCACTTTCCAGTTTTCAACTTTCTTTGGTCTTCGCTTTCTGTCACCGCCTCCTCACCTCACCGTCTTTCCATTTTTATTGCAGACAGTTGGCCTACCCACGCCTTCAAAAAAAAAAAGAAGAAGAAGAAGAAGAAGAAGAGGGCCCAGTGATAGAAATAATAATGGAACGAGGCAGTTCTACTGTCAGAATACTGTAGAATACTTGATACTAGCAAGTTGCTTGATGACAGGAGTGTTGGTGTAGGTTGCAAGGAGCCAAGCTCGTGTTGCGTCACAAGCAAAACAGTGACAGTGATGATATGTTGATATACTATGTAGCTTTGGCTGTTCTCAAGGGAGAGATTAGGAGGGCATAAGCTATTTTGATCCAATCTGTGTGTTTGTTTAGGTAATACAAACACTGTATTTTGATCCAACCTGTTCTCAAGGGAGAGATTTTAATGGTGGTGATCGGTTCGGCTTAAAAGCTCATGGCTTATGGCTGAAAACACTGTAGTTGACTGAAAAAAGCACTATAGCTGACAGAGATTTATTTAGCATAATTAAATTTAAAAAAATTAAAAATATAAAAAATATGTTAGCCCATTACGTATAATACAAACAAATACGGGAAAAAAAGAACCGGCAAAAAGGCTCAACAAAAAGTCAAAAATTCAGAAAAAAAAAATGAAATTTATAAATAGTAAAAAATAAGTCAGAAACCGAAGCTGAATTGATCAGGGCTGTATCTGTTGCGAGCATGCCAAATGCAAGTTGTACGTATGGCTGCTGCCCAATTAATTTGTGAGCAAACATATATAGAATATAGTGGAAATGCACACTCCGTTTATAAAGAACCGTGCTTATATTCTTTGGTGAAAAAATAGGAAAAAGCTTTTATAAAGTTAGAAAAATTTCAGGAAATGGCTTAAGAAATCAATAATGGACAAAATAATTATTTTAAGCTGGAATTTGAAAATTGAGGCTGTTACACCTTATGTCGATGTGAGCGTACCAAATATACGTATGAACTTATGTTGAAGCATACTACGCCATTATATCTATATGATTGTGTACACGAATGACTTATATATGTATTTGTGCTGAAAAATTGAAGCTATAATGGTATGGTTCAAACTATATTTCTTCTGTGTCTGCGCAATTGCGTACTGTCTGACTATTTTATTTATTTTTATCTGAATTTGTTATGTATCTACTCATGTTCATATTTCAAATTTTTTGAATTCATATTTGTATATGATATGCTCGTATGGGGCTCTCAATTCAGAAAAAATTCGGGTTGAGATGTAGGATGCATAATTTCCGTTCGTATATCACCTTATGGCCCGCCTTCTGGCGCGCAGATTCAGCGCAGTTTCGCACTCCAGGCGCCAACCATCCCTCCCCTCCCCTCTCCGGTCTCCACCACGCCATGCAGCCGCCGCCGGAGTCCGACGAACCCACCGGAGACGCCCTCGCGGAGTGCCTCCGCTTGCTCACCGCGCTCCCCGCCGCGGCCGCCTCCTCCCCGGCCTTTCGCCGCCACTGGCCATCCATATCCGCCTCCCTCTCCTCGCTCTCCGCCTCCCTCGCCCACCCCGCTTTCCCTCCCTCCGCGCCGCTCCTCGCGCCCCTCGCCTCCGCGCTCTCCGCTCCGCTCTCCGTGTCCAGTGGCCCTCCGCTCGGCCACCTCCACACCGTCTCGCTGCTCTCCTCCTCCGCCGCCTCCCTCACCCAGCTCGCGGCCGACGCAAGCCTGCTTGTCTCTCCCGCCTCCGGTGGGGGTGAGGGTGATGGAGCCGACAGCCTGCTCCCCCGCCTCCGCCTCGGCTCCGCCGCTTCCCGCGCCGCGGCGCTGGATTCGCTCGCCGACTCCGTCGGGTCACTTCCGGCGTCCTCCTCCGCCGCCGTCGTCTCCGCCGTTGCCGCGATGCTCGACTCCGGCGACCTCCTCCCGGCTTCCCGCGACAAGGCCGTGTCCGTGCTCGCCGCCTTCGCGTCCACGGACGCCGCGTGCCGGTTCTTGTCTCAGGAGTCGGGCACCGTCCTCCCCCACCTCTGCCGCGCGCTGGAGTCCGGTGGGCCCGGCGCCGAGCACGCCTGCGTGGCGCTGCACCCGCTCACCGCCTCGTCGCGGGACGCCGCGGCGGCCGTCGTGGCTCGCGGAGGCGTGGCCGCGCTCCTCGTGGCCTGCGCCGCCGGCACCCCCGCGGCGCAGGCCGCCGCCGTGGGCGTGCTCCGGAACCTCGCCGCGTTCCCGGACCTCCTCCCGGCGTTCCGCGACGAAGGCGCGCTCCCCTTGCTCCTGCAGCTCGTGTCCCTCGGCACCCCGCTTGCGCAGGAGCACGCGCTGGGTTGCCTCCAGAACCTGACGGCCAGCGACGGCGACGAGGGCCAGCGGCTAAAGGTTGAGGCTTTCCAAGAAGGCGCCCTCGGCTGCGTCAAGGACTTCCTGGAGTCCGGCCGCGGCGACGAGCCGGGCCTCGCGCCGGCGTTCGGGCTCCTCCGCAACATGGCCTCCTTCCGCTACATCGCCGAGATAGCCGTCTCCGCCAGCTTCGTCGGCCACGTCGTCGCGGCGCTGGACAGCGACAAGGCCATTACCCGCACGGAGGCGGCCATGGCGTTGGCCGAACTCTGCAACATCGGCAGCGGCAAGGCGAGGAAGCAGGTCGGGGACACGGTACCGCGGCTAATCTGGATGCTGGAGGCCAAAGCCGTCACCGAGCGGGACGCTGCCGCGAGGGCACTAGCCGCGCTCGTCGTGGCGAGCGGCTACCGGAAGCTGTTCAAGAAGGACGAGAGGGGTATCGTCAACGTGGTCCAGCTGCTCGACCCAAGCACCCGGGGCATCGAGAAGCGGTTCCCGGTTTCGGTGCTGCTCGCTGTCTCTCAGTCACGGCGGTGCCGGAAGCAGATGGTGGCAGCCGGCGCGTGCGGGTTCCTGCAGGGGCTCCTGGCCGCCGAGGTGGACGGCGCCAAGAAGCTCGCCGAGTGCCTGGGCAGGGGGAAGATGCTCGGCGTGTTCCCGCGGGCATGACGACGATCATACCGACCTCGGAACTCCGATTTGGGGAGCAATTCAGAGTTCTTGTGATGATCAATCTTACGCTGTATGTACGTGCTTTAACCTCTCGATTTACCTCCTGCTTGCTCTCTGTATGAATATGATGCTTGTGATGATCATGTAAATGTCAGCGTGCGTTGGTCAGTTCCATAGCTTAGAGTGCTAGATGATGAGTGGTATTAGTGTGCTTAAATCAATAAGAACACGCAAGGCTTGTATTTAATCTTTGATCTGGAGAAATTAAGCTTCATTTGCTGATGAACACTATCTGCTCCATATCGAATCAGCTGTTGAAGTTTGATGAAAAAATTATTTCAGAGATGCCTGATTTTTTTAGTTTTGACTTATGACTTATGATTGTGGTTTATGACTTTTTGATTGTTTGTAAGAGAATATGACGTAGCAGAAACTCGTATATGATTTTGACCGATATAAATAAAGTCGTTATAGTGTGTACTGTAATCAATTTGTAGATCTCATTTTGAAAAGACATTTCGTTTGAAAGTTACAGTAGAAAAACCCAAAAACAGTTTTTAAAATCTAAAAAGAAAAGGTCGTAATCTGCTGTCACTGTCTAGTACTGTAGTGTGAAATGTATTATACCGACAATTGCGTCATTACAATTAGCAGCTAACAGTTTTGGTTACCCTCATCTTGTTGGAGCTCACCATGGCATTGTCTTCCTTAACTATGAGCTGACTGCTAGCGAGGGTACAGGTCTGTGACGGTTCATTACTCATAATTCAATGCGTAGACATGGTACCCATTGAAGAGAAGGGGGTCAGCCTTGTACATATGGTACAAATTGGCGAAACCTACAATAATTTCCAAAGACAGAAATGGATATACGGTTTTTCAATACCCATCACCTCATGTTTTTCTTTCCTGATTATGATCATTGGTAAACTAGTTGTTTCCTGACTGTAACTTTGAATTTATCAGTAAACAAGCTTTTAACCATTTCGCTAATTGTTAAAAGTTACGGAAAAACTATGTTTAGTCTTAATTGGTATCTGGACTAGTTTGTGCTTAGCTCCATCTTTAGCTTATGGGTTTATAAGCTGAAGCAAGGTTCAAAATCGATGCTTATTTTCGGGTTTAAACTCCGAGCGGATGTTTGTTTCCTTCTATTGCATTGCTGATTTCACACATGCATCTCCAATATTATAGTTCATCATCTGAATTACATTGCATTGTTACAAGGTTAAACCTTCTTCAGGGTCATTGGTAAATTACCTATAGACTCACATGAGACGGGGCAACAGAGGCAGCAAATCGACCACTCTGGCGCATTCATGAACCGGCTTAAATGTTATATGGCCATTGTTGCTTAGGAGATCTGTTCCGCCAGATTCAGATTTGAGAGTAACAAGCTAACATCCATGCATGCAATTTGCGATCAGTCAATCACCAATCATGCTGGAACCATATCATTATTCATGCACAATGCTGGTCACCATTCTGTCGAAAGTGTTGTTGATATGCGATATTCTTCCAAACTGCATGTACAGTCGCATGGCCACGGACTTCTGAGAGCTGATAGGGCATCGTTGTTGTAAGCAGAACACTGAGTAGTCTCAGATAATGGTTCCAAAGGAGCATGCACGTCATGTTCTCCATGTTGGGAACGCATGCCCTGAACCTTCTCTGTCTGATTTCTCGTCATCGACATTGTCGCCTTGTGATCATACATCGCGCACAATCATGCTGGCTCATATGCTGGTATGTTTCACGTTAGGTTGCTTCGAGGCCGGTTTGGACCCTGGTCGACATTTCAGCAGTCTGGTCGCCGGATGCTTCGTTCAAGTTTCTTGCATTGAAATTCACTCAAAGTTGCAGTGGTTTGCTGTTGTTTCTACCAGCAGTGGGGTGAAACCGGGTCGGATACAGGCAAAAATTGCTCATCCCCTATCTTAACCTGTTTTTTTCCTAATTTGAAGTCCGACACGAATACAAATTCGGAGTATTTGGGATACAGATATGGGACGGATACATAATGGATTTGGATTGGGAATAGATAAAAGGGTGTTGATAAACATCACCTGGATGTTTTTTTCTTAACTATCATCTAGATTTGTGACTATTAGATTAGAGATCCAATTGCCATGAATACTCCCCCACACCTCAAAAAAAATCTCTTTCTCCAAAAAAAGGGGCTGTTGGATCTCTAATCCAACGGTCTCAATCTGGATGATTTTTAAGAAGAAAACATTCGAATGATGTCTAGACAGATCCTAGATAAAATAGCCGGATAGTACGCAAATTGCATGTATATAGGAAGGAATATACGTCGAACCATACCACTCTAGCTTCAACTTTTTAATATAATCACATACACGTAACGGCGTAGTACACTTCAACATAAGTTCATACATATGTTTGGTACCATCAAACCAACATATGGTGTAATAGCCTTAATTATCAAACTCCAGTTTTAAAATAATTATTTATCCATTATTGATTTTTTTGAGCCATTTCCTGAAATTTACTCAATTTATAAAAGTTTTTTCCTATTTTCCCCAGGACTAAAAGCATTATTACAGAATTAATAAAACATTTTCAAAGTATGAAAATATTTTACTTGGGTTCCAAATATACTAAAATACCTCTGTGAATTTTTAGTGTATTTTTCTAATTTTCAAAACCCAAAATTTTTTTCTAGAATGTTTCTTCTTCTTTCTACAATACAAGAACCTATCTAGATTATAATACAAGAAACTATCTGGCATAATACGGGAAAAATCCAAATCCAGTGTATAGTAAAATAGCTTCATAGATTTGATCGAACTAGATCTGATGGATAGTAAAATGGCTTCCTGAATTCGGTCCTGACCGATCTAAGTACGGATCGGGCAGGAATTATCCTTCCGGATTTCACCTCTTAACTCTAACCAGGAGCATCGCCAGCTCTTAGGTGAGTACGCAGTTCTTCGCCGTGTTCTCTTCTACCAATGGAACTCGCGGCTTGTGGCGAAAAACAACCCACTCGCGGCTTGAAAAATGCAGCAAATTTTGTCGGTACGAAGCCCACACAGGTACATTTACAGATGTGCCAAGTCCTACCTCCGCCACCGCGCACACTTATTTTTCATGTCCATCTGATGCACCATCCATTCACGTGAACCCGTGTTGTTCTGAACTTGTACTCAACAGGACTAAGATCCCGCTCATTTTAGCTTAAGCTTTGACTTATTTTTTATTATTCATAAATTTCATCTTTTTTTGACTTTCTAGCTTTTTTGAGCTTTTTTGCTGGTTCTTTTTCACGTATTTGTTTGCATTATCTGTAATAGGCTAACATGTTTTATCTATTTTTATTTTTTTTAAAATTTAATTACGCCAAATAAACATCTATCACTATAGTGTAATTTCAGTCAACTATAATATAATTGTAGCTATAAGTCACATTTTTCCAATCCAAATCCAAATGAGCATGCTCTAAGATTCTATTTTGTAAAACCGTACTGGCAATCATATGGTCAAGCGACTCGTCAGGTGTTTGTTTCTGAGAACACCGAGTGTGTGTGTGTGTTAGCATGTACCGTCACATGGTACTGATGGAGTGATCGATAATGGCAAGGAGTACAGAGCATGGAGCTGCCCTGCCGCTCTATTATCGAACTGAAGGAATCTTATCTCAACACCTGCCTCTTGGACGCTAATGCTGTTTTTTTCCGTCGTCGAGATAAACAAACGGTGACGGGTTAGGGGTGGTTAAGGAGCGCTGGGGAAAGAGAAGAGCCTGCGCCAGCTGGCGGCCTCGGCTCACATGGCCCGCGTGAGCTGGGTGGGTGCGATGCGCCGTTGACGCGGCCGTGGCTGGATCTTCTGCGCGGCTGAGATTGTAAGGCCGGGCTCCTGGCCTCGACGACCTCCTTTAGTCGCTCCGGCGGTGGGAGGAGTAACTACGGGCGGCAGGAGGAGGAGTCACATGCGTCTACTAACTCTGATCGAAATCGGCCATTAGAATCTGAGCGGAAGAAATTATGTTCTAATCGAAATTGCCCACTAGTCGTAGGGCTTGTTTGATATGGCTATGGGTCTATTCTTTTTCTCTAAAACTGACTGTTTTTGGTTTTTGCTATAGTACATAACTTTCAAACGGAATATTTTCTCTAGACGGGGGTCTACAAGTTAAACGATGTACATATTAAAAGTCCAACATCTGTATTAGCCAAAATCGCAAGTGGGTATCTTTCTCTCCGTAATATGTACTGTAAACAGCCAAAATTCAAAATTTTCAGCCAAAAGCCATAAGCCGCAGCCGCAGCCAAACATGCCCTATAACTTATGCTTTTGGCTGAAACTTTTAAATTTTAGTTGTTTGCGATAGAGATTACAGAGAGAGATACTCGCTTACGATTTTTTATGATACAGATGTTCGACCTTTAATGTGTACTATAATTAACTTGTAGATCTCGTCTTTAAAAAATATTTCGTTTGAAAGTTAAGTAATGTAATAAAAGCCAAAAGTCACTTTTAAAAGTCGCAAAAGAACAGACCCATAACCGAGCGCTGGTTAGAGTTGAGCATTGATTGTAACCTAGTGAGAGTTTAGTGTTGGCCATAACCGAGCATTAGTCAGAGCCGAGCATTGATTGTAACCTAGTGCTGGCCAGAGTTTAGTGTTGGTTAGAGTCGAGCATTGATTGTAACCGATTGTAACCAAGTGCTGGCCAGAGTTTAGTGTTGGCCACAGCTGAGCACTAATCATCTAGGACTGGTCGATGATTCTCTTGGCCTTCTAGTCTCGTTTCTCCTCGTCGTTTGGTGTCAAATCAGCACTCTCGTATAAAGTAACCTCGGACTGGAGTTTAATAACACAAACCAAAATCGGTAGAACTAGGTAGCGTCGCATCAGTCCGGCTCGGCTGCTTCCGGATGGAACACCACTCTTGCGAATCTAACCGCGTGCGAGCCAACTTAGCACAACATTTGGCCGGGTTTAGCAACTGTAGCAAGACCTGATTCCTAGCTTGTTCTGATGTAACTTTCAGTAGTGAAGTAGCGACAGTCGTGGCTTCCATTCTAGTGATTTCATAGGGATCGTTGCGATCATCTTGCCCAAAATTCCTCGGAGAAGAAATGCACAAAAAAGCTTATTTTGAGTGGCTTATAGCTGAAAAGCACTGTAGCCGACTGAAAAAGTACTGTAGCTGACGGTAGCTTATTTGACGTAATTAAATTTAAAAAAATTAAAATAGAAAAAACAGGTTAACCCATTACGGACAATATACACGAATACGAGAAAAAAAAGAACCGACAAAAAAACTCAAAAAAGCCAAAAACCAAAAACAGACGAAATTGTTGAATAGTGAAAAATAAGTCAGAAGCTTAAGCCGAAATAAGCGGGGTTTCTTTCTAAGCGTGGACCGGGCTTTTCAGGCCCTGATAACAGGGGGATTGGGCTAAAATATTCAAACTTCAATTAATTCTATTAAACTTGGTCTTCTGAATTGGACTTCAAATAGTTTTTGGCCCCTTCATTTTTTTCTCTCATCTGCACGGACGTAGATGCGGCTCGGACAATTAAAAAGTTGCTGGACATTTATAACAGACACTGTGAGTGTGAGTACGATGGATGCTTCCTTTCTTTGACTAAAAGCTCTCTCTTTTATCCACTGTCACTATGGAAGTCTTTTTAACTTAACTTTTTTTAAAGCACGTCTCAATGACTTTATAATCCATGGGCCCATAACTATCCACATCTGTCCTCCTTGTTTGTGCTTTCGTACTCGCAAAATGTAGTGTACACACTTTCTATTTCACAATTTGCCATTTGGATGCATCTACGTCGATGAACTGCGAAACTGTACATCTAGATTAATGAACTTGTTACACCGAGTAACAGAGGTTCAAAGGTGATTTCACCTGGTTAACATGGCTACCATATGAAACTAGACGATACTCCGTGTCCTGAGGTGGCAATTTCTCTCCTTTTGTAGGACTGAATAGGCAACAGATGGGGCCAATGATGCCGTCCAAAATTTCTAGCTAGGCCCACCTGTCAAAGGAAGAGAAAGGGAGATCTACCCAAAACACAGGGGTGTTTAGTCGGCTGAGAATAGAGAGTAGGGGGGAGTCAACCAAAACAGGGGAGGTGCAGGGCTGGGCAGCGGCGACGCCGGCGGGGATCGGCAAGGGAGGTGCGGCGGTGCCCAAAATGGGAACCCGAGACCAGATGGCAGCCGAGGGAGGTGACGAGCACGGCCGGGAGGCACCATGGTGGGTCGGCGGTGGTGGGGAGCAGCCGGATGTGCGGAGGCCGTCAACGGTGGCGGCGGCAGGAGGGAGGAGGGAGAGAAATAGGGGGAGCATGAGCAAGAGGAAGACACTGGGAGCTTACCCAGGGGGTCGGTGGAGCCAGAGGAAGGCCGAGGCGGGCTAGCGATGTGCACGGGCGGTGGCGTGGTCGGGTTGCCATAGAGGGGGAGCTCGGCCGGAGGCAAAAGCCTCAGGGCGCTGAGGGGATACTCCCATAGGTGGGAATTGAACCGAGGAGCACTGAGGAGGGAATGGCGACAGAAATGGCGGCATCGACTAGGTTGGAGAGAAGAACGGTCGCTGTAGCGGATTCCGGTAGTGGAACTTCAATTAAATGGAGGGGGAGGTAGAAGATATCTAGGGACACACCGTGACGTGGACAGATTGCCACGGGGTTCGCCGGAGCTGCCGGGGCGGTGTGAGGTGGCGACAGCCAGTGCGGGCACAAAGGTGGCTCGGCCATGCCCTGCTTGGGGAGAAAGAGAAGGAGGAAGAGAGGGAGGCGTGGGAGCAATGGGGGGAGAACAGGGCTTCTTATAGCCTGTGGAAGCTCGATGCAAAGCTATAGCCATAGATCGAGTCACAGGGGGTGGGATGGTGCGGCGACGTCGCCTTGTGGCACGGCGTGCAGGGACTGCAAGGGAGGTGATGTCTGACGCGATAGGGTCAACTCCTCGGGTAGGTGTGAAGGCGTGCCGTGATGTGGGAGTGGTGACTTCAGACTGAGCGTGGCGAGGTGTGGCTAGGGGACACTGATGGCGAGATTCGTGGGAAGCGACGGCTCAAGCTGGCATAGGGTCGTGGCACGGTGGCAAGGCTCTGGCAGGGGAGGTGCTGTTGGCGCAGGGGAGGGCGTGGCGCGGCTCGACATTGACGTTGGGTGTGCAGGTGCGCGAGACAACATGGTTGTGCAGGTGTGCGTGGGCTGCGCACGGCCGACGGGATTCGCGGCGGGAACGCGACAAGGCTGGGCGAGATTCGCACGACGCGTAAGAGGTGATGGCGACACAACGGGGTCAACTCTCTGGACGGGCGTGAGGGCAGAGGCAGCATGGGCTGCCGTCTAGTGCGGTGTGGGCATGGCACATGGCCTGTCGGTCAGGCTGGCGCCTGGGGCAGAGGGAGGCAGAATAAGGGAGGGGCACCAGGGTGGGTCGAAGACCGAGGAGGAAGGTCGGTTGGGTCGGCGGCAGGCGCGCGGGAGCGCCGAAGCTGGACCAGCTCGGCGGGCAGACGCCAGGGGCAGGACAAGGCGGTGAGGAAAAAAAGGAAGAAGGGGATGGAAGAGAAGAGCTAGCTGGGCTGGGGTGGGTTGTGAGGAAAAATGGGCCAAGGGCCCAAGAGGATTTTAGAAGATTTTAGGAATTTCAGAATTCGATAAATTGGATAAATTAATTAAGTAGGAAAAACTTTAATATTAACTTTGATTCCAATTTCAAATCTTGGTTTTGAAATTCCACATTCCAATTTTGAAATTTAATTTTGGACTCAGTAAAAGAGATTTAAGATTTCTTTCTGATTTGATTTTCATAGACTCGGTTCTTGATTCAAGGTTTTGATTTTCTTTAGCACAAATTCCAAATGAGAACCTCAAATCAATGCTGAAAGTCTTTAAACAACACTAGAAATCGATAAAAGATTTTTGATTTTAGCAATTACACTATCCCCATATTTTTTGGGATGTTACATGGTCGCATGCCAGCGATTAACATATTACTAGGGACAAATCAATTACCATTTGAAGGTTACAATGATTTTCATTTGCCAATAGTGGGGATAGCAGTTTTAATTATCTCTCAAATAAACTAGATTATTTATAGCTACAAGTTTATTTGCTTCTGAATTTGGCCTAGTATATGTCACTATGCTTGTCATTACTCTTGTGCCTCGAAGGTTCCAATATTCCTCATATGCCCCAAATTCCTCCCCCTTTTTACGCCAACCATAAAATTCCAAGTGAGTGTGTCTGCTTCTAGCATTTGCTTTCAATTAACTCAGAGTTTTAGCAATAAATTGGTATTATACTACTTCAAGAGTAAAATTTTATTGGTGTGAAACCAACATATACTTTATAATATGGAAAATGGGGTTATATAGGGCCTGTTTGGTTGCCTGCATGAGCTGATGCAGCTGCATGAGCGTGGCCAGGCTGAGTAGAGAAGGTCCTCAGTCGCGTTTCTCCTCAGCCTGGCTCCAGTTGTTTTTTTGCATCCGCTCGTGCAGGCTCTCACCCCGATGCAGGCAACCAAACACCATCTCCCTGCATGCGCTGGTGCGAGCCACCCCGATGCAGGCAACCAAACAGCCCCATATAGACTTCAAGTCTTTAGGTGTAAGTTATTTTGTACTTATTTGATATTCATAGTGTTTTCTAGTCAAGGTGATCCTTCTAAAATTTAAATTTGACTAGATTTCTTGTATCTTTAAGAAGGACAAGTTTTCTATTGCCATCTAGGCATTAATGCACTAAGAACTAGTAAACTAAGACATATCATTTATTTCAAATGTCAAGCATAATATACACAAATTTTATTCCATGCATGATTAATTATTTTACTACAAGTAAGATATGCTACTGGCAATGTGTTCTATTAAGCAACTGTTCAGCAAAGATAAGACTTTAACAGAACAGCATAGACCAAATATATTTATGGCATCTGAGAAAATATTTATCTAATGTACAATTTCAACCTAAAGCAAAAGATAAGAGGTGCTCTTCATGACTAAGATCAAGCTCAATAGAAGTTATATCTATACTATTGATGCTACTCATGTAAGAAAATATATCTTAATAAAGCTAAGGAATAACTAGGAGAATGCTACTAGTCTCTATATTGTTCACTATGGATATACTTGCTTATGAACGCACATGTTTATTAGTAACATATGGGTTACCTAAACTTAGTCTAGAGATAATATTGTGCATGGCGGAGTAATACTTGTGTGCGGACTTCTAGTCCAAGAAAATAGAAGTAGATTCTGGCAAAGTGCCTACAAAAGCACCAATAACGTTTTATAGGTTTGGCCATTCTTTTAGAGAAGGGCCTTAGGCCAAATGGATCAGTCTAAATCATATAGTCATTCTTCAGGGTAGAGTAGAGGCAATACCTCATAACTACAAAATTTTTACCTTTCAGTAGCAAAAGGGTATAGCTACTTCAGCGTCAAGCTTGACTGTGGTATGACTATATGACAACGAAATAAGCTTAGGTGATACAATTCCAGCTATTCAAAGTGAATGAATATCCATTAGTGATGCCTAAAGTCCTACAATATTCATGTAATATCCTACATGTTTACTACTGGTGAGTAATTTCAAGTGCATGAAATAAGTGTAAGTAGTAAAGATTTATTTTTATCTATTCAATAGATAATTTATCATTTCTTAGATTTTTCGTAGCAATCTTTGGATTTTCTGACAATTATTAAGTCATTTAAGAAATTTTCAGAATTACTAACCCATTAAATAAGTCCCCACACACACAATGATAGGAAATAAACCATAAAAGAAATATGATGCTTCTAAGGTGTACTAAGTCTAAGGTTTCACAAATTTACGGAAGCTCATATACCTAAAAACCATGTTTTTAGGATTATTTTTAGAATTCTCTGATAATCTTTAATAAATTTATGCTAATTAATAAGTATTTTTTAGAATTACTAAGAAGCAAAAATAATATACCGAAGAAAGTAAATCCAGAAAACATATAATAATGCCAACTGCTAAAGATACTGTAACCAAGCTCATATAATCTAAAATCAATTTATTTAGTTGTAAATTCGGTCTGTTGGACTTATCCTCTATTTTAACAAACTTTAGGGCCAAAATGTTATAACATTACCGCAGTTATTAACATGTCACTCTAGCTATCCCAAAAACATGAGGACTCAAATGAAAATATCCGGCCGGAAAATATTTTCTTCCCTCCCTTTTTTTTCTTGCTATATGGGCCGGATTCGGCCCGTTGGATCTATCAGTCTCATGGCGCGTGTGGCCTAATTGGCCTCGCGGCCCATCACAAGAAACCCTAGCCACCGGGCTCCCAGCCTCCCACTTGGCTAGCGGCGGCGCTAGCGTGAGGCGCGGGACAGCCGTTGGGAGCAAGGCGCGGAGGCGGCTGGCGGCTTCGAGCGACGGCGACCGGGTGTCGTCGGCTCGGGCGAGTGGATGCTGAGCGCGGGCGCAGGCTGATTCTTCGGGCAGCTGGCGGCTGAGCGCGGGCGCAGGCTGAGGCGGTGAGTCCGGGCGGCCGACGGCCGAGCGTGGGCGCAAGCTGAGGCGGCGGCTTCGGGCGGCCGGCGGCCAAGCACGGGCGTAGGCGGCCGGCGCGGTCTTCGGGCGGTCGGGGCGCGCCACGAGCGACCGGGTACCAACGAGGAGGCGGCGGGCGGCCTTGGGCGGCTGGGAGAGCAGAGGTGGCGTCGGCTTCGGCGAGCAGGCGGGAGATCGCGGCTTCGAGCGCGAGCGAGCGGAGCGGCGGCGGCCGGCGTCTTCGAGCGCGAGCGGGCGGCCGAGGCCGAGCGGGCGGCGTCGCGCGTTTTTAGGCGGCTGCGGCCAGCGCTCTTCGGGTCTGCCAGCGGCAGCCGGCGCGGCTTCAGGCTTGCCGGCGACGACCTCCTCAACCGCAGTGCTAAACCAATTTTTTTTATCCCAGTTTTAATCATCAATCTAATCCGATCTAGATCTATCATGGCAAACTGATCTAGATTCTAGGTGTTTAATCTACCTGATTATCAAAGTGAACATCCATACCAATAGATGGAAGACCAATCTATGATTAGGATTAACCTAGAACATATTTAATCATGGCATTACAGTACGTAATAGATTATTTCATGATTTGCATATCTTACATCTCGTAGAGCAATTCATACTGATAACGTTGTAAGAAATAGATAAACAGTGATGCAAATCCACACAATTAATTACAAGAACACTATAGAGATCAATCACAAGAACACCAAAATGTAGCCTTTATTGATTTCAGATGTTTTCTTCATATACATAGGTTTGACTATTTATAATCAAAATCTCTTAGTGGTAGATTCTGTATTTGGTTATAACCTAACCTTTTAGGTTTTGTAACAAGCATAAGCTAATTCTTTCAAAATACTGCTCAATGTAAATGGGTGTGGCGAGCGTTAATTAGTTTTAATTTAGATTAATTAAGAACAGCAAATCCAACTCATAAGTACTTGTAATTAAGAATATAATTTAGAGGTAGTATCACTGAAAAGTAAATTAGTTAGTAGATAAGACTACAATTATTTAGCAGTTGATTAAGGGAGTTAGTATTATGATGACACGTAGGACTCACACATTAGTATGAATAAAATTCATGTTTAGTGAATACCAGTAGTATGACGCATGGACCCATTATCAATTTAGAAATAAAAGTTTAATAAGAAATGAGATAGACATTACAAGTGGGCCCTCACATCATTAGTCTATATTTAAATCAATTATTAGCTAGAGTCACCAATAGGTAGGCCAAAGGCCATTAGGGTTTCTGTTGAAATGTAGTTCAGTGTAATGAGCGAATGACGTATAAGGGCACTCCCAATGGGATATTAATGGTAGTTTCTATCCCTATTAAGTATCCTGCCAGCTAAGCAAAAAGCTGATGTGGCAGTCTAATTAATGAAGAAAGAGAAGAAAATCTGATGAAACCGTTTCTTAGGAGAGAAACCACGTCTACGCGTCAACCAAGGCACAAAGAAATCAGGACTTTGGCGTTGGGAGGAAATGAGCGGTTTCTACCCCAGGTGGGGCCCGCGATGGGACTTGTCGCCCAGGCCTTAACTCCGAACCCCACCGTTGTCTCGTCTAAAAAGAAGAGCAGCAGTAGCCTTCCTTTGTCATCTCCGCCCTTTTATCGTCGTCGCCGTCGCCATTGCCGTGCAGCAGCCGAGGAGGTCGGGAGAGCGGTGGCCATGGGGGATGACGAGACGCGGCGGGGGAAGGAGGCGCTTAGCGGGGGGCACCTCTGCCACGTGTGCGGGTACCGCTACCCCAACGCCAACCCCAGTGCCAAGCTCCGCCACTCCCACCGCAAGAACTGCTGCAAGATGCCCGCAAGATTCCACGATGATGATGGTCGCGAGCACGGGCTCCATGGTGAGGGCGAGCACGAGCTCATGACGGGGCCAAGCTCACCGACGACCAGGGAAGCGAGCTTGTCACGGCCGGTGGCCCGGCCCCTTGCCTCGCCGGCATCCGGCGGCCTCCCCTCCCCCTCTCACCTGCTCTGCTTGTGCTTGTTCATGAGGAAGAAGAGAAGATGGTAGTCAGGATGAAGAAGATGGAGTTGGGAAAGAGAAAGAAAAAAAGTGCAACATTTATTATGCGAAGACACCTGCATTGTGTGAGGTAGTTTCTATGAATGGTTTCTTGCTGATGTGGCTGCTATGGAAACCGTGCGTAGTTTTCAGCATTGGGAGTGCCCTAAGCTCCACGTAGATTAGTTAAATCTCGAAAAAGCATGATTAATTAGGATTAAGTGTATTAGGTTAGAGGCTCGTTAGTTGTTCAGCAGTAAGGTTGTGTGCGGGTCCAGCTAACTATTTATGGCGTAAGAAAATATAATTAGGAACAGTATTAGGGCATTCGCGATGGTAAACATCTTAAACTATATTTATATCCTCCACATCCCTAAAAAACTATTATAGACACTACTACTTTAGTGGACGATGTCTATACATATTAGCCAAAGCAATAAATCTCACTATTCTCTATTCTCGGCTTGTCACTCCATCCTCCCACTCTGTCAAAAGTTGGCATAGACTATTATTTCTTCCCAATGCAAATTTTTTATTGTTTCTTACTGTTTGGATTTTGTGCCCATATAATATCTTGCATGAGATATTGTTTCTCTTTTTCTTTATTAATTTCTTCTCTATCTCATTCTAAGTTCTATATGGTATTGACATTGCTGAGATCAGCCCATAGGGAGTGCTCTTATTGGCATTGGATCCTACATCGAATACTGATTAATTGGAAGTGAATATTCTTAACTGTGTCGTAATATGAGGTTGGTCCGTAGCCAATTTGGTTATTATTACAAAAATAATACTGTTAGCAATAACAACAATAGTAGTAGTAGTACTAATAGTAAATTATGTACATCCATGCAGGCCGTCAAGGTATAAAATGTTGTCAGCACATGTGGTCTATCTCTCTAGTTCGACATTTAAAAATGTAAGCCACGAATAGTGTCTAACCCTTAAGTTAAAATATAAGTTCAGTTTAAAATAAATTATTAAATAGAAGTAAGGGTCTGTTCTTTTTGGCTGCGGCTTGTGACTTTTAGGCTGTTTGTACAAGGGATTAAAGAGTATCAGAAACTCACGTGCGGTTTTTGCCGATATAAATGAAGTCAGTAAAGTATGTACTATAATTAACTAGTAGACTCTATCTTGAAAAAATACTCTATTTAAAAGTTAGTTACTGTAGAAAAGCCGAAAAACAGCTTTTAGAAGCTGAAAAGAACAGGGTCTAAGGCCCCGTTTGGCACAGCTCCACCACCAGCTCCTTGGAGCTGTTTGGAACTGTTTTGTGCCAAACGGGGTAAAACAAAATAGCTCCACCCAAGGAGTTCCTTAAAACCTGCTGAGACAAAAGTAGCTCCACCCAAGGAGCTGAAAAAAGTAGATTCACCCGGCTCCACTTGTGAAGTCAAAAAAAAAAACAGCTCCACTTGTGAAGTGGAGTCGTGCCAAACGGGGCCTAAGTCATCACTAGGTTAATTAAAGGTTAAGACATTAATCAAAGATCAGTTCGTGACGACCTCCTCACCATACCTGTGGTCCGCCTCCACATGGATCATGGCGCCAAGTCATACTCTTGCACAGTGGCAATAAAATAATTAGAAATACAGTAGGAAATCTAGTTGGCCCATCTGACATTCTTATTTACAAGATTACAATGGCCAGATTGGATATTCCACAAAATATTCTGCCTTTCCCTTCTTTATCCGTATTTGGTATTTACTTCCTTCGGCAAATCTTTAGCAACTGGATTTTTATTACCTGGACTCCAATAAAACCAAATTTTCCTCGTAAATTTATCTAAAAAATCCAAATCCACACCCTAGTGTCAAATATTTGAAATAATGTTTATTTGGATTTTGTTTGGATTCTTTTGAATTTATTCAGATGCCTTTTGATTTACTTGGAATTCAGTCGTGCTTCACGTAATTAGAATTAGGAGTATCGAAGGAGCAATAATTCGAGCGAGATCAAAATCAAGATAAAAACCAAGACAAGACTTTGAGCAAAACCAGGACCCACAATAGTTTTAGCAAGGCGATTCAACATTGTGATCATTTTGCACCTACGTTTTGAATGTAAACTATACTGTTTTAACTTATCAAGTGCATGTTTTAATTTAATTATAATGATGTTGCTGCTAGCTTATAGTTAATGCCATATTAATAATTATGCTAGTAAACTCCATTCCTTGGTTTAAGCTAAATTTCTTATTAATAATTATGCTAGTAAACTCCATTCCTTGGTGTTGGACATAATACATTGTCACCCTAGGTTTAATGGTATACCTAACTAGTTGATAAATCTGTATATAAATACCATGCTTAGCTTTGCTTAGATACATGTGGCCATTAGAGGGAAATGATTGGTATGTTAATCTTAGAAAAGATTTTCAAAACCAAAAACTCAAGAACCTGTTTTAGACTTGGAAGGATGGTAAGTTCGACGGTGTGGATAGGACACAAGATCTTGGAATGTGGTAGAATTGCCCAGGTCAATTAAGGATCAAATCTTGTGATGACCTCCTTGCACTAACAGTGCAACCACAAGCTATTATGGGTATCGCCTGGCTGATTGATTTGTTCTATCTAAGCGCTAGTTACGTGATTCGGTGGAATACAGGACTCGTGTTGGATAGAAACCTTTTTCCGTACAGTGCAAGAGGGGACTATTGGGCTGAGCAGATAGAATTTTTCGTATAGTGCAAGAGGGGACTATTGGGCTGCGCAGATAACCCCTAATGATGAAACCTTAGCAGGCGTAACTGTGTTATGGTGGAGCATTGGAGAGGCCTTGTGACGGCCTTCTTGATTCACATGCCTAAGGTAGCGTGTGGTGCGAAACAAGTTGGACATCTCTTATAGATAAAGTGTACAATCTCTGTAGAGAGAAAACTATCCGGATGGCCATGCCCATAGTCATGGGTGATGCGTGGGAACTTGCTCGAGTTGGTCTCTATTTTATAAAACCTTTTGTAGATGGAATAAAAATGGTCAAGCAGATAGAACCCCTGATTTTGATTTCCCTAGTGGATAGAACCCAGTGAATATAATGGGTTGATAGAACCCTAGAAATGAAAATAGCATATGGCGTATGGAACCGTGTTCTGTAACAGGTGGATGGAACCATGCTCTGTAATAGGAGGATGGAACCTTCGTTATGATTATTACTGCATTCTCTTAAATTCACTAAAAGCTGGTTTAGTTAAAATGCTAGGTCTTAGGTGTTTTATATATTCTCTTTCAAATATAGCTTGCCGCAAATAAAAGAACCTCAAGCCTTTCTTTGTTCAACCTTGTATCTATTATAATTGCATTCTCTGTTGTAGGTTGCTGAATATCTTCATACTTACTATTGCTGAATTACTGTCATTCAGTAAGTATTGAAGAGAAAGAAAAGCCATGTGGTCATCTTAAGGCGTCAAAAAGAGTGGAAGATGATGAGGCCAAAAACTAGATCGCGAGCCATAGTTGATTGTTGTGGGCATGTGGGGATCCGGATTTGACAATCAAAATCTCCTATGTTTGTGAGCTAGTCCCTGAATCAGTAATTAGCTCATACAATAACATCGATAAATATCACATCCATACATGTGAATAAGTAAAAGGAGTACTTGATATTACATAAGCAACCATAAATAGGTCTTTTGACCAAGTTTTACATAAACAAGCAATCAACTAGGGTTAAACCTAGTCATGGCATTCGTCTTCTAAGCCATAGCCGGAGGCATAGATGAATCCATACACTAGGTCATCAACTCCGTTATCTAAAATCACATATTAAGTAACAATTAGTACAAAAGTACTTAGTAAGTCCATATAGTAGAATGCAACGGTATATACACACACACATACATACATGTAAGGCATGGGCGACAACGGTCGAAAATCACCCGAACGAAAGGGCGACGAGGATGTCAGCTTCGAGTTTCCTAAGGGCAAACGGGTAAGAAAAGGTGAGCACGGGGTAGAGAAGGATGAGGTGAACTCAATGCGCATGATGGCATCATTGGAGACTCACCAAATGGTGAGGAATCGAGCTGTGGAGCTCACGGCCAGACTTAGAGAAGATGGAGAAATTCTTCCTCTTCGAAGGTGCTGGGGTTGTGCGAGCTTGTGGGAAACTCTATGAGACAAGGTCACGACGCTCAAGGTCGAGGCATAGGGGAATTCATTACACCATTGCTTGCGAAAACAGCGAGAGTATGAGCTTAGTGTGCGTGAGAGAGAAGGGAGGAGGAAGAACCATAGTTTGTGCTGATAGGTGGGACCGGGGCCTACGTGTCAGTGGCGCCGACGAGAGAGATGGGCGGGACTAGGCTGGCGAATGCGCAGGAGAGATTGGGCCGGTTCGGCTTGGCCACGGCGGGGGAAAGGGTAAGAGAAATGGGTTGGGTCCGCGTGGGTTTCAGCCCAAAAGGAAGGGAGGGAATTGATAAAGTTTAAACTTATTTCTGATTTCCAAATTGAGTTTAAATTTGTAATTTGAGTTTCAGGAAGAATTCTCATCAACCAATTAACTTTTATAAATTTTGAATTCACACTTTTGACCCAAGGAATTAATTTTGAAAATCCTAAACTCTAACAATTTTTTGGGAAAATTTTTAAAAATGCACAAAATGTTTTAGAAATTCATAAAAAAATATGCATGTTTATTTAGAGGCAAAATTGGGTTGTTACAATGCATACCCTGAGGGTCCCACTTATGAGTTGTTTCCATTTTTGGTACTATCGTTTAAAAGGTTTTGGTCTGATCGGCTAGTGTGTAAGTCATGGACCGTTAGATCTATTTATGTATCGTCTAGTATTATATTAGTTTTGCTTTTTTAGAGAGGTGTATTTAATATTCAGTGATATTACTATATGCACTAGCTATTGATCCAAGGACTAATATTGTTGTGCACAGAGAATTCCATATGGTAAATCTAGGGTCCGACAATGCGGCCACTTCATGCGTCCCTTGAAGTGGAGAACCACCAACATTGTGTAGATCTAATTGGGTGTCTCCATGGCTTCCTACTGTCCCCCAATGTGACTGTTGACATTGTTTACATCTTATCATCGCTTCTAGCAACGAGGTAGTGTGGAGGTGGAGGTGTTGGAGGTGTTGGAGCGGAGGTGCTAGGAACTTGCAATCGCAATGGAGATGACAAAAGAAGGCAACCTTGGAGGGGTGTGGTGGGAGGGTGATGTTGAGGGGTGGCTCCAGTAGTGGCGGTGTGTCCAAAGGAGGTGGTTGGCCCCATCGGTGGCAAGCCAAGGTAGATGAAGAGGGAGAGCACAAAGAATGAGAATAGAGAAGGGGAGAGGAGAGAGAAATATTGGATGAGATACTACGTGGATGCTTTATCAGCCATTAAAAACTACTTTTTAACCTATTTTACTCGGTTAACCAAGTTCATTAACCTAGAAGTACGATTTTATATTTCATTGACTTAGATGCACCACTTCGCAAGTTCATGTGCATGTGATACGTGATTTCTATTTATAGGAAAGTTTTCTATTTTATGATTTTTTTTTCTTGAATGCAATCATCCACTCCGAACGCCACATAGAAAATTTCTCCTTTAGAATGCAAGTCTCTATTTTCCGTACAAGATATCTTCTTTCCTAACACCCCTAAAAGAGTCATGACTACGATAGTCTTACATGCTAACCCAAGTCTCTGTTACAGAGTGAATCGGGCTTGGGCCTTAGTTACTTGGGCTTGGGCCAGGGCTTCAAACTTCACTCATTTTATTTAGTCCAAGTGAAATTGGGCTTAAGACTTAGAGAGGTCCTTCCAATCCCCCCCTCCAGAATGTAAAGGAGAACACACAAGTTTAAGCCAAAAGAATGCACTCTCAATCTACGTAAGTTTCCTGAGCAATTGGAACAACTTTTGGATCTCTACAACTAGCTCCACATCTAGGATAATACCAGAGAAATCTTAAGTTGGAGCCGCCTCGTTTGAGTAGCCAGTTCAAACATCAAGCGAAAAGCTGGGAGCCAGAACCTGACCAAACATATATACATTACCGTGTTGAGCAGAGATCGAATTACTCTCCTTCATTCTTAGGCACTGCTGTTCGTAATTATTCCATCCTTATCCTCCTAACCATGTTTCTTGCCATTTAATTGATCATCTTCATGTGATGATGTGAATGAGCTGTCAGCTTACTCATTAACTTAAGAAGTACAATTGGCTTAATGCATGCACCCATGCCAAATATAGGGTATGTTCTTTGCGACTTTTAAAAACGACTTTTGATTTTTATTATAGTATCTAACTTTTAAATAAAGTATATTTTTAAGACAGGGTCTACGAGTCTATTGTAGTACACATTAAAAGCCTAACATCTGTGCCAGCCAAAATCGCAAACGAATATCTCTCCGTAATCTTTCTCGCAAATAGGCTAAAATTTAAAATATTTAACCATAAGCTATAACTATAAACAAAAAAGAACAGTCCTATATTTATGATCACCGCTTTGCTAAGTTAAAATATACTACATGTTCATGTCAACTTGAGTAGGAAGATCCGGCTGAGGGATGCAGTGATATCATGCAGGGAGGCCGATCGATGCAAAATGACCTGGGAACCTACATTCCTCTGTGCACGCTTTGCTTGCTTTGCTTCAGCAAAAGCAACAACCACTTATAATAAGTGTACTGACTTAGAGCGTACGCTGCTGATCAAGCTTGTTCTTTTTAATTTTGGCTTATAATTTTTTATTATAACTTTTGGCTTTTGATTTATTTGTGTGTGAGAGTACGGAGTAACAAAAACTCGCGTATAACTTTGACCGATATAAATAAAATCACTATAGTATGTACTGCTATCAACTTGTAGATCTCACCTTAAAAAAACATTCTGTTTGAAAGCTAGTTACTTTACAAAAGCCAAAAACAATTTTTAGAAACTAAAAAGAAGAGGCATATATGCTTCTCCTTTGACTGGCATTTTCATCCAGAAAACCCTTTTTGACATCTTTGAATTGTGTGTTATTTATGAGGTGTTCGTATTGGATCTGCTTATATGAAGACATGGTTTCTCGAAGCAGTTTTTTCACTCCTCTCGCTACTATCTCGCACATATATATCTCCGTCACTTTTTTCACCACTCGCCCCCTCCTTCTAAAAACAACTTCTTTCAGTTAGTACTATTCATTTTTAGTCAAAAATCATCAACCACAACCAATATAAACACCCTACGTATATCCAATTAATACTGTGCACCCTAAAATCCTAAATAGTTATACTAACTAATAACCCAGTAAAGTTGATCCCAGAAGTTAGAGCTGATGTCCTTCAGCCACAACGTTAGAACAATCCTAGATTTAGCTAAAAAGGGAGAAAGACCCTACTTTTTAAGTTATGTGAATTTTTTATGGCATTAAAATTTTGGACTCTGTCTTATAGATGAAAATGGATCCATGAGGGGTTGTAACCCTTTTTTCGTTTTCTTCTCCTGTACATAATGTTTTTATTTTATAATAAAAAAGAGATGAAAATGGCTTGTATTAAATTTGGAGCCTGTCTTAGATAAAAAAAACATACAGAAAAATCTACACCTGAATTCAATATGTCAATTCAGATGTTTGCAAAAATTTATTAGCAACTTCAAAATTCACACACTAAATTTATTTTTTAGGGTCGCATGCATGAGAAGCGTGCATGCATGTGGAAGCGATCCTTATGTAACATTCAGGGAGCTTAGCCAGGGTACGGTGACTTATTTTAATCTTAGTATATATGCAACTTGGCTACCTGCTCATGACTGGCTTCTAGACATGTATAGCTGTAACTGCACTACGCATGTTGCAGCCCCATATTCTCTCCTCAACATGGTTGCATGGGGAGTTATCGATCTGATGTTGTTTTATGTTCTGTTCTTTCTTAAGCTTATGATTTTCTTTAAAAAAAATAAATAGAGCGACGTTTTAGCCACTGTTTCAAAATAGCTTATCAGAATAATCTTTTCGAAACATTTTATTGATATTTGATTTATTTGCACAAATACTCACACTAGGGCCAAATTAAGCTATCAACCGTATGTTAGTGATATATCTTAGAGATAATCATGAAGATGATTATATCACTTCTATATTTTTTATTTTTTGAATAAATATTATTATATTCTTAAATAAATTATCATTTATAAATGTTAGTAAGGATGTGATTTATTGGTGAAGCTCTTTATTTGTCATATGATATCATTCTAGAAGATTCCTAGTCAAGACACTAGTGCCATATAGACCGGTACATATATTGATTGATGACCATATTTCACTAGTCATAGATATGAAGATATCAAATCAATAATGTTGACATATATTAGAGAATATAGTATTAGATTGACACACCTTAAGATATTATTGAGATTGTTATGTTTTATGTGTCATCAGTTGATCTCAAGTAATGTTGATGTATAATTCTTGCACCTGAGATCAGCATAGATCGCATCATAGTTTTCTACATGTGTTACAGTGCACTTAAGGGTTGCAAACGCTACTCCTTTACTTGGTAGTTATAATGGTAGATTTCGAGTATGTTATAAAATATGTGAGAAATATGACTGGTTAGATATGATATTTGCCCTTCCTACATAACAAGAGAGATATCTCTGGATCTCTCGATATGGTTGGATAAAGAAAGTGCATGACTAGGGTTAAGGTCAGCCAACCTAATTATTTTAACTCTAAACCAAACACAACCTTTGGATCATTTTGGATTAAACAAATTTCATAGTAAAAATGGATGAGAGGATAGCATTCAAAAGGAAATACTTTTGAAGGGAATGAAACATGACCTCCAACCTCTTTTAAAATGCTCTCTAAAAGTTTCAGTGCACTCTCACTGTCACTTCTTACTCTACGCAGCAGTCGCCTTCAACCTCCCTGTATTTTCATGTGGGCCATCCTAACACTTTTTTGAGCAATTCTTTTGTTTTTATTTGTGTAGTATTCCACTAGAAATGACATTAAATTTATAATTTTTTTTATATTATTCCTGTGTTTTTTGTTTCCTCATTTCCAAACTAATCTTAAAGGTAGAGAATATTCTCTACTTGCATCTCGTACAAGAGAAACAGATCAAAGAAGCATCTCTCTCACCTAGAAGTATAACAGTGTGTACTTTAGAATGGACCTATAGTTGGAGTGCATCTATGCACGTCTTCACCACCTTTCTTGCTTTCTATGTATTGGGACGCTAGCTTTTCCCAAGTGACATTCCTCGGGATGGAAGTCGTGGCAAAGCAATATTGTTTGTTATGAATACGATCTTCGGAACAAGATTTGGTGCAGGGCTGAGACTTCCTAAAAGGATAGTGCCCAAAAACCATCGGTCAGGTCTCGTTCGTTTCGACTTGGCCTTCTAACTTCTGACTTATTTTTTTACTATTCAACAATTTTATCTTTTTCTGATTTTTTTGAGCTTCTTTGTTGGTTCTATTTTTTCTGTATTCGTTTGTACTGACCGTGATGGGCTAACATGTTTTTCCTATTCTTAAATTTTTTAAATTTAATTACGCCAAATAAGCCACTGTCAGTTACAATGATTTTCAGCCAAAAAGCCACTCAAAATCAGCCTTTTTGAGCAGGGCCTAATTAGAGCGTCCATAGCGCCAGCGTTAGTAAGGACAATACCTTCAGATAGGGCTACGGTTGGTTTACGGGGGTGGGTTTTTTCTGAATGTGTTTTATGGCTTAAATTTTTAAATTCTGGTTATTCGTGAGACACAGTACGTAGAGAAAAATAGTCGCATGTAATTTTGGTCTGTAAAACTAAACTCAGTACATTTTTACTACAATCTTCCTGTTGACCTCGCCTTGAAAGAACGGACCGTTTGAAAACTAGTTACTATAGTACAAGCCATAAGTCACAAGCCATAAAGTGGAAAAGAACTGAGATAAACTATGGGCCTGTTCTTTTTTTTGCTTATAGCTGTGGCTTATGGCTGAAATTTTTGAATTTCAGCCTGTTCATGAGAGAGATTACGGAGAAAGATACTCGTTTGCGATTTTAGTTGGTATAAATATTGAGTTTTTAACATGTAGTATAATTAATTTGTAAATCTTATCTTAAAAAATACTCTGTTTAAAAGTTAAGTACTATAGCGAAATTAAAAACTGTTTTTAGAAGCAGCAAAGAATAGACCTATAGGAGCTCAACTTAATTTGTCTGGTCCGGTCTGAAGCAACTCCGTCCTGTGTGCATTGGGGAGGGGTAATTCGTAGCTTCGTTTTAGATTTTTGGTGATATATCCTAAAGCTACTATGCATTAGAGTGGTGTGTAGTTTCGCTTCATATTGACCTGTCTTGAAGCTACTATGCATTGGAGCGGGTGATTTTGAGCAGGAGCTTCAGTTGATATGGCGCACGCTCCTGAAGCTAGGACAAGAAACTACTATGCATTAAAGATGGTCTTGGCATGACATCTGATTTGCTAGTTAAGGACCAGAGTTCTGTTCCAAAGATCTGTGTTTTGAGTCGTTTATTTACGTGGATTTTCCATCAATCGACTCACCTTTTTCCAAAAAACGAATAAATACTGTCAAGAAATGCACTCTATCAAATTTGAATGGCATGTAATCCCGCTCATTTCGGTTTGAGCTTTTGGTTTCTAGCTTATTTTTCACTATTCATAAATTTCGTGTTTTTATGAATTTTTTTGTTTTTTTGAGCTTTTTTGTCGGTTCTTTTTTGTCCGCGATGAGCTAACATATTTTTTATTTTTAAATTTAATTACACCAAATAAGACACCTTCAGCTACAGTGTAATTTTAGCAAGATACAATGTAATTTCAGTCATAAGCCACAGCTTTTCAGTTCAATTGAGCACAGCCTGTGGGTTGCTCGTATCACTAGAAGGTGAAATAGCATTTGCGCAAAATGGAACAATACAGGGTGTTTTGAAAAAGCATCTTCGATAAAACCATAACTGTATTAGCAATCCTATATATGCTCACATCAAATTTTTACATTTTTGTATATGTATATATGAACTGCTCACAAGTCACAAAGCATCTTCGATAAAACCATAACTGTAAAGTCTTAGTAGCAGTAGTAATCCTGTAGATTACAAAACGGAACGCAGCATGACACATACAAACTGATCATGAGTAGTTGATCTAAGCCATCTAGATTCGTAAAATGTCTAAGGTTGCTTGTTCTAGTTATCGTATTCCAAGGCTAGTTTCCATTCGATACGTTTAACAACACCTGTCATGCACTGATAATGCCCGTCCAATTGTTTGGAAACAACTTCAAAACTCGTACGAAGCTACTGTGCTTCTCAATTTCCAATTTCCGATCGAACAGGCCATCCATGGCACCTGGTCCTCCCTTTTCTTTTCTTTTTTTCCCCTTTGTTGTCCTCTGAGTTTTATACTATTTCGAGCAGTTAATTGCACTTGTTCCCATGCACGATGGTGATAGTTTAGTTGGGTCAGTAGAGCCTCCACTTGTGAGGTGCTGCTCCTGTGGCCTCGCCATGTGATCCTCGCCTCGCCCTCGTACTCCTCGGTATCTACACGCCAAGATCGATCTCTCTCTCTCTCTCTCTCTCTTGCAGTGTGATCTGAACAAAGGCTACTGCCATTTGCGTCTCCTCCTCGTAAGGTAGCTTTGCCGTTTGTTTCAACTTTCACAACTATAAAGCCGAGTCCTATGGTGTGGTGACCTTTTTGTATCGATGTGCAGGGTCAAACGCCTCTCTCCTTGCCTGCCTTGCCTTCAGGTTTCGTGTCTGCTTGGCCTCCGACCTTGCTCACCTTGTAAGTATGGGGGATCAGCGATTGATTATGAGTTATCGATGATTCTTGGATGGATTAGTCGCTAATCTTACTGCTGATCTGCTCATCTGTGTTACCTGCGTTTGCTTATGTTACCACATTAGTTTCAGAGTGTGAGAGCAGAGATCCAGAACTTGTTGATGTCCGCCTGATAATCAAATGGCTAAACCTGTCACAAATGCTCCAATTCTTGGATATGCAATTTACTAACTAGTGATCTGAGCTTTAGTTGAGCCTCCCCTACTGCTAGTGTCAAGATTCAGAATTTCTTGATCATTTCTTAGCTATTTGATTCAGAGTTCAATAGTTTCAGTTTTCGCTGCATTGATTCGGTTATCACATCGATGTTAATTGTTAGTTCCATGTTGTTAACTCTTCAGTTTTTCTGTGGAAATCACATTTTACAACTGCTTATGAGCAGAGTTGTTATGGTATCTAATATTTGTTTCTGCTGTGCAATAGGATGTTTGGTGATTAAAACATCTGCATCACTGACAGAGATGGGGTGTGGGGCATCAATCCCTAAGAAGTACACGCTAGGTGGGAAGGGGCGAAAGCGCAGGAGCATCCTACAGGAGGTTGCCGTGTTCGTGCCCACCATTCGCATTCCGGTGGCTACCGACATCGTCCATCCACTCAGGGGACTAGTTTCTAAGGAGCTCGTCGACCGCTTCTCCACGCTCCGGGCTCATGTCGTCTCACTGGCAGAAGAAATCTGTATGTTGATCACGGATTTGTGGTTCGTGGTTGCTGACCAATTGAATTGCTAGATTAAATAATGGCACTGATGTTATTGTGTTGAATTGCCTACGTTTTGCGAAGATTATGAGGATGTGTCGGCTGTTTCTGAACTACAACACGCCCTCGAGGAGTACTTGCCAGTTGTTCTTGGTTTAACAATGAAAGGTCTGAACTTTTGCTTACTCCTTTTGTGTAATTTTCATGACTAAATTAACGAATCAGTACTGAAATCGTTGTTGCCTTTGGTAGAGAGCCGTCTTGAAGCATCAGTGGAATTCAGATGGAAGACCTTAGATGATGATGAGGTGACAATTTATGATCAGTGGTGTTCTGATCCTTGTTCTTTTGATGTTATTATTGATTCATAAGCCATAACTAGTAAGAGGATATTTTGTATTCAGGAGTGCTGTTTGGCGAGCGCATGGTATGAAGTGCTGTCGGTCGTCCACATGATGGCGATGCTTGCGCTGTTCGAGGCCAACCTGATACTCATTCCTAAGAATGGACAGGCTGGAACTGAAAGGAAGGTATCAGAAGGTCTGTTCATCTTTTGACACTAGATATTAGCGTAATTAGTTATTTACATATGTTGTATTATGTGGTCAATCTGCAATCTTGGTTCAGCTGCTTTGATCATGCACCGGAAGAATTTAATTGCTAAAATGGCACATAGTAATATTGTTTGGACAATATTACAGAATGCATTTAATATCAATTTAAGGAGATTACATCACTTCTGGAATACTTCTTCGGTTGGATACTATGGACACGGTGAAACTGGCTTTTATTTTTGTGACTCAAGGTGAAATTAATGAATGACACATTTTGTGATTACTAGATGCAAAGAAGGATGTCGTTGATTCATTGCTCAGGGCATCAGGATGCTTAGACTACTCCGTGCATCGCATACTTGTTCAGATACCGGCACAAGTCAAGTATGCATACAACCTGAAATGCGCAAAACCTATGACGAGTTATCAACATTGTATTACCCTTTGATCAAGAACTTACTCCACCTCACCTTTTCAATTACAGGAAGAGTTTTCCCAGTTACTTGCAGGAAGGTATGCTTGAGGCCATCTCAATTCAGGCATTGGCTCAGGTAGTTAAACTTTCTCCTTGAATATATTCTGTACATTATGAAGCCTAAATTTCCTTATACTGTATCTACCATGAAAAACAGTGTGTAGAAATACAGCTTGGTTTGGCTTCTGAGTGTGAAAAGGCGACATTGTCAGTAAAGAGGAGGCTAGCCTGTGAGCAAGTCAGCTATTTTTCACAGGTCTGTAGTTCATAAATAAGCTCATATCAAATGGCACATTTCATCAACATTTTTTATCATTCCTACTGAACTTATTTCCTTATCTCTCCCTTTTCTCAGGCTCATTATTGTCTGTCGGGATGCGACACAAGTGACTCATATGGAAAGAAGCTTCTGCTGTTCCTTAAGTGGAAATGCATGGAGGCTAAGGTTGCCTGAAGACACAACACAATTTCTGAAGCATGCAAAATGCCTCATTTCTGGTATTAACTCAATGTTGCATCTTGTCATCAGGCAGTAGCATATTACTACCATGCTCTAGTACTCGACAAGGGCAATGAGCCGAGCAATCATATCAGCGCAGTCTGCTGCCTCTCCGCAGCTGATGACCTACTTGCAGATAGCAAGAGGGCTTGTCTAAGCTTTTGCTTAGCAAACCCCATCACAAGGTCTGGGAGTTCTTGAAGTTAAATTAGGTCTCGAATTTAAATTATCAGTAAGGATAATTTGAAGCGATATGCATGATGACATGATGCGTTCTTTTTCACTTGAATTTAGGGTACCTCCTCCTTGGGGTATCATGAAGAACATGCACAAGAAAATTCCAGATGTCGCATACAAGAAATTCCAAATGTATGGGTATCTTTTTGAACAAGACAAGAATAGGTAACTCCTTTGATCTCAAGTGGAACTCATTACGAATTCCAAACTTGGAAGATTGTTCATGTGAAATGCTTTTGTAGAATGTAAAAGCATTTCAGAACTTGTTGACATGATAATCTAGTTGGATTTGGCTCAAGGACAAACATGAGCAATTAATTGTTCGTCTTTCGTTTACTCTAGTTGTAATACCTCTCCTTTCCTGGTGCAGGGCACTTCAATCCTTGCCTGATCTACCAGAGTTTGCGCTATCACTGAGACCCGAAGGGTATGAATTGCCAAGCACTGATTCAATCTGGGAGAATGTTGATTGCCAACCTCAGATTCAGAGTCTTAAGGAGCATCTGAAGGATGATGAAGAAGAAGTGGAAAGAAAATGATAGTTCAGACTTCCAAATGCTTCCTTGTATTGTATCATGAAAAGTAGCAAAGTACTAGTCGGCACATCAAAATGCTGAATTCAAAAGGTTTTGGATTCAGCATATGGCAGAACCAAAGAAAATCAGAATATGTACCCATGTAATTGAAAGTATTTACCATCAGATTGTAAACTCTTGGATATTTAACAGAAGCATCAATAATAGGAAAGAAGAGTGCTACTTGTTTTCATCTGCTTTCTGGTTCTTATTTCCATTTGCTTCTGGTACAAAAGACATAATATGTAATCATCAGATGGTTTTATTTTACCAACTGAAGTGTAAAGCATCAAAAGAAAAAAAAACTTCCCTAAAAAAGATTCATTGTTCCTGATCCTGAGTATGCTCACTGATCATGTGCATATAAGTTAGAACTTAGTCTGTAATACAATAATAAAAAAATTGGAAGGACAGTTTGCTGTGTCTACTCTGTGATACACTGTTACTGTCTGCAGTATAACCGGGCAATCCATGAGCAACAAACTCACTAGTTTTTCCTAAAAAAGGATATATTTTTTGGACAATGTTATTTTGGTGAAATCAAAATTATTTTATTTCTGCTTCAAATAGAAAATTGCTTTGAGGAAGAAATAGCCAGAATAGCTCCATTCAATCATTCTGACTGCAAGACTTGGCATTGTACGCACGCGTCGTTGGAAGCTTCTGAAGAAAACTTGTGATTGCTTAGATACCATTCGTTTACAATTGAAGTTAACCTAACCCAGGATAAGCATTGATTACCCAGAGGCAATCTAGTGACTGGAAGCACATTAAATTTAACGGTTTTTGCCTTGATTTTCAAAGTTGAGACTCTATTTGCGACTTTAGACCATCTAAACTATAATATGAAAATGCTAGTATAAGACTAGGAGGACACCTGGTAGTTGGTATAAGACTATAAGGACATCTGCTAGTTGATGAAGTTGTGCCCTGCTATAAGCAACTTCGGCTTCTGACTTTCGGCTTTTTTAAACCAGAAGCTATTTGGAACACGTCAATCTCTAATTTCAACAATTTTTTGGCTTTTTCGGCTATTTTGCTTTTGCTTTTTTTCTTTTTCCTTTGCATTGTCCGTAGAGATATAACGGTTGTTCTACTTCAAGTCATTGTTGTTCGACCTCTCTTCGACGGATGATTACCCCTTTATTGTGTTAGTTCACAACACCCCGTATCACGAGTACAACATCAGGTCAATGGAGGACAAAAGCTAAACCTGACCAGGAAAGTTTCAAAGCTTTGGGTAAGAAAACCATTTGATTTCTCATAACTATTGTATATAAAAGCCTTCCCCCCTCTAGCATTTCAGGTACCAAATACATCTCAACTCAGGTTTACAGCAATGGCGGCAGAATTTGCAGCAACAGCAGCAGCACTTACCGGCCTTCTTGCTCTTGCAACTCTTGTGAGCTGCAACACTGAAGGTATACACATGCGTCCTGTGTCATCAATCATATGCATGAATATTTATTAAGTGAATTCTTTTCTGAAAGATGCATGCTAATTTGCAATGTTGAGATCTGCAGGTGACATTCTGTACGCACAAAGGCAGGCATGGGAGGACCCTTACAATGTGCTGCAGAGCTGGGATCCAACCCTTGTCAACCCCTGCACTTGGTTTCATGTCACCTGCAACAACAACAACTCCGTCATCCGTGTGTATGCCGCTTTCGCTTATTTTTTTTCTCCTTGTTCTGAAGATCAAATTCACAGTAGGTCTGAATTCGGAACTGTTAGTAATTGCTTTACTTTAAGATCTGTATAGTTTTCTTCTATGAAAATGTAGAAACATTCCTCGGTAAGTAGTGGATGATGATTCTTGTTTGTTTGTGCATTCCTTTCAAGATTCGGAATTTTTGACATACTAAAACTGCATCTTATTGTGTATATTAGTCTTCTTGAATCACTGTATAGTATTTAATGATAATTATCTGAAAACCTTATGTATACTGAAGTGTAAATATCAATTTCTTGTGCAGGGATTTGGGGTTAGGAGGTATCTCAGGCCCTCTGATTCCGCAACTGGGAGGACTGAAGAATCTTCAGTTCCTGTAAGTACTGCAACTTACTGGCAGACCTCTCAAATTACACTGAAATGTCAAGTTGCTAAAATTTAATTTGCCCATGTTTGTAGTGAGTTGTTTGGGAATGCCCTGAATGGATCAATACCGACAACACTGGGTAACCTGAGTAGTCTGGTCAGCCTTGATCTTCAGGACAACCTGCTCACTGGCGCGATACCGGCTTCACTTGGCACCATCAGCGCGTTGCGTTTTCTGTATGAATTTCGTTACAACAATTTTAGATACTGACTGCTGAAAGACTGTGGTGGACTCTTATCTGTTTTTTTGAACTGCAAAAATGTGTTGATGTCTGCAGGAGGCTTAATGGGAACAACCTGACAGGAACTATACCGCCATCGCTGGGCAATCTGACGAACCTTGAGAAATTGGAGCTTCAGAAGAATGCACTGAGTGGCTCTGTCCCGGCCTCTCTGGGAAACATCAAAACATTGCAGTTCCTGTATGTGCTTGTTCCTAAATTTATCAACAGAAAACTTGCAAATACATTTCCAAGTTTTCTGAAGGTTGTTAGACAAAATTATGCCGTATCCACAATTACAATCATATGTTTTCCCAGACACCAATCAGTGATCTAAAATTGAAAACTTGAAGCCCATAAAAACCTTCGAAGCATACAGTTTTGAAATGTATAAACGGTAAAAAAAAAACAAGAATACAGCATAGTTGCAATCTGTTGAATACACAAAAGTCCAGATCGGTGCAGTGCAATTCTTCTCGAGTCAACAAAATAATAGTTTTACTTTCGCAGGAGGCTGAACGGGAATACGCTGACCGGCACGGTGCCGTTGGAAATCCTCTCTCTTGCCCTTGTCGGGAACTTGGCTGAACTGTGAGTACTATAGTTCATTTCATACATTACGTTACATTTATTATGCAGATAATGGAATGACACGGAAAGCCTTTTGCTTGTCTAAAAAAAATGTTCCTTTCACAATGACTTGCACTGACACAAGGAAAACTATCTGCATACAGAAATGTTGCAAAAAACAATCTGGACGGCACTGTAAGATCATCTGGACTGAGAGGTATGTATGTATATATTTGCCATCGGCAACTTTGATGGATTATGCTTCTGGTTTCTTTCTTTTACACATGAATAGATGCTTACAAGAATTGCTCAATTGGCATTCTTTCAGTGACCGCGATTATCCAGGACGCGCTGAAGACTGCAGGCTGAGCCCAAGATCAGGAAGATGGGATTGGAAGAATAAATCAAGTGCATGCATTGTTCTAGACATATAATAGTAGAATTTTGAAAGAATAAAATTTGTGATGCACCTTCGGAGCAACATGAATGGAGATGAGATGTTTGTCTATATTTCTGCGAATAAAGATGAGCTTGACTTTCACTGTGGAGACCTGAACCAAGCCTATGACCGGGCCGGGCTTGGGCTCGATCAAGAAATAGTTGTATCGGATGAGCCCTAGCCCGGCCCAGTCATAAGCATGCTAATGGTTTGGGCTGGACCTGGGTTAGGCTTGTCCCAGACAGGGTGGATCAACCATATAACGGTGGGCGCACAGTTATTTGAGAACTCACCGACCTGGGTTCGATTCTCGTATTCTACTTAAATTTTCTTGAGACAATATTATCCTTGATTAACAAGTGCTTTTTTCATGTCCATCTAGTTTCTTTTTTTTTCTTGATATATTGGGCTGAGCTAAGTATATCAATGACTGGGCCAAATCAGGTCAAGTGGGACTTTGTCCAGGCGTATCAAAAGGAATAGTTCCAGATAGGGTTTAGGACTCCTAGTTTTTTTTAATTAACATGGTATTTTTGCCTTATTTTTTAGTCATACTTATTTTTGTTTGGTTTTAATCACGAAGAGTTGGCTAGCAATGCCTCCTAGTACTACTATTAGAAGAGAATCAGATTGCATTTGTTCTTTAGAGCATCTTCAAGACGAGATAGTACGCCACATTACCTAGCATCTATCTAAAAGTCCAACTCTTATGTGTGGTTATATGTTGCCACAAATGTGTCCAGCCAATATTTGGATGATTTGTTGCCAAAAATCATATAAGTTCTCCACCTTTGGTGTAACACCTCGGCCCAACCTCTGAGCATAGAATGCAACCACTACTCTAATTTGCATCTATTGCTACTAGATTTCGGCAGTATCTCCTCTAGTACGTAATCATATAATCATCAGTACGTAATCATCGCAATAAGAATAAACCGTAAGGTAAATTCTTCAAATAATGAAAAATCGCATATTCCATAATATCTATCGTTTATTACTCGATCATGCACTTGCCTTATTGACTATGTGGACGATGCATTGATGATATGTGTCATATTTGTATATATTTTTCTGTCATTTTACCCTTATATATTTTGCATTGTATGACCATTATCCATCATTTACATGTTTCTATATAATTAATTGCCTGAATTAGACCATTTTACATTTTTTTATAAATTTTCACCAACCAGCATGTCGAGATACATTATCTTCAAAATTGTCATACTGGAACTGCTTCGTACATATGTACACGTCACAATGGACGTATAAGATCAAACCGTATCAAAAACAGAGCTCAGGAGGTCTAAATTGGAAGAAATCATAATAAGAAAGGACTTGATTGCAATTTTCAGGAACTCTAAGAACTAAATTACAAAAAGACCAAAAAATCCCAAATCGTTCTAACCCTAGCACTCCCCCTGTTGAAGCCGAGGCCGGTTTTGCGTCTACTTCTTCCTTCACCCCCGATTAGAGATGGCAATGGGTAAATACCCATCGGGTATTGCCATTCCATACCCGTACCTGCTAGGTGTAAATTTATCTGTCGGGTTACCCGTATCCGCACGCGGGTAGGAACATTTACCCATACCTGTACCCGCGCGGGTATTACTACCCGACGGGTAACCCGTACCCGCAAGCATACCCGGTTCAACACATAAGAATATCATCAATTTAGACATTCATTAATCATACATGCCAAGCACAAAAGCGTCTAATGATCAAAATTAGTACATCACATAAACATATTTGACATGACCATATCAACATATGACAAACAAATAAACAATCAACAACAAGTAGATAATAAAATTAACATTTGAGTGGGATGTCTAGTTATCTAATGCGGGTATTCATTACCCGTGGGTAGGCGGGTATGGGTAGTATATACCCACACCCGTACCCGCCTACCCGACGGGTAGAGGATTTCGCCCAATAACATACCTATGGGTACATAAAATTTTCCATACCCATCTCTTTATCGGGTAAAACCCGTCGGGTATTCGGGTATCGGGTACCCATTGCCATCTCTACCCCCGATTGCTCCTCCGCCCCCTCTTCTCTAGCTCCGACACTGGCGAGGCCGGCTCAGCTCGCCAATGCCCACTACCTCTCTCCACCGCCATAGCTCCACTACCCACGCGCCCTCCAACAAATCCCCGCCACTAGACCTCGCCTGCAGCCACCGATCCGCACCAGCCCGCCGCTTTCTCCACCGCGCCGTCCCGTTCCCTTTCTCTCGTCACCAGCGTGCAAGCCACCTCCCACCACCCTCCACAACACTGCCATCACCTCTCCTCGCCAGCCATCTCGCTGACGAGCCACTAAATCCTCGCCGCTACTCTGCTCCTCCGCCATCACCAACACTGGCCACAGCTCCTACAACCGCCTCCGTGAGCAAGCGCCATCGAGGTCATCTACGGTGTCGATCTGCTCCGTCGTCGAGCTGCCGTCGAGAGCTGAGCCGCGTGCCATCTTCTTTTCCACTCCAGCGACCGCTACTGCTACTTCCCCATCCACGATTGATCCATTTCCCCTTGTTTTCCTCTTTCCCTCTGTTCATCTGTCTATTTTCTTTACTTTTACACTAAATTAATCATGTTACACTGTGAATTGGTATGCAATGTTAGCGCTGTAATGGTTGTGTTATGTGCGCTATGATGTATGCATGTTATTTGAGGATGTTATGCTCTGTTTATGTGTTAGTTAATCAGTAATTTTAGTAGCGCCAATTTTAATCAATCATTACCAGTAGTTACAGTAGTTATAATATGTGTTTTATCCCCAGTTTTGGTAGACCTAGTTTTAGCTAAGCATAGGTAACCTTAATTTAATCCATATGGAGAATAGGATATTGGCTGTTATTTCAGTAGCAACTTGTGCACTTGTGGGTGTGCTATTTTGGCACAATCTCGAACCTCTCCTGGATAAACAGCATCTATCTCAATACAATACTAAAGCAATACATACATACAACGAACGGCATCGTTTCCTATATGCAACCTGACATTTATAACTGCTTTTCACCAGATGCCCTTTCGCTGTTTCGGTGATTAAACGACCATAATTGTCAATCTTGAAACCCAAACATAGCAAATAATATGAGTTCAGGAACCTACGTAAACTTACGTAATCCTAGTTATCGTAACTTAAAGATTATGTCATCTAAACTCTTGTTTCAACCCCGACGACCATGTCGTTCCTTACCTGGCAGTGGCCTTTCCAAAGGCATAACTTTTAAACCACCTGTCCAAAATCAGTATTCTAACATACTGTAGAAAACTTAAATAATTACCTACAGCATTCTTGTTGCAGCAAAACTCTGATTTTGACATCTTCTATTTCTAATTTGTGAAATACCACTACACTATCTAGTCGCAACGATGCACTGAATAGCAGTGTTACAAACATCATAACTTTAAACCTATCCTACCAAATCTCATGTTTAATCACTCTAGGGAAAGCTAAGAAAATTAACAACACAATTCTAGTTACTCACGGGACCTTATACAGTGGTCTACAAGGTCTAACACAAAACTGCAGTGTTAACCGACTACAATGGAATGTAGGACAGCAGGCTTCCGAAGACCTTTTCTCCTAATATTCTGAATGAAAAATTGTGTTCTTTAGCTTGTTGAAAATATTGCAAAGTTATCTACAACTCTCTAGAACATCACCTTCTTGGATTCAACCCCTGCATACCCCAAAAATTCACCTTATCTACATGGGAGACCTCAGTTAGTGAATTGACGATGGCTGATTGCTCAGTATTTTGGGCGTCCATCTTGGAGCATTGGACCAAAAGCACAGAGAAGCTTTTCTCTGCTTGTGTCACGATGGTTCCGGTATGTATTGAAGGAAAGATCATCCTGTCAAAGAAGGAGGATGTCTTTATTCCCGACGATCTACTGCTCAAGGAATATTTGTTTGACAAGCTTCCTCAGGAATCGCTCCTCATTTGGTATCCTCCTGTGAGCCTACCTTACATGTCTCGAGCAAGGTTTAATTGCATCTACGGTAGCATCGGTGTTCATAAATATCTGAAGTTGTTGAGAGGAATGAATCTTTCACCTTGGGTGACAACGGTTTCCAAACAGTTGACGCAAGTATAGTAATCGATCATGGTTTGCTCCAAATAGTCATGGCCTTCCTCGCCTAACCCTGTCTTTACATTTGTGCTGTTGATCGGCATAAAATGGTTTCTTACCTTCTGAATGTGACAGTCCTAGAGGCGGACGAGCCAATCACGGTGGGATACAGAGTAAGGTTGTCATCAGGGATGCCTGTGGATGTGAAGGCCACCCGAATGCGTCGGTGGGAGAGAGAAAAGTCCAAGCTCTATATGCAGAGATGCGATGGTGCAGGCGGTTCCAAAGTAAGATCGAGTTTGCTACATACCTTGCAGAAGAGATATCTCAAGGCCTGCTGTTTGAGATGGCCGATCAGATCCCCTCGCTCACCGTGCTCGGCAAATTTGGCTACCGCGGTTGAGTTCTTGCTCAGGTCGAAGAATCTGCAGTTGTTCCCTGAGGATGAGGAGTTCTTGAATTCTGCCTTGCGATCGTAGTATCCTGCGCAAAGTACAAGACATTCCCATCTTATGTGCTTCAGAATTATTACCCACAAGCACAATCACAGATCCTACTACCAGGTTAACAATGCCAACAAGGTCTACGCGGGTCTTTGGATTTCGCCCTTTAACCGGTGAGGATCTTGTTTGATGTTCTTCTCTAGTTTTGCTTTTGTGCATGTTGATGGGTGTGCGGTGTGTGTGCTTGCAGTTGTTGCTTATAGATATTGTATCACTCATGTGGTCTCTACAAGTGAACCTTGTTTTACTCCCCTTGATAGGTTGTTGATGTGCCAGGAACCTAGGATACACAGCCCAGTGCTGCCTTTGGAGGTCCTGAGTGGAACCATTCATTTTGATATAGTAGTATGTTTTGTTACTCTTGGCATATCAACCTCTGTTCCTACTTCCTCCTGTTTCAAGTGCAGCAGCTTTCTGGACCAAGAAATTATTATGCCAATTGCTTTAGTGTAGTATCAACGGTGTACTTGCTGCTCTATCTTCAGTATGTTGTTATCATCAGTAAACTAAAGCCTCTCTTCGTGTTCATGTGTGTGTAAGAAACTTTGCAATGTTACTGAAATCTCCCAAGTCTTACCACGACATGTTGGATTTTTTTCTGGCAGCTTTGCAAATGCAAGTCTTTTGAGTTGTCAAAACAACATACGCTTGGCACAGTCGACCCAACACTTGCAATGGGTTGGGCAAGGTAAGGCTGTAAAAAAAGCTCGAGGCTTGCGAACTACTCAAGCTTGGCTTGTTCTAGGCTTGATTTGAGCTTGGTTCGAACTATAAACGAGCCAAACTCAAGCTTGATCTCAAACTCACAAGTTTCACCAAGCCGAGCTCGAGTAGTTCACGAATCTCGATTCAAACTTAAATAGTAATACATATTAACTATTACCAAGTTTACCTGAGCCGAACTTGAGCTCGAACTTTTCTTATTATTAAATATTAGTTTATGTTTCAATTATTTTGACTGTTATGAAGCTTACTCGAGCTGAGCTTGAACTTGAACTTTTCTTATTGTTGAAAATTAGTGCATAATAAATTATTTTAATTGTTATCAAGCTGAGCTCGAGCCTAGATCCAGACTTGGACCCCAACTCGAGCTCAGCTTGAGCTTCTACCGAGTTCGAGCCTGGAAGGCCAGGATTGCTTGAGCTCGACTTGTTTACAGCCCAAGGCACAAGTGTAGGTTCATGAACTGTTCACACATATGACTATATAGCAACAGTTTTGTTTTTCAATTTTGGCACTCTAGCACCCATTTTTGCAAAAATAACACCCTCCTTGAGCTAGGAAGGTGCGAAAGGCGACACATGTCACCTGCTATGCCACTGTAGCTCGATAGGAGGCCAGGCGCATGGCAGGGCGACAACGTAACATGGCAGCAAGTGCTGCCAAGCCGGCACAGCATGGCTGGCGCCTGTCGAGTCGCCCTTGCTCGGCAGGTATGGTTGGCTAGCGGGCAAAGCAAAAAAAGCAACGATAGCAAAAAAAAACTCTTTGACTCGATTAAAAATTACTTCAATTATATTAGTTAATTTGAATTTTGCTTTACCTCGCTTCTAAAAATATTTACAAACATACATAAAATAATATAAAAACCTCTCCATCTTATAAGTCTCATGGATGAACAAAGTCATTCAAATGCATGACTAGTGTAGCCTAACATAGCACCTAGGGAAAAAATGTGGAACCATATGGCACCCACATGACATAGCACCTTGGCCAACGTGGACGGGGTTGCTTCAATGTGTTGTTCAGTACCTACTTCACTTCACTCGACCAAAGGTTTTTGTAATGCATGCACACCTCATAGGAATTGAACTCAGCGATACAAGTCCCACAAATGGTGGATGTCATGGTACTCTGAAATGTACTGCGTGGAGGACTACCGCCATGCAGCGCACATGGTGTACACATAGAAGTAAGGCTTGTGAAGGAGCATCGGCTTGTTGCATGTGTAGGTCACAACTTCGCCGATGGTGCATGCATACTTGTGATTGCCTCTTGCGTGGCCCACGACGTACTTCTTCCTCAAACGGATCTAGAACTTCTTCCTGGCGCCATCCATGGTCTGAGCAACATGCGAACAAGCCTTCTCTATTTTCTGCTCCACATACGCCTACATGATTTCTGAGAGTTGCCTCCTTCATCTAGGTGCTTCTTCTCATCCATGGCTTTGTTATGAAGTAGCTGATGGTGCGTTTCCAACTCTTGTCCACGATTGTGGTGATCGTGGAGAGAGTGCACACCCTTCTGCACACCATTATACCCGATACATGCGGCCTATGCAGATGGCATATCTTGCGATGGCTTGTTCCATGGCACCTTTGTTGGGAAAGCATTGCCCTTCGATGAAAGTGTCTTCGTTAAAGGACCATTCAAACAGCAGAACTAGGGAGGCCAAGGCAACAGAATCCAGTCTTGAGGAGATGTACTCAACATCAATAAACACAATGTCGTCGGGTGCATTGCCCCCACCTCCGTCTACACCTGTCTCGTCTCCACTGTTGGCAATGTCGGCATCCTCCTCCTCGCTGGAATGGCTCCCATCCAATAGCCTTTTCAAATATTCATAGCAGTCAATAGCGTTACCCACCATCCTCTGCACTTTCTGTTGGCTAAAAGTTATGTGCCAACCTAGACAATAATCCATCATCCCAAGGCAACACCATGTTCCGCTGCACCACCAACATTAGCAGTTCCACTTCGCTGCCACCATCCCCAGCAACATCACCACTCCCGCCGCCCTCACCCCTGCTTGAAGTCTCTGCCCTCTCCACAAACTGCATATACACCATTGGCCTCCCATATATCGCCGCTACCGGATTGCTAGCGGTCTACATGTACTGCGGCTAAACGACGTTGCCAACCACCTTCTTCAGCTCCCAGAAACACTCCTCCGAATCTCCAACCACTATGGTTGTCACCTCCTCGATGGCGACCTTCTTCCTGGCAACCTCCATATCAAATGCATTTAATCACCTCCTAAGCTCAGGGAGATCCATCTCCTTAAGCCCTAAAGCCTTGATTACGGTCCTTTCAAAATTTTGAAGGTTTGCCCCATACGATCCATCCCATACGACTCCCTCCCCATAGAAACGAACAAGTACTCCATATCTGATAGTAGGTGCCTACCACAAATGCAAACGAAATACACTTATTTCAGACGATGCTACATACCAATGAACTCTAGCTACCTTTTTTAATAATAGTATAGAAATAACAACAAAGTACAAATGATAACAATGCACAAATAATAACATTGCATAAATAATAACAGTGTAGAAATATTAACAGTGTACAAACGATAACAATGCATAAATAATAATAGTGCACAAACAATAAGATGGAAGAAATAATAACAATGTACAGATGATATCAGTGGAGAAATAATAATAGTACAGAAATAATAACAGTATAGGAATGATAACAACGCACAAATAATAATGGTGCACAAATAATAACAGTGCATAAATACTCAAATAATAATAGTGCAAATACAATAATAGTGCACAACTAAGAACGTCCGGGTATTAACACATAATCATTAACAGTGCCACTAATCCATCACTAACATGGGTAATTACAAAAAAAAGTCCGCACGAAGTAAACACATACATCGTCTACTCATTGTTACAGAGTACATTCTACACAATTGAACTACCATTAAAACTAACAAGAGCTTAATGAAACATACCTCTTTGTGAAGGTCTTTACTGGAACCACACTAATTCCACTTGCGAAATCCCCTAGATCACAGCAAAACCACCTCCAAAAACTAATTCAAACTCTGCTCTATTTAGTTGCTCTACTTCGGATGAGGTAGCACAAAAGGAGGCGAGGCCTTTTATATGCATGAGGAGGCATTGCCAACTAACAGACCCACATGGGAGCGTGGGGGCAACAGCCATGTCCAACCGAGAACCACGGGAATTACTGTCAAGCACATCGTGTTGCGTCGCACCCATGTGGTCAGCCACCAAAGCCTACATACCTTTTGAGCCAGGGGCGCTTGACAAGCTCCTACCAAGCAAGGGCGGCTCGGCAGGCACCAGCCGAGCTGCGCCAGCTCAGCAACGCCTACTACCGTGTTGTGCCATTGTTTTGTTGCGCCAGCTCACCCAACCATGTGCCTGGCCTCTTGCAGAGCTATGGCGGCACAGTAGATGGCACTGTCGCTTGCCATGCCTTTCGAGCTCGAGGAGGTCATTTTTGCAAAAAAAAAAAGGTGCTAGAGGGCCAAAAATGAAAAAAAACGTTGCTACAAGGTCATATGTGTGAACAATTCTAGGTTCATAGACCTAAAAAGGACCTAGACTGAGCCTCGACCTCGTCCGCAGTTTGGGAATAGTACAATGATATTATGTTTTTTTAGCCTTATGATTTACGATAGAGAATTTATAGTATTTACCACTCCTATAGTTGGCGTTTAATGATTTGACATCGAATGTCTCACTGATATGTAGGCTCTGAGGCCACATGTTTGTAAGATAATGTAGTGACAAATGCTTAAATTCACCTTGAATTCTAAATTTTTCCTTCACGATATTTGATTGGTATAGTTTCTTTAGCCATCCAATGATTTATGATATTGTTTAGTGTTTGGTATTAAGATTTGCTTTTCAATTGATGGTCAAAAAAGATAGTGGCAATAGGCCACAATAGAATGGAATGGTGGAGGATCTCAATCCTATAAAGACACTGTGGTTGTCAAAAGTTGGCACCCTAGACACAAATCAGCCCACTAAAATTTGTAACCTATTTTTGACATGAAAACATTAAAACATGTAACTTCAACCAATAGATTATAAACTACTAGACCTTTTCTCTTTTACTTATCGTCTAGAATATCGACATAGTCACCCATACATATTGTAGGACCGAATAGGTAACATAGGGAGGGTAAATGGTGCCTTTAAATTTTTCTCCCAAGTAGGATTCACTTATCCCTTTACTCTGATAGCTACAAAGCTGTGAAGATTAGGATATGAAATCAATTTGAAACACCAAAGAAGACAGAGCCGAGAACAACCTAGTCGACATACTGTGTGATCAAGTTACAACTACTGGTCAGAAAATACCAGACAGCCGAACTGAACACAACCAGACAGTAGAGAAAAACAACGTGGTCAAAGCTACTGTGGTCGAAACCAACATGGTCGAAACTAACGTGGTCGAAACCACAGTGGTTGTAACCAACGTTGTTGAAACCAACGTGGTCAAAACTAACATGGTCGTAACCAACATGGTCGTAATCAACATGGTCAAAACCAACATTGTCAATGTATAGTGTGTGGTTGAAAAGCCAGTAAGTTTAGGACCAATGAGTGGTCGGAAATCAGCACAATCAAAGACCGATGTGATCGTAAACTACATGGTCAAAGACCAATGAAAGGTCGACACCACCGTAGTCGATGACCAAAGTGCGATCAAAATCACGCAACTTTTGATTGAAAGATCTGAAAGCTATGAAACCAGTGTACGCATGTTTGTTAACGTCTCATGAAGTTATTCCATTCCCGGATCGAAAAATCCATGACAAATGTGAGACATTTTTGCAAATTAATGTAGCTTACACCAACCAAGATCTAAAAACAAGAACGATGAGCATATCTTTGCTAGTGGGAAGAGAATAACAAAAATGGCTTTGAGCACGATCCCACATGTCATAGCTAGTAGAAACATTGAAGAAATCAAATCAAAACTCTTGGATCAAGAAAAGATTGAGAGAGAAAAGAACGAACTCAAAACAGAGCAGTCATATGGCTAGCATGGTTGAAGACCATTGAGTGCTCGTAACTGACTGTGGTCGAAAAGCAGTGGAGGTGCACAACCACACAATCTACGACCATCAAGCAATCAGAAACAGGTGCAGTCGTAAACGACTAGAAGTAGTAGAGAAAACGCTCGACCACACGACTTAAGACCATTAAGCGATAGAGATCAGATGTGGTCATGAACGACTAGAAGTAACAGAAGAGGTGCACGACCACCAGATCTAAAAACATCAAATCTTTTTATTAAGAGATCAAATGGCTGTGAAACTTTTTACGCAAATTAGTTAAGATCTCAAGAGGATGCTCCAATCTTGAATCGAAAAATCCATAACTAAGATAAGACCTTTTTACGATTTGAGAAAGCATGCACAAAACCAAGACCTTGAGGTCGAAGAGATGAACAGACCATGTTCATGTGAAGAGAATAGCCAAGATGGCTTTGAGTATGATTCCACACAATACAACACGTACGATCATCACAAAATCAAGCAAGAACAATCTCTCAGATCAAGAAGAGAGAGGAACATAACCGAAGAACACAGAGGAAGAACCAAACCAAAACTCTCAGAACAGAGCAAACTCTAACAGAAAAATATACAAAAGGTCGATCAAAGATTGGTGCATTTCTCACTTGAGATGATTGGTTTTTACAGCCACTCCACTCAGGAGGACAAAGCTCTAAGCCTAGAGCACACACCCACTCTCTAACCTAACTCCATGGGAAAGAGGGGGAGCTAGCCACCAAAAGGTTTAGCCAACCTTCTCCACCCTAGCTCTTGCCTCTCCTCCCCTTTTATAGATTCACAACCTGAACCCAAAAATCTAATGGATCCCCCATTAGGCAAAACCGGGGATAACCCGTTAACCCCATCTAATACTGGGTTTTACTCAAACACACTTCTCCGGTATTGGGCAATATTACCAAAATGCCCCTCTATCGCCTTCCACAAAGTTTCTCGCTTCCTTTGCCACGAAGCCTCGCCCATGCTTCGCCATCTTCCATGTGACCCCAATGACTTGCCGTCAAGCCCCTCACATGTCCGGATCCCACCGAATCGTCCTCGCATGCAAACAACCCAAGTCACTTGGTGCACCACGTGCTTCTCCTCGCGCATGACGGCACCTGGCATCCTCAACCGCACAGGACCTTGGCTCCTCCATGAGCCTAGTCCTGGTCCACCTTACTGTTGCTCATCATGTGCACCGCCGATAGCTTCCGCTCCGGTTTCTCGTCGTCCCAGCTTGCAACCACCCCGTAAGTCTTAGTCTTCGGTGACTCTCTGACCGTTCTGGACCTCAACACCACCCTGTGCCTAGTCCCGGTCCTTCTATGCCTCACCATGACCTAGCTCCAAAGTCCTGCAACCAACACTAACAAGCAAACCATCACGTAGCACTGCACAATACACAACGATCATTAATTTGCACAATTTATCCATACAATACACAATGCAAAAAGTATGCACCAAGCAATAACCACACGTGCAAACTAGAAAGAACATCCTAGTCAAACCCTGACCAAAACCCTACTAATTCCAATGAACAACCTCTGCCTACCGAGATAAACCAGTCAGCCCACTGACTGGTCTGATACGACTTACGAGTACTCGGATGCTGAAGAAATGAGGTACTCGTAGCCCACGAGTTCCTGGCAGAAGTCTACGACCACACAACAAAGCACTACGAACATCAAACACATAGGCTATGACTACCACACAGATCGCTACGACTATTAATCTCACAGGCAAGAACTACCACAACCGATCGCTATGACCACCGATCACATCGGCTACGACTATCGATCACACATGCTATGATTACCAAAACCGGTCGCTACGACCACCGCTCACATAGGCTACGACTATCGATCGCTACGGCTTATGACTACTGAACACCACGACTTACGACTACCGATCACAACCAGGCAGATGCTACGACCATCGACCATCCATGGTCGTTTAGACATTGAAGCTTTTGACTACCCTGTGGTTGCTTAGCTAATCATACCTACCGATAAGATCTCCGACCACAAAGTCATAAATAGCAAATGCTCTAGTACTCGCAGACAGATGAACTCATAACCACGACGTCGGCAACTAAGAAGCGATCTTTTGCAAACTCCTCAAAACCAGACTCACCCTCTGCAGATACTCTAATCCAAAAGTTAATTACTCATCACAATATAGGGTGACCTCCACATGGTCTCACACATATATTCCTTTATGTTAGCAAAAGCTCTAAAAATTCTGATGATATAGAACTGGTATTTTAGTAAAACTATCAAAATACCCTTACTTGACATGGTCATCACCAATCACTGCAAGTAATCGCGATGCTTGCAACGTGTAGGTGCACCACTAGCTTGCCACGACTTGCCAAATCTTTCCCATCCTGGTTCCACCAAACCATGGCTTACATGGGCTATGCAAGCCATATGGCGTCTTCCCACCGTTCGAACTCGCATTCAATATTTTTCGCCTTTCTCGTGTCATGCTTGAGCTCACCGTCTCACCCGTCACCCTCGATCGTTCTGTGCTTCAACTCCTCTGTGAGCCTAGCAGCCTAGCTCCAATCCTCGCCGTTGACTGCGGTAAATTCCAAGTGATGCTGCGCATCCAAAGATAAAGAACTCGTTTCTGGCACACAAGTTCTTCACAACTTGACCTATGTTAGTCATAACATGCCTCATGCAACAAATATCCGCTAAGAAAAATGACAAAACACATTCCACGACTCAGTATCACAAGAACAAAAATCTAACCAAAAATCCCTGTTTTGGCCGGTCTGACTAGGTGCTAATTCCGATCAAACCACTGCCAACATCCGGTCTGACCGGATAGGGAAACTGGTTAGACTGCTGCATGCACACATTGACTTAATCTCTGCCGACACTGGTCTAATGGCAAATCAGTGTATGGCTACACAGCACTGCATGAAGTCATGAATTGGTGGCAGCATCATTTCTCAACAACCGGCAGAAGTACTTGGTTGACACAAAACAAGTATACTCATTTAATTCATCCAAGACCACTACCATGCATGCACTGCAAGTTTCGACAAAGACACTAACAGTGAACAGCATAGGGCACAATTTCTAAAGTACATTGGCTTCATTAACGAGCAAGCAAAAACTAATAAAAGTATTGACTAGGCCAATCTCATTAGTGGTGATCATTTGGGCTTATTTTTTGTGACTTATTGCTGAAAAGCACTGTAACTGGTTAAAAAAAACACTGTACCTGACATAGGCTTATTTGGCATAATTAAATTTAAAAAATTAAAAAATATAAAAAAAATATGTTAGCCCATTACATATAATACAAACAAATACGGAAAAAAAGAACTGGCAAAAAAGCTCAACAAAAAGCCAAAAGTTCAGAAAAAGACGAAATTTATAAATAGTGAAAAATAAGCCGGAAGCTAAAAACTGAAACCCAACGGATCATCCCCTAATCTTCATGCACGGCAATGTATGACCAGACACAGATCATTTATAAGAAAACATCAATTATTTTAAGACCTCATCAATGCACTGCCTCGTATAAGCAACAGTAGTACTCCTGATACCATCCGACGATCGACGCTAGTTAGGAGTATCAATTGGTATTCAGTTGCAGTCTTTCATACCCAATGCATTTAGTTTTGGGTATTTCGGTGAGTATTCTGCTATTTAATTTTGTGAGATATCTTGCCACTGTACTGTTCGAACAATGGATTAACTGTGTTTGTGAGGCCTGGCCTTTCCTCTGTTTTACTTGCCGGCAGATACTTCTTGTCTGCTAGCTTTGGTTTCCTTTGAGTGTTTGTAGATAACCTTTTCTCCCATCCTTAGCATGCTTGGCCCATCAAAAGAAGAAAAGTACTTCACTATAGATCTTCGTGTAACATGCAAACTCCATCTCCAACCATCTGATCAATGAGAGAATGCTTTTCTTTTCCAAACGGCGAAAAAAGAAAGAAAGAAGGGGAACTCCAAAAAAAAAAAAACAGGTATTTACGCTGGACTAGCTAGCGCACTCCAAAAACATTGACTAGTTGATGCTAAATTATGCAAAACCATACTGAGCTACTCTTGTCAAGCGTTGACATGTGCTGAAAACTCGATCCAAATTGTAGGATCGTGTGACACTGTAACACCCCGTCCACTCTCTGGGCCAAGATACTACCACCTTTACAACTCTTACCAATTCATTATCAACTAGTAGAAATTTAAACCAACAATAAGTTTATTCATCTTGCTAAGTTCAGATACATCAGAGCATTTTTTTAGAGATTACTCTAGCCTAGTAACAGCTAAAGTACACTGACAAAAGTGATACAAGAGTGCTGCTGGTTCGTGCCAGTTGTCCATGTGCTACTCCCGCCCGTACATGTCGTCCTCAACGGTCACCTAAAAACATCAACAAAGCAAGGCTGAGTCCACCGACTCAGCAAGTACAAAGCAAAGCAGCAAATAACAGGTTCATTCATTAGACCATTATCATTCCAGTTTCATTAATCACTTTTCCATTTAGCCTCTTTTCCCTTTAACCACTTTACGTTTCGATGATATGTTCATCATGCTTACGCACATGCACTTCTTTCTCATCTCTTTAGCCTATACTACTTAACGATTATCACTTCCCATCTCTATGGACTGCACCTCACTATCTCTGTAACTATTCTACCGCCATCACTTCCCCTTTCTGTGTGCTACTCCTCACTAGCTCTGTAATATTCCACAATCATCACTTCCTATTTCGGTGAGCTATTCCTCACTATCTCTGTACTGTTCTACTAACATCACTCCCCATTTCTGTGAGCTATACCCCACTATTTCTGTAATTATTTTACTGTTATCACCTCCTATTTCTGTGAACTATACGTCACTATTTCTGTAACTATTTTACTGTTATCACCTCCCATCTCTGTGAACTGTATATCACTATTCCTAATCGTTTTCTGATTGACCCTTGTATGCAATACAATACATCCATGAATCGTATCACATTGTTCGCTTCGCTTTTCATGCAATGCAATGCAATGCGTCTGTAACTGTAGCTTATACCGGTAAAACGGAGTGTTCACCCGTCGATGAACCACTCAATCCCCGTCCTCTTTCATACGGGGTCCCAAGCTCCACTCCCGTGGAGTACCTACCGAAGTAGGTCCTGTTGTCTGTGTATGAATGCAATGCCACATGCAATATGCTTTCACTGTTAGCACTTAATCATAAGCAACACTCATCAAAGTATGATTATCACGTAATCATAAATCACTGTAGAACATGTCACAGAAGACATAAAGATATCCATCATTCACCACAATCCACTGTTCTACCATGCACTTACAAGTTCATTTATGCTTTTCAACTTGTCATGTCTTAACGTTCATCATTCATCTTTTCTCAATATGCACCCGGAAAAGGTAAACTTACCCCAAATCATTCAATTTAACCGAAATCACTACCCGAATTCACCGCTTTACAATGCACTTGCCTGGTTAGCCTCGGGGATGACGCGTGGACGACTCCGCCCCGGGACCTCCACCTGCGTACACGTTAACCCGACTCAACGGCAAAACGAAAATCCAGAACTTAAACGGAGAACAGCATCCCTAAGCTCGTACCCCGACCTCGGGCGTAATCGCACGGGTTTTGAGAGACCTGTCGCGCAGGTGCCGAACCCTTTTTTTTCTCTCTCTTTCTTTTTCTCCTATTTCTTTTCTTTTTCTCCTCTTTTCTTTTCTCCCTTTTTTTTTCTTCTCTTCTCTTTTCTTCCCTTTCTTTTTTTTCCTTTCCTCACCTACCCGGCCGCCCGAACCGGCCTCCCCTCTTCCTCTTCCTCTTCCTTTTCTTTTCTCCCCACCTCACCTGGCTTCTCTCTCCCCTATTCCACTCGGCCAAACAGGCCTTCCCAAGGGCAGCGCGGCGGCGCGCAAGGCCGGCCGGCCCCCCTCACCGCCGGCCCCCCTCTACCTTCCTCTTCTCCCTCTCCCCCTGGTCTCCTCTCTCTCTCGCGCAGCCGGATGGCCGGCCCGATCTAGGATGGTGCGACGCGGCTAGGCACGATGGCGCCGGCCCGTGGCCCGCCGCCGGTGGCTTTGCCGGCCCCGCCTCCGTTCACCTCCCCTCTCCTTCTAGCGGCGCGGTGGGCCTCGGCCCGTGGGTCTGGGGCGCCGCCGCCGGCTCCTCCCCACCGGCCGCCTCCACGGCGTCAGCGCCTCCCCCACCGGTCCTCCTGCTCCTTCCCCCGCTCCCCCTCTCGTCTACACGGACGGGAGGCCCTGGGCGGCGCGGCGGCCCCTCCTCCGACGCTACTCCGCCTCCCTCGGTCGCCAGCGCCACCTCGCCTCCCTCGGCTCCCCTCCTTCACTCTCTCTATGTGTGTGTGTGGTATTCCACTGATTGGAAGCTCACCTTGCTTACCTGGTGCCGGCCGGAATGGGTGGCTTTGTGGCTGTTTTAGTTGGGGAAGAAGAGAGCAGAAATGAGGAGTGTTGTTACTGGCTTTGCTCCCTATGCTATGCTCTTTCCTTGGCCGTGAGGGGAATGGAGGGTTGCTACATATTGGCTTTGTTCTTACCTTGGCCGAGAGAATGTTGGTGGGGAAAATGTGCTTGGCTGCAATGTGATGGCTCTTAGTATATGTGGACACGGTTGGGGCTTGCCCTTGCACTTGTGGAATGACCGAATTGTCCCCACTTAATGCCCATGCCCCTCTCACATAGGCTAACTGCCCAAGGGCATTTTGGTCCACGGATGTTGGTTTGGTTTCTACTGCAGAGGTAAGTCGGTAAAAAGGTAAGGTAGAAATTGCCGGATGATGAATACCCGAAACGCGAGACGGTGCTGACTGTCCCTAGGCGGTCCGGGAACCTCTGAGAGCGCTTATTGTACGGCTCTCTAGACGGTGCCGACCGTCCTGAGATGGTCTGGGAACCTCTGCGCGCGAAACTAAATCGACACTCCGAAAGGTCGATGGGTCTGACGGCAAACTACGCTCTTTATTTACTCTTCGTAAATCTGTGGTATTACAGACACAATCAGAGGAGGATAAATGATTGTCTCTGTTTTTACCACCTGAAATCAAAACACAACGCATAGGAACAAAAGAAAACCAATTTGAATTAACGAATGAAAGTAACGACCGCAGCTGCTTGTTCGTACAAGCTCGAAGAGCCTCTGTCGCCCAACTGCTCGTTATGACCACTCGTTACGATTGCTCGACCCGAACGCTCGCTCCGTCTGCTCGCTTACGACCGCTCGCTTACAAGTGCTCGAATTGATCGTCTGCTCGTTCTGATCGCTCGGTACGGTAACGACGCACAAAGTCGTGACCTCCTTCCACCTGAAATCCCTAGCCGTTCGACCACCGCCCGAATGAGTACACGCCGAAGACAAAACAAACCACGAAAAACAAAGAGGAACCAAGTTGCCGAAGAACTTTTTCTGGAAAGAATTTGATCTATTATTTCTTCATCAATTTCTTGGCTACAAAAGCGCCTCACGACACCCCAAAAAACTTTCTCCACGAAAGCCTTAAAACTCCATACGCTAACCTACAGCCTCCCTTACTTTTATAGGCCAACGCACAAAGCGTGTTCCACTTGAACACCCCAAATCGTGTCCTTATTCACCTAGATACAAGATCATATCTCTTCCTTAAATCGAGGGGTCCAAAATCCTTTCTAACACCGGTTTTAACTACCTCGTACAATCATGGACTCCATCCATAACTTCCCACGATGAAGCCTTCAAGATATCCCCTCCTGTATCTCCAGGATATACACTCTAAAATGATGTCTATTTTATAATAAAAGTAGTAGCATGTGAATGTAGATTTCAATGGCCTCGTTGCAAAGTACTATTCCCATCATTCACAAATATAAGTTGCTTTTTACAAAACTCTGACTACTAATTCCAATTGCAACATATTTGGAAAAAACAATTGAAAAGTTTTCTTATGAAATGATGAGTGCTTATGAACCGAGGGAGTGCCGGGTATCCGAGGTGAACAGAAAAAAGTTCTTATAAACAAATGAAGTGAGAAAAGCTCTGCACAGGTACTCTCAGATCCTTTGCTTAGCATCGGACGCAATGCATCCAGCTTTTATGGGAGTGACTGCTCAGTAGTGGAAGACTGGCCTATAGACTTCTCTTTGCTTAGTCGGTCTCCAGAACGCATACTTCTTTTCCGTTTGGAAAGGGCTGGATTCCGAAGCAATGGAAAAGGCTAGGAAACCACGTCCTCCGTGCTCCTTTCCAAGGCACTTGTAATCAAGCTACACAAAAATTCCGCCTAAGGTCCATCAAAATCATGAGATATTAAGGGTGCCTTTGGTTGAACTTTTGGGAGCTGCTTTTGCTTCTAAAAAGCCAAAAGCCAACCAAAGGGGTGGAAACCAGAAGCTGCTTTTTCAGAAGCAGCTACTTTTGGGTAGTACAGTTTTGAAAGCACCTTAGACCCTGCTTTTGGCTTTTGACTTTCTGCTTTTTGAAATGGTGAAAATAGAGAGCTGTTTCACAGTTGTTTCAAGGAAAATAGAGATAGGAGGTAAGTTTTATACTTGTTTGAACCAAACAACTTACGCTTTTCCACACCCACAACCTACAAGAGTTTTCCACACACCCACACTCACAAAGAGCTTTTTTGAAGCCACAGCTCAACCAAACACACCCTAAGGCCCTTATCATTTCAGTTTAAGTTTTTGGGTTCTATTTATTTTTCACTGTTCCTAAATTTTATTTTTTTAATGATTTTTTGGCTTTTTTGAGCTTTTTTGCCGGTTCTTTTTTCTCGTATTCGTTTGCATTGTCCATGATGGGCTAACCTGTTTTTTTTCTATTTTTAAATTTAAGTAGCCAAATAAGCCACCATCAGCTACAATGTAATTTCAGCCAACTACAATGCAATTTTAGCCATAAGCCACCTTATGTCAGCCTAACCGAGCGGCATCTAAGATCTCGTTTCAATTAGCTTTAGCTTGTAGCCTTTTTGGATTTTCAACTTATTTAAGCTAGAACCCAATTAAAACACATCAACTTCTAATTTCAGCTTTTTCGGTTTTTCACAATTTTCTTTTCCCCCTTATTCATTTGCATTGTCTGTGGATATATAATAATGTTTTCATTTTTTGATTAAATGACTCAAAAAAGCTAACAATCACTATAATGTAATTTCAACTAAAAGCCACAGTTATAAGCCAGAAGTTTAAGCTGGTTGGAGGGACTCCTTATGTTATGGGATCTACCGTAAAATAAAATTGCGATGGGATTACTAATCGTAATTTGTTCACAGGAGCTTCCCACGGTTCCTCTACTTGTGTTTCGTACTGCTCACGAGATAACCTATAATCTATCTGCAAGCTTTGTATTTCAGGTCTGCTTGGAATATAGAAATTTGCTTTGTATTTGAGGTCTGCTTGAAATGTAGGAATTTTATCCTTTGTGACAAATGAGCCCTACTTTATTTGAGAAATACAGCTACTACTGCAAATGCTAAATTTACGGTTTGGCTGCAGCAGTTCCAAAAGGTCACAAACTGCAGCAGTTCCAAAAGGTCACAAACTCTCCTCGTACATTTTGGTCTGAAGAGTGCCTTTTGTGTGTTCGATCACTGTAAGGAGATTCTCTGCTGTCTGCTCTGCATAGGAAGTGAAAGGGTTTCGTTCGTACGTGACGCCGTGGAAAGAAGCAACGCACCTTACTTCGCCTCTAAGATACTCGTTTCATTTGCAACTGCAAAGAACCCGATGGCAAAATAGTACAATAATTCCTTTGAATTGTGGATCGATCGGTTATCTCAGTTTATTTTCCAGAGATCGGAGTGCATGCTATCTGAGATCATGAAAATGGAAAATTTTGAAGGATAGTCAAGGCAGCTGGCTAGATTTTGCGCACTCACAATATCAAACTAGCAGCGGAAGTGTGGCATTTAGCCGCGCTAGCTATCACGTAGACTGAAGTAAAAGAGACGATAATTTGTAAGAGGGCTGTTCTAAAAATAATCAAGAGTATGTACGTATTGCAAAGGGTGTTTCTACATAAAATCAAGAACCAGTACGTAATTTAAAAAAGCTACAGGGTGTTATCTAGCAAAAGAAGGGCTCCATGGAAAAACCGAGAACTGTTCATAATTTTGGAAAAGCTATTATGAAAAAATAGGGGCACATATATATTTTTGGAGAAAGCGAAGAGTGTTTTCGTATAAAACTAAGGACTCATGCATAATTTTGAAAAAATCACAAGATGTTATCCAGCAAAAGAAAGGGCATAATGTGGGGAAAATCGCGGGGTGTTATCTATCAAAAGAAGGTCCTAAAAACCAAAGATCTATATGTAATGTTAAACAAGTGGAGGGTTTTTGCAAAAAAACTAACATGATAGGGGTCTTTTCGCAAAAAGTAAGGAACCGCATGTGATCTCGCAAAAACTGAAGGGTCTTTCTGCAAAATTGCTGATTTGTAGGGCCTCCGGGAATCCCGGGGTGTAATATAGAGATAATTTAACGTTTTATATAGGGTGTGATCAACATGGCTGAAAAGCCCGTGGCTTATGGCTGAAAACACTGTAGCTGGCTGAAAAAAGCACTGTAGCTGACAGAGGCTTATTTTGCATAATTAAATTTAAAAAAATTTAAAAATAAAAAAAATATGTTAGCGCATTACGTATAATACAAACGAATACGGGAAAAAAAGAACCGGCAAAAAAGCTCAACAAAAAGCCAAAATTTTAGAAAAAGACGAAACTTATGAATAGTGCCAAATAAGCCTCCAGCACTATTCACAAGCCACAATGATCGGTGCCATAATTTAGTGCGAGAATGTATTCAGTTGTTTTTTTGCAAGAAGGGTGTTGTCAGATGTTTTTTTTTTTGCGAGAAGAGTGTTGTACATTGATTAGATTGCTATATGAATTCATTATCCATACAGAAACAATACATAGGAAAATGCTTTTATGCTCCACGGAAAATAAATTGTACAGAAACTTCCCAGCAAAACGAGAAGTTGAGAGCTTGCGATCATGTTACTTCCTTATACCATCCATGCAAATTATTGTACTTCCTTCTACAGTACGTTCTGTATGAAAATGATGTAATTATATTTGTGTTGAAAAATGCTTTCTTAGTATTATAACTTATCATTTTTATGACTAAATTACAATACAAAAACTGGTAGTTAAAGTTCTGGCTTGACTCACATGGGTTCTTTTGGGTTGTGCCTTATGGTTTATAGTTTTTGAATTCTGCCTATTCGTAAGAGACAGTATACACATGAAAATAGTTGCATGTGCTTTTGGCCGGTTTAACTAAACTCAGTACAACATCTATTATATTATACCTGTAGACTCTATATTAAAAAAACGCACTATTTAAATTTTAGTTACTGTAGCAACGGAAACCAAAATCTAAGTATAAGCCTTACGAACCCACCCAAGCTTGTCAATTTCCAAAACATCACTCAATTATTTGTCACTAGAGGAAGGAGTATTTTGCAGTGGATATGAAAGCACTAATTCTTTGCATAGTCCCAAGACTCCCAACTCCCGAGCCATGCATCTAAGAGCGCTTTTAATGGAAGACATTGTATAGCAATGTCTATAACTTTCACATCATATAGACACTATAATCTCAGTATATAGTTTTCAGTTGTGGACTAAAACATTAAATATTTCCTCGATCCCGTCCTACTAGATACTCCACACACCTTCTCCCTCCATTCCCCTCTCCTTCTGTGGCTACCCGTCTCCTCCCTCGGCCATGGCGGCGCTGGAACCGACGTCCCCCTCCCCTCCGGCGGGCGTAGCGCACATCTCAACGACAAGGAGCATGGCACGTGGCGTATGGCTTGATGTTGAGCAGCCCGGCCCGATCTAGTGCCATCTCCCCTCCAACGGGTGCTTCGGTGTGGAGCACGGCTCATGGCTTGATGAGGAGGAGCATGGCGCACGGTGTGCGGCTTGACGGCTAGCAGCATAGTAGGATCTGGTGCCATCTCTCCTCTGACAGGCACTTTGGCAAGGAGCGCGGAGCATGATTTGACAACGAAGAGCAGGGGTTGCGCGTGTGGCTCAACAATGAATAGCCTAGCTGGATCTGGTGCCATCTCTCCTTGGGCGACCAGATCTACCATCCCCTCCTCTCTGGCAGCCACTCACCTGATCCCTCGGCAAGCACGTGACAGTGAGCATGGTGGTCGACACAGGCGGCACGGTGTGCCGGCAAGCACACGGTCAGAATAGGTAGCGTAGCGCGGTGGCATGGGTGACACGACGACGAGCGCACGATCGGCACGGGTGACACGACAAAGCGGCATAATCGGCATGTCGTCGAGCGCACGGGCAACACGGCGGTGAGCGCGCGGGCGGCATGGCGCAACGGCGCAGTCGGTGTGTCGGCGATTGCAAGGGCGGCGTAGTCGGTGAACACCACCGCCGAGCATACCGTGGAGTGGTTAAGATAGTACTACAGGGCCACGAATTGTGTTTGATTTTGTGCCTAAAGATAAAGAGTGTCTTGCATGAGACATTGCTTCTCTCTCTTCTTTAATTCCTCTCTACTTTTGCAGAAATCCTACTTGGGAGCTTAATTAATGCCATAGTCCAATTGGGAGTGCTCCGCCCCGCTCATTTCAGCTTCAGCTTCTGACTTATTTTTCACTATTTCTAAATTTTGTCCTTTTCTGGCTTTTTGGTTTTTTTGAGCTTTTTTGCCTGTTCTTTTTTTCGTGTTCATTTGCATTGTCCGTGATGGGCTAATCTATTTTTTCTATTTTAAAATTTTTAAATTTAATTATATCAAATAAGCCACTATCAGTCACAGTGCAATTTCAGCCAGCTACAGTAAAATTTTAGCCATAAGCTATTTTTTTAGCCAAAATGAGCAACACTGTTCAAGCCACTTCGTCCTTACTCTTCAAGGCATCAGGAGCATGTTTTGGAAATTGAAGACCCGTTTTCAACTTTTGATTCATACGTAGCTAGGCCTGTAAGTGATTTGATACTGTTTTTGTGCTCACTGGTGAAGAATAGTGTCCATACTACTCGTGACGAAGTGTTGGTACTAGGAACGGAGGACAAATAATTGAATCTTGAAGAATTCGAACTGTTATCAAAAAGAATTTTCTCAGGTGGATATTTGGAACAAATATGAATGATGGATATCTGAATTTTTCGTACGAATAATCTATTTTTTATTCGAAATTACAGAAATATATCCGCGGTAAATTTTTTTACAAAAATATGCTCAAGTCGCCCAATGGAAGGGCGACTGGAGCCTATCGTCCAACCAGAAGCCGATTCTGTCCCTGTCGATCTACCATCAGGCGACTGCATCCAGTCGCTCTCCCATTGGGCGACTTTAATGCAGTCGCCCAATCGTTGAGCGACAGGGATCAAACCTTCGCCAAAAATAGTGAAAATTGGTGGAGATATACTTCATTGATCCAAAAGCCTTCAGAAAAAATTTTGAGCAATTTCGGCTACGGGATCAAAAGTTATAGCAATCGAGGAACACAAAGAGAGGAAACGAGGAGTGATTGAAACTGCTATAACTTTTGATCCCGTAGCCGAAATTGCTCAAATTTTTTTCTGAAGGCTTTTGGATCAATGAAGAATATCTCCACCAATTGTCACTATTTTTGGCGAAGGTTTGGTCCCTGTCGCTCAACTATTGGGCGACTGCATTAAAGTCGCCCAATGGGAGGGCGACTGGATGCAGTCGCCTGATGGTAGAGCGACAGGGACAGAATCGGCTTCTGGTTGGGCGATAGGCTCCATTCGCCCTCCTATTGAGCGACTTGAGCCTATTTTTGTAAAAAAAAAATTCGCAGGTATATTTATGTAATTTTGAATAAAAAATGGATTATTCGTACAAAAAATCATGGATCTCTCATCAATGGTTTCTACTAAGTTCGTACGAGCGAGAGCTTTTATAGGAATTTTGGTTGAAGTAAACATCAGGCTGCATTTCTGTCAGCAGCAGGCCCGGCAGAAAGGTAGTGATGAGTTGATTGAGCTGCTGATCGGTTCGGTTGAAAAGCTCGTGGTTTATGGCTGAAAACACTGTAGCTAATTGAAAAAAATACTCTAACTGACAGAGACTTATTTAGCATAATTAAATTTAAAAAAATTTAAAAATAAAAAAATATGTTAGCCCATTACGTATAATACAAACAAATACGGGAAAAAAAGAACCGGTAAAAAAGCTCAATAAAAAGCTAAAAGTTCAAAAAAAGATGAAACTTATGAATAGTAAAAAATAAGTCAGAAACCAGAAGCCGAAGCCGAGTTGATAAGGCCTGAATATCAAAGGTCTGCACTTGCTGTTCGAGTCTTTCTTACGCGCTAAGACATTCATGCATCAAGTTTCATTTGCACAAAAACAAGTACGATTTTTCTTGGAACTATAAAGTAAAACAAAAAATTTCAAACGACCGAAAAACAGGTGAAATGCAACAAACTATTAAACGTTGCATCAATCGTGGTGAGTTTGAAGTGGCATTGAGTTGGATTGATCATGAGCTGTAGATAATAAACATAAAGTCAAGGTCAACAAGTGCTAAATTTTTTTTCTATAACATCTGGAAATTGTTACAATCAATTTCTATAATGCTTCAATTAATCTCAACCATTCTCTATTTTTGGAATAAATGCATGTTTGCCGCTACAAAGGTGTGCGATTTCGGATTTACCATTGCAGACAAACTAAATGTCGTGGTGCTACTACGAAGGTGAGGAGATTTTTATGTCCTTCCCGAGTCCTTTCCACCTTTCCTACTCTCTCCTTTTCCTCTTTCCATGGATGTGCGTGCCGCTTGCAACAACAGCAGAGAGGAAATTTCTTTTATTGTTTTGGGAGGGTAGGATGGCCATTTGGTCATGGTCAAACCCTTTTGACTCTTGTCAAAGTGACAAACAAAATCCTATTTTCCACATTTGCAATGGTGTCACAATAATTAGCTAATTTGTGATGGCAAATGTAAAGGCTCAAAAATCTAATGGTAAACATGCCATTCTCCCTTTATCTTTGGTCCAAGGATGGGGCAAGCAATGGCATGGTATCCTCAGTTCCTCACAATGCCATGCCTGCCATAGTACCTATGGGGGCAACAGGTCACCCATGTAGGACTGAAAAATAATTAAAAAGTCGTTCCAAACTAGTTCTACACGGATGTTAAAGGAACTAGGGGTGTTCTGTGCAACAAGGGACCCAACTCTATAAAGACGCCCAGGAGCCACCACCTCGGCTGCTCCTCCGCTTTCCACCTCCAAAACCCGCAACCATCTCCTCCAGTCAGAAGCCCGGCGAGCTGCCGTATCCGCGCACGCAAATGTCGTCGTCCTCGTCGCCGGCGGCGATGGCGGCGGCGGCCCGGGAGCACGTGGAGAGGATCCGGCGCGACCGCTACTACATCGGCCGCGGCGAGCAGAACCCATTGGCGGAGGACTTGCACCAGGCGGTGAACTACCTCAGCCAGGAGCTCTACTCCAAGGACGTGCACTTCCTCATGGAGCTCGTCCAGGTGAAATCTTTGCTTTCTTCATGCGGTTTCTTCCCTGTTTCTTCGGCACTCCTTTCCTTAACTAGTACATCTTCAATAGTGCTACTTCAGCCATCACTTAGCTATACCGTATCAGCGAAATCCTACACGGAGAAGAGAGAGCGACGGTAGGGGAAGGAGAGATAGACGGCGGTGGGGGAGATGGCAGCGGCCGTGGGCGGTTGGGTAAGGGCGGCATGCGGCGGCGTGGGGGGACAAAGAGAACTCTAACACCAGGATCACACACGCAATCTTTCCGTGGGCACACGCTTTCATGGGGAAGGAGATGAATACCGAAAGAAAACACAAAGATACATTTATTTGGAGAGTTTTTTAGGACTCTATTTAGGACTTTAAACGTTGGCTTCACAAAATTAGTACTTATATCATTGACACTTTGATTTCTATAGTATTATACCTTATTTATTATTTCTTAATCCCTTTTCTTAATGCTTAGCACCTAATATGACCCTTATGCCCCTCTTCCCTTAATCACGTACCTGGATTAAGAAATGGAAACCAAGCACTGTCATCTCTAGAAATAACAGCATGAAATGCAATTATTCGAGACTTCAGCCAGAAACAACAGCATGATATGCAATTGTTCAAGACTTCAGCTAGAAATAACAGCACGAAATGCAATTATTCAAGACTGTTACACAGTCGTCAACAACTGCTACACACAACTGAAAAGGGTGAAGGGCTACCGTAAAATTGAACTTCTAGGATTTCGCTGCACCAAGGACCAAACCAACAATCCAGGTGATGATCGATCCAATTACCCAGAAGACTACAAGGAACACAACGACACCAGCTACAATAGTTAGGACAGGTGGGCCATCTGAAGAACTCGAGTTGTCATCACTTGAGCTGCTCTGTTTTCCAGTGTCCAGTGATGACATTTTAAGGGAAGAGGGGCATAAGGGTCATATCAGGTGCCAAGCATTAAGAAAAGGGATTAAGAAATAATAAATAAGGTATAATACCGTAGAAATCAAAGTGTCAATGATATAAATACTAATTTTGCGAAGCCAACGTTTGGAGTCCTAAATATGCGAAGCCCAACGTTTAGAGTCCTAAAAAACCAATTATCTCCATTTATTTGATGAGACCGAACTCAGAAGGGTCTTTTTTTCTTTCTATTCAACTCCCCAAACTCAACAAGAAATACCCGCCTTAAATAAGCCTTATGCACACATGCATGGTCACACGATTAGTACTCCACGCACCCACCAACTCTATTAGCTAACAACCAGACCTATTCTCATGCCATTGTCCTCCTATAAGTTCTCCACGATCTGTGCGACTCAGCCAACTCATTGAATCAAGTTACGGCCGTTACTCAAACGTCCAGCCATGACTTACGACCACTCCGGTACTCGGACGTTTCGACCGCTACGGACGCACCGCCTGACGACTAGGTTTTATAGCTCACGACTACCGACTGCATCCTGCTACAGTACTCTTATGAGCACGACTTACGACAGTAACCAGTCGATACTGTTATAGTATTTTTACGAGTACGACCACTGCTACAGTACTCAGTACTTGGTACTCAGAACTTCTTCCGACTTCCTTTCGGTACTTGGAACTTCTTCGACTTCCCTTCGGTACTCGGTACTTGGAACTTCTTCCGACTGCTGCTGACTACTGACTTCGACTTCGACCACTGTTTTGACCATGGGTTCGACTTCTGCTTCGACCATGGCTTCGACTGCAACTTCGACTACACGCAACACAATTAGCATAAGTCAAGATTAGTTTCAACAATCCCCCCCTAATCTTGACTCGTTGACTCATAAGCTGAAGTCCGATCTTCTGACGCGTCTCTAAGGAGTTTTGCCTTCTTGTTGACCATACCGGTGGTGACACAGCTTGTTGACATCTTTCACATCTTCACCGCCAGTGACACACCTTGTCGATGACTTCGACCACTTCCTTAGCTCCAATTGTTTTTCGCCGGTGATACATCTTGACAGCGACAAAGACTCTCATCAGAGCTGACACACATGAGGACTTGGATACAACTACAAGAACTCACACGCACTCACATGCATCATGCACTGACTCACATACATACAAGACCATGACCAAATATGCGCATATATGTAACACATCTCCTACATGCACTCTCTCTCACACACAATTCGATGATGCCGCCGTCGCTTTAGACACCGCTGTGTTTGCGACACTTTACACCATGACGCTGCTGATGGTGGAAGAACGTCGTTCACCATCAACGCCGCTCGCGCCTTGCAGCCCACCTGTGCCACTCCAAGCCACCGCTACTCCCCACATGGAGCTGTGTTGACATGCTACCGATTGGTGAGCCATCACCGGGAAGTATCTCCACACTTTGTACCTCCGCTTGATGCGCGCCACTGCGCACACCATCACGCCAACTAGTGAGTCATCGCCAGGCAGCTTCTCCTCGCACCTCGCTCTGATACCAAAATGTTAGAGCTCAACACCAAGATCACACATGCAATCTTCCTGTGGACACGCTTTCATGGGGAAGGAGATGAATATTGGAAGAAAACACAAAGATACACTTGTTTGGCGAGACCGAACTCAGATGGGTATCTTTTTCTTCTATTCAACTCCCCAAACTCAACAGGAAATACTCTGCTTAAATAAGCCTTATGCACACATGCATGGTCACACAACCAGTAGTCCATGCACCCACTAACTTCACTAGCTAACAACCAGACCTATTCTCATGCCACTATCCTCCTGGAAGTTCTCCACGATCTGCACGACTCAGCCAACTCATTGACTCAAGTTACGGCCGTTACTCAGACGTCCAGCCATGACTTACAACCATTCTGGTACTTGGACATTCCGACCGCTATGGACGCTCTGACTACCGACTAGGTTCTGTAGCTCACGACTACCGACCGCATCCTGCTATAGTACTCTTACGAGCACGACTTACGACAGTAACTGGTCGATACTACTATAGTATTCTTATGAGTACGACCACTGCTACAGTACTCTATACTCGGTACTCGGAACTTCTTCCAATTGCTTCCGACTACCAACTTTGACCACTGTTTCGACCATGACTTCGACTACTGCTTCGACCATGGTTTCGACTGCAGCTTCAACCACACTCAACATAATTAGCATGAGTCAAGATTCATAGAAATGTTGTCAAATCTGAAGTATACAAAAAATAGGGACAGTGCAAAATTTTCTTCTCGGTTTCCCCCTGAAAATTTCTTATTTGTACAAGCAAACCACATCTGTTGGAGTTCAACACAAGTGCTGAACTATTACTTCACAACGCTAGACCATTTTCGTAAAGCATACAAATACTCGAAATTATAGATTCCCTTTCTTAGAATGAGTCAGCCTTTTATGGGCTACATATTTCTGAAAGTTAATAGTCGAGTGTATTCTTTATGTTTTAATGCAGTAATTGGTATTAAGCTAGACAGGTATTTCCTCCAAGTTATTTTGTAATGCACCAATTTGATACGATGGCTATGTCCAAATGCTATATGTATGTGTTATTTTTTCGCATAATTGCTGTGATACTAGCATATATAGCTAATAGTGGAAGACATTATGTATATGGCTAGCATAATACTTACTTTTTTCCATTCTCTGTAATTTTGACGAAGCAGTTTGCTATCAAGTATATGTTGAAATGCTGTAAAAATTAATATGCCAAACTTGTGTCACTAAATCCGCTTGTTTTCTCAAATCTTATTAAGCCAACAAATAATTTTAAGGAGCCATTCTTTGCTGCGTAGACTAACGAGCCTGCTTTGCTTGTATTTGCACTTGTTATGAAATAAATGTTAGTACAACATCTCATGTTAATTTTCTTGCTGAAAAAATTAGAACGCTGAAGATAACGAGTACCCTTCTGAAGTAGCACCTTCTTTGGAGTTTCTAATTACAACAAATGATATTACTGGATCTGGTGCATCATCCACTTTGCTCATCTTCAACAATGAGAAGGGCTTCTCTCCATCCAATATAGAGTCTATTTGTCGTGTGGGGAGGTCAACGAAAAAAGGAAACAGACACAAGGGTTACATTGGAGAGAAAGGTAAAACTTTGCAGCTCACTAAATCCTTTTGTATTCTTGTTTGGCCAATGAGAAACAATTTACTTTTTTAATGTTATTCCTTCAACTTCATCTAAGGCAACATTAGTTGGAACTGCTAAAACTTAAATGGCATGTAAAATGGCCGGAATATTACTGTTTTCCAAAAGAAATGGCTGGAATTTCTTTTCAGTTCTTTGTTATAATGGTGATAAAGTTTAGACAGTAGACACTATTTGAAGTCAGTATTCTTGGAACATATATGTATTTTGTTTTTTTGGGTGGTCATATACCGTATTGGTACTTTGGTAGTGAAGTTGGGTGTAACATGTCATGCGTTCAAATCCCCATAGTCAAAAACAAATATGTGCAATTGTCGAAAAAGATTTCCCAAAGTTTTCAGTATTTCCATATTAAAAAATAGTGGTGTTAAAAAAGATTATTCATTATTCAGTCATGCTGAATATGTAAACAAAGTTTGTGGAAATTTTTTGGGACCAACTTATGGTTTGGCAATTATTTGGGAATAAATAAATTGTTCACCTTTTTTCGTAAGGCATAAACTTGTGCATATGGAGTATTTAGTGGTGAGTGAATCTCAAATAGTTTTTGGATACTTCTATAAAATTGATTAGTTGCTATTAGGTAAGAGGATATGGTTTTTGAACCCAGCTTTTCATGCTCCATTCTTTCTAACATAAGATTAATCATTTACATGTACTGCTACTTTAAATCTTCTTGATGTCTTATACAATATAGTGGAGCACTATATGGTAATCATCTTGATTCTTAGTAAATGTTAAGGTGTAATTTCTTGCTTATACTGTTGTCTTTGGGAATGTTTAAATCTGTTTACCACTTAACCTTGTTGGGTAGGGTTTATGTTTTTTGTAGGATCCTAGAAAGCTTCCTTTGCCAGGCAAACTCTCCCATATTGGCAAGCAAAAGCTTGCAGTGTGGAGAGCCAAAGTGGCTCTCCCACATGGGCAAAGTTCGTTTAAAGTTTATACATTATTTTGAATAGTTTCCAATAAAGGGATTTGCTTCGTTACTCCACTCTTCACAGATTTCATGGCAAATCAAGGGTGGAAATCGAAACTAACCCTCACAGTTTAAAAGGGTAATATGGTCAATTTTTAGTAGGAAAAATACTCGAGGCCTGTAATGTGTGCTTGGGCTGCTAACCAATAAGCCCAAACCCTTTGGAAACCGAAATCCTATTGAAATTTGCCTAATTTTGATGGTGGACAGGGCAAACTGCACCATACCTTGATCACTTCTTTGTCCAAGCAATGCTAGTTTCATAGTCAAAGGGTTTGCCATCTTTGACAGTCTCCCACGTAGAGATGGCAACGGGCACAAACCCGCTGGGTTTTGCTATCCCAAACCCGTGCCCATGAAAGTTGGACATGCCCGCTAAAAAACCCATGCCCGTGACGGATGCAGATTTTTGCCCAGACCCATACCCACTGGGTTAACGGGTATCCACGGGTCACCCATGGGGTCAGTAATGCGAGCTGCAACAATGGTTAATGGAGAGGAGGAAGAAGTTCACCGGCCATCTTCATTGGAGCCGAAGGGCAGCGCCATGGCCAAGGGCCTACTGCTGTGATGCGCGTTGGCTGCAGCGTGGGGGCGGCGGTCTGTCGCCGTGGGGGCGGTGGGTTGAACTGGAAGGTGAGGCGACGGCGAGGGCGTGCGGGAGGACGAGCGTGCGGCGAGAGTGGTGGGAGTAGGAGCGGGAGCTGCGGGACGGGAGGGCAAGCGTGGAGACTGCCGGAGACCGAGCGCGGAGCACCAGATGCACCGCCGCTGCAGCGGCTGTTGAATCGGGGTGGGGACTGGGGAGGAGTGAGTAGTGACCGTGACCGAGTGCTAGCTAGGGTTAGCCGTATGGGTAATGAGGCATTACCGCATTGGATTTGGGGGCTTGGGACTAAATGGCTAATGGGCTATGGGCTGGGCTGGTTTGCCTGGGAGGCTGGGAACCTGGGTTTATAACTCCTATGGATCGGGTTTATATTACCCATGGGTTTACGGGTTTGGGTACTATAGGAATGTACCCGAACTCGGCAGACCCGATGGGTTGGGTCTTTTGCCCATTAAGAAACCCATGGGTTAGGAAATTGACTCAGACCCATGCCCTAATAGAGTAAAAACCCACCGGGTATCGGGTTTCGGATACCCATTGCCATCTCTACTCTCATAGGCTATAGCGCTGTACAACACTTCAATATTTTTTATGCATGAAGAAGTAGAGAGGACCCATGTTTTTGTATGTTCACTTATTTAATCACTTAGCATTGGTAGTAGTTATGGGTATAAAAAATGACGAGTTCACTGTAGTCATTCCTGTTGATCTGGGTTACTGGGTTAGAGCAAGTATAATAATCGGCTGTAAGCTGGCTAAATGCTGATGTGTAGGAGAGAAGGGAGGAGAGAGAAGATAAGCGGGCTGCAAGCTTACAGCCGGCTTGGACACAAGAACCAAAAAACTTTGTGAGAGAGACAGGTGGGCCATGTATTAATGATGAAGAGTTAACTACTATATGGGTGGGCTAGGAGAAGGCTGAAAGAAACCTTACAGCCTGCTTGCTGGCTGTATTATTAGCCTTGCTCTTAGGATTTTAATAAGATCGCAGTATTAAATGAATGTCCTGGGTTGGGCCCCCGTTATCAACTTGGTTAATTACTTCACCGTTTATTAACTCCCGTCACCTGCGATGTTTTTTGAAAAAAAAACTTTACTCTTCATTAATAGCTTTAAGATTCTTAAGCTTTTAACTTAGGGTGGGTACTGAAGCAAATCCCTGAAATACATGTTATAAATGAATTTAAGCAATTACTGTATATTTATCAAGAGCGCATACTCATCTTATGCTTTTAAGGCAATATGGGTTAGTTTAACCTTGTCTCTTCGTGCTTTTGCTTGGATGGGCTACTTTATCCATGCCTAGCAAGACAAGATGTGCAAAAGATCCATACATGCCAAAATTTGTTGCAGCTGTCATTATTGCTCATCCAATTCAACAATGCTATCCATTTCATTTCAAGAGTTACAAGACGTGGTTACATACCTGCTTACCATTTGTTCCTCCCATAATATGACTTCAAATTTTTAATATCATGTTGCTCTTGATTTAGGTATTGGGTTCAAGAGCGTGTTCCTGGTATCAAGCCAGCCCCATATATTCAGTAACGGCTATCAGATCAAGTTTAATGAGAAACCTTGTGCAGAATGTAATATTGGATACATTGTCCCTGAGTGGGTTGAATCCACACCTAGTCTTTCAGACATTAAAGAGATATATGAGTGTTCCAAAGTCCTTCCAACAACAACTATCATCTTGCCTCTGAAGAATGAGAAGGTTGATGCGGTGAAGCAGCAGCTGTCAAGCTTGCATCCTGAAATGCTACTGTTTCTGTCAAAGATCAGGCGACTTACTGTCCAGGAAGATAATTGCAATCCCAAGGGAAGCAGTGTTAGTGAGATTTCAATATCCAGTGAAAAGAACTATCAAGTGAGGAAGAACATGCAAGCAGAGTCTTACACACTCCATTTATCAGCTCAAGAGAATGGGAAAGGAGAAGAAGAGTGTGGCTACTATATGTGGAGGCAGAAGTTCCCAGTCAAGCCAGAGAATAGAGTGGACAAACGTGCTGAAATTGATGAGTGGGTCATCACCTTGGCCTTCCCACATGGTCAGCGTCTATCCCGTGGGAAGCAGCTATCACCTGGTGTTTATGCTTTCCTTCCCACTGAGATGGTAACAAACTTCCCCTTCGTCATTCAGGCTGACTTCCTCCTTGCATCATCAAGAGAGGCAATACTGTTCGACAGTCCGTGGAACAAGGGAATTCTAGAGTGTGTCCCAAGTGCTTTCTTGGATGCTTTTGTAGCACTTGTGAAGTCGAGAGCTGATGTACCAGCAATGACGCTGCCATCTATGTTCAACTTCCTGCCGGTCAATTCTTCACTAATCCCATTGCTTGAACCAGTTAGGTCTGGCATCAAAGACAAGGTTCTTGTTAAGGATATAGTGCCATGTGAATCTCACACTTCACAGAAGATATTTTGCAAGCCTGGCGAGGTTGGGCGGCTCAAACCAGCCTTCTGGACTATGCTCAAGAAAGCACAGGAATCTGGAGTGGATCTGAAGAATCTGTCGACTCATGGAATCTACGTTCTTAGCTCTCATTTTGACAAGACTGCATACAATAGTGTGCTTGCATTTCTGGGTGTCAAAAGCGTGGACCCTGAATGGTATGCGAAATGCATTGAGGGGTCTAATCTTGTCAAGGAGGTACAGGAACAGCTTTACCTGGAAATTATATCTTTTGTTGCAGACAATTGGCAAAACTGTTTTTCCGGTACAAACATGATGACCATTCCCCTACTGAAGTATGTTGACAGGAATGATGTTCTCTCTTTCTGGAGCATACATAGGGCTAGTCAATGGAGTGATAGATTGTGCATTGCATCTGAGACTAAGTACATATCATGGCTTATCAGCTGGAACCGTGAGTTTCCATCTTCTAACCGGTTGTTTGTGCCTCCCAGCACACAGACAGCTCTAGAAGAGTTCTCACGGAAGACAACAGTGACAAATTGGCTTCAGAGCCATGCAAAGGTGGAGGTTTTATCTGTCTACAGCTATGGGTTGATTGTTAAATCCTTGAATTGTGATCGTAGGCCTGTCATTGCTTTTGCTCACTTTCTGTACCACTCATCCAAGTTGTGTCACATACAGAGCTACAGCTTTCCAGAACTGTGTCGTGCTATGCCGGTAATTGACAGCTATGGCAATGTGGTTACGACAAGGAGCAGCATTCTAGTACCTGCCAAGGGTAGCAAATGGGTTAGATTGATGGGCACAAACCCATGGAGGAAAGAGAACTACATTGAATTGTCAGCAGATTACAAGTCAGCAGGCTATTTCGCTGGGAACTACACATCTGAAGACCAGCTCTTGGCATTCCTCAAGACACAGCTGCAGGCCTCGGATGTGCCATTCATACGCCCTCCAGATGCAAGTTTCCCTACTGTCTCATCTCCTCTAACCGTGGACAATGCAATCTTGCTATTGGAATGGATACGCAATCTGAAGTCAAATAGTGTACAATTACCAGCTCGATTCTTGGCTTGTGTAGAAGAGGGAAGTTGGCTGATGACATCAGTTGGGTACAAGCCACCAAATGAGTCATTTCTGTCCAGTGCCGAGTGGGGAAGTCTTTTGCAAAATGGATCGTCCTTTGTTGACATACCAATGATTGATCAACAATTCTATCAAAACAAACTGGATATGTACAGGGAGGAACTAAAGGCAATTGGCGTGAGATTTAAATTTCGGGAGGCATCAGCTTACATTGGTGACCGCCTCATGTCTATGGCTGCAAGCAATACTCTGACCAGAGAGAATGTCTACTCAATGCTTCGGCTGATTCGGTTTCTTCGACAGAAGGTTCTATCTCCAAGCGAACTGATCAACAGTGTCAAAGATGGACGATGGATGAAGAGTACTCTCGGCTACATGTCTCCTGCTGGTTGCATCATCTATGATTCAGACTGGGCAGTGGCATCATGTATCAGTAACCAACCATTCCTTGATATCAAGTTCTATGGTGAGGACATCCTTAAATATAAACCAGAGCTCAAGTTGCTTGGTGTTCTTGTTGGGTTTAAAGACAATTACAAGCTTGTAATTGATAACTTCAAGTTCAGTTCTACTGCTATTACTGCTAAGGCTACTGTACTAATCCTCAACTGTATCCGGAATGTGAGCTCATGTGATGGCTTCATAAGGATGCTCAAAGATTTGAAATGGTTGAAGACCAATGTGGGATTTCGTGCTCCCAATGAATCTTTTCTTGTGAATCCTGAATGGGAGTGTCTTCTAAAGGTCTTCAAAGGAATTCCTGTAATTGATTTTAGATTTTATGGGAGTGAGATCAGTTTTTACAAAGAAGAGTTGAAGAAGACAGGGTTGATCACAAGATTCGAGGAGGCATCGAAGGCTATAGCTGATATTTTCAAGCAGATGGTATTGAAGTCATCACTAACAAAGGTGAGTGTGCTAGCTCTACTAGCATCGTATCGGCAGCTGAGAACACACAGGCCACTTCCTGTTGAGCTTTTCAACTGCATGCGGAATGAGAAGTGGCTGCACACATCACTGGGATTCAGATCTCCCTCGGGTGCAATCCTATTTAATGAAGAATGGCAGTCTCTTTCACCCATAGCAAACTTACCTTTCATAGATGATGGTGACTCTCTGTATGGTTTAGGCAAGGGTATTTATGGTTATAAAGATGAGCTCAAGGAGTTGGGTGTTACTGTAGAAGCTGAATTTGGTGCCAAGTTTGTCGTCACAGGTATCAACATTCCCAAGAATCCTTCAGTCATGTCCAAAGCTACTGTCTTGTCATTACTTGAATGCATCCAGAGATACTTGCTCTGTACAATTCCAATTCCCAAGGACTTTCAGGACAAGATTTGCAAGAAGTGGTTGAAGACAACTATGGGATACCAATATCCTGATGAATGTATCCTCTTTGATCCAATGCAGTCTTCCATCTTCATGGAAGATGGCCCTTTCATCGATGAAGCATTCTATGGTTCAGAGATAGCCTCGTTCAAAGATGCTCTTGCGATAATTGGAGTTACTGTGGATGTTAGATGTGGACATGACCTTGTTGCTCAGCATCTGAGGAGCCACAAAGATAGTGCTACTATTTCCAGGATCTACAGGTACCTGATGGATTGCAATTGGAGGCCTGAAAACAAGACTAGCACTTGGGTTTGGATACCAAATGAAAGGGAAGGTGGAGAATGGGTGAGCTCACTAAGCTGCGTTCTTCATGATAGGAACAATCTTTTCGGCTTTCAGCTACATGTTTTGGACAAATACTATGACAGAAAGTTGAATGATTTCTTTTCAGATGTTCTTGGTGTGAGGCATGGCCCTAGTGCTGAAGACTACTGCAAACTATGGAGCACATGGGAGAGCTCGGTCGGTGAGCTATCTATAACTGATTGCTCTGCTTTCTGGCAGTTCATTGCAAAGAACTGGGGCAAAAACACGGAGAAATTTCTTTCTGGTTGTGTCAAGGTTCCAGTATGTTCTGATGGAAAGATCATTTTATCGAAGAAGGAGGACGTGTTCATTCCTGATGATCTATTGCTCAAGGATTTGTTCAACAAGCTTCCTCAGCAATTAATTTTCGTCTGGTACCCTTCTATAAGCCTACCTTCCGTGTCTCGAGCAAGGCTTAACAACATATATGGCACTATCGGTGTTCGGACAATATCCAAAGCTGTCCAGAAGAATGATTTATTCACCTCGCGGAATGACAGTTTCAGAACAGTTTATCCGAGTAAAGTGATCAAGGTTGGTCTGCTCCAAGTAGTCCTAGCTTTCCTTGCTGATCCTGGTCTTGACATTTCTGCCGAAGAGAGGCACAGGATGGTTTCTTCGCTTCTGAATGTGACTGTCCTAGAGACCGATGAACCAATCACCGTGGGTTACAGTGTAAAGTTGTCTTCAGGAATGGCTCTGGATGTGAAGGCCAGCCGAATGCTTCGGTGGGAGAGGGAGAACTCCAAGCTGTACATGCAGGCAACCGATGGTGCAGCAAATTACAAAGATAAGATCGAGTTTGCGACCTACTTTGCAGACGAGATATCTCAAGGATTGCTATTTGAGATGGCAGATCACATCCCTTCGCTCGCTGAACTCATAAAAGTCGGCAGATTACTGGACTTCCAGGATGCCGCTGTGGAGTTCTTGCTGAAGTCGAAAAATCTGCAGCTGTTCCCTGAAGATGAGGAGTTCCTGAATACTGCATTGCCAGGTGCCGGACAAACTGAACTTCCTCATTTTATGCATCTAAAATTTTTTCCCCGACAGCAAAATAACTACAAACCTTACTGATGCCACTCTCCGACTCTAATTTGTGTATGCAGGTGGCAGCAAGAACTGTTAGCGGTCTTCAGAATTTGCTTTCTCTCGTGTTATCATTGTCAGTAAAGTGGTGAGGACATTGCGTTCTTTCCTTTTCTTTCACTTTGTTTTGCGCAAGCATGTTGTTCTTATGTTGTATCACTCCAGTGTAATTGCAATGGAACCTTACTTCTGTGAGTTTCCTAATAGGAGCTTGCAATGGCCAGTAGGAGCTTGGTACTGTATCCGGAGGTTACCGAATGCGTCTTGTGATCCGTTATGTTTCTGTTCTTCTAGTTTTGCTTGTTAAGATTGTGTCCCTCTTGCCTTCTGGACCAGAACCTGTCAGCTGTTTCAATGTGTATGTTTAATTTGAAGTGTGAAACGGGACTCGGTACTTGAGAGTTGAGAGTAATATTGCTATCATTATCAGTACCTTGTGTGTATATGTACCTACTTGATTTCTGATCATGTTCTATTAGTTTGTGGTATTTGAGACGAGTGGTGCAGAGTTTGATCAATTGCGGGTGAATTTGCTGCATGACTTGCTAGTTGAAAAATGGCTTTCTGCCTGTCAAATCTTTCAGCATGTTGCATGGGTTTTTGCTTGTTACAATTTAGTCCTGCGATCGCCGCTAGTTAGGAGTATCAGTTGGTATTCAGTTGCAGTCTTTCATACCCAACGCGTTTAGTTTTGATATTTCGGAGAGTATTCTTCTATTTAATTTTGTGAGATATCTTGCCACTGTACTGTTCGAACAATGGATGCTTCTTGTTTGCTAGCTTTGGTTTCCTTCCAGTGTTTGTAAATAACCTTTTCTCCCATCCTTGTCATACTTGGCCCATCAAAAGAAGAAAAGTACATGTTAATAAAAATCTTCAGTTTAAACCACTTCACTGTAGATCTTTGTGTAACATGCAAACTCCATCTCCAACTGTTGGACTGGATGGCAACAGAGAGAGGATGAATAGTATCAACTTGACTTTTTCCCTAAATATTCAAGATTATATCCTCAAACAACTACAGAGTTGCAGAAAATAGAGTTTTTACTCAAAACTTAAGACAAATGGCTCAAGAACACAGAACCTTGAAGCACCCACTTTTCGACGGTCCAACTCGCACAGAAATGGTAGTCTGACCACTCCTTCAATGGCGGTCTGAACGATGCTATAGTAAAAAAAGCCTAATGAATAGTATTTTCAGCACGATTTGAAAAACAAAAATTGAGATAACTTTTGATCCCTAGATTCAAATGATATGAAACTTTGTAGAGATCTACCCTAGGATATTAAGAAGCTATTCCAACAAAGTTGAGTCTCTTTTCAATTTGAAGGAATGATGCACCGAAACCGAGCTAAAACTAAAAATGGTTAATGCAATTTGCTTGTAGGTAGATGATGACCAAGAAAAGTCTAGATGTATTCTTACATATCACAGCAAGTTAGATCACCACAAAAACTAAGCCAAAAACTCTCGGATCAAGAGATGGACCACAGATGCCAAAATCAAGCAAAGCTGGGTTTTCTTGTGAATCTTGCTATCAATGTGACTATATGGGTGGAGATGTATTCCTAAAGATTATCTTCATATCTTACATATCCTTGTTACAACAAAATCACAAAAAGGAGAGAAGAAAGATCAAAACCAACCAAAAGTCAAGCACATCAATTAAAACTTAATCCAAGACCACTACCATGCATGCACTACGAGTTCGGACAAAGACACTAATAGTGAACAGCATAGATGACAATTTCTAAAGTACATTGACTTCATTAATGAGCATGCAAAAACTAAGAAAACTATTGACTAGGCCAATCTCATTAATCTTCATGCATGACAATGTATGGCCAGACACAGAGCATGCATAAGACAACATCAATTATTTTAAGACCTCATCAATACACTGCCTCATCAATACGCTGCCTCACCAACAAATTCGCAAAATATCTCATTTTCAAATTTAAACTCTCCAAATTGATAATGATTCATCACAATAATATTTAGAACCTTTTCACATGGTCCTTCACCAACCATCTGATCAATGTGAGAATGTATAGCCAAATTAAACCTACATAAGCACTGATCTAAACTTTAATATATTATTAACATTCTAGGTGCTCAACTTCATAATTTAGTCAAGAGTAACTAAAAATGAGCCAGGTCATGTCAATATGTTAAATGGAACCAAGAAGCTACCATTGAGTCAATTTAGAGTGCTAAAAGTTCAAAAATAAAATATTTTGTTTAAGCACTTGATATTACTTGTAGTTGAGCAAATTTATCATATTTGGCAAATTTTGAATTCATCTTTAGTTTTAGCTGAGCTTCAACCATTTGGTACAAAATTTAGTTTCTTTACCCATATGCTAGATCTCAAGCCTTATGCAACCATTCCAAGTAAGAAGCTTAAGGAAGTGATCTTGGTCATACAAAACTTTCCCTGAGTTCATGTCTAGTGCAATGGCAAATTGTCTCATGAGAAATGATTGGTGAGATAAGTTTTTTTGCACAAAAGAGATCTTTTTGCATTTTCTTAACTTAGTTCAAGAACAAAGAGTTAATACTAATTCATACTTCACTAATAAACTAGCATAACTCAATCTAAAACTCAATGCAGATTCAAGACTCAACTTAGCTTATTTGACATGGCATGAATCATAAGAGGATTCAATAGAGTAAGACATGATTTAATTCAAGTTTTTCATATTTAAAGAAGCTAGCATGGCAAAAGCTAACCTACACATAGAAGGTTATGGTAAATCTAACAATCTAACACAAGTCATGCTAAGATATAAAATAGTTTTATCATGTCAAACAAGGATAATAATCAGAACTCTATGTGTTTATATTACAATGCATATTGCTGAATTTAAATATGATGACATAAAGATTCTAGCTCCCCCAACAAATGAGTCAGTTTTAGAAATAATTTGGTTCAAGTTGAGTTATGTCAGCATTAAGCTAAAACAAATCTCAAATAAACTCTTTTTGAACCAAAGTAAAAAGCATGAGAGAAGAAGTTTGAAAAAACGAAGATCTGACATTCCTTAAAGCATAGACAAGATAGAAGGATTACTATGGCTCAGACTTGCTCTTATCTACCCCATATGACTCTAGAACTATTAGCTGGTCATCTAAAACATAAGGAAGTAAATATGTTCCTTGTCTACCCAAGGGGGCCCAACCCCTTCTAGAACTGAAAGAAGTGAGTCAACTCAACCTAGTGAGAAGAGAACCAACTAATAAGTAGCATCTTAGGATCCCAAGATGAGAGAAAGAAGCATAAACAGCAGAGTATGAAAAACAACTCTGGTCTATGCTAGAGAAACTAACCCAAATGCATCCATAAACAATGTGCAATAGAAGATACATGTACATATAATACAAAAAGTACATGATGCTCCTCTCAGATTATTCCATAAGGACATACCACCCAAACTCTCCCTGCAAGACCATGAACCTCGTGCTATCTAAAAGCTTAGTGAAAATATCAGCCAACTGGTGGTCACTCTTCACAAACTGAAGCACTATATCACCCTTCTCCACATGGTCTCTAAAGAAATGATATCGGATATCAATGTGCTTAATCCTGGAGTGCTGAACTAGGTTCTTGGCAATGTTAATGACATAAGTGTTATCATAGAAAAGTGGAACACTATCTATGGCTAACCCAAAGTCCCAAAAGGTCGAAAACATCCAAAGCACCTGAGTACAGCAACTAGCAGCTACAACATACTTGGTCTCTACGGTGGACTGAGCAACACTAAACTGCTTCCTAGAAAACCAAGAAACAAGAGAATTGCCAATGAGTTGGCAAGTGCCAGAAGTGCTCTTCCTATCTATCCTACAGCCAGCAAATTCTGCATCAGAGTAGGCTCTTAGGAAAAGAAAAGAAGAAGAGTACCAGATACCATAGTCTAGAGTAGCTCAAAGGTACCTGAAGATGCACTTCATCGCCTGACAGTGAGAGGCACGGGGAGAAACCTGAAATCGAGTGCACAGACACACAACGAAGTGTATGTCTGGCCTCAGAGTAGTAGGATATAGGAGGGAGCCAATTATGCTGCGGTACTCCTTCTAATCTACAGGCTCGCCACCCCATTAGGATCAAGTGTATTCGAGGTCGCCATTAAAGTTGACACTGGCTTGCTATCACTCATGTCAAGCGTCACAGGAGGTCTCGAGTATACTTATCTTGATGCAAGAAGGTACCTTCCCGAGTCTGCTTAATTTGGAAGCCGAGGAAGAAGCTCAACTCGCCCATCATACTCATCTACTCTGAACGTCAGAAAACTAGGAAACAAGAGCATGAGAGGAGCCACCAAAATAATGTCATCCACATAAATCTGAATGAGTAGAAAGTCATTGCCATGCCTGCGAATGAACAAGGTCTTGTTTACCTTACCCATCTCAAATCTATGACTCAACAAATAGGATTTAAGCCTCTCATACCAAACTCTAAGGGCTTACTTAAGTCCATACATGGCTTTGAAAAGCTTGAAGAAATGGTTTGGATATTTGAGGTTCTCGAAACCTGGAGGCTGTCTGACATAAATCTCTTCCTGAATATACTCATTGAGGAAGGCACTCTTGATATCCATCTGGTACAACTTGAAGCCTTTAGACACTACAAATGCAAGCAAAATCCTAATGGCCTCTAGCCTAGCCACAAGGGCGATAGTCTCCTCAAAATCTAAACCCTCAACCTAAAAGAAACCCTGAGCTACCAGTCTAGCCTTGTTTTGAATGACTACCCCATCCTTACTCTACTTGTTCTAAAAGAACCACTTAGTTCCTATGACATTATGACCACCAAGGGGCTCAACAAGCGACCAGACCTTGTTCCTCTCGAAATTCTCTAACTCCTATGTATTGCATTGACCCAAGACTCATCAGATAATGCGCGATAAATATCCTTGGGCTCAAAAGTAGCAACAAAGGTAGAATGAAGATAGAAATGAGAGAAGCCAGATTTGGAACGTGTGACATGCTCAAGGAGATCACCTATGATCTACTCAGGAGGATGTCAACATTGAATATGTCAGGGAGGTCCTGCATGAAAAAAAGAAGTGGCGTTTACCTCATGAGCTGTGGATTTACGAGTAGAGGCACAAGCTCTAAAAGAGTTAGAAGGTAAGGTCTAATCTCCCTAAGGTGCAGTGGTAGAAACAAGCACCCTAGGGGTAGATGGGACTGGATCAGGTAAAGAATCTTCATCTCTATCATTCTCATCATCTATAAAGATGATCTTAGATTGCATAACTAGACCTGAAATGTGGGGCCTAGTGCCAGGACTGGCCTCATTGAAAGTAACCTCACAGGTCTCTTGATCCTATTAGTCTCACAGTTCTAGACCCTATAACCCCGCGAAGAAGTTGAGTAATCCAGAAAGATACCGTCAGAAGAATGAGACTCTAACTTTTCTAGGTTCCTAGACTTTAGAATAAAACACTTGCAACTAAAAACACGAAAATGAGAGACACTAGACTTTCGCCCCCACCTCAACTCAAAAGAAGTGTGCCCTAAGAAAAACTCTGTTCGAAACATGGCACTTGGTGGCTATAGCCTCAACCCAAAACTTCCTAGGTGTAGCATACTCGTCTAGCATTGTCTTAGCCATCTCGACCAAGGTACGGTTCTTCCTCTCCACAACACCATTTTGCTGAGGGACGTCCAGAGTAGAGAACTGATGCTCTATGCCTGTCTCATCATAGAAGCTCTCAAAGTAGGAGTTCTTGAACTTTGTGCCATTGTCACTATGAATCACTTGTAAGACACCAGGGAGCTCAACAGACAACCTACCGAACAAACCTCAAAAATGACTAAAGGTCTTATCCTTCGAGGCTAAGAAAAATACCCAAGAGAATATCGAAAAGTCATCAACCACAACAAGAATATACATCTTCCCACCAGCCGACTGCACTTTACCTGGACCAACGTTGTCCATATGAAGAAGCTGTCCTGATGCATCGGTCATAGTCACGGTGACTAGGGGATGAGAAGCAGCAACCATCTTGCTATGCTAGCAAGGAGCACAAACTATGTCTCTGACCATCTTGAGTTTAGGCGGACCATGAATGAGGTCGTGGCCACTAACTTGGGTCAAATGATCAAAGCCAATGTGACTAAGTCTCCTATGCTAAATGGAGAGATCACAAGACTCTAAAGCAACTAAGCACTTGAGAGAATCGCCAGAAGACTTGACAAAATCAGCATGAAAGATCCTCCCAAACCTAGAAATCCTGCAACTAGACTTCCCGGAGAATCAAGAATTTTAGAAGCATTTTTCTTAAAACTTATCTTGAAATCATCATCGGTAAGCTGAGAAATAGATAGCAAATAACACAACTTACTGACTAAGGCAACATCCTTAAGAATGAAGGAAATATTAATGCGTGCAGTACCTTGAGCGATGACTCAACCTGACGAAGCGTCTCCAAAGGTGATCGTCTTATAACCTGGGGCTCGAACTAAGGAAGAGAACTAATGGAAGTCTTTAGTCATATGACAAGAACAGCCGGAGTCAACAAGCCAAACCTCTCCCTTCCCAGCCCGATGAATCTGAGTTAGTGAGAAAAAACATCGGTGGCTTAGTACTTGGGTAAATAAGAGTAGATCTAGGAATCCAGTACTGAGCCACACGATGAACAGTAGATCCAGTCATAGAAGCAAAAGACTGATCTCTCGCAACACCATGCACCTCACCTTTCATAGAATCAGAAGGTATAGGTGCAAAACTCAAGGCTCTGCTAGGTCCGACCGCTATAGAAGAGCGGGTTTGACCAACAACAGTATGCTGATCATGCCACGGATAGCCACCTTGACGGGGAAAATGAGGTCTATCCTCAGGACGGGGGAAACCCTGACCAGAAGCAATTCGAAGACCAGAACCAGAAAGAGCCTGAAAGCCAAGTCCTAGACGCTGCCTAACAACAAACAACTCAGAAGAGTTGCCTATGACTCTAGACCTCGTGTTGGTCTTAGGAGCACTCCGAGCCTAGGGGTGACCTTGAATACCCCTAAGAGCACAACACAGTCTCTACGCGCAATTTTGGCGCACCTGAAGCAAAACTCAACCACATGTCCATCCTTCTAATAGAAGGTACAATGATACTTCGCCTTCTGAGAGGTTGAAGCAGTAGGTGGCACAAGCTTGCTATCAAAAATCCCCTAGACAATGCATGTAGACTTAAACACTATTTTCTTAGGCTTGAGCACAACCTCGATCACACCTGCTACTATAGCTCTAACAACAACATGTGGATATTTCCTCACATCCTCTAGGAAATCATATCCTAGACCTTGATTAAACTTGCAAATCTTGGATTTGTCTAGGATAAGATTGAGCCTTTTCTTGCCTCCTACAAATTTTTCAAGTGTATTCATGAAGTAATCACACTCCTGAAAAAGGGAAGCACAAAAAGAACAAGGAGAAGGAGAGGATAAGGAACCATAAGGAGAGGAAGAAGAACCAGAAGGAGAAGATTGAATAGAACGTGCATATCTCTCCTTGTGCACAGCCGCCTCAGTCTTGAGGGCTTCGTAAGATACACATGGGGTAGACCTAATACTAGCAATCTGGGCCTTGTAACTCTTACTAAATATCTTCTGCATTTCCTCTATTTTCTCCCTAACTTCAGCACAGAACAAGCAATCAGATTGTGTCTTCTCTAGTAGATTCTTAGTTAACTTCACACATTTTTCATTCAAAGCAATTAATTCAGATTTTAGTTGTTCACAATTATTTCATGGTGAGCTAATAGGTGCCTTAGAAGTATATTGAGCCATTTTCTTATTATGATCACACATGTCCTGAAATTATTTAGAAACAGATTCAAGTTTAGTAGTCAATTTAGGACAGTTTGCACAAGAAGCAATAGGCTTCATCAAAGCAGGTTGCATTTCGTCGATTTTATGATTTGCCTTTTTTAGTTAATCTTCAAGTTAGTAAAACTATCACAGATTTCAGGCAGATCAAGGAGCATGGTATATAAACCTCTAAAAGCATTATCCTTATCCTCACATGAGGTGCAAAAAGTAGTCTCAACAGAATCTGACTGAGAAGGAACAGCTCTAGCCACTTCTCATTTGGCTAACAGACTAACATTCTCCACCTTAAAAAATCCAGCTAAAAAATCATACTATATTGCGAGGTCCTTATTTTCTCCATGTCTCTAAGCAAGGAAGCACATACATCGCAATCATCATGGGAGGGAGTAGATCTAAGTGAAGTAAGCTCCCATGATAAGCTCTTTACCTCCTCTAGTTCGCCACACCTAGTCCTAGACCTAGCATAAAACTTTCTTAACTTGAGAAAAGAATCATTAAGCTTGTCATAAGATGGACATACCTCATTGGAGTCATTGTAGAGATTGTTATCACTGATGTTGTTCTCATGAGCCATGAAGCACATCCCGGTGAAGTCATCGCCGTCCTTGGTGTCCTTCTATGGATCATCCTCCCCGTTGTCGTCTCTCTAGCCCTCCATGTCGCTGAAGTCAAAGTTGTCGAAGGCAGTGAGGAGGGGGTGGAAGAGCTTCTTGTTCTTGCCAAAGTTGCGGTACTTCTTCTCCTTACCTTGATCACGAGCTGACGGCTTTTTGTTGCGGTTCTTGTTGATGTAGTTATTCTTGCTGACACCGTCGTAGTCGTTCTTGCCCTTCTCCAGCTTTGGGCAGTTCGCTCGAATGTGGTTGGGTGCACCACACTCGAAGCAAATCATCGAACCTCTTCTCTTCCTCTCTCTCTAACCCTCTTGCATGCGTGTGAGAACTTTTTGGCTAGGAGGGCTAGGTCACTCTCCAGAAACTACTCGAACTGGTTATCACTTCTCTCACAAAAAGCAACCAAAGAGAATCCAGAAGCACCCTCAGACGATGCTCTAGAGGCAGAAGTGGGATCGATGACCAAGGCCATCGACTGCGACTTTGTCTTGCGAGAGATGATGTCGATCTCATAAGTCTTGAGGCATGAGTACAACGCGTCAAGATTCAAGATTGATAGATCAGTCATATCCTTGATGGTGGTCACCTTCATCTCCCAAGCTTTGAGGTTCAAGGCAGAAAGCATCTGACGAGCATTGTCTAAGTCTGAGTATATGAGACCAACAACTCAGAGGTTGCTTAGAAGCTTGTGAAATCTGCCAAAGCATTCATCCAGGACTCACCAATAAGCATCTCGAATTTGTTGTATTCTTGCTTGTACTGGTCCTGTCGGACAATCTTGATCTGGGTGGTGCCCTCATGGTATGCATCGAGGGTCACCCAGATGTCATATGCCAATGTGTGATGAGAGATGCGATTAAACTCGCTTCAGCTTAGACCCTAGATGATTATATTCCTTACCTTAGCATTTACCTCCACATCTAGCGTATTCACAGCAGGTTAAGATCTACGTGAAAGAGCTAATCGGGCTCTGATACCACTTGTTGGACCAGATGGCAACAGAGGGGGTGAATGATGATAACTTGAATTTCCCCCTAGTATTCAAAATTCTATTCTCAAACAACTATAGAGTTATAGAAATTAGAGTTTTCATCTAAAAACTCAAGACAAATGGCTCAAGAGCGCAAAACCTTGAAGCACCCATTTCTGGGCGGTCTAACTGGCACAGAAATAGTGGTCTGACCGATCCAGGAGGTCTAACCTCTCTTTTAATGGCAGTATGACCTCTGCTACAGCAAAATCAACCTATTGAATAGTATTTTCATCATGATTTCAAAAACAAAAATCGAGAGAACTTTTGATCTGTAGATCCATATGATATGAAACTTTGCAAGGATCTACTCTAGGATACCAAGAAACTATTCCAATACACGATCATGAAAATCAAGGCCAAAGTTGTGACCTTTTTTAGTTTGAAGGAAAGGTGCACTAAAACTGAGCCAAAACCAAAACAATGAATATAACTTGCTCGTGGGTAGATGATAACTAAGAAGGGTCTCGATGTATTCCTACACATCACAGCAAGTTAGAATACCACAGAAACAAAGCCAAAAACCCTCAGATCAAGAGATGGACCAAAGAGCCCAAAGTCAAGCAAAGTCGGGGTTTCTCATGAATCTTGTTATCAAAATGCCTATATGGGTGGAGATATATTCCCAAGGATTATCTCCATCTCTTACACGTCAGTAGCACAGTATGATCACAAGAAGGAAAGAAGAGAGATTTAAACTAACCAAAGTCAAGCACATCAATCAAAACATGAGGAACTCAAGAGTTACACAAAGATTGATGTACTGCTTACTTAAAAAGGTAGGTTTTACAGCCACTCTACCTTGAAGAAGAAAGAGCACCCAAGGTACTCACTCTCAAACCTTAACCCTAAACCTAGAAAAGAGAGCACAAGAGATGGGTTGGATGGTTAACCTTACATGTCTTCATCCCATTCCCTTTTATAGGTGGGCAACTAGCCACCTATATCCCTTAATAGATCCTATCTACTATTACAATAGGAAAACCTGTTAACCCTACACACACAGGTTTTACTCTCGCAATTTCACTTCTGCACGCCTTTCAAATCGCATAAGTGTGCATCCACTAAATCCTAAGCCTTGATCCAACCAGCTCCACCTTGACCTAAACTGCTCTCCAATACATCGCCTATGCGCTGTGGTTTTGATCAAATATGGTTTTCAGTATTTTGGTCGAACTACTAAAATACCCTTCCTTGACCCAGTCATCACCAATCACTGCAAGCAATCGCCATGCTTGCTATGTGTGAGTGTACCATTAGCTTGCCATGCGTCGCCAAGTCTCTCTTGTCCCGGTTCCACCGAACCACAGCTCACTTGACCCGTGCAAGCCACATGGCTCCATCCCGCTGTTCGAACTCACTTTCAACTTTTCCTGCCTTTCTCGTGCCATGCTTGAGCTCACTGTCTCACCCGGTATCCTTGATCGTTCTCAACCTCAACTCCTCTATAAGCCTAGCCCTGATCCTCGTCGTTGACTAGGGATAAAACCTTCTCAAGATCACAATAAGAAAAGACAAAGAGATGAGAGCGTTGAAAAAACCTACAATGGTAAAACCCTAAGCTGTACAACCTACTATTTGAGCCGAGAGCCTAAAACACTACCCTTAACTTTCTTATAGTTCTGGTACGTGGATCACTAACTTCCATGCGCTCCTATCCAAAGCTAATTCTTTAGATACATTCCAATCCTTCCAGTCTCTTTTAACTGCTTCCTCCCATGTCAGTCTTGGTCGGCCTCTGCCTCTTTTGACATTTTCAGTACTCCTTAAAATTCCACTATGTACCAGTGCCTTAGGAGGCCTTCATTGGAGATGTCCAAACCATCTCAAGCAATATTAGACAAGTTTCTCTTCAATTGGTGCTACCCTCACCCTATCACGTATATCATCATTACTGATGCGATCCTGCCTTGTGTGACCACAGATCTACCGCAACATTCTCATCTCAGCTACACTCATTTTCTATATATGTTGTCTTTTAGTCACCCAACATTCTGCTCCATATAGCATCGCGGGTCTGATCGCCGTCCTATAGAACTGACCCTTTAACTTTTGAGGGACTTTTTTTGTCATACAGGATACTAGATGTTTGGCGCCATTTCGCCCACCCCGCTCTTATCCTATGGCTCACGTCTTCATCAATCTCACTGTCCCACTATAGCATTGATCCCAAATAACGAAACGTGTCCTTCTTAGGCACTACTTGTCTGTCCAATCTAACATCTCTATCATCTGCCCTAGCACCACTGAAATCATACCTCATATACTCAGTTTTAGTCCTACTAAGTCTAAAGCCCTTCAATTCTAAGGTCTTCCTCCACAACTCGAGCCTCCTATCAACACCTATCCTACTCTCATCAACAAGCACCACATCATCAGCGAAAAGTATACACCAAGGGATATCTTCTTGTATGTCCTGTGTGACCTCGTCCATCACTAGGGCAAAAATGTATGGGCTCAACGCTGACCCTTGGTGTAGCCCTATCTTAATAGGAAAATCATTAGTAACACTACCACAAGTTCTGACATTAGTCACATCATTTTCGTACATGTCCTTAATTAGGGTAATATATTTTGTTGGGACTTTTTTCTTTTGGAGCGGCCACCATATGACCTTTCTTGGCACTTTATCATAGGCTTGACATGCGTCATTTTTGCATATATTTAGCCATCATTTTACCATCATATTTTTCGCATTTTAAGGCCATTTATCATCATTTACATACTTTTCCCATATTTAATTGCTCGAAATGGATCATTTTACATTTTTCTATATTTTTCTACAGGCCGGCACGATCGAGGCACATAAATGACAAATCTGGATTTTCGGGATTGCTCTGTACAGATGTGCGCGTCGTCACGGATGCGCAGGATCAAACCGCGATAAAATCGTACTTCCGGAGGGCCAGAATAGAAGAAATGAAATGGGGGAAGGATCTATTTGTAAATTCCCAGAAATTTTAAGGACTAATTCGCAAAAGTACCAATTCCCCACCCAGTCCTAAAACCTAGCCGCCACCGCCTGCGATTTCTTCGAGCCTGACATTGCTTCTTCCCTGCCTCACTTTTGCTTCCCCTCCTTCGCCACGCCCGGCCGCCGGCGAGCGCCGGGCTGCAGCTCGTCGGTGCGCCTCTGTCGCTCCTCCACCGCGCCTTCTCCATCCGCGCTGCCGCATCCTCCCTCTCCAGCTCTCTTCTCCACCCGTGCGCCGCCTACTCCCGTGCACCGCCATCTCTCTTCTCCCTTTGCCCCACTTTGCTTCTCCTCCCCTTTTCTTCTGCTCTAGTGCCGGTTCACCGTCGATCCCCTCCGCAGCACCGACATCGACGGCAGCAACATCTTCACCGACACCGACGGCATCTACCCCTCCTTCCTCGGCCCCATCTCACCGACGGCCTCATCATCTCCACCGACGGCGCCGGCCGCCACCACTTCATCGATGTCACCGGTGACCGCGACCCCATCTTCTTCCGCATCGTCGACCCCTGCTCCTCCACAGCACCGACGCTGCTCCCCTGCTGCATCCACTTCACCGAGCCTCAATTCCTCCTCTGCTTCCTCTTCATCTAGGTTTAATTCACTCCAATCCCCAATTCTTCCCCTTTCTTGGTTCCAATTACACTGTTAATCCTTTGCTTAATTGTGCACTGTGATGACAATTGCTGTTAATTAACTACTATTAGATGTCACTGTTAATTTTTCAATACTATATGAACTGTGCTTGTTATTATGTGGATTCTGATCATAGATCCGTGATGTATGTGTCAGTGGTTAGTCTGTGCTTATGGTCAGTTTGTGATCAGTGCTGTGCAGGATTTGTCTTGTGCTTGTCCTGTTGTCCGTGTTAGTATATGTGTTTGTTTGAGAGTCTCGTCGAATTAGCTAGCCGGCAAACCGTCTCCCTTCCCATTGCTGTCTTGACTCCTGTGCTTCTAGATCCTCCCTTGTGCTTCTCAACCTCCCTCTTTTTTTCTATCTCACGGTTGGTTGGTAGTTAAGTCATGCGTGCATTCGTCGTAGTCATTTGTTTGCCCTGCCGTCATTGTCTAGTTAGCTGTCGATCATTTCCTCTCTCATTCTCTCTCGACTCCCTCCGAGCTTCTAGACTCCCTCCTTCTGTCTCACGGTCGGTAGTTAGTTAGGTCGTCGGTCGGTAGTCGTGTTCGTTCGTGCAGTCATCATTGTAGTTTGTTCGGTCATATGACGTCCATTCGTACGGTCGTTTGTTCCGTCATCTTTCGTTTGTTTAGTTTGTTCGTCATTTTGTCCGTGCGATTTAGAGTTCGTTCGGTAGTTTAGTTTTCTCCCTCGTTTTGATTGATCTAGCTTTAGCTGAGCACCGGTAGCCTCAGTCTAGTCCCTGTGGAGAAAATGACACTCGTCGCTATTTCAGTGGCAACCTGTGCACTTGCGGGTGTGCTATTTTTGCACGATCAAGTCTTTATCCAAGTCAATAAACAACATGTGAATGTCCTTCTTTTGCTCCCTATACCTCTCTATCAACTATCGTAGCAAGAAAATTGCCTAAGTGGTCGACCTCCCAGGCATAAAACCAAATTGGTTTTGGTTTGTCATCACACTAGTTACTTTTCTTAAACGGCGCTCAATCACTCGTTCCCACAACTTCATTGTGTGGCTCATGAGCTTAATTCCTCTATAATTAGTACAACTTTCAATGTCTCCTTTATTTTTGAAATTTGGTTCTAATGTGCTCCTCCGCAACTCATTTGGCATCTTGTTCAACCTAAAAATGCTATTGAACAAATTAGTTAGCCAAACAATCGTCACTTCTCCTAGGCATTTCCACACCTCAATAGGGATGTTATTAGGCCCCAACGACCTACCCACTTTTATCCTTTTTAAGGCCTCTCTTACTTCCAACTCTTGGATTCTTCGAACAAACCACCTATTGGTGTCATCAGAAGCATCATCTAATTCAATCATACTATCATCATTATTGTGGTTGAACAACTTGTCGAAGTAATCTCTCCACCTATCCTTAATCTTCTCGTCTTTCACCAAAAGTCCATTAGTGTCGTCTTTGATGCATTTAACTTAGTTGAAATCTCTCGTCTTTCTTTCTCGAAGTTTAGCCATCTTGTAGACATCCTTCTCTCCCTCCTTTGTACTTAGTTTTTGATAAATTTCCTCATATGCCTTGCCTCGTGCTTCACTCACCGCTTTCTTCGCATTCTTTTTTGCTGCTTTATATTTCTGTACGTTGTCATCGCTTCTGTCATGATGCATGTGCTTATAGCATATCTTCTTCTCCTCAATAGCATTTTGCACTTTCTCATTCCACCACCATGTGTCTTTTGGTTCTCCTCTTGTCCTTTAGGTCACTCCAAGTACCTTCGTAGCCACCTTCCTAATGCGAGTTGCCATCTCTGTCCATATACTATTCGCTTCACTATTCACTTCTTCCATGTCCCACGTCATCCTTTCCTTAAACACCTGTGCGGTATATCCTTTGAGTGTCCACCACTTCGTCCTCATGGCTCTAGTGACCTTAGCTTGTTGAACCCGTAACCTAAAACAAAAGTCAGAGACTACCAACTTATGTTGCTAGATAACACACTCTCCAGATATAACCTTATAGTCTATGCAGGATCATTTGTCCTCCCTCCTAACAAGAACAAAATCGATTTGGCTAGAGTGCTGATCACTGCTAAAGGTAACTAAATGACAATGTCTCTTTCTAAAGAAAGTGTTAGCTATCATGAGATTATAGGCTACGGCAAAGTTTAAGATATCTTCTCCCTCTTGATTCCTATCACCATAACCAAAACCCCTATGCACCCTTTGAAACTCTCCACTAGTTATACCGACATAACCATTGAAATTGTCTCCTAAGAAAATCTTCTCATTGATAGGCACACTTCTAACCATGTCATCTAGGTCTTCCCAAAATTGCCTCTTAACGGTCTCATCCAACCCTACATGTGGAGCATATGCACTAACAACATTCAAAACTAAGTCACCAAAGATTAGCTTGACTAGGATAATCCTATCCCCCTGTCTCCTCACGTCGACAACTCCACTCTTGAGGCGCTTATCGATTAAGATGCCCACTCCATTCTTGTTTCGTTCTGTTCCAGTATACCACAGCTTGAAACCAGTATGCTCCACCTCCTTTACCTTTTGACCCACCCATTTAGTCTCTTGAACGCACAAGATATCTATACGTCTCCTAATCGCTGTATCAACTATCTCTCTTAATTGATCTGTTAAGGACCCTACATTTCAACTACCCATACGAATCCTATCTCCTCAACTAGCTTTCTTGCCCCTCGCACTTGTCGGGTAAAGTGCGAAGACCCTTGCCCATTTTCCACTACATCCGGACGCCGACGTAGCGCATCACTAAGGGAGTGATGACTCGACCCTTACTCATTTATCACCACACCCGGTTCTGATATGGCGCGTCGCTAATTAAGAGGGTTATGCTTTAACAAAACTTTTAATTTGGGTTTCATTCCATGAAAAGATGGCATGATTTTTACGTTGGCTTGCTAAGCCTACCATAACCCTCCTCCTTTTTCTTGGTTTGGGACAGACTATGTAGAAAACTACATAGGCGGAGTTGTAGTACTCCTGATACCATCCGACAAAATTGCAAAATATTGCATTTTTAAATTTAAACTCTCCAAATTGATAATGATTCATCACAATAATATTTAGGACTTTCTCATATGGTCATTCACCAACCATCTGATCGATGTGAGATTGTTTTTCTTTTCCAAACAGTGAAAAAAGAAAGAAAGAAAAGGAACTCCTAAAAAAACAGGTATTTACACTGGACTGGACTAGCTAGCGCACTCCAGAAAACATTGACTATATAGTTGAATGTAAGCAAAATAAATTATGCAAAACCATCCTGAGCTGCTCTTGTCAGGCGTTGACATTAAACTGTGCTACAAACTCGATGCAAATACAGACTACAAACATCACAATTCCATTTCAACATATTCTGGATGCATATGTTAAGTTAAATTACAGGCTACAAACTCGATCCAGATACAGACTGAATCTGCACGCCTAGCAAAGCTAGCTAGTTCACGAGCACCAAATAAAGCAGAAGAACCACAACCACTCCTGCCACTCTGATCAACCTCGAGAGCAGCATCTGGACGGCACCCTCTCCTCCATCCCTTTGCAGCCGCGCTGCAGCGGTTGTTCGAACCCTTGCATCGTTTGATCCACCGCTTTCCAGTGGCGCTGCAGCGTGTCTTCCACCCCCTCCATCTTCTGCTCCATGCCTCTCCAGTTGCAGCACTACCTCTGGTCCTTGGGCTCCCATGAATCGGCCCACCGCCAAAACTTGCACCCTTCTTACTGGGCACAATGATCAAGAATTCAAGCTCCAACCAGTGGCGCTGCAGCGTCTCTTCCACCCCCTCCATCTTCTGCTCCATGCCTCTCCACTGGATTCAAGAGAAGGAATTAGGACGAGCAGAAGCTTTGATTCGGTACTGACCGAGTAGTAGGGGCACTTGAAGAAGTCTCTGGATGAATTGGCAGCGGTGTGCGAGGTGAAAACATTGGCCTCGACGTTGTAGTTTGGGCAAATAGGCCTCCAGCTTGCACCACAGGCAGCGTTCCCTCCCCTTCGGTTCTTGCTACCTGACAAAGACATGTTGCAAAATTAACAAAAAAGACGTTTTTTTTTCTAGATTGGATGAGCATGTGTTAGACCATGTGGCCAGTTCTCGGCTATTTTAGATGATGAATAATTGACAACGTTGGTTACGATATTACTTATGGTATGTTGCTTCTTTATATGCTTGTGATAGCATGGTGATATGACAGGTTGCATGATACGCTCGTGTGAGGTATTATGCGGATTGACTTGAGTCAAGTCGTGGACTTGTGCTCGTACGAGATTGTTTGTTTATTCATGTGCAGGTGTTGCTTAAGGCGGAACGTGGTCGATGACGGGACTGAAACTAAGTTCAAGTGGAACTGAGGTTTCAGGACTAAGTTCAGGGATAAACTGAGGTCTTATTGGTCAAAGATGTCATGCGGGACATTCAGGCTAAAGAACAATGCACATGAAGATGACGCGGCGTTGGAGGCGCGGAGATGCGTCATGGCAGAGTGATGTGCGGACGGCACGTATACGAGGTGTATACGGACTGAAGTTGGTTTTGCATGTTTGGCATATATACGCATTGTATACGAGTCGGCGTAAAGTCTGTATATGACAATATAGTGTTGCATGCATGGTATTCAAGAGTTGTATACGGAGAGCATGTGTGGCACGCGTTTCTGTGTTGGAGTTAGTTTGTGCGGCTGCATGTAAAGCAGGACGTGAGAGATAGCTCTATAAGTAGTTCTCGGTGGCCTTCTGTTTAGAGAGCCGTGACTTTTGTAACTACACGAGGGTGATTTGATAATTTGGAGAAGTGCTTACGGCGGCTTTTGGTTTGCCGGCCGTGGCTTTTGAAAGAGCGCATGCATGTCGTGATTCTCTGGAGAGAAAAAAAAAGGCGGCGCGGCGTGGCTGTGCTTCACGGAAGATCAAGGGGACGACTAGATAATCGGTGTGCACAGAGGTTTGCTTTCATCCGTGAGTTTTCTTTTTCTTCGTTTTGATTCCTGTTTGCATGGCTTAATTAATTGCTTGTCTCAATTAATCCTACCAGCAACAGCTAGCAAGAATCCTCTCTCGCATTTAAGGGCCTGTTTGTTTCAGCTTCTGGCAGCTGTAGCTACTCCCAGAATCTGCAGCTCCCCCAAACAGTCCAGATTTTCATCCAGATTCTAAGTAGCCAGAAGCTACAGAATCCAGAAAATGAACTAGTAGCCAGAAGCTGGGGTTATCCAACTTCTCCAGATTCTAAGTAGCTGGATACTCATTAGCTGCTTCTCAGAATCTACAGCTGAAACAAACAGGCCCTAATTCTGCAATTCAATTGCGTTGGTAGATGTTGCATGGTTCTTTTGTAGGTCTGTATGCATCATCTCTCTTGCATACATTAGTTCTCTCTGGTAGTTACTTTGTGATTAGCTCAAGATAATTTCTTAAGACTAATTGTTTTCTTTTTGCGTTACGTGAGTTGTGATCTGGGAAGTTTGATTTATTAATTTGCTTACGGATTTTGTTTAATCACATAATTATCAATTTCCGTCATTATCTGTACCAGTGAACTTGTTTATTTTATATCTCAAGTTCTAGACCTCCGATTATCGTGATTCCAGTTGGGTTAGTTCAATAACTTTGCCTAGTTTATTCTGACATTTTTTGAGGTCAATCGGAGTTACGGTTTTTTATCGAGATCAGTTTTAGTGAGGATGCAGTGTTCTGTCCTGATTCTTTAATCGAGGTTTAAATAGGTTTTGTGTTTAAGGGGAGTCTTAAAATTTATTTTTAGCTTCCGCAATCATTCACCCCCCTCTGATTGCCTATCTTAGTGTGAATCGATCCTACAGCATGTGAGGGCAATCTTGTGGCACAATATTCGCCTCCAAGGCTTTCTCCCTTTCACTTTGTCCACCAAACCAAAGGGTTGCATTCAATCTAGCGGCGAAAACCGAAATTCCCCGGTAGGGGCAAAATGATCTTTTAAAATGGCAAAAAACTAACATGTGCCTACCGGAAGAGCGCAGTTTGGGCAAATACATACTTTATGTTTGTAAATAGAGTTGTATTTCATATACAACCACAATGTTTATGATTGGAAATTTAGTTGTATTTCTTATATAATTGTAGCAATTCTCATTGTAAATCTGCTATACAGTTATAATCTGAACCCATGAAATAAGCGGTGTAGGTTTTTCTTTTTTCCCTCAAACTATAGATTTTTTCTATTTTTTCTCAAACTAATGTAGGAATTTCTAGACTCTTAGAGTGAATGTGGAAGCTGCTTTTGACCTTGTTATTAATAAGACAAATGACATTTTAATTTTATTTTAAATTCTTATATCTCTAGGCCAGCTACCTAAGCCTCTAAATTCAGGGTCCAGCAAAATAAGGGCCCAATGTTTTTACTTTTTTTCCTTAGAATTTCTAGCATTTTTTTCTTGGCGGCCTTAAATCACCTTTCATCACATTTTATTAATATTAGATTTCATTGGCCAGAAATCCATGCGGCATGGTCTTGTCAGCACCCTCAAGTCCTATTTGGAACGTGGGAGTTGTGTAGTAATTAGCACGAATTATATTGTTTTATGTCAAATCCCATGAAATATCTATACAATTTATGCATTCCAACACATACCGTCAATATTGTGCGCGGATGGTGCAATGAGCCAAGGCATGAAACATCTTGTTGTATCTCTAATCCCATCCTGCTCCAGCACATTTAAAACAACTCAAATTTGGACGTCTGCCTGTGGTTTGGGCCTTATGTAACTCAAGTCCAACTGCTAAATACAAACTTATAGAACATGTACCTATTTTTTATTTGAGAGTATGGAATATGTTAAAGTTGATTCGAATTCGTACCGTGTCTGTGTAGGATACTTCGTTGCCTCATGCCAGGGTGTTAGGGCTATGCGCAAGTTGTATCAGATTTGGTGTCAATATGTAGCAACTGACTCTGATTCGGTTTTATCTCTGTATGGACTAGTTTCCCTTACCCTATATATGTATCCTAGTAGTATATAGGAAAAGGTGTTTCATAAGAAGCACTTCATTATAATTTTCCCGTAAGGGATTTTCCATAAAAAAAATTCATATCTCTTATCTCTATTTTTTTATGTATTATTTGTAATAAGTAGTATCAGAGTTTATGATTTAAGATTCTAACCGCTGCCCGAGAGGAGTGACTCCCAGGGTGGCACGCATGGTGCATTGGTTTCTCTGACGCTCGGTCGAATCCGACGAAGAAGTCTGCTTCATCGCCGAATCGAGGAGCTCGTCCATCCGATCATCCAGCCATCCCGCAGCATCAGGCAGAGCATTGGAGAAATCTATTCAAGAAAAAAGATCCAGAGATTTCCCTGCGAATCCGAAGCGAAAACTTCCCGTCTCCGACTTGTAGTCCCACGTCTCAGCGATAAAACCAAAGGTCTTGCACGTCTCGTCAGTCCAGCGTCGCACCAACCAGCAAGCAGCAATCCAGCACAACAAACCGAGGAGCAGCATCGGCCATCGGTCCAACAAAGGGCATCCGTGTTGATCAGATTCCGCATCAGATCAGAGCAAGCTAATGATGGGACGTCTGGTGCATAGAGAGCTAGAAAAGCAACGCCTTATCTCTGTCTTTGTCACGTAGCACTAGTGTGGTGGTATGTTGATTACATGTGAGACCGATTAAGGTGGCCCCTACTTGATATATAATTACAGGAGACGGAATGTACGATGTGCTAAATCAAGAAACGGAACAAGTTGTTTATAGCTTCCACTAGTACTATTCTCATAGAAAATTCTAGACTTCATAGCTTGTAGCAAGATGTAGAATTTTTTTTAGACAAACCATTTTTCTTTTACTGCTTGTTTTGGTCAAAATTTTTGCAGGCCAAACAAGAAGCAAGTCATGGTAGTATACTACGTAGTTCAATTGGTCAACAAGAGCAGAAATGATACGGTAATAAACATGTTAGCACGGTTAGAGTTTTTGTAGAATGTATGCTTGCTATGATGAGAAAATCAAGTAATATTACAGTAATAGAAAAATTAATTTGGTCGTCAAGAGCAAAACTAATAGTTTAGGAAGCATGTTACCTCATTATGGAAAGCAAATTGTGATGCTTTCAAGAGCAATATACAAGAATAATCACACTTGCATCAACAAAAAGTAAGTTACGATAGCATAATAGCTAGGCAATTTAATTTAGTCAATTAGAGCAAAACTGATACCGTAATAGGCAGATTAGCAAGGTCAGGATTTTTCTAAAATAATTATGTATTTTTGGTCTAATGGGGAAGCAAGTTATGTTATAGTGATTAGCAAACTGATTTGGTTAAGAGCAAAAACAATACGGGCTAGGAAGCATATTGCATTATTTACGAAAAGCAAAATACAATGCATCGAAGAGCAATATATGAGTCAAATGACACTTGCAACAAATGGTATAAAAATTGGGGGTGTACTTCTATTGGGGGTGCAAAAGTGTCATGTAGTATGTAGCTGTGGGAACTAGAGCTGTGGCCTGATGAAAGCAACAGAGGTGGCGTAGGGTGTGCGCAGAACACAATGAGAAAAAAAGTGTTTCTTGGGTGAGGTGTGGTGCATAGATAGAAAGACAAGGTCTGAAAGCGCATCTTTTTATCATCTAGCCATAAATGATTGTGCGTGTGATAACTCTACAAAACGTATGGCCGGACTGTAGCCATGTCCAATTAGCATGCATACATCTCGTGGTGTGTCCGCACATGATTTAGCCGGAATCAATTCGAATCAGCAGTGCATCCGAAGGCATCACTATCGTCGAGTGCAATAAGAAAAGGTGCAACACCAAATCCTAAGGAGTGGAGCCTTGGTTGCTTCGTGGTGCATCTGCATTGAAGAAAATTTTTTAGCTGCACTGCTAAGTACATCCAAAAAGCCAACTAGAGATACAAGAAAGTTTTGTTAAGCATACACACAAGGAATACCAGAAGATTCTTAGCAAACCTCAACTTGACGATTTCAACTCGTTTGAACTCTATTTAACGACTCAACTTCATATTGAGCATCGGCCCGCGTTCTACCTCGGTCACTGTTCCAATGCCAGGTCCACCAACATTAATTGGCGATTTTATCGACAATCCATCGTCTTCTATGGGTTACTGTGGTAAGATCCATAGGTGAGGAGTCTAAGGAGGACTTGTAGGTTTTTCAACACAATGAGTTAATTTATGTTATGCTTAATGGAGGAGATTTTTTAAAAAATAATGTTAGTTGTGGAAACAACTGAATTTAGTGTTTTATTCATCATTTCATAACACTCTGATGGCAGCTAGTGTGATACTCTTTGGAGTTTTGCTGTTTGAAAGTGAAGGTTTTGCTCCAAATTTTAGTTGGAGATGAAGGATTTGAGTGCAAGGAGTTTATTTTTTGTGTGGATACTGCAACGTCTTCTAGTTGTCATAGCTCAATATGAGGGGTCTATTGTAGTTTATTCTCTATTGACAGCACAAGAGTTCCTTTATCCAGATAGTTTTATAGGACTAGTTTCAACCATGTTATAGGATTCAATTACTTTTGAAGTCAGTAGTTTGGCGTACATGATGGCTACGCGTGCAATAAGACTATTCTAGTCTTTCTTGTTAAAGAATTGTTCTTTTAATGAGCGTTGTTTGTCAAGTTTTATGTTCCAGGAGGAGCATGCTAGATTTCATTATATGAGTTCTTCGCCATCTATCCAGTGCCACAGGTGATATTTTGGCTTATGCCATTCGATGATTGAGTATTTGTTTCGGAGGTCAGCTACACGCACTCGCACTTTGTTGGGTTATGAATTGTTGAATATCTAGATTTATTCGTCAGCTTTGTTAATAGCTGTGTGTTCAGACCTGTTGGTGGTTTGCTCAATTTTGCTTCATAAGAAGCGTTTGGACAAGATTGTCCTAGTCTTTCTACTTTAAGATTTGTCTGATGGACTTTCGGTGCACAAGGTGTTCATGCTGATTTTATTGGTGGAATTTATCACATATTTCAATTGCTGGAGGGAATTCGGCTCAAGGCGGAGATTGTTAAAATTGATCAGAATTCGTATCGTGTCCGTGTAGGATACTTCATTGCCTCATGCTAGACGTGGCATGACAGGTGTTAGGGCCATGCGTAGGTTGTAGCAGACGTGGTATCAATATGTAGTAACTAACTTTGATTCGATTTCCTCTCTATATGAGACTCGTTTCCCTTACTATATATATGTATCCCAGTAGTCCATAGGAAGAGGTGTTCCATAAGAAGTGCTCCATTGTAATATCTCCTTATTATAATAATTTGTCTTCAAATGCCTGTGTTTTTTTCCGCAAGAGTTTTTTTTACATAAAAATTCTTGTCTCTTGTCTCTATTTTTGGTGCATTATTTGCAATGAACACACAGATTGTTAACTATATGAATCGAGCTATTTTAATTTAAAAGGAATCGTACCTACCATGTAGAGTCACTAAGGCTCCGTCCATAGATCTCTTTTATCTATTCAAACTTTTATATTTTTAAAAATAAATCTGCACCATTATAATATATTCTTGCCATTAGGTATGAATCTTTTCTTTTAATCCGATTAATGTGGTAATTTATAGTCCTTAAAGCGAGTATGCTGGTTTTTTCCCAACGTGGATTTGAAAGTGGTGATTGTTCCAGCTAGGTCCGCCAACATTAATTAGCGATTTCATCGACGACCCATCATCTTCTACGGTTATCAGTAGCAAGATTCATAGATGAGGAGTCTAAGGAGGACTTGTAGGTTTTTCAACACGATGAGTTAGGTTATGTTACGCTTAACAGAGGAGATTTTAAAATAATGTCGGTTGTGGAAACAACTGAATTTAGTGTTTTATTCATCGCTTGGTAATACCGATGGCAGCTAGCGTAATACTCTATGGAGTATTGTTGTTTGAAAGTGAAGATTTTGCTCCAAATTTTAGTTGGAGATGAAGGATTTGAGTGCAAGGAGTTTATTTTTGTGTGGATGCTACAACGTCTTCTAGGTGTCGTAAATCAATATGAGGGGTCTCTGTAGTTTATTCTTTATTGATGGCACAAGAGTTCCTTTATCCGGATAGTTTTACAGACCACTTTCAACCATGATATATAATTCAATTACTTTTGAAGTCGGTAGTTTGGCGTACGTAATGGCTACATGTGTAATAAGAATGTTCTAGTCTTTCTTGTTAAAGAGTTGCTCTTTCAATGAACGTTGTTTGCCGAGTTTCGTGTTCCACAAGGAGCATGTCAGATTTTATTATATGAGTTCTTCGCTATCTATCTAGTGTCACAGGTGATATTTTGGCATATGCCATTCGATGATTAAGCATTTGTTTCGGAGGTTAGTTGCACAGACTCAAACTTTGTCAAGGTTATGAATTGTTGAATACCCAGATTTATTCGTCTGCTTTGTTAATAGCTGTGTGTTCAAACTTGTTGGTGGTTTGCTCAATTTTGCTTCGCAAGAAGTGTTTGGACAAGATTGTCTTAGTCTTTCTATTTTAAGATTAGTCCGATGGACTTTCGGTGCACAAGGTGTTCATGCTAATTTTATTGGAGGAATTTATCACATATTTCAATTGCTGGAGAGAATTCGGCTCAATGTGTAGATCGTTAAAGTTTATCTGAATTTGTACCGTGTCCATGTAGGACACTTCATTGCCTCTTGCCAGACGTGGCATGACAGGTGTTAGGGCCATGTGCAGGTTGTAGCAGACATGTTATCATACGTAGTAACTGACTCTGATTCAATTTCCTCTCTGTATGGGACTCGTTTCCCTTACTATATATGTGTATCCTAGTAGTCCATAGGAAGAGATGTTTTATAGAAAGCGTTCCATTGTAATCTCTTCACATTATAGTAATTTGCCTTTGAGTGCCTGTGGTTTTTTCCTGCATGAGTTTTTTACGTAAAAATTCGTGTTTTTTATCTCTATTTTTTGATGCATTATTTGCAACAGGACACACAGTTGTTAACTATATGAATCGAGCTATTTTAATTTAAAATAAGGAATCGTACCTACCATGTAGAATCACTAAGGCTCCCTCCATAGATCTCTTTAATCTACTCAAACTCTATATTTTTTAAAAAGAAATCCGCAACATTATAATATATTGTTGCCATTAGGTATGAATCTTTTTCTTTTTAATCCGATTAATGTGGTAATTTATAGTCTTTAAAGCGAGTATGCTGGTTTTTTTCCATCGTGGATTTGAAAGTGGAGAAACAGATGGCCAGATAAATATATAATACTTATGTAATACATTCTTAGGATGAATTGGAGCGTCCCCGTTTTGGATGGAAGTAGTTTAAAGGAATAGGCAATCGTAGCCTTGGTGTGAGCATGTAGTTGAGTTGTTGTTGGCTGTTCAGGAACAAAGGGGAACACGTGAGGCTGGGTGTTTGTAGATTATGCGTGACAAGATTTTCGTACTTATACTGGCGTTTGTTTTTCAAAATACAAATTCAGTTATATCTTTAAGTACTAACATGATATCCAATGATCGCTATAGTTCAGCTTTAACTAGACCTGCTAAAAGGATCCTGCAATCTCTAAAACTCGGTTGCTTGTTTCGGAGTCGGAATCTCTGAATTCATATCAAAGCTTCTCCGAACAATCAATGCAATTCACAGCTTCTTTAAATTTCTCTCCTTTCTTTCCCCTCTCAATCTAAGATCGCTCTCCTTGGAGCTTTTCATGTTAATTAGAGAAAAAGAAAATTCTGACATTAATCAAATAAAAAGAAAAACTAAAAATTCTCACGATAATTAAAGAAAAGAAAACATCAAAGTTTAAATTCTTCAGGTTGCACGCATATACTGTAGAACCCACATATTTATAAATCCAGAATTAAAATACAAAACAGTTTTTGACAAAAACAATTATGATGTTTTATGGCCTGCAAGTGCACAAGATTGTGGATCAAAGACCAAGACTTAGCGGGTTTGGGCTCATGTGCTTTGAAAAGCGTGCATGAGTTAAGTATGAGCATAAAACTCGTGTGTGTGGGATTAATGAGTTTTCCTTATTTATACTAGTGGATAGTATCAATTAGACTTAGATATAGACCGATTGCTAAACTTAGATATAGACTGGTTACTCTATTTATTTAGTGAGTTGGGATGGACGCTTGTCAATCTGTGAGTTGAAAATTTGAAATTGTAGGTACAGGTGTTTGACCTTGCATACGGATTGATGAGCTACTGCTGTTGCTTACTTGGATGCCATGCAATTATGTTAGCTATGCATGTACTGTTGACTAATGCTGCATGACGTGATGTCTCGAGGATCTAATCAAATGCATGCTGGTGCTTTACTTTAATTATTCGCCCATACGTGGTGATTAGAAATTAATGCATTGCATGGTGATTAGGAACTAATGCAGTGCATGGCGCTGCTGCTAATTCCGGTTGAACCGGCAGGCGGGGCCGGTTAGACCAGCCCATGTCGGCCGACCGGTCTGACTGGCGGAGGAGCTTCTAGCTCAGATGGTTTTTTTTTTGAGTTTATGGACTTGAGTTGCGAAATGGGTTTCAGTGACTTATATATATATATATATATATATATATATATATATATATATATATATATATATATATATATATATATATATATATATATATATATATATATATATATATATATATATATATATATATATATATATATATATATATATATATATATATATATTGCATGAGCTATGTTACTATTAACATGTGTCAAATTGTGAAGAATTTATGCTTAGAAATGATTTCTTTGTTTTTATATGTGCAGGGTCATTTGGAGTCAAGTGGCGAAGCCAGAAATAAAATTGAGGATGGGCTGATCCAATTACTCGGGTAGGGCCATTCAATAATATGCTTTTCTCACTTGATCTCTAATTTCGTTAGTATAATCTTCAATTAGTATGTGCAGCGCCGGATCGGCAATTATTTCATTTGGATTAAATTCTAGTCGAAGTTTCTTTGGTTGAGTTATACTCTCATCGGTTGGATAAAACTACTTGAATTACTTCATAAATAATTACATAAAGTTCATTTCTCCAAGATAGCAAAATCTATAAATAAATTATTAATTTCTGTCAATACAAAGCTATAAATATATAAATTAATTATAAGAACTAAAATCTAAACTCTAAAATACTAAATTGATAAGAAAAACTAGAGAAAATTACTTACTCGCAGATACTGGTGACCCTATTTACTCGTTAACTGATCGGCTGATCTCTACTGCCCTCTGTCCTCTCGCTCGTCTCGGTCAATTACTCGTCTCTCTCTGTCTCGCACTCACTCATTCGCCACTTCACTCGCTCCATCCTGCCGCTCCTCACTCCGCCGCCCGAGTGGCTCCGCCGCCTCCGCCTCTCCTCTCCGCCATCTCCGCCTCTCCTCTCCGCCACTCCGGTCCGTCGCTCCTCTGCGCTGCCGCGCCGGTGCTCCTCGCGGCGCCGCGCCACCTCCTAGACTCGCAGGTAGCGGCTCGCCTCGCCGCCCGGTCCGGCTCCCAGCCCGGCTTGGCCCCTCGCCGCCCGCTCGACTCCTCGCCGCCCCGACCTCGACCGGATGGTCGGATTCGCGAATCGCGCCCTCGGCCGGCAGCCGGCTCGCCATCGATCTGCTCAGGCTTCGCTCCGCGGCACCTCTTCGCACGAGCGGCGCGCCGCCGCCGCCGCCTCTAGCCCTCGCCTCTCGTGTTGTGGCGGCGCCGATGCTTCTCTCCTCTAGTTGTGTCGCCGGTCTTAGAGTGGAAGTGGAACCAATTACAATGGCTAGGTTTGTGAGTTGGACTGTTGGAGTGGGGGTTTGGTGGACAATGAGATAAATTTGTTGGGCCTCTTTAAGAGCAAAGGCGCCAAAGTGCTATTTGACTATGCTTTTGTTTGTTTGTTTGTTTGTTGGGCCTTTGTGATCTGCCGACATCGCCAGCCGCGGGCTCTCGGAGGGGGAACTGGGGTGTTGGTTGGTTTTTGTTATTTGTTGTTTGGGGCCTCTATGACTGTTGATGGCTCCGCCGCGCAGCGCGCCGCTGGGGTTGTCGCTGCCAGGGGAGGTGAGGCTCGAACCTTACCAAGCCTTTCTGTTCGCCTATAGTTGAACATGCACGTTCAGGTTCCATTTGAAACGTCCTGCAGGAATCGGAAACAAAAAATTGTGTTTCAAACGGCCCTCAATCAAGGCTAGCTAAGAACCTGCTAACATTGGCTGCCGGACGGTGAGTTCAGAATTCGCCGATCAATTAACAAACCAGCCGGACATGCACACGTAAGAGGTGACGATTTGCCGTAGCTCCTGATGGTGAGTTTAGAATTTGAAATGGGAAAATAGATGACGGAAAGGAATAATAATTCGGTTAGTAAAAGCACGAGGTTCTTTTTAATTAATTGTGGCAATGACTTTGACCTAGCTAGCTTTAATTACTGGGTAGCGTGATCAAGCAATCGTCGCAATGTTCTAGTTTTACTACCAGTAGTAGGTACGGTTGCATTGGATGGATGACTTGACCGGCCATTTGGTTCATGACATAGACATTATTAATTCGAGGTTAGCTAATCATACTTAAGCAATAGATTATTATTAGCATAATTAATAGAACACTGTTTCAATAAATAATAAGTTTTACCAGAGTCGGCAGAAAACAATAATGTAGAAACTATACTTTTATTACAGTACTTGCCACGAGGGCTATGGTTGTTAATGCAAATACATAGAGGGCAAAAATACAAGCTGATACCCTAAGCCTCTCCGTGCAGCTTGAGCAGACGCCTACTCATCCCAATTGTAGTATAGGGTCCACCTCTCCGACTCCTCGTAACCGTCGTCCTCCTCTCCAATGAACTCGCTATGCTGCTGCCCTTCATCCGGCTCGAGTACTCCCGATCGAGTAGAGTCTCACAAGGGAAATAATAGCACGGGTGCATACTAATATACTCAACAAGCGTAATAGTAGCAAAATGCACTGTATGCTTCTCTTTGTCCTTACTTCCATTTCTAATAATTTATCTTTAGAAATTAGCATTCTTAAATTAAGTGACGATTCTAATTTATGAAAATTCAACTTTCACTCAGGTGAAGAAAGATCCCTAGTGATCACCATAATCCCCAATCCAAGAGACTGGCATAAATTCATAATTTTATTTAGCACTACGTAGGCTTGTGCCACTGTACCTATGGCTATTCTGAACCATCTTAACTAGGTTTTCCACACTTCTTTTGGTGTGGGGACAAGTTCAAAGTACAGAACTTTTCCTAGGTTACGTTGCTCAATTCTGCAGCCCATCTATTTTCCATCGATGTACCGGTAGCTCACCCGGCTCCACCGATTTCCAATAGTGTTTGGTTGGTACTAGTTCCCGACCCAACACTCCACCTACGCATATAGCGCCTTGGGACTTAACTCACTTCCAGACTGGTGTTACTGGTCTTGATTTTCATCCATCACTACTCACACATAATAACTTACCCATTGTGGAGAGATGAATAACGTAACAAGGTAATATTTTTGCCCGTCTGAGTCGAAAAATGGTTGGCACTTTATTTATGATCCCCGATCTGAGTGAGAGTTTGGTGGATCTTTATATTCTAACCATATGTAAAGGGGTCCTACCTACCCTCTCTTTGCCTTTTCAAGGTCCCCTTTACCATCCTACTTAAATATACTTGTAGTCCTATTGCTTCTCTTAGCGGACCACCGACTCTACCTCATATTCTTCTCTTTCTCTCTCTTTCCTAAATTTTTCAAATATATTTTCTGATGCAAGTATATTGTAATGATACCAAGTAATTTGTACATTTAACATAGCTATATTTGTGATCAAGAAGTAGCTTGCCCGAGTAGTAGTAAGTGCTGGGATCAATCATGGTTTGATCTGCTACCTCAGTGTGAACTAACTCGATTTCTGCATTACAAGTAGACACTCCATTATAAGAAAATATCTATTTAAGATACTATTAGATTAGAACAATTTCCTTCCCACTTTGACGGATTTTTAACCTATCTACGGTGCTAGAATCTATTCAATAGCTTGTTGCTTGAACTATTTAAATGGCATCAGTTCCAAGCCTTCACCGACCCAACTCTCAGCTACTCTATTGTGCTTGGCCAACGATCGCTTGACCGGCAAATGCTCTTCCTCCATTCGGTCGACACTCCACGCACACCTCTCCTCTTTGCCTCTAACGATCGGTCTCGCTCGGCCGACGAAAAATGCTCCTCCTCCATTCAGCCAATGCTCCTCTTCTCCCATTCTCCCTTCTCAGCGCTGGTGTTCACTTCCTCCTTCCTTCATCCTCGAGGCCTATTGTTCTCCCTCGCCTAACTCCTTCGTGCACCTCCCTCTTCTGGCTCAGTTGGGTGGATCTGCCCTCTTCTGGGTCACTCCTCACCGGATCTACAACCTTATCGCTCCCTATCATTGGATCCGTGGCTACCCACCGGATCTAATGGCCACTCACCGATCTAGCGGCTACCTACCGGATCTATGGGTACTCGGTGGGTTTTGGCTGGTCCGGTGAACTTGACGAGCACTCCGCTACTCACTTCCTCAACCTTCGCTACTCGGCTACTCCAACCGCCACCTCCGATTACTCGGCTATTTCAACACTCGGCCTCGACTACTCAGCTACTACTTGGCTACTCCTCAACCTCCTCTTCACCCTCATGGAGGATGCTTTGCGCCGTGGTGGATAGTACGGTGGGCTTGGTTCTTGGTTGATGGATGTGGCTGAGGGGGCCAGCATCATTTACTCTCCGGTTCTACCTCCTCCTCTACCCCTATTTAAGCTTACGCATTTTGATTTTTGTTATTGTTCTTGTTATGCTTGCACAAATTTTTTACCGCACCTAGTTCTTAGGGGATCCTAGTGATCGTGCTGACGGGACTTGGTTCTTGGGGTTCTCATGCCTGGGAGTGGTTTTCCAAGTCCGAGGGTGCTCACGGTGCTAGGATGAGTCACTGGTTGCTGTGGTAGCCACCGGTTAGGCTGGGTGGTTTCTCCCTCCTTCTTAGATGTCGAGCTTAACCGAACAAGATGAGGAGGAGTAGTCCTGAGCGTTTTGTGTGCTTATGCAAGATGAATCCGAAAAGGGGTAAAGAAGAAAGGTGGGAGGGAAAAGGTGGGCCTACTTGTGTCGGGCTAAGAATGGGAAGCTTGCTGGTTGGTGGTGGTCACAGTGTGGTCCTCATGCGGTTGTGGATGTGGATGAAAGTGTGACTGAGGTTCTTGTCACTGTGGGGAACGTCGTCTTGTGGTGGTCATCGTCTTGTGCTGGTCCACCCGGTCGGCCTCCTGGTTCCATGGTCCACGCTCTCCTTCGTCTTCCTCTCCTTATTCCTCCCATTCTCTAACACTCCTCTCTTCTTACTCGGTGGGCTGTGGGCTTTTTGTGGATGCCAGCTCTTTGGCTTCGGCCATGATTGACGATGCGTGTATTTTTGTTTTTGGCTTGGTTTGGTGCACTCGGTTGTTCTTGCTGTGAGAGGGGCTGGGTGCTTTCGGTTGGCTCTGTTAGCTCTCGACTAGTTTGTGTCTTCGATGGTTTTGGCAATGCAGTGGGCATTGCAGTGAGGCAGGAAATGCTGGCTTATATGTGGGAGGTTTTAGCCTCCCTCTCTCTCAGTCCCGGCTGTGCACAACTGGGGATGCTTCATTCTTATCCTCTTTTGTGTCTTTGCTTCCTATGGCTTTGGTGAACTGAAGGTCCTAAGCGTGGGTTGCTCACTATTTTGGACATTTTTGAGGTTAAGGTAAGTTGAAAAAATGTGGGCTTTGGATGTTTGAATGCCAAATGATGAGGCCCACTTATGGTGATAGGTGCTGACTGGCCCGAGACGGTCTGAGAACCTCGATGAATGCCACTCTATTTGGCTCTAGGAGTCTGAGGGTACTGATGGCAACTTCTTCCCCCTTGTCTTTTTATTCTTCCTTGGATTGTTATTTGATTTGCTCTCTGACTACAAAAGAAAAGAAGGGGTGGCTGGCTTGGAATACTAACATTGGCAACACGTGGAAATAGGGCAAGGAATGCAATGCAAAAAATTTTAATTTAGCCTTTAGCTTATTGTATTTTTGATTAGAAAATAGTTTTTCATGCATGCACAATTCTTGTAATCAAAAGGGTTGTAATGATTAATTTTTAATTCATTTTTGAGGTCTAGAGTTAAAATTGTAATTCATTCTTGTAATTAATTCATTGTAATAATTCTTAATTCCTTTTAATTATTGCTAGTTATATGTTTAGAGTTAATTAGTATTATGGTTCATTTAGCCTTCCCCTTAGGCGATTTCGTCCCGAAATCATGTGCTCACTTAAACAAGTTGGGGTAGGCTTCACGTAGCTCCTCCTCTTTGTACCATGTAGCCTCACGGACCGAGTGATTCTTCCATAGTACCTTGCAAAAGTGGATGGTTCGCTTCCATAGTTGTCGGTCTTCCATTTCTAGAATCTTCATTGGATGTTCTACATAGGTTAGGTTGTCTTGGAGAGGTATGTCTAGGTTGGTTAAATGTTGTGAGGGTTCCCGTAGGCATTTTTGAAGTTGGGAAACATGGAAGATATTGTGGACTCTGGACAATTGGCTAGGTAACTCTTGTTGGTACGCTAAGGCACCTTTATGCTCCACAACCCAAAAAGGTCCCACATACCGTGGACTCAATTTTGCTTTCAATCCAAATGGGTGAACCCCGCGTAGTGGCGATACCTTCAGATTCACATAGTCTCCAACTTCAAATTTTAACTCACGCCTATGTTGATCTACGTAGCTTTTCTATCTATTTTGAGCTATTTAGAGATGCTCCCTAATTATTTGTATTTTCCAGCTGTTCTCCCTCACAAGCTTCGGGCCTAGTAGGGGTCTTTCTCCAGTTTCATACCAACATATAGGGGATCGGCACTTCCTTCCATAGAGGTCTTCATATGGGGCCATCTGAATACTGGACTGGTAGCTATTATTCTAGGCGAATTCAGTGAGGGGTAGGTATTTGTCCCAGATGTCTCCAAAGTTTAATACACATGCTCTTAGTATGTCTTCTAGGATTTGATTAACCCTCTCTGTCTAACCATCTGTTTCAGGGTGATAGGCCGTGCTAAAATGGAGTTTGGTGCCTAAAGCATTGTGTAGACTTTTCCAAAAACCGGAGGTGAATACTGACCCTCTATTTGAGGTGATGGTTTTAGGCACACCATGCAGGGAAATGATCCTTTCTACATATAGCTCTACCAATCTGTCAATTGAATATTTTTTATTGGTGGCAAGGAAGTGGGCTGATTTTGTAAGGTGATCTACTATGACCCGATGGCATCTTTCTTTTAAGAGTTAGGGTAGGCGGTAATAAATCCATACAATTATCTTCCCATTTCCACTTTGGAATTCCTAGGGTGCTAGCAATCCAATGGGACATTGATGCAATTGGAGATTCCTCATTATTGGTGCTCGCCTTAACCTTTTGACAAGTATCACATTGGTCTATGTATCGTGCGATTTTCTTCTTCATATTAGTCCACCATAAGTTCTCTTTAAGTTCCTATACATTTTTGTACCACCGAGTTGAATGGTATAGGGGTATCATGAGCCTCAGTAGGATGGTTTCTTTGATTTGGCATTCATTTGGCACACAAATTTGATTTTGTTGCCACACAATTTCTTGGCCATCTATCCTGAATTATGATAGTTGACCTTCCTTGATTCTTTGGACTTCCACTTTCCGAAAGGGCCTAGAAGTAGTTTCTCTCGTATTTGGTCCAAGAGGGTAGAGTGGAATGTCATGGCAGCAAGGGTGGCCTCGTAAGTGGTGGCTTTAACTTCTATTCTCATTTTGGCCAACTCTGTATTAACTTAGAGGTGCGGTCTTCAATGATGAGGTGGTGACATTTGGTGATGCAGGGATTGCCCGATCTTCATGGTGTAGGATCGATGGAGATAATTTGGATCCGTGCAACCCGACGAATCGATGGCGGCAACCATCATTAGAACAGCAACTGCGACAAAAGAATTCTCCCAACCACATGCTCGTGATCCCGTCTACCCGACCACCAAGTAGATACGTCGTTGTTCGCCCAATCGCAAGGAAACACAAGAATGATGGGGAAGAACGCCCGATTCCCTCTAGGTTGTAATCGTATGCCAAACCCTAGGAGGAACAAGCGTATAGCTCTCTGAAACTAATAGATTGATTTTTGTGGTCTGTCTTACAAAGAAAATAATGTGCAACTCTAACGAGGCGGAACCTCCTTGACCATGCAAACAAAAGGCCTTGGGCCGATTGGAAGTAATATCGCCATGGGGAAGCCACCACAAAATATGACTCGGACATGTGCCAACTCTGACTCTTAATTGGTTCTCCTGGTATTCAGACTCCAAACCAGAAAGTAAAATACATGATCACACACATTTGTTTATTCCTTCACAACAGCACACATGCTTCCTTGTTGTCGTTCCAATCCCATGTGCATACTCCATCTGATGCCCATGCATGCATGCACCAATTGAAGCCTTGACTTGGGATTCCATCAAGTGGTCTCGGTTTCCATCAAGTGGTCTCGGTCATCATGCATGTATTTCTTTTGATTTTTTTCTTTGCCTCGATTGACATGCACATTTTGCTCGGCTGATTTCTTCAGGCTTCGGCATCCCAACATCTCCTCATGCAAAAACCTGAGACCAATTAAAATACTAGCATTAGGTAGTAGCCAATTCTCATGTAAATTAAAGCCAAATTTATTAGGAGCGAGTTCACCTGTTGATTAATCTTTTTAGCTTGTGCTCGCGTAATCGGACCAATCGGAATGTCCTCATCATCCTCCCCCTCTTGAGAAGGAGTCGTCCTCAACTCTGATTCTTTCGGTCCAAAGAATGGTGATAAGTCAGCAACATTGAATGTAGAACTCACAACATAATCATCACCTAGAAGCTCTATTTTGCATGCATTATCATTGATCTTTTCAAGTACTTTTTATGGACCATCTCCCTGAGGCATTAACTTGGATTTGTGCTTATCCGGAAAGGGTTCGTTGCGTAGATGCACCCAAACCAAATCACCTGATTCAAACAACATCTTGTTTCTTGACTTGTTCGCCTTCTCAGCATAGTAACATTCTTTCTTTTCAATTTCTTGTTTAGTCTTGGCACGAAGTTTCTTCACAGATTCAGCATGTTTGGATGCCTCCATATTAACTTGTTCATGTAGTGTAAGTGGCAGCAAATAAAATGGTGTGATTGGTTTAAAACCATACACCACCTCGAAAGGGCACAATAGAGTAGTAGAATATACCGCCCTATTGTATGCAAATTCCACATGCGGCAAATAATCTTCCCATTCTTTGAGATTTTTCTTGATCATCGTCAGAGCAAAGATTGAAAGTGTTCGATTCACCACCTCCGCTTGTCCATCCGCTTGTGGGTGTCAATTTGTTGAGAATAACAACTTTGTCCCGAGCTTGGCCCACAAAGTCTTCCAAAATAGCTCATGAATTTGACATTGTGATCTGAAACAATTATCCTTGGCATGCCATGCAATCTTACAATTTTCCTGAAAAATAAGTCAGCTACATGCGACACATCGTCACTTTTGTGACAGGGAATAAAATGTGTCATTTTAGAGAATCTATCCACAACAACAAAAATTGAATCCCTCCTCCTCTTAATCCTAGGCAATCCTAAAATAAAGTCCATACTAATATCCTCCTAAGGTGCACTAGAAATATGAAGTTGAGTATATAAACCATGTGGATTAAGTTTAGATTTTGCTTTGTGGCATGTCACACATCGTTGTATACAGCGGCGGATCCAGCGGTGGGGGGGGGGGGGCTCGAGCCCCCCCTACCGTTACCGGACCCTTGGAGCCCCCTGGAGCCCCCCCTAAATTTTTAGCCATGGATGTATAATGTAGAAGGGGCTGAGGTCGAGCTGAAGGTACTTCAGCCCCTCCAAAAAATTTTCCTAGATCCGCCACTGATTGTATAAACCTTTCGACATCACGCCTCATCTTAGGCCAATAAAAGTGATCGCTCAACATCATGAAGGTCTTTTCTCTCCTCAAGTGTCCTGCATGAGATTCCTACAATAAAAGCAAACGCACGGACGAATTTGGAACACACAATTTGTGAGCCCAACATAAGAACCCATCATGAACATGGAACTTGTCCCATCCTTTCCCATCTTTGCATTTAGAATATGGTTCTGAAAATTTATGGTTAGAAGCATATAAATCTTTCAAGCTCTCTAATCCAGGTACATTTACTTCCAATTGATTTAAAAACACATTCTTCCTAGATAAAACATCAGCTACCACATTCTCTTTTCCTTTCTTGTACTTAACAACATATGGAAAAGTTTCAATGAATTCTACCCACTTAGTATGTCTACAATTCAGTTTAGCTTGAATTTTCAAATATTTCAAAGTTTCATGATCAGAGTGAATAACAAATTATTTAGGCCAAAGATAATATTGCCAAGTTTCAAGCACACGCACCAAAGCATACAATTCTTTATCATACATAGGATAGTTCAATTGAGCACCTCCTAGTTTCTCACTAAAGTATGCTATTAGTTTTTATTCTTGCATTAAAACACCACCAATACCTATTCCACTAGCATCATATTCAATTTCAAAAGTCTTAGTGAAATCAGACAAAGCGAGCAATGGTGCGTCAATTAATCGTTTCTTTAGTTCTTGATAAGTGTTTTCCTGTGATGCACCCCATTCAAACACAGCACCCTTTTTAGTTAACTTATTTAATGGGGCAGCAATGGTGCTGAAATTTTTAACAAAACGACGATAAAATCTAGCAAGACTATGAAAGCTTCTGACTTGACTAACATTCACAGGGATAGGCCAATTCTTAATTACTTTAGTTTTAGATTCATCTACCTCAATGCCTTGTCCGGAAACAACATAGCCTACGAACACAACTTTATCAGTGCAAAAAGGGCATTTGTCCAAATTAGCATATAATTTCTCACTTCTAAGCACTTCTAGCACTTGTCTAATATGATCAATGTGTTCATCCATCGTTTTGTTATAGATCAATATATCATCAAAGTATATCACAACAAACTTGCCAATGAATGCTCTTAAAACATGATTCATCAATCGCATGAATATACTAGGTGTATTAGTTAAACCAAAAGGCATTACTAACCACTCATACAATCCAAATTTTGTTTTAAAAGCAGTCTTCCATTCGTCACCAAGTTTTATCCGAATTTGATGGTATCCACTTCTCAAATCAATTTTAGTGAATATAACAGCACCACTAAGTTCATCTAGCATATCATCTAACCTAGGAATAGAATGACGATATGTAACAGTGATGTTGTTAATGGCATGACAATCGACACACATTCTCCATGTACCATCTTTCTTAGGAACAAGAATTACAGGGACAGTGCAAGAACTAAGACTTTTGCGTATGTACCATTTCTCAAGTAGCTCTTGCACTTAGCGCTGAATTTCTTTGGTTTCCTCTGGATTGGTGCAGTATGGTGGACGGTTTGGAAGTGACGCGCTAGGAACTAGATCAATTTGATGCTCTATTCCGCAATGGTGGATGTCCTGCTGGAATCTCCTCTGAAACACGTCTTTGAAGGCCTGCAAAGAGAGGAAACACCACTAGGAAGAGAGGTTAAGTTATTAGTTGAAAGCAAAACAGTTGCTTCTTTGTACACAAGCACAAATCTGTATCTTTGATGGGTCATTGTTCACATCTCTCAAATCTGATTTGTGGCTAACATAACCAGCCCTCTCTCGCTCTTACTTTTTCCTCTCATATTTGGCTTGTGGCTCTCACTCACCGATGTGTGAAATTCTCTCTATTCTTTCTTGTTACCTTCATTTTTAGCAAGCTTCTTTTGCTGAAATTCAGCATGTATTTGACTAGGAGCCATTGAATTAAGCTCTTTTGTCTTTCCTTCCACTTAAAAGCATATCTACTAGAACGGCCATCATGTTGCACACTTTTATCATATTGCCATAGCCTTTCCAACAGTAAATGGCACACTATCATATTCACCACATCACATTCAACAGTGTCCTCATAATCACTAATCTTGAAAGTAACATGCACCACAAATTGTACCTTCACATTCCCACATTTGCTAAACCATTGTACCTGATATGGACGTGGATGTTTCAGCATCTTTAAACCAAGCTTCACATAATTCAACACTAGCCAAGTTATGACAACTACCACCATCAATAATAAGTTTGATTACCTTATTGTTTACCTTGGCTTGTGTTTGAAACAAGTTGAATCGCCATGGATGTGCATCTCCTTCTTGTGCAAGTATGCTCAAATTTTTGGTGACAACTAATGCCTCTCCTTTTCATGACTAAGCTCAACCTCATCTTCACTTGCAAATTCATACTCTCTATCTTCCGTCACAAGCATAACTCGGTTGTTGGGACACCATCCAGAAATATGTCCATGCCCCAAACACTTGAAGCATTGAATTTCTACTCTTTGTTGTAGCCCCAATTGAGGATATAGAGGATGGAGTAGCCCTCTTCTCGCTTGGTGTATGTACTAATTTTGCAATTAAGGAAGAACGAGATTAGTATTTGAGTTAGTACTAGCTGAAAATGTACCTCGTCGCAAACTGAATCGTGTTTTGGTGGCATTAGTTGATGATGATGATGGAGCTTTCAAGTTGAAAGATGATGCCCTTGGTGCTGGTTTTAAATCTTCTAATAACTGCTTCTCTTCCTTAGTCGCTTGATGCACCAAATCAACAACAGTATTGTAGGGTTGATATTGCACAATGCCTTTAATGTTTTTGTTTAGACCAAACAAAAAATGTGCAAGTGTTTGCTCTTCATCTTCATGCACATGTGCCCTAATCATAGCTTGCTCCATATCCTTATAGTATTCCTCTGCTGAGCGACCTCCCTATCTCAAATCCTGCAGTTTATCAAAAAGATCATATTTATATGTGTTAGGAATAAAGCGTGCTCTCAGTTCTTGCTTCATTTCAACCTACGATGCAATTGGAGGTTCCTCATTATCTTTCCTTTGGTTCAACACTTACTCCCACCAAATCAATGCATACCCATCAAACTCAAGTGATGCCATATGTAGCTTCTTCTCCTCCAAATAATTGTGCATCCGAAAGATTTTATCTACCTTGAGCTCCCATGTGAGATAGACGTCTAGATTGGAAGCACCTTCAAATTTGGAAATAGTGAATTTGAGTTTTCCAAATTTCTCCTCCATGCACGGGTCATCATGACGACAGCCATGGCGTTGATAGTTGTCATTGTGGTGTAGCCAAAAGTCGCCGCCGAACTCCTCATTGTGGGTGGCACCACCGTGCCCACGGCCACGACCTCTCCATTGGCCATGGTCAGCACCCAAAACATCTCCCCACGCCGAGAAAGGGTGGTCGATCCGCATTGGCAACGGCTTGATCTCGCTTGAGCTTCTTTAGCGAACCGCAACCTCTCCTCATCGGTCTCATCAAGCTCAAACCTCCATCATGGACGCCAACCGGGCCCCGCTTCTTTGCGAAGCTCCTCTAGTATCTCCTCCTCAAGACGCTCATGTTGTCATTCAACTGAGTATTGAAATTACTCATGAGCTTCTCAAGGTCCGCCTGGGTCAATATGCTTGTTCTCCTTCTTTTCCTGCCATGGTTAATGCAAATAACAAGACAAGCTATGTATGTGGATGTGGAAAGTTTTATTTGTGGAATTCACTCAACCTCACCTTCTCTTACCAACAGAAGTTCTTATGCGCCCTTGATGGAATTGAAAAGCTGCACGCACTTTGATGACGGTAGACAACACAAGGCGGTAGATTAAGTGAATTCATTTGCACAAACACTGTTATAACAATGGCTTATATGTGGAGCTTGGAGGAAATATCAACCTATGCAATCTGAAATTCTTGATGTTGTTAAGTTAAGTAATAGTCCAAGCTAAAAATAATTTGCCTAAGTGCTGATCCAAAAAGTTTAAGTGAAGTGTAGAAACGCACACGCAAAGACCAATGTGACTCAATGCAAACAAAAGAATGAGCTAAATAGAGGTAATCTAAAATTGAGGAATAAATAGCTCTGCTTTGCACCAAGTACTAGGAAAGATGCTAGCCAATTGCAATAATAAGAATAGAGGGCACAAGATTGCTCAAGAATTTTAGTTACTCAAACTAAATTTATGGACTAGAACCACTCACCCAAATCAGCCTTCTCACACCTTTTTTGCTACCCAGCCACTGACCCAAATCTCTTCAAATCACTTTTCTGAGTCTATTGAGGTATATGGATCACAAACTTTTGGTAGAAGGTAGGGTATATGGGTCACAAACTCTCTCTCTCTCTAAACTTTGAATTTTTAAAAATCGCCAAGTGGGTGATGCACAAGCCAATAATGTTCAATCAAGAGTTACTAATTCAAGAGCACCTCGATGCAATATTGGTCAGTCCGGAGTTGACCTTCCTTGATTCTTTGGACTTCCTCTTTCATGAAAGGGTCTAGAAGTAGTTTCTCTCGTATTTGGTCAAGTAGGGTAGGGTGGAATGTCATGGCAGCTATGGTGGCCTTGGAAGTGGTGGCTTTAACTTCTATTCTCATTTTGGCCAACTCCTATATTAACTTAGAGGTGTGGTCTTCAATGATGAGGTGGTGACGTTTGGTGATGCAGGGGATTGCCCGATCTTCACGGTGTAGGACCGATAGAGATAATTTGGATCTGTGCAACCTAACGAATCAAAGCATAGGCTATAACCTTCTCTTTGTACATTAGTATGCCTCCCATCCCATATTTGGAAGAGTCACAGTACACTACGTACTCTACTCCATTTTCAGGCAGGGTTAAGATAGGGGCAGTGGTTAATCTCTGTTTCAAGGCTTGGAAATTGTGCTCACACGTGTCGGTCCACACATATGGCACATCCTTCCTAAGAAGTTTAGTGAGTGGGGTGGCAATTTGCGAGAAGCCCTTTATGAATCTACGGTAATACCCTACAAATCCAAGGAAACTACGTACTCTAATGACATTGGTACGGTGCTCCCAGGTGGTAACTGCTGCAATTTTTGTGGGGTCCACTTCAATTCCTCTCCCAGAAAAGATGTGGCCTAAGAATGCTACATGGTCAAGCCAAAATTCACATTTGTTAAATATGGTGAACAATTGGTTTTCTATGAGGATTTCTAAGGCGATAGTAAGGTGTTGAAGATATTCTTCCTCACTTTTTGAGTAGATTAGGATATTGTCAATGAAGACAACAATAAATTTGTCAAGGTACTTTATGAAGAGTTTGTTCATAAGGTTCATGAAGATAGTAGGAGCATTGGTTAATCCAAATGGAACAACGGTATACTCATGATGCCTGTATCTGGAGACAAAGGCTGTCTTTTCAATATCAGTAGTGTTGACCTTGATTTGATGGTAGCATGATCTTAAGTTAATATTCAAAAATACCCTTGCTCCCTTAAGTTGATCAAATAGGTCATCTATTTTGGGTAGCGGGTATTTATTTTTGATGGTGGAATTGTTAAGCTCCCGGTAGTCCATGCATAACCTCAATCCACCATCCTTCTTCTCTCGCAAATAGCACCGGGCTCCCCATGGTGACGCATTCTCTCTAATGAAGCCCTTGACTTCAAGGTCATCTAATTGCTTTTAGTTACACTAACTCACGCGCATTCATCCTGTATGGTCTCTTTGAAATAGGTGCAGTGCTGTGAAGGAGATTAATGGCAAGCTCCACTTCTCTATCGGGGCATCCTCGTAACTCCTCAGAAAGATGTCCGAAATTCTTTTACTACTAGTATATCTTCCACTTCCTTTCCTTGGATACCGCCATATTAGGGAAGGATGACTTTGATCGCGTTATGGCTCCTAGGTAGGTTAATCTGGTTCCATCTAGTTTTCTAACAGAGGCACTCTTTGATTTACATCTATATTTACCCCATAGGCGATAACCAATCCATACCTGATTACCTCTAGGTCGCTTAGATCTATGACATGGAGGTTGGCTAGAAATTTTGTATAATGGATGATAATAGCTTGTCCCTTTTTTTATGGATGACAATTCTATGATTCCCGCCGCCGTACTAACCATCATGGATTTATCTAGAGGTTTAGAGGTTAAGTTGTTTTCTACTAGAAATCTATGGGAAATAAACGAATGCGTTGCCCCTGGGTCAAATAGTATGATACCCATAGATGGTGGTAGTAGCAATTTATCAGTGATGACATCAGTGGCTTCTCCAACTTGTTCAGTAGTCACATGAGTGAGCCTTGCTGGTCCTCCTTTTCCCGCTCCTGCTAAGACAATCTGGTTGTTTCTAAGAGGGTTTGGACGGATATTCTGGTATGGAGTTGGGGCTGGCAAACGTGGCACGTTAGTGGGTTGTATTGCTTGTCCCATGGGCATAAGGGCAATCAATCTTACGGTGGCCTGGCTTTCCATAGTTGAATCAAGCATCAGTGCCTCTCAAGTAGTCTTTGGTTAAGTGGCCCTGTCCGCACTTGGCACACCTGATGGCTATACTGGCCACTATGGGGCAGTTGGCCTCTGGAAAGTGGGATTATTTGGCCTAGTTTTTGGAGGTCCATATCAAGGTGGATTGGATGGTTGCATTGGTGGTGGGGCTTAAAGGTAGGAGTGGAATGATGGTCCACTTTAGCTCTCTTCCTCCTTTCTTCTATGAGATTAGAATGCTCACTTTCTAATACAATGGCCCAATTAACATGGTCTTGGAACTCAGCAATTTTGTGGATGGATAGAAGCATCTTAAGGTGGGAGTGCATGTCCTCCATGAATCTATCTTCTTTCCTTAGTGTCTACATCAGTGGTTGCATAATGGGAGAGGTCATTGAACTGACTGAGGTAATCTATTGTTTGCTTACCCCCTAGGTCAAGGCTCTAAACTCTCTTTTCTTTAATTCCATCCTTCCCGTGGGCACATGGGTCTCTCTAAACCTTTGCTGGAACTCTTCCCAGGAAATGGATTGCTCACTCACACGGTTATGGGTATAATTAAGCCACCATGTGGTTGCAAGTTCGATCAATTGGTGGGCAGCATAGCGAAGTTTCTCTTCATTGGAACAACCTCATCGTGTCTAACTTGTTCCTGCCTCTATTAGCTAGTCACGAGCATCTAAAAGATCTATTGCTTTAGCAAACATAAGGGAATGAGTCTCGTAGAAAGTCCCAAGGCTAACTCCATGCGTGAATGGGTGGTAAGGTGCTGCCACTCTAGTCAATAGCGCTTCTATAAAGCGATTTTGATTGTCTTGGGATTCGCTTTCTAGAATTTTCTAGATATCGAGGACTTCTCCCATGACTCCTAAGGGATCCGTGGTTTCACTGATGTTGGGTGCCCGTGCCTGCACGTCAATTGGTGGGGTCCGTTCAGGTATTATCCTCTTAGGATTTGCTACAGCGGTTCCTCCTATTTGAGTATGTGGAAAAGGACTAAGTCTCAATCCTAACTCCTGCTCATTTTGATGATGGTCTTCCATCCTGTAGGGCGAGAGGCAATGTGGTTCTTTATTAGTAATTTAAATCTTGGCTGATTTTATTTGGAGGAGCAACTGGGCTAGTCTCTCTAATTTATTTTTGCTAAGCAACGTTTTCGAGGAAAGGAAGTTTTACTGTTTGTTGTAGGGCCACCTCTATTTAAAATGTTGAAGCATCTGAATAGGGATAGGAATAACCAATTTGAGTTTGTAGAATAGTGTATTAACCTCACTTTTAGGCTTGGTCTTTAGAGCACACATACATTAGCGCAAATAACACCAGAAAAGAAATAAAAATAAGGCAAAAGATCCAAATCCTACACTACTTGGGACTATCATGCCTAGCTACGCTGAGAACCCACTCTGAGACCGCCCAAACTACATGTTTGGAAAATGCTCGAGCTTGCCTATGAGTGTAAACCTACACTACCCTCGGATCTCGCGCTTAGGCTCGCCGAGAACCCACTCAAGATCGCCCAAACTACACGCTTGGAAAGCGCTGTGGCTCATCCCCGAGTACGCCCGGATTTTGTTTCTAGGTATGCCCAAGCTACATGCCCAGAGTGCCACGAACCACTGCTCAGAAATATGATTTTTGCAAGGGATTAGTCATTTTATATAGTCACCTTTGTTAGTTTATCTTTGTTTTTATTTTTTTTTATTATCGTTCTTCCCGCAGGCTGATGATCATTTTCAGTGTAATAGATGAAAAGGAAAGAAAACCTATGGGCATGGTCCATACTTGTCTGAAGATGAAAGGAAGTCCATGCCAGAGTTCTAGAATTATGCCTCTAGCCCAGGCATTACTACCTATGCCTTAAAGTGAGATTGCCACTTCTAGTTCCCATGTAACCTATCCTATGTTGAATTGCAAGCCTACCAGTTTGAACAAAACAATAGCATGTACAAGGGAGTAAAACATGCTCTGACTAAAATAGAAATAAGTGACAGGAATGTAAAGCATACTAGTACAAATCATGATGCCAATGCTAGGGCTATGCTAGAAGTAGTGCATAAGCTGAATTATACAACAAGATAACAATACCACTTAGCAGATGGAATACACTCCCAAAGGATCTCACAGGCAAAGGGCTCACTGGCTCTCACTCCTCTGGGTCACTCTCCTATCCCTCTCCATCCTCATCTCCCTCATCCCTGTGGCCTCCCCTAGGCCCTTGGCTAGTACCCTTTCCCAACTAGTTGTACAACTGCACTGGATCCCCAAAGCAAGATTGGTAGAGCTCCTCAAGGGCAACTGAGTCTTGGATAGGATCTAGGTGCACAGTAATGTGGGCTCCACTGGTCATTGGTCTAGGAAAATGGGGGTGGGAGCGAAAAAGTCCAGGTACTGAGGCATCTCCTTGGTCTCCCTAAGGTGGCGGGGTAGGAAGGTCGTGGTAGGGATCATAAAGTGGAGTAGGAATATAGGAGTAATAATCAAAAAGAATCTAGGACATAATTCATGGAAAGTACTGGGATATAGTCAGCTCTCTCACGGTGGAGGGTAAAACCAACGCGTGTTGGGGCTGGAGGTGGGGCACCGGGATAGCTGGTCCCCGGAATCTCTATCGATGGTTGGGAGGTGGCACTTGAGGCAAGTGGAGTAGTGGGATCCTCTCAAGGACTCTATCTCTAAGTCACCGCAATGCCTCCTTCAAAACTCGAGGCCTCCTCTACTGTGCAAAGCCCCATAAGTGGTGTTATGGAGTAAGGTGTTAACTAGTAGCATCGTGCCAACTGCCTCCTCTCGCAGCAGCTTATGGTAAGTGAAGGCATCTCGATGGATTGCCTAGAAGGAATAGGACCAAATTGCTTACCCTGGCTACCTAGGGCAATAGGTGGAATCTCTCAGCTGGTTGCTAAAGTATGCTTGAAGTACATGTGTGGCCTTTGTGGGCTGCCTCCTGAAGGGGTAGGTAATCATATGCTAAGCACTACTCCTCAACACACTCTAGACTATATGCTAGGTTCAGGGGAATCCCTGCTACAATGACTCCTAAGCGTTGTGCACCACCACTCCCTGGAAACTCCGAAAAATACTCTAGAAAAGGAGCTCCTACGAAATACAGTAGCTTCCCTAGCATCAATACATGCTCCCCGTGGATCCTGTCGGATGGAACACCGAAACGAGCCATCCTGCAAAAGTAGGGGTTCTATGTCGCATGTGCATCGCCTATAAGAGAGATGAGCTTTAATATAATAATTTTGAGACAGAATGGAATGGAAATTGATGTGAAGGTAAGAATTAAATAAAAGTACTTAGTGCAATATAGCAAGTGAGAAAGGTCCACTTAAGTCCTACTACAGTATCTACATTATTAGCGTGGCCCTACTTATTGCTCTGGTACCACATGTCACGCCTTGTGTAATTATCCCAAGGACAATCACACTTAAGCAACGGATTATTATTTGCCTAAGTAGAACACTGCTCCAACAAATAATAGGCCTTTAACAGAGTCGCGATCGAATAATAATATAGAAACTGCACTTTTATTTAAGTACTTGCCACGAGGGCTATGGTTGTTAATACAAATACATAGAGGGAAAAAGATACAACTGATACCCTAAGGCTCTCCGGCACAGCTCAGTAGGACGCCTACTCATCTCAACTGTAGTATAGGGGTCCACCTCCCCCAACTCCTCATAACCGCCGTCCTCCTCTCCAGTGAACTCTGCTATGCCAGCTGCCCCTTCATCTGGCTCAGAGTAATCCCTGATCGGAGTAGAGTCTCACAGGGGAAATAATAGCAAGGGTGCGTACTAATGTACTCAGTAAGCGTAATAATAGTAAAATACACTGCATGCCTCTCTTTGTCCTTACTGCCATTTCTAATCATTTATCTTCAGAAATTAGCATTCTCAAATTAAGTGACATACTTTAATTTATGAAAATTCAACTTTTCACTCAGGTGAAGAAAGATCACTAGTGATCACCATAGTCCCCAATCCAAGAGACTAACATGAATTCATAATTTTATTTGTCATTGCATAGGCTTGTGCCACTATACCCATGGCTACTTTGAACCATCTTAACTAAGCTTTCCACACTTCCTTTGGTGTGGGGTCAAGTTCAAAGTATAGAACTTTTTCTAGGTTACGTTGCTCAATTCTCCAGCCCATCTATTTTCTGCAGGTGTACCGAGTCACTCACCTGGGCTCTACCAACTTCCAAGAGCGTTTGGTTGGTACCGGCTCCTGGCCCAACACTCCACCTACGCATATAGCACCTTAGGACTTACTCACTTCCAAACTGGCATTACTAGTCTTAGAACAATTATAAGAAAAATATCTATCTAAGGTACTATTAGATTAGAACAATTTCCTTCCCGCTTTTGTAGATTTCTAACCTATCTACTGCTAGAATCTATTTAATAGCCTGCTACGTTAACTATTCAAATGGCTCAAGGCCTGTGCCTTTGGCCCGCCCAACTCTGGCTACTCTACCAGGTGCTCACCTTACGACCGCTCAAATGACAAAATGCTCCTCCTCCATTCGGCCGACAATCCACACACTCTCTCATCTTTACCTCTAACGCTCGGTCTCTCTTAGCCAACAAAAATGCTCCTCCTCCTCCATTCGGTGATGCTCTAGCTCCCGGCCGCCTCCTCTTCTCTCATTCTCCTTCTTGGCGCCGTGCTCGCTTCCTCCTCCCTTCATCCTTGAGGTATGCTTTTCCTCACCGACTCGATGCACCTCCTCTTTCGCTCAGATTGGTGTGGATGTGCCTCTTCGAGTCGCTCCGCCGGATCTATGGCCTTTGCTGCTCCCTATAGCCGATCCGGTGGCTACTGCTGATCTCGATGGCCACTCACCTGATCTAGCGGTTACCTATTGGATTTACAGGTACTCAGTGGGTTTTGGCTAGCCCTGTGAACTTGACGGGTGCTCCAGCTACTCAGGTTCCTCGAACTCTAGCTACTCCGACTACTTGTCCTCTGACTACTCCGCTACTACTCAGCTACTTCAATAGCTCGGCCTCTGACTACTCGGCTACTACTTGGCTACTCCATCAACCTCCTCTTCACCCTCAAGGAGGATGCCACTGGTCGAGGTGGATAATACGGTGGGCTTGGTTCTTGGCCTATTATCGTGGCTGGGGGGCCCTGCTTTGTTTACTTTCTAGTTATACCTCCTCCTCTACCCCTATTCGAGCTTATGCATTTTGATTCTTGTTATTGTTCTTGTTATGCTTGCACAAATTTTTACCACACCCGGTTCTTGGGGGATCCTAGTGGTCATGCTTACGAGACTTAGTTCTTGGGGTTCTCACACCCAGGAGTGGTTCTCCAAGTCCAAGGCTGCTCACGGTGCTAGGATGAGCAGTCGGTTACAGTGGTATCCATCGGTTGGGTTGGGTGGCTTCTCCCTCCTTCTCAGCTGCCTGGCTCAACCGGACGAGCTGAGGAGGAATAATGCTGAGCATTTTGTGCGCTTATGCAGGATGAATCCGAAAAGGGGAAAAGAAGAAAGGTGGAAGGGAAAAGGTGGGCCTACTTATGTCGGGCTGAGAATGGGAAGCTTGCTAGTTGGTGGTGGTCGCGGTGTGGTTCTCACGCAGTTGTGGATGTGGATGAAGGTGTCACCGAGGTTCTTGTCGTGGTCAGGAATGTCAGCTTGTGGTGGTCCACCCGGTCGGCCTCCTGGTCCCATGGTCCACACTCTCCTTCGTCTTCCTCTACTTTCTACCTCCCTTTTCCGACACACCTCTCTTCTTACTCAATGGGTCAGGGCTTTTGTGGATGTCACCGTAACATCCCACAATGTTGTTTTCTTTGAAAACTAATTCCAATTAATTATTTAAAATTTGTGGGATTTTTAATTGGATTTTATTTGGATTATTTGTGAAGTTCTAGAAGAGATCTCAAAATTACAATTTTCATTCTTCCGCTAAATTCTGAATCTCCAATTCAAATTCAAAATCCAAAAATTCAAAATCAAATCTCCAAAATTTTAAATCACCGTAAAAATGTCTATTTTATTTTTCTGGCCCAATCTAATTTTTTTTTGACTTACTATTTCTTTTCTTTTACTTTTCTCTCTTTTCTTTCTTCTCTCCCTCTCAGAACTATTCATGCTACAGTCATTTGAGCACTGTTCATCATCGTCATCCTTTGTCCGTCGTCCATGCAAATAGAAATGAGCGCAAAAGCAATTTCCATTCTTTCCCCATAACTTTCCATCCAAGTGTCCGAATTCAATTCCGTCTGAAGTGTTTCGATCCCAACAACACCGCACATTCATCGCTGGAGTCAATTCATCTGTTACCACCTTCCATTAGTGTTTTTGCTGCCATTTCTTTTGTCCATTTCTAAAAACCAAAACTGTCGCCGAAATTACTTGTATTCCCGCCGATTCGAATCATAAGAGAGGCTACAAATTGGCACACCAACACCTCTTCTATCCCCTTTTCATCCCCTTAGAATCTTAGCACCTTCGGAGCTCTGACGATGAGAATTTCTCATTAACCCGAACGTCAACCATCACCGTCGATTTGGGCATTCATCATTCCGGTGAAGTTTTTCAACTTTTGCTCATGTCATCTCCTGTCTTAGCATCCAAGCAACTCATCCACCATTTTTATTAAATTTTTCGTGCAGCCAATCAGCGAGAATTGAGCTTTTTGCGGAATCGGCCGTTCTTGACTTCCGCCATTGATTCGTCGTCCTCGGTGAGCACTTTCTATTCCTTGCGATGATAGCATCACCTCCATCCTCAATATAACCCATAGCTTAGCTCTTCTCAACGGTTGGCCGAGGAGCTCCGCCATCGCGCGCCACCACAATGCCAATCGTCATCGCCATCGCGGCCATTCTCGCCACTCGAGCCAAACCAACTTCACCATCGCGTTCACTATGTCTCTGGCGACCTCATGCTCACTCCACTTTCTCCGAACATCGCCGGCCACGGAGCCCCGTGTGGCCGCCGCCGCCGCAGTGCCTCAACCGCCGCCACCGCCACCTCGCCCGTCTCCGATGTTGCCACCACCACCATTGGGTAGAGGACCTCTCCGCGGTTCCATTTTGGTGGTTCCCATGCCGCCCACTCTCTTTCCTCATCGGCGCCTCCATCCACCATGGCCGTCACTTCCATGCTCTGCTTCGTGTGTTCTTCATAAGAGAAGAGTTTGCTGTTAGCTCTTCATTCCTTTGTGTTAGCTCCATGTCACAAAAGAGCATTTGCATCACCTGCGAGGTCCTGTGTTCGAATCCTAAGCAATGCAAGTTTTTCCTGTTAGCTCTTGGCCATTTTCTGCACCCAGTCAACGACAACGGGACCCACTTGTCATATATTATTATAAAAAATCTCTACTCAATGACAGCTGGGCCCCACACGTCATAGTCTCAAATAATTCTAAAATTTCAGCAAAATAAGATGCCAAGGAATATTCCCTCGGTTTTGCATTTTCTGGAATTTCCAATCCATTCGACCTTCCAATCGCTCGTTCTCCGTCGTCCGAACTCTGAATTTTGTGATTCAAATTTCTAAATTCATATAAAATAATAAAATTATTTCCAGTATATATTTTGGATTTTTGTGATTTTATTTGTATTTATTTATTCATTTGTATTTGTCATTTCGCGTGTAGAACCCAACGTCGCCGAAGAATATTCTAAGTCGCAGCAAGAAGGTCCAAAAAACGTGCAAGAAGGCAAGTCTCCTTTGATCATCTTGTACCTATGTTTACCAACATCATTTTCTTATTTTAAATTTAAATGCATTTGCTATGTTACATAAAATGATAATATCTGTTTTAAGGATAATAGTTAAACCGATAATTGTTATGCCCTCATTTGACATTGACAACCATGTACCTTTGTCACCCTATGTTTCTCTTGTCTCAGTGTTGAGATTGTTAATTTCAGAACGGTAGTAACTGCTTAGACAAGCTAGTCGGTCAGTATAACCCTTCGGGTGGAAAATTGATATGTATGATTTAAACTTTTATTTAAATAATTTAGTGGCAATAAGTATTGCGATTGTTTTTAAACTAAAATAAAATGGTGAAAATTGTTTTGGACTTAGGCGTATGGTAAGATTGGATTGGTGCGGATTTAGCACGAGAACTTGTATTGTGAATGTTCCGGCCTAGTCAATTAAGGACCGATGCTTGTGATTGTCCAAGCTGAGCACTACCGTACAACCACAAGTCCATATGGGTATGACCTAGTTGATTAATTTGCAAAGATTTAGTTCAGATATCGCCAGTGGTAAGTGGGTGCCAAGGTGTACTGGTTTACTCACAGTGAGGCACAGGGATTTACTGTACTCATACGGCGCATGAGGGGGGCTTCTAACTGTGGTGGATTTAACCCTTTAGCGGTGAAACCTCAGCGGTGGTGTCTAGCTAGATCGGAGTAAGGTAAAGGCTTTGTGATAAATTATCCGGTCTCATGCTTAAGGAAACATGTTGGTTATTAAGATGACTTACCTCTTGTGGGTAAACTGCATAACCTCTGCAGAGTGTAAAAACTATTCGAATAGTCGTGCCCACGGTCAAGGGCGGACAAGGTGCGATTTCACATGGTAGATCTTTGGTTTTGGTTTTAAAGTAAAAGTTTTGGGAACTCGAGAGTGGATGGAACTCTCGGAAGTGTGTCTCCGCGGATGGAGCCAGTCTTGGTGGATGGAACCTGTAGTCTTGAACCTTGGTAGTTAGAGCTGGTCAACTAGTGTAGGTGGATGGAACCTTCACTAGAAAATTCTTGATAGTTTCAGTTAAAGCAATTACTTTATTAAATTAATGCCTTCGAAAATATTTAATGGTATTTGAAATAAAATATTGCTTTGTGCAAAAGTACCATATTATCCTTCCTTTGTTATGCCCTCGCATCATCAGATTTTTCCCAAGACTTGCAGAGTACTTTATGTAGTCACATGCTGCACCGAAAACAAATCTCAAAGGATTATGAAGCTCAAGAAGGAGATTACGACTACTTCGTGTGTGGATATGACGAAGGCTTTCCAAAGTTCTAGGTTGCGTTTCCCAAGTCAATTGCTTGTGGCGTATTGATGGGTCTTCATTAGAATTTCTTTTGCTCCTGCTATGTTTTGTGAGTTTGAGAGGCCTTGAAACCTCAGTTGTAATAAAGAGGCCATATGGTCTGTATTCTCTATTATTGTAATAAAGCGTTGTTGGTTATTGGATCGAAGTTGGCGACAGAGGGGGGTGAATGTCGCTTCGAAAAACTTGCCCCCAAGAAGTACCCACTCAAATCTTCTCTCCAATAGATATAGAATCTATGAAGAGGAAAAATTATGTTCTCTGGAGGATCCTACTGGACAAACAAAAAATGTGCAGAGATGGAAAACAAAAGGAGAAAAGATAGCACTAGAACAGAAGAGCCTACAGCCAAAATGCACAGGGGCGGTCAGACCGCACAGGCAAGGCCGGTTTGACCACCGGCAAATTGCCGATCTGACTGCCGCATAATGTCCGCTCGACCGTTATCGACTCTGGTCCGACCGCCAATTAACAATGGTCTGACCGCCGATCAAGGGCCGGTCTGACCGGTCCCCTGATCCCAGAGCAACCCAAGAGCGCAAACTGAAAACTGAAAACCCGAATAATATTTCAGAACTTCATAAATTGAGAAATTTAGGGTTTGCTCTCAATTTTTCCAGCCCAGAGCAGCACAACAACATCCTAAATAGCAAGATGAGCTTGGGAAACAACATAATTCAACTCAAGATCAAGAATTTCAGATTTGAGCCATAATCTGAAAAAGTACAGAGAGTTGCTCCAAAAATCAAATTCCCAACCAATCTTCAATCTTTTGCTCATGAAACTTGGTAATCATCTAAGCAATAATCTCAGGGTTTGAGAACTCATCAGGGCACCATCTTTGGAAGAGAAAAAATAAAACCTCACCAAACCCTAGAACTAAGAACAGAGACAAACAAGAACGCAGAAGAGAGGGAAAAGTGATTCTTGAGATTTAATCAATTTGCTCTTGGAATTACCTGACCAAAGGGTCTAGAAATACAATCCTATCATAGAGCAATCCATTTTGCTACTCCTCAGCAAGAATCAACACAAAAACAAAAATCTGAGAGATTGAGCAGAGAGAGCATCGAGAGATAAAAACCAACAGAGAAGCAAGAACTCAAATGACTTCTTGAAAGGATTCATTCCCAGAAAACACAAGGATCACGAAGGAGTCCCCATACATGATTGATACAAGAGGAATGATTACAAGGGCATCAACTCATCTTCTCCCTCTCTCAAACTCAAGAAACCCAAGAACACATAAGAGTGAAATATATGCAACAGGAGGCCTACGGGAGACAACCTTCTGCCATCTCACAACCACTCTCAACAACTAAAGCATAAAGCAAAACAACCTCTCCAAAGGTCATTTTGACTAATGCAAAACCCTAACAACCCCTCAAGCCCTAGAATGCATGCATACAACCAGGAACCCTCTCCGATTTATAGCCTTTGGCTAACGAGTCTCCAACCCGTTATGTCCGCTAAATCCCGAACGGAACCGATTCCACTTGTGCAGCTTTGCGCTTTTACAAACGCCTCCCGCACCTTCCGAAGCTTCGCGTTCCTTGTCATCCAAGCCTCGCAACCACCTCGAGTCTCCGCCGCCTTCGACACATCCGACCATTCGACTCGACACCGCATGTGCCTAGTCCGGTCACCCCGCCTCGCCACGACTCGCCGACGCCCCGCAACCATCACGCATAAGAAACACATCACATAGCACCGCCGACACAAATAATCATAATTAGCATCAATTAAGCATACTCAAGCATAATATGGCCCAAAAGCTCGAACGGGAAGAAGAATACGCCTCAAGACCGACTAACCACACCCGATCGAGCCAAATGCCATAATGGCACGAAACGAACAAACCAAACTCAATCTTTCCAAATACTCACAATTACTCATCACAAACATGGGGTCATAACCACATGGTCTCTCATTGGTTATATAGTCATCACTGCTTGACTATGTGCTTTGATCTAGGACTAGTGCAATAATACATACAGGTTCGGATTCGTAAACTGGGGTCTCGACATCGCCTCTCGGCCGCCATGATTGACGATGGGTATATTTTTGGTTTTGGCCTGGCTTGGTGTGCTCGGTTATTCTTGGTGTGAGAGGGTTGGGTGCTTTCAGCTGGCTCTATGAGCTCTCGGTTGGTTTGTGTCTTTGGTTGTTTTGGCAATGCAATGGGCGATGCAGTGAGGCTGGAAATGCTAGCTTATATGTGGGAGGTTTCGCCTCCTCTCTCTCGGTCTTGGCTATGCACACTGGGATGCTTCATACTTATCCTCTTTTGAGTTTTGCTTCCTGTGGCTTTGGTGGACTGAAGGTTCTAAGCGTTCACTATTTTGGGATTTTTTTTTGTGGTTGAGGTAAGTTGGAAAATGTGGGCTTTGGATGTTTGAATGCCAAATGATAAGGCCCACTTATGGTGACAGGCGTTACCTGGCCTAGGACGGTCTAGGAATCTTGATGAACGCCACTCTATTTGGCTCTAAGAGTCTAAGGGTACTGACAGTAGCTTCTTCCCCCTTTTTTTATTCTCCCTTGGATTGTTATTCAATTTGCTCTCCAACTACAAAAGAAAAGAAGGGGTGGCCGACTTGGAATACTAACGTTGGCAACACACGGAAATAGGGCAAGGAATGCAATGCAAAAAATTTTAATTTAGCCTTTAGCTTACCTTATCTGTAATTAGAAAATAGCTTTTATGCATGCACAATTCTTGTAATCAAAAGGGTTGTAATAATTTGTTTTAATTCATTTTTGAGGTCTAGAGTTAAAAGTTGTAATTAATTCATTCTAATAATTCTTAATTCCTTTTAATTATTGCTAATTATACTGTTTAGAGTTAATTAGTATTAGGTTCTTTAGCTGATTAGTTGTTTGGTGACCGCCATTTGGTTTAGGGTGCCTTTGGTTGAGCTTTTAAGAGTCGCTTTTGCTTCCAAAAGCTAAAAGCCAACCAAAGGGGTGGAAACTGTCGCTTTTTATGCGACTACTTTTGGGTAGTACGCTTTGAAAGCACCTTGGACCTCTTTTGGCTTTTGGCTTTTGCTTTTGAAATGGTGAAAATAGAGAGATGTTTCACTGTTGTTTCAAGGAAAATAGAGATAGGAGGTAAGTTTTATACTTGTTTGAACCAAACACTTATGCTTTTCCACACCCACAACCTCAAAGAGCTTTTTCCATGACCCACACTCACAGAGCTTTTTCAAGCCACACTCAACCAAACACACCCTTAATGACACTTCATTTGAAAGTTAATTACCATAAAAATAGTTTTATATGCCGCAAAGAAGAGGCCACTATATAGGAGATCTAGGACATGGAAGTTTATTTTTAACTAACTTTACACTAGCTTGAACAAAATCGGGCTTGTAACACGCCTCTAGATACAAAATTAGCTCGTTGATTGAGGCTCCACGTAGCATTGTGGTGAATTACGATATAATCTTGTTTGGTGACTTGCTTTTATATGTTTTGGTATTTTACTAGCTGTTTTTTTCTAAACCATGTGGCAAACAAAGTATCCAAAAATAGAAGTCAGTGAGTCGTGGCTTAGGCTAATTAATCTACTTGAGATTGAAAACATTTGACGGATCGACCATTAAATAGAAGTTGTTAAACTTCAGTAGGGTTTGCCGCATTGTACTCTTTTTTTCTAAAATAGGATACTCGCTACATTTGTCACAAAGCTTAATTTCGAAAATAAGGATAGCATTGAAACAGTAAAAACTACTCCAAAGTAGGAGCAATCCAATACCGTATTTATTTGTCGAAACAAAAGTAGATATAAGTCTACGTACTTACTAGCCCATCGAATACCGCATCTTCCCAATCCCAACCGCAAAGTTAGCTTAGCTGGCACAAGTTTAGTGCTTATTTGAAAAAGCAGGAAATAAAAACATAGAAATAGAATAAAAAAGAAGCATGGGTGTAAAATAGATGATTGAGAAACACAAAACACACACACACACAAGAATCGGTGTTGGAGCACAGAACGAAGACCTTGTCTGCTACCCATACTAGTAGCGTGCACGTGAAATCCACGCCAAAAGCATTGAAGATCGAAATTCATTTTATTCTGGAATTTGCAAAAAAATGAATCGCCTTAAGCACATTCTAAATCAAGAGTCATTGCAATAGAATTGATAGATATAATCTTCGTAGACATATTATTTTTATTTCCTTTTATGACAACTCTACTATCATAATTATAGGATCATTACTATAGACAAAGAAAGAAACATCATAACTCTGGTTTCCTCATTCCTTTCAGGGGACGAGGAAACTTCAATGACATCCACGCATGCAGCAAAATTGATCGTTGGCTCTTTCACCTTACGTGATATCTTCACTGGCGGTTGATTTGAAAGTTATGATGCACTTTTAGCATAATATGCATCATGGGAGAACCATGAAAAGCTCCTCGGGCATGAGTTTTGGTTGCATAGATTTGTACACCTTTGTTGTTGTTAGATTATTTCTTTGATTTGATCTTATCTCTCCTAAGAAATAAAGCATTTTTGACGTAATCATGAGTGTTTGGATCATACTGTAACGTATATATGACGTCTACATAATTCCTTAAGTTAATCAAAATCTGAACATTTCGTTTACAAATTACAATAATAAGTGGAAGTGGACCTTACATACATACTGAATAAAAATGATAGCTTCTTTGAATATGGTTAAATGGAGATGATAGATGGCTTACCGTGTATATCTTGATCTTTGGTGAGAAATATGTTGGAGCACTGCAATTTTGAGGAACAATTGTCAATGATACTATCATACAAACAATCAACAATGATACTATCCGTTGTCACTTACCTTCAGATCACGATGCAAGACACGTTCGAATGCAAGTAGTCAACAGCTAATACCAAGTGAGAGAACCATTTTAGCAATTTCTGAGAACCAAACAGTAATATGAGCTCAATATTGAATGCTTTTTTCCTTCATTCAGACAAACGAAAGAGACAAGTCCTTTCATACCTCATCTGGAAAGTAAGTACCATTTGAGAGAGCATGTATCCCTAGGAGTGAAAGAAATATTAGAATATTAGAACAGCACAAGACGATTTCGCAAGGAAACGTCATGTATATGCTTCACTTTTCGTAAAAGCACAAGAACTACTCTGACAATTTGTAATGTCTTGAAATGGGGTTCTCTCATAAATATGGCATGAGGAAACGTTTGAATTTGCAATTGAGGAAGCATATATCCTTGGAAGGAGTGACAAAATATTAGAACAACACAAGACGATTTTGCAAGGAGAGATTATGTATATGCTTCACCTTCTCAGAACATCACAAGAAGTAATATGACAATTGTAACGTCTTGAATGGAGTCCTCTCATAAGTATGCATGAGGAAATGACTAGTGTTTGACATCCTATCATGTATCTTATTTCATTTTTGTAAGCACACTTTTCTAAGTATGTATTTTGCTTTTTGTTGGCCAGACATTTGAGCATACCGTTGGACCATACGTCGATGCTTGAGCTCAATTGAATTTGAATTCGAGGGAATATGTAATTCATTTGAATTTGCAATTGAGGAAGCATGTATCCTTGGAAGGAGTGTCAGACACATTAGAACAACAACCGATTTTTTGACAAATTAAAAATAATATCTTTGATTCCTTGGATCATCTCAAGCAGTTAAAACAAATAATCCAGCGGGTATAAGTGTGTAATAAGGTACAAATATGATATTTCGACAATCGTTCAATGAATAATAATTGAGTTCCAAACAATATTAAAGGAACACATAAGTGAATGGACAAGGCAGATCTGAACCAAACTTGCGATACATACTGGTTGTCAATCAACCAATTCAACATTAAGATGTCAAGAAAATCTTCGCTTAGCATAGTTTTGAGCATATTCAAATCTTTCCCGCCACTATTGTCTTGTTGATGGTAGGTTGTGAGCATGGATTGATTAACAAGTAGCAAATTGTCATTACAGACACAATTATCTGTTATGATCCATTTCAAAGCGCAACAAACCTATTTCCCGTGATAGACATGCCGTCTCGGCATTGTTAGTCAATATCCCACACGATCAAGTACCAAGAAGTAGTTGAAAACACAGCTCTGGTAATTGTTCATTGTACATGCTGGGAAAAGTAATTTTTCACCACAAACTCATCATTTCGAATTGAAGCCAAATGCAACAGGCACTTTAACAAAACTAAATGGTAATTGTAAATAGAAGACTTAGCATTATAAAACAAACCACTATGCCACTATGTTTTTTAAGTTCTATGGCACTAATCCAATATGTGTTTTTAGAATTACACATATTTAGAATTAACTCAAATTTAGATAACATCTCATGGGCTTCTCAAATTCAGAGAATAACTTAAATGCAGATACCACTGATCCAAACATCTGATGAAGAACACATATTCATATTCAGAAAATAATAGCAAGAGCAAGCTGACTTTCACAATCACATATTCAATTACATTGTTTAAATTAAGAATCATTTACCTTGTGTTAGCGAAGCAAGCACTACTACAAAAGAGACTATATCGATAGCTACATCACGCATTTATTCATCTAGAACCGTCTGCGCTTAAACTATCGCAGACGATTTATAGTAGCAATCATCTGTGATATTTTTACAGACGGTTATTCACACGAATCGTCTATGATAATTGAGACATCACGCATTTATTTGTGTTAATAATCGTCAGAACTTCGCTGACGGTTCTTAACATGAACCGTCTATGATAAGTGAGACATCACGCAGCTTCGTGTTAAGAACCGTTCATGAAAATTGTGAACAACACGAGACGGTTCATATAAAAATCGTCTTTGATATTCTCGACATGACAGACGGTTCTTATAACAAACCGCTCATGATATTGCGTATATCACGGATGGTTCGTATAATAACCATTTGCGAATTATCACGACGGTTATTAATACGAACGATCAGTGATATATTGGTATCACAGCCATTTGTGGTTGGAACCATCTGGGATAGTCTGCGCTATTAAATACTGGGCGTACGTGGTCTCGACACAGATCTGTCTTCATTGCACTGCATCGGTGGAGCGAGGCAGCCGGCTTTAGGGAGTTCAGTGAAAACATATCGCCGTCTTCTTAGTGATCAGAGGTTAGTACTCAATTGCTTCTAACAACTTATATGCATGCTTTGTAATTAAAAGAGATGATAAATAGGTTTTTGTTTAGATCTAGCTAGCTAGATTTAGAAAGATAATGTTAGTTTGCTCAATTTCAGAATGAATAAGTACTCGTAGTTCACTTCAATATATTCTTGCTTAACATTATTATGTCATGAATATGTGGCTAGCTACCTACGTAATATATATAGATGTCATGTGTAAGTATAGCTAGTCTAATTTGCTATATAGTAGCGCTAATAATTGTTTTTGACACTCATTTGTTACATGTGTAACGAGATGGACCAAGCTGGATGTACATTGAGAACCATGTGAGTGAAGAGTACATTAATGGTGTTTCTACTTTTAGAAGAGCGGCTGAACTGGATATGTTGAAGAAGGGGATGGAATATATGTACCGTCCATGCATTGATTGTGATAATCTAAAGATGTTTAGCAACTCAACGCAAATCAAGCTCACTTAGTTTGAAGGGGTTTCAAAAGGGTACAAATGTTGGACCAATATGGTGAAGAGAAGAGTACACAAGAAGGTAGTTATGACATCGTCGAGAGAGACAACGATATACGGTTGTGGATGTGCTTTGATCATGAGGATAGGTCGCAGGATGACAACTGGATCGATGCTACATGATGCGTAAGGGAACTATAGTGAGAGAGAGTTTGGTAAATTCGAGGGCTTAATAGAGGGCTCAGGAAACCTTTGTTCTCGGGCTGCAAGCCGCAATACATGAGATTGTCATCAATTCTAGAACTATTGAAATTGAAGGCAAGCAATGGTTGGTCCGACAAGAGTTTCACGGCATTGTTAGGTCTCCTAGCGGACATGCTTCCAAAGGGAAATATGTTGCCGAGAACCACCGACCATGCCAAAAAGATTCTTTGTCCATTAGGAATGGAAGTAGAAAGAATACATGCATATCCGAATGATTGTATCATGTACCATAAAGAGTATGCTAGCTTACATATTTGTCTGGTGTACAAAGCATCCCGATACAAGCGTAAAAATGACTCCGATGATGGGAAGGGCATCAAGGTGAAGCAAGGACCTCTTGCTAAGGTGTTATGGTATCTTCCTATAATTCCCCGTTTGAAGAGTTTATTTGCAAACCACAAGGATGCAAGATTAATGCGCTGGCGAGAAGCGGCGTAAGAAAGATGGAATGATATGACATGTTGCTGATTCGCCTAGTGGAGAAACATCGATATGATGTTTGTAGATTTCAGTGTGAAACCGAGGAATATAAGGTTTGGGTTGAGTACAAATGGAATAAATCCTTTGGTAACATGAGCAGCTAACATAGCACTGCCCGTGATTCGTATGTACAACCTTCCTCCGGGTCTGTATGAAGCGAAAGTATATTTTGATGTCACTACTTATCCAAGGGCCGTAGCAACCTAGGAACGATATTGATGTATACCGCACCATTTGTGGAAGATCTTGCAATATCGTGGAACGAAGGGGTACATGTATGGGATGCGACAAACGAGAGAACTTCACTCTATGCGCCATGTTGTTCGCACCATTAATGATTTTCTTGCTCTTGGTGACCTGTCAGTTGAGTACAAAAGAGCCAAAGCCTATCTCAGATCGCTTAGATTATACCGAGTGTGTGGTTGAACAACTCGTGCAAAATCGTGTACATGCGCCACCGTAGATTCCTTCCAAAGTATCACCCATACAAAGAAGATGAAGAAACAATTTAACGAAAAAAGAGGATGAATCAGTACCAATGCCTTTTAGCGGAAAGAGGTGTATGATATGTTATTTCTTTAACACAATTGCTCAGAAGGTCATTGATCCTGATAGACTAGATGCTCTGCAGACTGAGGTGGTAACAACTCTATGTCATCTAAAGATGTATTTCTCTCCATCATTTTTTGATATCATAGTCCATCTTATTGTCCACCTTGTGAAAGAGATAAAAATATGCGGCCCCATGTTTCTACGTCATATGTACCCATTCGAGAGGTACATGGGAATTCTCAAGTCCTATGTACGCAATCGATCTCGACCGAAGGGTAGCATCATCGAAGGTTATACAACACAAAAGGTTATTGAATTCTGCATCGACTACATAGCTCAAGTCGAGCCAATAGGTGTACCTCTATCTCGTCACGAGGGGAGGATAGAGGGTATCGGGACTATCGGAAGAAAAGCAATAACTCGATCAAAATACGATGCTCAAGCCTATTTCACGGTTTTACAACACATGACTGAAATGACCCCATATATTGAAGAGCACAAGGACATGCTACGCCAAGAGAATCCAGCGGCCGAACTTTGGATCACGAGACAACACAACCGCCGGTTCAACGAATGGTTGAAGGTGCGATTGACTAGGAGGTCGCCAAGTGAAACACTACAATGGTTGGCAAAAGGGCCAAATTTACAATTGTGACATGGCAAGGATACGACATTAATGGCTACACATTTTATACAATGATCGAATAGAAAGAGCACAGTAGAACTCAAAGGCCCGCATAGATGCCTACAATGTGCACGCCAACATCACTGGCCCAAGCTCATATTACAGCTTGTAGAGGAGATTTGGGAGCTTGACTATGTAATTTTCAAGATTCCTCTATTTTAGTACCGTTGGGTCCAACTCCCACGGGTATAAAGGTCCATAAGTACGTGTCACTACCATAGACCTCGGAAGTCTAGGATACGAAGACGAACCATTCGCACTCGTGAGGCAAGTTGTTCAAGTATTTTATGTAACCAATTCGACAAATAAGAAGCACCATGTAGTTCTTTAGGGAAAAGAAGGATTGTCAAAGTTGAAAATGTTATGGATGAGGAAGACTACAATCAATTTGATGAGTTACCTCCATTCGGAGACAAGATCGCTCGAGAAAGAATAAGACGATGAAGCAAGTTATATGTGTGTCAATCATCGTGAAGGGCTTTATTTAAAAGGAAATAGGCAAGCGTAATAAATGATCCCACAAAGCCGCACCTATTTAGAAATTGTTGCAATGTAATCATAATTAGGAAACTCTGCATGTAATTATGAAACTATATTACATTGTAATTGTAAATGACTCAGAACTAAGAAATAGTTATATTTATGATTATACTTGCATTTTTCATAATATTGCATGGCTAGCATGATTTTTTGTGGCTAGATGCAGCGAACTATCACAGTGGTTTATCGGAAGAAACCGTCATGATGATACATCATGACGGTTCTATAAAAGAACCGTCTGTGATATGTAGAATATCGTAGACGGTTCCACAAATGAATCGCCCATGACAGCTTCCTATAAATATTCCGCAATAGGTTCTGCCACGAGTCCTCACTACTCTCTCTCTCCACCACCACTACTAGGTTTTGCTAGATCTCGATCGCCACTCATGTGCGCCGCTGCTCCCTCCCGATGCCGCTGCTCCCTCGACACCGACCGCCTCCTCACGACACCACCTCTCACGACGCCGCTCCCTCCCATCGCCGTCCGCCTCTCCCGACGCCACCGCCTTCTCCTCACGCCGCTGTCGCTCCTTCCCGACACCGTTCGTCTCTGTCTCAATAGTTGGCTAATTTGTTTTGTTATCTTCAGTAGATGGCTAAATTTTTTTATGACCTTTAGTACTTTATTATATATACTTCACTTGTTAGCTACAAGATCTAATACTTAAATTGAATATTCAAGCTTGAGCTCTAACTTTTTTACTATTACTGTCATTTGTCAATCTTGTGGTCTATCTCAATAGTTAGCTAAATTGTTTTATGACATTTAGAACTTCATAATATATGATCCACTTGTTACCTACAAGATCTAATACTAAAATTGGATATTTAAGCTTGAGCTCTAAATTTTTACTATTACTATCATTTGTCAATCTTGTGGTCTGTCGCAATAGTTGGCTAAATTGTTTTGTGACCTTTAGAACTTCATGATATATGCTGCACTTGTTACCTATAAGATCTATTTGGAATGGTATGTTACTGTTCCAAAGGGACCTTGTAGTAATAATATATGCCACATAGACCTTCAAAGGGCATGAAGCAAGTTACACACTCGGTGTATTAGGTTCAATGAACTTGATACAATGGTGTGTGTAATTTGATTCATAGAACTTTATTTACGTCTATAGCTCATGTAGCTAGTTTTTTCTTAGAAGAGAGATGGCGCCCACACGCTGTCATCGTCCAAAAATTTTTACTATTACGTCATTTGTCAATCTTATGGTCTGTCTTAATAGTTGCTAAATTGTTTTATGACCTTTAGAACTTCATGATATATGTTGTACTTGTTATCTACAAGATCTAATACTAAAATTGGATAATTAAGCTTGAGCTCTAAATTTTTACTATTATGTCATTTGTCAATTTTGTGGTTTGTCTTAATAGTTGGCTAATTTGTTTTGTGATCTTTAGTAGTTGGCTAATTTGTTTTATGACCTTTAGTACTTCATGATATATGCTTAGTTAGCTACAAGATCTATTTGGAATAGCATGTTACTGTCCAAAGGGACCTTGTAGTAATATATATGCCACA